>CM038603.1:4710891-4730361 GCA_021533255.1 Ceriops tagal
TTTTTTTTTTTTATAGCTAATAAGGCTCCTCCTTTGGTTCCAAGGGCCCTATTACTCAAAATTATCTTTAAATTTACTTTTGGACTATGTCAACCATTATATTGATTGCAACAAGCATGTCTATGCACCATTAATACTTTGAATTTGTTAACTTCCATCAAACAAAGGGCTTATTGATATTGATTCGCTTTTTTTGTGAGTATAAATTAGTTGAATTCCTAAATAGAGAGAATGTCTCTTCATCTCTAACTAACAAATCTCCTCCCTTGGTTCCAAGGACACTTTTCCAAGCAATGCTCATGAAATTAATGTTTATGTCAACACTAACCATTTTATTCATTACAACAAGTGAAGTTCCCGACTTCTCCCTAGGATTTACTAGTTTGTGATACTGAGAGGGGGGTGAATTAGTATCACCACAATTCACAATTCGCAGGTAAGTGAACAACATCAACCTCTTCTTAAAAGCGAACTCTTTCTCAAACTCGACAAAGGTAGATCTATTGCTACCTATTAACACAATAGTCCCCAAAGTTACCTTTCAGACACCTTGCCTAATAGACAATACGGATGTTCTTGTTTAGGTCTTCGTTAGGTTATAGGTTAGCTGATAATTTAGCTGCGTTCACAACTCAATTCAAATCACAGAACGTAAAGCAAATTAAGGACACACTAGATTTACGTGATTCCGTCAACGTGACGTACATCCACAGTGGTAGGGACTCTCCCTTACCGAGACTATCCACTATACTTAAGAATTCCAGTTACAATGGATGTCTTAATCTTCTGCTCCTTTCACTATTGCAATTACCAAGCAAGTACAATACAGAGTGTCACTTACTATGTCTACCCTTCTTCTAGCTTGTCTTGCCTCTGTTGAATTGAATGACTGCTCCACTACCACTTAAAAGTTCACTGCAACGCTCTCTAACCTCTCTTGAAGAAATCAGGAAATACGTTGAGTTCTTTCAATGCTTCACCGAATTTCTTCTCTACATTGTCTCACACAGCTCCTACTTTCATCGTCTCACAATCTCACCCATCTCCTTGTCTCACGCTGGTGCACATTCTGGTCTCACGCCGTCGCCCTTTTTGGTCTCATGCTGACGCACGTTTTAGTTTTCTTCTCTTCCAGAGGTGATGCGTTTCCGGTTTTTGCTCTCACCTTACGGTTCTGGTTTTCTTCCAGCCAATGGTCTCACGTCTCACACCTCACCTGTCCGTTTCTCTCTCTCTTACTGTTCAGCCGAATTTCTCTCTCTTACTATCCAGCCGGATTTCTCTCACCGTCCAGTCAGATTTCTCTCTACTGGTAGTTTCTGGTTTTCCCGTCCAGCCCCTGTTCTGCCGTGTACCCCTCTTAGTTGGCCGAATCGGGTTTTCTCTCTCTCCTTCCCGTCGACTCCTTTGTTCTAGCCGTCGGGTTTCTCTTTCTCTCCTTCTCGTTGATCTACTTCGATTTGCTCAATTTTTGACTTGCCTCTTTCTTCGTAACGGGTTTTCTCTCTCTTCGTTCCCCTTTTTGCCGAGAGAGATGCCTTGTGTTTTCTGATCACTCTTTGTGCTTATGCTATTCACCCTCTCTTCTTTTCCGATGACGGCTTGTTTTCTCTCTTATCTCCGACGACAGCTATTCTTCGTTCAGCCCGACCGTCGGCTGTCTCCTCTTTCTCTCTCTCGACGATTACACTGTTCACAACGGCTACTGTTCACTTGACAACTGCACTGTTCACTACGGCTACTCTTTTGTTTTGTAGGTGGTGTTCTTCTATGTAGGGTTTGGTGTTTTACCGTGTATTTAATTGTGTTGGCCTTACCCTAATTTTGTCTTCCAAGGTCTTTATATACTCTCTTCCATGAAACCCTAATAGGGCTTATACAGCGGATTTACATTCTTGTCCTTCCATGTGGATTTACCTTCTTGCCCTTCCATATGGCTTTACTTTATTGCACACTTAAACCTAGTTGACAACAATTACAACCCATACAAGGCTGTGGGAACAACAATCTCCCCCTTTGTAATTGTTGACAATACTCATAACAAAAGCCATTATGCAGCAGTTTCAACTCCCCCTAAATATGCACTCCTCCTTTCATAACAGCTCCCTCTACACTGCTGCTTCTCTCCCCTTTTGCCAACCACTTGCAAATCTAAAAAACTCATAAAGTAGAGATGGAGGATTCACTTAATTTTTAGGCTTAAGGAGGCATTTGCACAAATAGACTTAATCTGTGCTTTTCAAACAGCTCTGTGGACAAAGGTTTAGTTAGAATATCTGAAATTTGATCTTTAGTGCCAACATACTCCAACTGAATTGTACCCTATTCCACTTGATCTTTAATGAAGTGATACCGGATGTCAATATGCTTGCTCCTTGAATGTTGAACCGGATTCTTACTGAGATCAATAACACTTTGATTATCATAAGGTACACTCACTGGTAACTTCATTTCAACACCTAAGTCTACCAATTGCCTTTGCATCCATATCACCTGAGTACACACTGCATAAGCAGCCATATACTTAGCCTCAGCTGTGCTCAAAGCAACATTATTTTGCTTTCTACTTAACCATGCAACACACTTTGAACCAAAGTAGAAGCTGCAGCCGCTGGTTAATTTTCTATCATCTATACTTCCTGCCCAGTCTGCATCAGTGTATGCTTGTAGTTGAACAAAATCCATGGCTGGATACCACAAACCCATTTCCAGTGTTCCTTTGAGGTACCTTAGGATTCTTTTCACTGCCAATACATGAGACTCCTTAGGATCAGCTTGGAATCTGCTAGCAGCGCACACAGCTTACATAAGATTAGGCCTTGATGCTGTAAGGTACAGAAGGCTCCCTATCATCTTCCTGTACTCTATAGGGCTTGTACTTTTTCCCTCCTGATCTTTTGTTAACTTACAGCCCACTGTCATAGGGGTGCTGACAGGTCTGCTATCCTCCATGCCAAACCTTTTCAGCATCTCTTTGGCATATTTCGTCTGAGAAATAAAGATACCTTCTTCACATTGCTTTATCTGTAATCCAAGAAAGTACGTCATTTCTCCAATCAATGACATCTCAAATTCCTCACTCATCTTTTGTGCAAAATCTTGGCATAGCTCAAAGTGATCCCCTCTAAAGATGATGTCATCTATATATACTATGGTTATCAGCTGGCCTTTCTCTGAGTTGAACACATACAGGTTATTATCAACCGTTCCTCTTTTAAAGTTCAACCTTCTCAAATACGCATCCAGCCTACTGTACCATGCTCTTGGAGCTTGCTTAAGACCATACAAGGCTTACTTCAATTTGCACACATGTGTCTCATCCTCACTGATTTGTACTTCATCGGGTTGTTCAATATACACTTCTTCTTTCAAGAGCCCATTCAGAAAAGCAGATTTCACATCCATCTGATAGACTTTATACCTCTTGTGTACTGCCAAAGCTAAGAACATTCTGATAGTTTCTAACCTTGTTACTAGTGCAAAAGTTTCATCAACATCTACTCTTTCTATCTGAGTGTAGCCTTTGCAAACTAGCCTGGCCTTGTTCCTCACCACCTTGCCATCTTCATTGTGTTTATTCCTAAACACCCATTTTATTCCTATGACATTCTTATTAGTGGGTCTTGGAACCAGCTCCCATGTATCGTTCTTCTCAATTTGATCCAGCTCCTCATTAATAGCTTTGACCCAGGCTTTGTCTTGAATAGCCTCTTCAACAGATTTAGGTTCAACTTATGAGAGTAAAGTAGTAGCTCCCACAATTCTTCTTCTTGTTGTAACTCCTGCTGATGGGTCACCTACGATCTGATCTCCTTGATGAGCACTGATCCATGTTTTCTTTGTCCTTCTTCTTTGCACCGTCTTAGTTGCAAGAAGATCTCTTTCTTTATCTTCAGCTCACTCTTCTCCGAGTCTGAACTTACTTCTTATTCCTTTTCTTTAGGTTGGTCTGATTCTTCATCTACATTGAAGTCATCTTCTTCATTGTCCTCAGCTTCTCCATTTTGCATTGTTTTCTAGCTCTCATCTATCCTTACATCATTGGAAGTGATCACTTTTCCTAGCGTATGCAAGAAAACTCTGTAACCTTTTGTCTTTTTTGTGTATCCCACAAAGATGCCTTTCTTCAGTTATCTTCACCTGAGTCATACCCTTCTCTTTCAACTTCTGTGGCAAAGTCTCATTCTTCTTTTCTCTTGTAGAGCTTCTTTCTCTTACCACTTCAAACTTCTACAAGTTCTTCTCACTCTTTTTGAGTTGTTGCTAAAGTCTCAATAACTCTATCTCTATTTCTTCAATTGTTAAAGTCCTTGAGCCAAGCTCTATTGTAAGGTCGTCACATATTTTGACCTGTTCTTCAAATCTTCTCTTCAAGTTAATATGTTCAGTCCTTATTTCATCCTTTTGACTTTCAGCTTCCTTAGACTTTGCTTCAACTTGTTTTATGTGAGCCTCCAACCTTTTATGGTTCTGCCCTTTCTAATTATCTCCTTTGAAGTTGCTTCCAACTCAGCTTTAAGATCTAGCTCTTCTTCATCAGCCTCCTCTTCCTCTTCAGAGGTTGAGCTACCACCTTGTGCTGATGCCATAAAGACATGCTCATCTGATGAGTCTTCATCTTCCTCCTCATCATCTTCTTTTATCTGACTAACATAACTGTTGAATGAGGCTCTCTTCTTCTTCTGTGGGTTGGCAGTCTTCTTGCTAGACTTCTTTGATTTGAATGATGATCTTCACCATCTTGAATTCTGCTCAACATCACCATCCTCATCTTCATAATCAAGTTTCACTTTGCACTGAAAAGCAAAATGTCCAGTTTGCCCACAACGATAACATCTCAAGGATACCTGTCCTTTTTCCTTCTTAGACCCCTTTTTGAACTTCCTTGTGAAGTATGCCAACACTTCACCTTCACTTTCTTCCTCATCATCATCATCATCCTCACTGGATGATTCTTCCTCTTCTTTTATCTTCAAGTGTTTCATAGTTTTGAAAGCTGCCTCCTTTGATACCTTTGACATTGAAGAGCTCTCAATTGACTTTATTCTCATCTCATATGCAATAAGATTGCATTGGAGATCATGTAGAGACATAGAATTGAGATCTCTACTCTCCTCTATGGCTGCTACCTTTGAGGCAAACCTCTCAGGCAGAATTCTCAGAATTTTCTTCACAGCAGATGAGTCCTTCTTGTTCTTCCCATGACTTCTAAGATCGTTTACAGCATCAATAACCCTGGTAAAGAACTCTTGAACTATCTCATTCTTCTACATTCTGAGAGATTCATATCTCTCCTTGAACACTTGAAGCTTAGCCTCCTTCATTCTGCCATCACCTTCATAGACTTTCTGCAATCTGTCCCATATCTCCTTAACAGATTTGCAGTCCATAACTTTAGCATACTCAGCATCTGTCAATGCTGAAATGATGACATTTGAGGCCTTCCCATTTATCTCAAACTGCCTCAATTCCTTTGGGTTTGGGTCTTTACCTTCTTTCAGAGCGACAAAACCCTCTTGTATGCATTTCACCACATTCATGCCCATGGTTGCAAATACCACTTGCATTCTTGCTCTCCACACATGGTAGTTGGTTCCGTTGAAGATTGGAACCTTCTTGCTATAAGTAGTACTGGTGCTGGTACCGGCTTCCATTTCTCAGTATGCTGAACTAGTGAAAACTTCTGGAATCCTTCAAACTAGTACACCAAGCTATTAAGCTACAAACTGGTGAACCTGTGCTCTGATACCAATTGAAGTTCTCGACATCTCCCTAGGATCTACTAGTTTGTGATACTGAGAGGGGGGGTGAATCAGTATCACCATAATTCGCAATTCGCAGGTAAGTGAACAACTTCAACCTCTTCTCAAAAGCGAACTCTTTCTCAGACTCGACTAAGGTAGATCTATTGCTACCTACTAATCACGATAGTCCCCAAAGTCACCTTTCAGACACCTTGCCCAATAGACAATACGGATGTTCTTGTTTAGGTCTTCGTTAGGTTATGGGTTGGTTGATACTTTAGCTGCATTCATAACTCAATTCAAAGCATAGAACGTAAATTAATTTTCTTTAATTTCTATTTTAAGTTCTTGAATAAAAGGTTCCCTTTCAAGGGTTTGCCTTCCTTTAAATCTTTTTATGACATTATCAAGGCTAACTTTGACTAGATTATACTATTTCATGCTCTATTGGCTTACTCTTAATAAAGTGAAAGTAAGTCTTTAGTTGACTCCTTCTTTCATTTAAATCTTGGATTTTATCAATATGATCCAAAATCATATTTTCTTCTCTTTTTAAGACTAATAAACCCTTACTTATGCATAAAGTTTTATAATAGTCAACTTTTCCTTCATAACCTAATTTAAAATTAGAATAATAAGTGCTATTCTTTGAATGATAATTAACCACATCTATTCTTTTTGAGGCATTACTCAAGAAGATATGTAATAGTGACCTTTTAAGCATTTCATCAATCAATAGTTCCTATATCTTTTTGTTTATGTGGCATTTATTGGAGCAATATTCAATGTTGCAACATTTGGAGCAAACAACTATTTTATTTTTTCTATTAGGTGTAACCTATGCCTTTTCTTGTTTCTTATGTTTTTGATAAAAAGTATCAATTGGCATTTTAATAAAAGGAGGTTTCTTCTTTTTTATATTTCATGGGTATCCAAAGGGTGAATAACCCAGTTGCTTACAAAAATATCTTGAAACTTTTTTCCCTTTAAATCATTCCTTTTGCAATTTTTTTATGTAACTTTATATTTTTATATAGCTTCAACCCTTCTGCAATCACCTTGATTGCTTATTGACCACATGTAAATTAATCATATTTAATTATCTCTTAATTATAGACTTTGATGGAGAACAAAGTGCTTTTCAAGTGCGATAAAACAAATATTCATTAGATCCCTTACAAGGAATCGGCGGTCCAATGACTAGGGAAAGGACAAAAGGGATGATAGAGGCTTTACAAGGTTTAATCATGGAGCTATATGACAAAAAGGGTGCTCCAAAAAATTCCAAGGCTACTCTTGTTTAATCATCATCATCATCATCCTTACTGGATGATTCTTCCTCTTTTTTTATCTTCAAGTGCTTCATAGCTTTAAAACCTACCTCCTTTGATACCTTCATTGTTACAGAGCTTTCAGCTGACTTTATCCTCATCTCATATGCAATAAGATTGCACTGGAGATCATGTAGAGACATAAAATTAAGATCTCTATTCTCTTATATGGTTGTTACCTTTGAGGCAAACCTCTCAGGCAGAAATTTCAGAATTTTCTTCACAATTGATGAGTCCTTTTTGTTCTTCCTATGACTTCTCAGGTCGTTTACAACGTCAATAACCCTGGTGAAGAACTCTTGAACTGTCTCATTCTTTTGCATTCTGAGAGATTCATATCTCTCTTTGAACACTTGAAGCTTAGCCTTCTTCATTCTGCCATCACCTTTATAGACTTTCTGCAATTTGTCCCATATCTCCTTGGCAGATTTGTAGTCCATAACTTTAGCATACTCAACATCTGTCAATGCTGAAATGATGACATTTGAGGCCTTCCCATTTATCTCAAACTGCCTTAACTTCTCTGGAGTTGGGTCTTTACCTTCTTCCGGAGCCACAAAACCCTCTTGTACGTATTTCACCAGGTTCATGCCCATGGTTGCAAATACCACTTGCATTGTTGCTCTCCACATATGGTAGTTGATTCCGTTAAAGATTGGAACCTTCTTGCTGGAAGAAGTGTTGGTGCTAGTACCAACTTCCATTTCTCAGTATATTGAACAAGTCAAACTTCTAAATCCCTTCAAATTAGTACACCAAGCTGTTAAGGTTCAAACTGGTGAACCTGTGCTCTGATACCAATTGAAGTTCCCAACTTCTCCCTAGGATCTACTAGTTTGTGATATTGAAAGGGGGGGTGAATCAGTATCACCACAATTCGCAATTCGCAAGTAAGTGAACAACTTCAACCTCTTCTTAAAAGCAAACTCTTTCTCAAATTCGACTAAGGTAGATTTATTGCTACCTACTAATCACAATAGTCCCCAAAGTCACCTTTCAGACACCTTGCCTAATAAACAATTCGGATGTTCTTGTTTAGGTTTTCGTTAGGTTATGGGTTGGCTAATACTTTAGCTGCGTTCACAACTCAATTCAAAATATAAAACGTAAAGTAAATTAAGGACACACGAGATTTACATGGTTCCATCAACGTGACGTACATCCACGGTGGTAGGGACTCTCCCTTACTGAGACTATCCACTATACTTGAAAATTCCAATTATAATGGATGTCTTAATCTTCTGCTCCTTTCACTATTGCAATTACTAAGCAAGTACAACACAAAGAGTGTCACTTACTGTGTCTACCCTTCTTTTAGCTTGTCCTGCCACTATTGAATTGAATGGTTGCTTCACTGCCGCTTAGAAGTTCACTACAACGCTCTCTAACCTCTCTTGAAAAATTCTGGAAATACGTTGAGTTCTTTCCGATGCTTCACTGAATTTCTTCTCTACGTTGTCTCACACAACTCCTGCTTTCACAATCTTAAGGTCTCACCTATCTCCTGGTTTCACCATCAAACCATTTCACGGCCTGCCCTTATGCTTCTAGTCTACCGTTGCACATCTATTGGCCTACACCACTCTTCTGGTTTTACCGGTTCAAGTCACACGGCCTGCCTCATGCCTCACCTGGTCTCACCCTCACAGATACCAGGTCTGCTCTCCCCGTTGCTCATTTCTGCTGTACCCCTATCACATGCACGTTTCTGGTTTGCTGGTCTCCCATTTCAGCTTCACTGGTCTCCTCAGCTTTACGGTTTTGCTACACAGCTTCCCTATTCGTTTCAGCTGCACTCCCATCCGTTTCACGCTTCTGCTGCACTCCCATTCGTTTCACGGTTCCACTTAGCTCCCGTCCGTCTCATGGCTTCCAGGTCTGGTCTCTCTCGTTTCATGTCTCACTGCCTAGTCACCAGTTTCTGGTCACCCGTTTCTGGTCTCCTATTTCTGGTCAGTCACGCCGTTCTCTTACAGTGCTCTCCTTTTGACGTTCTGCTCTCTTGTCGTGTTGTCTCTTTTGCCATGTTGTCTCCTTGCCATCCAGCCCCTTCTTTTGCCGTATCATTTTTTTCTCCCCTTCGACACCCTGTTCTGGCATTTTTCTCTTTTGGGCGTTTCTCAGTTTTTCTCTCTCTTCCAATGGCTGTGTTTTGGCTGACCTTTCTTGTGTTGGATGGTTTCTCTCTAGGTTTTGGCCAACTCCCTTGGTTGAACGGTTTCTCTTTTGTGTTTGGACGGTTCCTTCCTCTCTTTCAGTCGGTTGCTCTATTTTGCCAATAGTCTCTCTCTCTTCTTTGGGCTGTCGGATTTTTCTCTCCTTCCCTTGTTCTGTTGTGTTGGTTTTGCCGTGCTGATTTTCTCTCTTCCAGCCGGTGGTGGCTCTTTTTTGGCCTGCCATCCAGTCGTCTAGCCCCTTTCAATCGTCATGTATTTTCTCACTCTCGACCCCTGTTATTCATCCAGCACCTCTTCTTTTTGCCGTGTACTGTTTTATCGAGTAGGGTTTTTCCGTGTGCTCTCTCTTTTTGGTCAATCTTACACACTTATGTTTTCTCTCTTGGCCAAATGCTCTCTTATGTTGGCCCTTCACCCTCTTGTGTTTTGCTGTGTATTCAATTGTGTTGGCCTTGCCCTAGTTTTGTCTTCCAAGGTCTTTATATACTCTCTTCTATAAAACCCTAATAAGACTTACATGGCAGATTTACATTCTTGCCCTTACGCGACGAATTTACTTTCTTGCCCTTCCATGTGGCTTTACCTTCTTGCCCTTCCATATGGATTTACTTTCTTGCCCTTCCATGTGGCTTTACTTTCTTGCACACTTAAACCTAGTTAACAACAATTACAACCCATACAAGGTTATGGGAACAACAACATGCCAAGTGGATTGAATTCATTGAGACCTTTCCTTACATCATCAAATATAAACAAGGTAAGGAAAATGTGGTAGCTAATGCATTATCTTATAGGTATGCCCTTATCTCTACACTTACTACAAACTTATTAGGATTTGAACATATTAAGGATTTATATGTGAATGATCCTGACGTTGCTAATGTATATAGAGCATGTGAGACATCAGCCTTTGAGAAGTTTTATAGGCATAAGGGTTTCTTATTTAGGAAAAATCGTTTATGCATCCCTATGAGTTCTTTGAGGGAGTTGGTTGTAAGAGAAGCTCATGAGGGTGGTCTAATGGGTCATTTCAAAGTTAGTAAAATTGTAGATTTCATAAATGAACATTTTTTTTGGCCACGCATGAAACAAGATGTTGAGAGGATATATGAAAAATGCATAACATGCAAATAGGCTAAATCTAAAGTTTTACCCCATGGCTTGTATACCCTTTACCCATACCTAGCCATCCCTGGGTTGATTTATCTATGGACTTCGTACTAGGATTTCCATGAACAAAAAGGGTAAGGATTCTGTATTTGTTGTTGTTGATAGATTTTCAAAGATGACACACTTCATCCCATGCCATAAAACTGATGATGCAAACAATGTGGCTGACATATTCTTTAAAGAAGTAGTACGTTTGCATGGCTTGCCATGAAGCATTGTTTCAAATCGGGATACAAGGTTCTTTAGCTACGTTTGGAAGACTTTGTGGGGTAAGTTAGGTACTAAGCTATTGTTTTTAACTACTTGTCATCCACAAACTAATGGGCAGACTGAGGTGGTTAATCGAACTCTTTCTACTCTTTTGCATGCTATTATTCGAACAAATTTGAAAACATGGGAAGATTTTCTACCACATGTCAAGTTTGCATATTATAAGAGTGTTCATTCTGCTACTAGTTACTCTCTATTTGAAATTGTATATGGTTTTAATCCGTTAACTCCTTTGGATTTCGTACCTATACCTGTTAATGAGTATGCCAGCTTAGATGGTGAATGCAAGGCTAACATGATAAAAAAATTGCATAAGAAGGTATGGCAATATATTGAAAATCGAACTGAACAATACGCAACCCATCCCATGTCAACAAGGGATGAAAGAAGGTGGTGTTTGAACTTGGTGATTGGGTTTGTGTGCATATGCGTAAGGAATGGTTTCTAACTCAGAGGCGTTCAAAGCTACAACCTAGAGGAGATGGTCCCTTTCAAGTTGTAGCATGAATTAATGACAATGCTTATAAGTTGGACCTTCTCGGTGAGTATAATGTAAGTGCACCATTTAATGTTTTTGATCTTTCCCATTTTAATGTAGGTGATGATTTGGGAACAAATCCTTTGAGGAGAGGGGGAATGATGAGAACCGTAGAGATGATGGGTAGAAGGCTTCAATGGATGCAAGAGGTCCATTGCACATTCCAAAAGGCCCAATAACGTGAGCTAGAGCCAAAAAGATTAAAGAAGCACTAAATGGGCTGATTGAGGACATTCAGGCCAACCAAGTTTCAAATGGTGTGAATTTAAGTTTGACAAAGAGTCCAGGCCTAACTAACATAATTGGAATATTTAATGGTTAGACTAAGTAATAGCATTCACTCCTAAATGGGAGTTTATTGTCTATGTTGGAATTTGTCCATAGTTAAGAATTCCTCCAAAATAAGGATTTATCCTAAGTAAGAATTTATGCCTCTTTAGGATTGCTATCTTAGCCTATAAATAGGCACCCCTTGTAAGCTTTGGAAAATCAGACAACTTTGAGTGAAATAGAAAGCAAGAGTTTTTCTCTCTCGGTTCTTTTAAGGACTAAAGAACTTATCAAGAGGTACTTCTTCTTGTGGTATTTCAATCGACTTATCACTCCCACTTCCTTTCTTTTCAGGAGTGTGGCATTCATATCCTTATTAAATACCTTAAGTTTGTGTTCCTTTGAATGATGGGTCTAGGGTTTGTTTTATTAAACTCTGGTTTAGCTTTCCTAGCTGTTCTTTGATTCCTTGTGTGCATTGGGTCCCTAAGCCACATCTTTTTGGGGTTTTCTGCATCAGGCTACCATGGTAAGGTTATTGGTGGCTTGAATAAGGAAATTGCATATGTAATGAATTTGCAACACTATTTGGAGATGGAGGAGCTATTGCATAAGGCTATCAAGGTGGAGAAAAAAATCAAGTCTAAAGGATCCAAATTTGGGTCAACTTCTAGTTCAACATGGAATGCAACTTTGAAAGATGCCAAAGTAGCCTTCATGTCAAAAGAAGATGCGAGGCCAAAGGAATCAGCTACTGTTTTTCAAGGTAAAACTGAAATGAAATCTTCTAAATCTCATGATGTTAAGTGCTTTAGGTGTCAAAGATGTGGACATATTGCTTCTCAATGCCCAAATAAAAGAGCTATGATCATGTTGGAGAATGGTGATATAGAAAGCATTAGTTCAAGGGATAATGACATGCCACTATTGGAAGATTGTTTTAATGTTAAAGTTGAAGAACCTATTTATAGAGATATGCTGGTTGCAAGGCATGCACTATGTATTTAGCCTAAAGTTTATAATGATGACGAGCAACATAAGCACATTTTCTAAAGTTCCCGACTTTACCTAAGATCTACTAGTTTATGATACTGAGAGGGGGGTGAATCAGTATCACCACAATTTGCAGGTATGTAAACAACTTCAACCTCTTCTTAAAAGCGAATTCTTTATCATATTCGACTAAGGTAGATTTATTGCTACCTATTAATCACATTAGTCCCCAAAGTCACCTTTCAAACACCTTGCCTATTAGGTCTTCGTTAAGTTATGGGTTGGCTGATACTTTAGTTGCATTCACAACTCAATTCAAAACACAGAACGTAAATCAAAGTAAGGATAGAAGAGATTTACGTGGTTCCATCAACATGACGTACATCCACGGTGGTAGGGACTCTCCCTCTACCGAGACAATCCACTATACTTGAGAATACCAGTTACAATGGATGTCTCAATCCTCTGCTCCTTTCATTATTGCAAATACTAAGCAAGTATAATACAAAGAGTGTCACTTACTGTGTCTACCCTTCTTCTAGCTTGTCTTGCCTCTGTTGAATTGAATGGCTGCTTCACTGCCACTTAAAAGTTCACCACAACGCTCTCTAGTCTCACACAGCTCCTGCTTTCACTGTCTCACAGTCTCACCCGTCTCCTATTTCACGATCTCACTGTCTCACGGCTCGCCTCACGTTTCTGGTTTGTCGTTCCTCATCTCAGGGCCTGCTTCACGTTTCTGGTTTGGTGTTTCACGTCTCATGCAGGTTTCTGGTTTGTACGCTTTGCTGGTTTCACGACTCACGTACGTTTTTGGTTTGCCCTTGTCCGTTTCACACCTCTGTTCTGGCCGTCACAGATTTTTCTCTTTTGCAACCTCTATTCTATTGTCTAGCCGCGATATGATTTTGGTCATATCGTCTCTTTTCCGTTCACCCACTTGGCCGTCACAGATTTCCTCCCTTTTCTACCAGTGGTCTACTTTTCTTCATCCTACAAACCAGCCCTTGTTTTGTCGTCACTCTTCTTTAGCCGTATGTCGTTTTCTCTCTTTCAACTAGTCACTCTATTTGGCCGTTCCGGGTTTTCTCTCCTTCACCATCCAATCTATTTAGTCGTTTCGGGTTTTCTCTCTTTCAGTCAGTTGTTTGTTTTTCCCGTCCACCCTTCTTCGACCGTTCCCAGGTTTTCTCTCATTTCCTGTTCAGCCGGATCTCTCTCACCGTCCAGCCAGATCTCTCTGTTCTACCGTCCAGCCAGATTTCCTCTGTTCTGTCGACGGTCTCTCTCTCTTCTTTGGGTTGTCGGATTTTTCTCTCCTTTCTGCCAGTCACTATTCTTTGGCCGTGTTGTCTCCTTGCCAACCGCTGGTGTGCCAGTGGTGTGCCGTTCCTTTGCCGTCCACTCTCCTCTTTGGCTATGTCGGATTTTCTCTCCTTCCCTTATTCTACCGTCGGCTCACTTGGTTGGCCGAATAGGATTTTGCCATTTCGCTCTTCCGGTCTGCCGTCCAGTCGTCCAGCCTCCTTCAGCCGTCTCCTCTTTTCTTTATTTTTACTGACGGCATATATTTTTGTCTACCTCTTTTTCTGGCCGTTCTTGCGTTTCTGCCATATATGCTCTTTTATGTTAGCCTCACCCTAGTTTTGTCTTCCAAGGTCTTTATATACTCTCTTCCATGAAACCTTAATAGGGCTTATGTGGCGAATTTATGTTCTTGCCCTTACGCGACAAATTTACTTTCTTGCCCTTCCATGTGGCTTTACTTTCTTGCACACTTAAACCTAGTTGACAACAATTACAACCCATACAAGGCTGTGGGAACAACAATCTACCCCCTTGTAATTATTGGCAACACTCACAACAAAAGCCATTATGTAGCAATTTCAACTTTCCTTAAATATGCACTCCCCCTTTCTTAACATCTCCCCCTGCACTTTTGCTTCTCTCCCCCTTTGCCAACCATTTACAAATCTGAAAAACTCGCAAAGTAAAGATGGAGGATTCACCTGAACTTCAGGCTTGATGAGGCATTTGCACAGACAAACTCATTATGTGCTTCTCAAATAGCTCTGTGGACAGAGATTTAGTTAGATCTTGAGGTCGGGAATGTCTGTGATTGCATAAGTAGTGGTCAGCTTCCTCATGTTCTTCTGTGATAAGTGTCCCAGCCTCCTATGCCAGAGTTGATTTTCTTCTTGTTTAGTGAGTAAACAGTTGCTTGTCTTGTTCTCATCAATCACATATAAATTTCCAGTTGTTTTCTTCTTAGCTGCAATAGTTTTACCTTCTTTACTCTTTACTTAACAACTTGTTTTTGTGAATATCATTTTATGGTCTTCATTGCATAGTGGGTTGACAGATGCTAGATTATATCTGAGTTCTTCAATGTGCATAACATCTTTCAGCTTTCCTTTCCCAATATTTACTGACCCCTGACCACTAATGTTAAATGAATCATCATTGCCAAACTTGACTCTGCCTTCTCTTGACTTGTTTAGCTTTGACAATTTACTCTTGTCTCCCATCATGTGTGAAGTGCATCCACTGTCAAGGATCCATTGCTTATCCTTGTAGTCAGCTTTGAGTGCAATTTCAGCTATATTAGCCACCTCCCTTTTAGCTTTATATTCCTTCTTTTGAACTGGCTAGAAGATAACTTTCTCCTTTTTCTCAACTTTGACTGCACTGCTTGTTTTTACTGTGCCATCGAGTGCCTTCTCTTGCTCAAGGAGAAGTGTCATACATCTCTTAGCATTATGGCCATCCTGTCTGCACCTTTCACACTACTCCAAGTCTGCTAATATAGCAAACTTGTTCTTGGAAACCATTGGTTTGGGCTTTCACCAACACTCCTTGTCAGTGTGTCCTTACTTTTTACAGTATGTGCAAGAACTCATGATAGGTGTTCTCCTCTGAATTTTGTATTGTCTCCCCCTGTATGCAGCATCGTATCTTCTGAAGTTGGAGACGTATATTGGCCTTCTCCACCAGCAGTTACTCGCCTTATGACCCCAAACTCCACAATAAAGACAGTGACCTTGAAACCGCCTCTTCTTGGGTCTAATCACATCTTGTTTTCTTTTGTTCATTACTTGTTGTGTAGGCAAGGTTGCTTGCTTCTTTGCTTGTGTGGCTTTCATTTCAGCCACCTTCTTCTCCTTCTTCTATTCAGCCATTGCCCTTGGCTAGCTGACTTTCTTTTCTTTAATTTTGTTTGCAACCCTAGGTTGCTTCTTCAAATCTTCTTTATTTTCAGCCTTCACTATTCCTGGCTGATCAGTCTTTTCTTTCTGAGACGTAGCAGCTATGGGCTGCTACTCTTTAACCACATGCATCATTTTTGGGCCTGGCTTTGGTTTGATAACTGTCTTCTCTTCTTCAGTTATCTTCTCCTGAGTCACAACCTTCTCTTTCAACTTTTTTGGCAAAGTCTCATACTTCTTTTCTCTTACAGAGCTTGTTTCTCCTACCACTTTAAACATCTGTAAGTTCCCCTCACTCTTTTTGAGTTATTGTCGAAGTCTCAGCAACTCTATCTCCATTTCTTCAATTGTTGAACTCCTTGAGCCAAGCTCTATAGTAAGGTCTTCACATATTTTGATCTGTTCTTCAAATCTTCTTTTTAAGTCAATATGTTCAGCCCTTATTTCATCCTTTTGACTTTCTACTTCCTCAGACTTTGCTTCAACTTGTTTTATGTGAGCCTCCTTTGAAGCTGCTTCTAACTCAGCTTCAAGATTTGGTTCTTCTTCATCAACCTCCTCTTCCTCTTCAGAGGTTGAACTACCACCTTGAGCTGATGCCATAAAGGCCTGCTCATCTATGGATTCTTCATCTTCCTCCTCATCAGCTTCTTTTATCTGACTCACATAATTCTTGAATAAGCTTCTCTTCTGCTTTTGTGGGTTAACAGTCTTCTTGTTGGACTTCTTTGATTTGAATGATGGTCTTCTCCATTTTGAATTCTGCTCATCATCACCATCCTCATCTTCATCATCAAGTTTCACTTTGCACTGAGAAGCAAAGTGTCCAGTCTACCCACGACGATAACATCTCAAGGACAACTGTCCTTTTCCCTTCTTAGACCCCTTTTTGAATTTCCTTGTGAAGTATGCCAACACCTCACCTTCACTTTCTTCCTCCTCATCATTATCATCCTCACTGGATGATTCTTCATCTTCTTTTATCTTCAAGTGTTTCATAGCTTTGAAAGCTGCCTCCTTTGATACCTTTGATGTTGAGGAGCTCTCAGTTGACTTTATTCTCATCTCATATGCAATGAGATTGCACTGAAGATCATGTAGTGACATAGAATTGAGATCTCTACTCTCTTCTATGGCTGCCACCTTTGAGGCAAACCTCTCAGGTAGAATTCTCAGAATTTTCTTCACGATAGATGAGTCCTTCTTATTCTTCCCATGACTTCTAAGATCGTCTACAGCATCAATAACCCTGGTGAAGAACTCTTTGACTGTCTCATTTTTCTACATTCTAAGAGATTTATATCTCTCATTGAAAACTTGAAGCTTGGCCTCCTTTATTTTGCCATCACCTTCATAAACTTTCTACAATCTGTCCTATATCTCCTTAGCAGATTTGCAATCCATAATTAGCATCTGTTAATGCTGAAATGATGACGTTTGAGGCCTTCCCATTTATCTCAAACTACCTTAATTCCTCTGGGATTGGATCTTTACCTTCTTCTGGGGCCACAAAACCCTCCTGCACGGATTTCACCATATTCATTCCCATGGTTGCAAATACCACCTGCATTCTCGCTCTTCACATATCGTAGTTGGTTCCGTTGAAGAATGGAACCTTTTTACTATAAGTAGTGCTAGTGCTGGTACCGACGTCCATTTCTCAATATGCTGAATAAGTTAAAACTTCTGAAACCCTTCAAACTAGTACACCAAGCTGTTAAGCTTCAAACTGGTGAACCTATGCTCTGATACCAATTGAAGTTCCTGACTTCACCCTAGGATCTACTAGTTTATGATACTGAGAGGGGGGTGAATCAGTATCACCACAATTCGCAGATATGTAAACAACTTCAACCTCTTCTTAAAAGCGAACTCTTTCTTAGATTCGACTAAGGTAGATCTATTGCTATATACTAATCACAATAGTTCCCAAAGTCACATTTCAGACACCTTGCCTATTAGGTCTTTGTTAGGTTATGGGTTGGCTGATACTTTAGTCACATTCACAACTCAATTCAAAGCACAGAACGTAAATCAAAGTAAGGACACACGAGATTTACATGGTTCCATCAACATGACATACATCCACGGTGGTAGGGACTCTCCCTTACTGAGACTATCCACTATACTTGAGAATTTCAGTTACAATGGATGTCTTAATCCTCTGCTCCTTTCACTATTGCAATTACTAAGCAAGTACAATACAAAGAGTGTCACTTACTATGTCTACCCTTCTTCTAGCTTGTCTTGCCTCTGTTGAATTGAAAGGTTGCTCCACTGCCGCTTAGAAGTTCACCGTAACGCTCTCTAACCTCTCTTGAAGAAATCACCGAATTCCTTCTCTAGGTTGTCTCACACAGCTCCTGCTTTCACTGTCTCACGGTCTCACTCGTCTCCTTGTCTCATGGCTCGCCTTACATTTCTGGTTTGTCATTCCACGTCTCACGGCCTGCCTTATGTTTCTGGTTTGGCGTTACACGTCTCACGCATGTTTCTGGTTTGCACCCTTTGCTGGTCACACATCTCACGCACGCTTTTGATTTGGCGTTTCACGTCTCACGTACGTTTCTGGTTTGCATGCCTTGCTGGTCACTCGCCATACCATCATTTCTAGTTTGCACTTGTCCGTTTTACACCTCTGGACAGCTTGGTTTGCTCTCCTGGTGGTCTTCTCTTTCATGGTTTCTCCTCGCTTCCCTTACGGACGGTGTGCTGTCTTCTCTCTTACGTGAGTCACAAGGTTTTCTCCAGCCATCACACGGTTTCCCTTGCTGTCCAAGGTATCCCTTGGTGTTATCTCCTTTTGCCGTGTGTTGTCTCCTTGTCGTGCTATCTCTTAGCCATCCACCTTGCTTTGGCTGTCCACTCTTGGTTAGCAGTTCTCCTCCTTGCTGGCCACACCTATTTGGTCGTTCACCTCTTTGCTTGGCCATGTAGGTTGGTTGGACATCCTCTCTCTTTCAGCCGATGGTGGTTTTGTCATCCAGCACTTGCTGTCCAGCCGTTCCTCCCTTCTTTTTCTCTCTTTGGCCAGTCACCCTAGCTTGACGTGTAGCTTGTGTTTGGCCGGTTGTCTCCTTGCTTGGACAGTTCCTCCTTTGTGTTTGGCTAGTTGTCTCCTTGCTTGGATGTCTCTTCTCTTTGATCGTGCCGGATTTTCTCTCCTTCCCCTGTTCTACCGTCGGCTCACTTGGTTTCTCTCTCTTCTTTGGGTTGTCGGATTTTTCTCTCCTTCCCCTGTTTTGCCGTGCTGGTTTTCTCTCTTCCAGCTGGTGGTGGCTCTTCTTTGGCCTGCCGTCCAGCCCCTCTTTGCCCGTCACGTATTTTCTCTCCTTTTCAAGTGGTGTTTGACGGTTTCTCTCTCTAGGTTTTGGCTGACTCCACTCGACCTCTGTTCTTCGTTCAACTCCCCTTCGACTGTCTTCCTTGAGCTTGTCGTACGTGATTTTTCTCTCTCTTCCAACGGCTTCTCTCTCTCTTCCACCTCTTTGTCGTTTTTCTCTTTCAGGCGTTTCTCTCTCTAGGTTTTGGCCATCTCCACTCTTCCAACATTTTGTGGTTTCAATTTGCACTAGGTTTTGGCCGAATTGTGTCTTTGGTTGGTCGGTTGCTCTCTCTTGTGTTTTCCATTATCTCACGTCGGGCTGTTCTTCCATGTACCTTTTTTTCTCGTCCGTGTCGCTTTTCTCTCTCGGGTGGTGAATTTCAGATTTGGCTCTCTCGGTGGTGAATTTCCCATTGGCTCTCCGCTGGTGTCTTCTTCTTTTTTTT
>CM038603.1:4730461-4792914 GCA_021533255.1 Ceriops tagal
TTTTTTTTCCCGGTGGTGTGTGTTTGCCGTTTTGCTGTCCACCCATTTGTAATTGTTGGCAACACTCATAACAAAAGCCACTATGCAGCAGTTTTAACTCCCCCTAAATATGCACTCCCCCTTTCTTAACAGCTCCCCCTGGACTATTGCTTCTCTACCCCTTTGCCAACCAATTACAAATCTGAAAAACTCACAAAGTAGAGATGGAGGATTCACCTGAACTTCAGGCTTAAGGAGGCATTCGCACAGATAGACTCATTCTGTGCTTTTCAAACAGCTCTGTGGACAGAGATTTAGTTAGATCTTGTATAGCCTCTTCAACAGATTTAGGTTTAGCTTGTGAGAGTAAAGCAGTAGCTCCCACAATTCTTCTTCTTGTTGTAACTCCTGCTGATGGATCACCTATGATCTGATCTCTTTGATGAGCATTAGTCCACGTTTTCTTTGGCTTTCTTTCTTGCACAGTCTTAGTTGCAAAAGGATCTCTTTCTTCATTAATCACATACAAGTTTCCCGCTGTTCTCTTCCCAGCTGCAATAGCATTGCCTTCTTTACTCTTTACCTGGCAACCTATTTTTGTGAATATTACCTTATAGTCTTCATTGCATAGTTTGTTGACAGATGTTAGATTATATCTGAGTCCTTCAATGTGCAGAACATCTTTTAGCTTTCCTCTTCCAATGTTTACTAACCCCTAACCATTGATGTTGAGTGAATCATCATTGCCAAACTTGACTCTGCCTTCTCTTGATTTGTTAGCTTTGATAATTTACTCTTGTCTCCTGTAATGTGTGAAGTGCATCCACTATCAAGGATTCACTGCTTATCCTTACAATCAGCCTTTAGTGTAATTTCAGCTATATTAGCCACCACCCTTTTAGCTTTATATTTCTTCCTTTAAATTGGCTAGAAGATAGCTTTCTCCTTTTTCTCAGCTTTGACTGCACCGCTTGTTTTCACTGTGCCATTGAGTGCCTTCTCTTGCTCAGGGAGAAGTGTCATGCATCTCTTAGCATTATGGCCATCATGCCCGCACCTTTCACACTTTTCCAACTCTACTAATACAGCAAACTTGTTCTTTGAAACCATTGGTTTGGGCTTCCACCAACAATCCTCATCAATGTGTCCTTGCCTTTTATAGTATGTTCTACTCTGAGTTTTTTATTGTATCCCCCTGTATGCAGTGTCGTATCTTCTCAAGTTAGAGACATATACTAGCCTTCTCCACCAGCAGTTACTTGCCTTATGACCCTAAACTCCACAATAAAAGCAATGACCTTGAAACTACCTTTTCTTGGGTCTGATCACAGGTTGTCTTCTTCTGTTCATCACTTGATATGTAGGCAAAGTAGCTAGCTTCTTTGCTTGTGTGACTTTCATTTTAGTCACCTTCTTCTCCTTCTTCTGTTTAGCCGTAGCCCTCTGCTGTCTGACTTTCTTTTCTTCCTTCTTGTTTGCCATCCTAGGTTGCTTTTTCATATCTTCTTTATTCTCAGCTATCTTCTTCTGAATCACAACCTTCTCTTTCAACTTTTTTGGTATATTCTTATTTTCTTTAGCCAATGCAGCCTCAGATTGCTACACTTTCTCTACATTCTTCTCTCCTTTTATAGAACTTTATCCTCATCTCATATGCAATGAGATTGCACTGGAGATCATGCAGAGACATAGAATTGAGATCTCTACTCTCCTCTATGGCTATTACCTTTGAGGCAAACCTCTCAGGCAGAATTCTCAGAATTTTCTTCACAATCGATGAGTCCTTCTTGTTCTTCCCATGACTTCTCAGGTCGTTTATAACGTCAATAACCCTGGTGAAGAACTCTTGAACTGTCTCATTCTTCTGCATTCTGAGAGATTCATATCTCTCCTTGAACACTTGAAGCTTAGCCTCCTTCATTCTGTCATCACCTCCATAGACTTTTTGCAATCTGTCCCATATCTCCTTGGCAGATTTGTAGTCCATAACTTTAGCATACTCAGCATCTATTAATGCTGAAATGATGACATTTGAGGCCTTCCCATTTATCCCAAACTGCCTTAACTCCTCTGGGGTTGGGTCTTTACCTTCTTCTAGAGCCACAAAGCCCTCCTGTACACATTTTACCACGTTCATGCCCATGGTTGCAAATACCACTTGCATTCTTGCTCTCCACATATGGTAGTTGGTTCCGTTGAAGATTGAAACCTTCTTGCTGTAAGTAGTGCTGGTGCTGGTACCGGCTTCCATTTCTCAGTATGCTGAACAAGTCAAACTTTTAGATCCCTTCAAACTAGTACACCAACTGTTAAGCTTCAAACTGGTGAACCTGTGCTCTGATACCAATTAAAGTTCCTGACTTCACCCTAGGATTTACTAGTTTGTGATACTGAGAGGGGGGTAAATCAGTATCACCACAATTCACAGATATGTGAACAACTTCAACCTCTTCTTAAAAATAAGCTCTTTCTCAGATTCGATTAAGGTAGATCTATTGCTACCTACTAATCATAATAGTCCCCAAAGTCACCTTTCAGACACCTTGACTAATTGACAATTCGGATGTTCTTGTTTAGGTCTTTTTTTACGTTATGGGTTGGCTGATACTTTAGCTGCGTTCACAACTTAATTCAAAACACAGAACATAAAGCAAATTAAGGACACATGAGATTTACGTGGTTCCGTCAACATAACGTACATCCATGGTGGTAGGGACTCTCCCTTACTGAGATTGTCCACTATACTTGAGAATTCTAGTTACAATGGATGTCTTAATCCTCTGCTCCTTTCACTATTGCAATTACTAAGCAAGTACAATACAAAGAGTGTCACTTACTGTGCCTACCCTTCTTCTAGCTTGTCTTGTCTTTGTTGAATTGAAAGGCTGCTCCATTGCCGCCTAAAAGTTCACTGCAATGCTCTCTAACCTCTCTTGAAGAAATCCGAAAATACGTTGAGTTCTTTCTGATGCTTCACCGAATTTCTTTTCTAGGTTGTCTCACACAGCTCCTGCTTTCACCATCTCACGGTTTCACCCGTCTCCTATTTCACGATCTCACTGTCTCACGACTCATCTGTCCGTTTCTGGTTTGCCCTTGTCCGTTTCACACCTCCTTTAGCCATATCAGATTTTCTTTTCCCTTTTCTGCTAGTCACTATTCATCAGATGTCCACCCCTCTGTTCTGGCCATAACGGGTTTTTCTCTCCTTCCCTGTTTGGTCGTCGGGTTTCTCTCTCCTTCCGCCGGTGGTATGTTTTGCCGTGTATTCAATTGTGTTGGCCTTGCCCTAGTTTTGTCTTCCAAGGTCTTTATATACTTTCTTCCATGAAACCCTAATAGAGCTTACTTGCAACGAATTTACTATTTTGCCCTTCCATGTGGCTTTTACCTTCTTGCCCTTCCATGTGGCTTTACTTTCTTGCACTCTTAAACCTAGTTGACAACAATTACAACCCATACAAGGCTATATGAACAACACATTACTTACTTCTTTGCAAACTAAGTTACTTGGTTTTGAATTGCTTAAGGGCTTGTATGCGAATGATTCTGATTTTCGCCAAGTATGGACTGCATGTGATAAATGTGTGTTTAGTGACTTTTATAGGCATGAAGGGTTTCTGTTTAAGAGGAATAAATCATGTGTGCTTATTTATTCTATTCGTAAGTTGCTTGTAAGGGAAACTCATGAGGCAGAAGACTCTAGATATATTGCATGAGCATTTTTATTGGCCTAATATAAAGCATGATGTGCATTCCATTTGTGATAAATGCATTACTTGTAGGTAAGCAAATGCTAGAGTTGAATTGCATTGCTTGTATACACCTTTACCTGTGCCTAACCAACCTTGGACTAATATTTCTATAGACTTTGTTTTAGGATTACCAAGGTCTCAAAGTGGTAAGGACAATATATTTGTCATTGTTGATAGGTTTAGCAAAATGGCTCATTTTGTTACATGTTCTAAAACCAATGATGCAATACATATTTGCTGAGTTATTCTTTAAGGAAGTAGTGCATTTGCATGGATTGCCAAGAGGAGATGGACCTTTTCAAGTCTTGGAAAGGATTAATGACAATGCCTACAAGCTAGATTTACCAAGCAACTATGGTAATGTTAGTGCTACTTGTAATGTTGCTGACTTATCTTTGTTTGATGTAGGTGATTTGAGGATGAATCCTTTCAAGGAGGGGAGGAATGATGGAGAACAAGGTGCTATTCAAGTGCAACAAAGCAAGTATTCTCTAGATCCTTTGTAAGGAATTGATCGTCCAATGACTAGGGCAAGGACAAAGATGATGAAAAGGCTTTACAAGGCTAAATCATGGAGCTGCATGACAAAGAGGGTGCTCCAGAAGATTTCAAGGCTATTTTAAAAGTTTCAATGCTACATAAAGGATAATCACTTATCTTTATGTGCAAGATGATGGACAAGGTTTAGAACTTGAAGAACAAAACTTGGACCTATGATATAAGCCCAAGTTGCATGACCAAGCTAAGGAAAGGCTCAATTACATGCTACGTTGTATTAATGGGCCTGATTTTGTTTTGTGATGTGGAAAACCCCAAAAAGACATGGCTTAGGGACCCAACTCACACAAGGAATTAAAGAACAACCAAGAAAGCTAAACCAAAGTTTAATAGCACAAATTAATGAGAACCATAAAGATGATGGGTGGAAGGCTTTAATGGTAGCAATCCCAAAGAGGCATATATTTCTACTTAGGACAAATCCTTATTTTGGAGGAATTCCTAACTATGGACAAATTCCAACATAGACAATAAACTCCTATTTAGGAGTAAATGCTATTACTTAGTTTGACCATTAAGTATTCCAATTATATTAATTAGGCTTGGACTCTTTGTCAAACTTAAATTCGCACCATTTGAAGCTGAGTTGGCCTGAATGTCCTCAATCAGCCCATTTAGTACTTCTTCAATCTTTTCGGCTCTAGCTTATGTTATTGGGCCTTTTGGAATGTGCAATGGACCTCTTGCATCCATTGAAGTTCTAGCTCATGTTATTGGGCCTTCTGGAATATGCGATGGACCTCTTGCATCCATTGAAACCTTCCACCCATCATCTCTATGGTTCTCATCATTTTGGGTTGTTGAATATTAAGTTAAGGCCAAATTATATGTAAAAAAAGGCTTAACTTCTTGGGTTTATTTAGGCATTAGAGGGATCACCTCTAATTAAGGTTTTCCTATATAAGTATGTTAAGAAACACCTTTTCCTACCAAGATTGTAATATTTACATGCCTATATAAAGGTTACAACTATGTAAAATGGAATCAATAAGATTTAGGTATTTTTTTTAGCAAGCTTTGCTCTGCTTTCTTGTATTCTTGGAAGAATACATTGTCTTGACTTATCAAAGAAGTGATCAAGTGGCATCTTAAGATTAGGGCTATCAGGACTTAAATTCCTTAGGGTTCTGATCTAATCAACTCAACTTGTTTCTTAGCTTTTTAGGGTATGCATAACCAATTCATTCAAGAGTTCCTAGGGCAAGTCACCTAGCGGGTTCTTTATCAACAATAAAGCCAATTTTTTTTTTGTTAACTAATAGGTATTTATGAAGAACAAATGAACAGTAGCAACGAAACATAAGAAACTCACGAATTTTATTTTTTCTTTTTGTTTTGGTAATTCAACTAACAATGAAGAACACGTGAAAAAGATGATGACAAAAGGATAACTAACCTGAGTTAGAGCCAAAACTCTAATACCAAATGATATGTACTCCAATTATATGCTAACCTACAAAAATCCTAGTTGCTAAGATGGGCTTATTAAGGAAATTTGTCTAGCCCACTAAATAACAATATAACTCATGAAAATAACCCATTTAAATAACCAAACATGAGCTCTCAACTCCAACTTTCTTCCTAATGCCATGGTTTTTGTATTCCTCCATAGATGACACATTTGCAAGCTCTGGTGAAGCCTCCATCATCCTTAACTTGTGCCTAGTAACTTCCTGTAAGTAAATGTCACACAATAAGTTGTTGAGGGCTTCATTTATTTTCTTTGACCTTGCCCTTGTCATTGGTGGTCCAAGGTTTTGCAAAGCATCAATTATCTTGTTGATTTGAGCTAGTACAATACAGCTTCCATCATTCCTGGTATCCTCGAAATGATTTGTCCTCAAATCAACACCTACATCATCAAAGAGAAAAGGAGAAAGGTCAGAAACATTAAATGTTGCACTTACATTATATTCACATGGCAAGTTAAGTTTATATGCATTATCATTAACTCTTGCCACCACTTGAAAAGGACCATCTCCCCTTGGTTGCAACTTTGATTTCCTTTGCATAGGAAATCTGTCCTTCCGCAAGTGTACCTAAATCCAATCATCAAGTTCAAAAGTGATATGCCTATGACCTATGTTGTTTTGTGTATCATACTGTTTGGTTTTTCTCTCAATGTTAAGCCTAGCTTTCTCATAAAGTTGCCTAACCACTTTAGCCTTCTTTTTCCCATCTAAATTAACCTTGTCTTGCATAAGCAATGGTACTAAACCCAAAGGAGATAATGGATTAAAACGACAAACAAGCTTGAAAGGAGTATAACTCATAGTACTAAGAACAACACAATTATAAGCAAACTTCACAAAAGGCAAACATTCTTCCTAGGTTTTAGTGTTCTTACCAATAACAACATACAACAACGTACCATGAGTTCAATTTACTACCTCAGTTTGTCCATTTGTTTATAGATGGTAAGTTATAGAAAACAACAACTTTGTTCCAAACTTACCCCACAATATCTTCCAAAAGTGGCTTAAAAATTTTACATCATGGTCTGACATAGTACTCCTTGGTACTCCATATGGGTGAACAATCTCTCTAAAAATAAGTTTGCAATGTGTGTGGCATCATCTATTTTGGTGCAAGCAATGAAATGCATCATCTTTGAAAACCTATCAACTACAACAAGAATAAAATCTCAACCTTTCTTGAACCTAGGTATTCTAAGAAGAAAATCCATAGAAATGTGGGTCCAAGGTTCACAAGGAATTTCTAAGGGCATATATTTACCATGGGGCAGAACTCTAGACTTAAACTTGTCTACAACTAATTTAATGTTGGATAATTCAATGTTACCCCACTTAATTTCTCACTAAAGAATGCAATAGGTCATTTTTCTTATATGACAACTCCCCCAATCCCAATGCCCGATGTGTCACATTTAATTTCAAAGATCTTATAAAAATCAAGCAAAGCAAGAAGTGGTGCATTACACAACTTAGACTTAAGCAAATCAAACGCATTTTATTGTTCCTTACCCCACTTAAAACTCATACTCTTTTTAGTCACCTCAATCAATGGTGTAGCTATGACACTAAAATCCTTAATAAATTTCCTATAAAAGCTAGCCAGACCATGAAAACTCCTCATATCGCTCATGCTCTTATATGTAAGATATTCTTGAATTGCCTTAATCTTTATCAACCTTTATGCCTTGAGTAGACACAACATAACTTAAGAAAATGACATGATCTTTGCAAAAATCACATTTCTTCAAATTGGCATACAATTTCTCTTTTGTCAATACATCAAGCACACAACGCAAATGTTTAACATGCTCTTCTAAATTCCTATTATATACTAATATGTCATCAAAAAAAGCCACAACAAATTTTCCTAAGAAATGTCTCAAAACATGATTCATTAGTTTCATCAAAATGGTAGATGCATTAGTTAAACCGAAGGGCATGATACAAATCATACTTAGTCTTGAATAGTTTTCCATTCATCACCATCTCTCATCTTAATTTGATGATACCCACTCTTAAGGTCAATTTTAAAGAAGTAACAAGCACCATGCAATTCATCAAGCCTAGGTATAGGATATCGATACTTAACTATTATTTTATTGATAGCTCTGCAATCAACACACACTCAAGTTTCATGGTAATGTACCATGTCCTTAAGCTCTACATAGTGTTGTAGTTCTACCACATCAGCTATGCTTTTATTCAACCCTTGGAGAAACCTAGCCATGGTTACTTCCCTATCCTCCATTACATTTGCCCTAACCATAGCAGTCTCCATCTCCTTATGGTATTCTTCCACACTCTTGGAACTTTGTGTAAGGCTCTACAACTTGTTATACATTTCCTTATAATAGGAACTTGGAACAAATCTCCTTCTCATCACAGTCCTAAACTCATTCTAAGTTTCTATGATTCTCTCAAAGATTCTTCTCCTAGTAATAACCTATTGGTCTCAGTATACTACAACATAATCAAAGAAGTTGTAGCACTCATATATTAATTTTGCCCTTCATTCCCAATCCAAATAGACATTAGGGTCAACTTTCCCTTGGAAAGAAGGTATTTTCATTTTAATACTACTAAGATTTTTGTCTACCTCTTCTTCCCCACTAGTTCTCCACTCACGGTTTTCAATATACCTGAAGGAAGCCATATTGTACTAGCTCAAATCAACAAAGGAGTCAATGTTTTGCAAATCCTTAGACCACCAATGACAAGGGCAAGGTCAAAGAAAATAAAGGAAACCCTCAACAACTTGTGCAACATTTACTTATGGAAGTTGCTAGGCATGAGTTAAGGATGATGAAGGCTTTACCAAGGCTTGTAAATGTGTCATCTGTGGAGGAATATGAAAACTATGGCCTTAGGAAGGAATTTGGAGTTGGGAGCCTGTGTTTGGGCATTTAAATGGGTTATTTTCATGGATTATATTGTTATGTGGTAGGTTAGATGAATTTCAATATCTTAATAGGTTATTTTCATAGGTTTTTATAATTGTTTAGTGGGCTAGATGAATTTCCTTAATAAGCCCGTCTTAGTAGCTAGGGTTTTTGGGGGTTAGCATATGAAAAGGGAAAAAAGGATGGCTTGAGGAGGCAAACTGTTTTTATGAGTGTATGAGCTATTTTCTCTAGTTCTTTGAGAACTACAAAAAACTTATCTTCTTCAACATTGTCATTGTTAGGAGTGGCATCTGAATCTTATAGTTTTGGTTCTTGGTTGTTTATAATCATTGGGTCAGAACTCTAATCCTTTAACCTTGGTTAGAACGATCTTATACCAACATTTGTGTTGGGTTCTATTTACATATAATTGGAGTTTATATCTTTTGGTATCAGAGCTTTGGCTTTAAGTCAAGTTAGTTATCCTTTTGTCATCATCTTTTTCATGTGTTCTTCATTGTTGGTTAAATTCTTAAAAAAAACAAAATCGTGTGTTTCTGGTGTTTCACTGTAGTTGTTCATTCATTCTACAAAAATACCCATTAGTTAACTCAAAAAAAAAAATTCTTGTGATTCTTGTGTTTTATTGCTGCTATTCATTCTTTCTGTCGAAATATCCATGACTTAACCAAAAAAAAAATTCATTGGTTCTTGTGTTTTGCTACTTAATAAAGAATTTGCTAGGCGACCTATCCTAAGAACCCTTGAATCAATTTGTTATGCACGCCCCAAAAAGCTATGAAATAAGTTGGGTTGATTAGATCAGAACACTAAGGAAATTAAGTCCTAAAAACCCCAATTTTAAGATGCCATAAAGGTTGATCATTTTTTTGATAAGTGAAGACAATGTATTCTTTCAAGAACACATGAAAAGTAGAGCAAAGCTTACTGAAAAAAATACCTCAATCTTAATGATTTCATTTTACATAGTTGTAACCTTTATATAGGCATGTAAATATTACAATCCTATAAAGAAAAAGTGTTTCTTAGCATACCTATATAGGAAAACCTTCATTACAGGTGATTCCTTTAATTAAGGAATACAATTCTACCTTGATTAGGAATCCTAAATCTACCTTGATTAGGAATTCTTAAAAAAAACTACCATTAATGGTATAAAGTCAGAGTAAAGACCTAACTAATGTACCAAGACTTAGCTGAACCTACAAGCCCAAACAAACCCAAGAAGTTAAGCTTTTTCTACATGTAATTCTGCCTAAACTTAAAATCCAGTAAACCAACACAAAATCAGGCCCATTAATAGACTTATATCATGAGCTCCAAGTTTTGTTCTTCAAGTTTTAAGCCTTATTCATCATCTTACACATAAAAATAAATGATTATCCTCAAACTTGATTTGTATACTAATGATGTTGACTTTCGTAACATGTATACTGCATGTGAGAAAGCTGCTTTCGATAAGTCCTATAAACATGAGGGATATTTGTTTAGAGTAAATAAGTTTTGTATTCCTCAAAGGTCTATGAGAGCATTACTTGTGAAAGAAACTCAAGGGGTGGGTTTAATGGGACACTTTTGCATTCAAAAGACTTTTGATGTTTGAAATGAGCATTTCTTTTGGCCACATATGAAAAGGGATGTTGAAAGATTTTGTGCCAAATGTATTACTTGTAGATAAGCTAAGTCTATGGTTTTCCCCTATGGTATGTACTTAAAAATTCCTTGTGAACCTTGGACCAACATTTTTATGGATTTTATTCTTGGATTACTTAGGTCCAAGAAGGACCGAGATTGTATTCTTGTTGTAATTGATAGATTTTTAAAGATGACGCATTTCATTACATGCACCAAAATGGATGAGGCCACAAACATTACAGACTTATTTTTTAAAGATATTGTTCACCTACATGGAGTGCCAAAGAGTATTGTGTCAAACCATGATGCAAAATTTTTGAGCCACTTTTAGAAGACATTATAGGGTAAGCTTGGAACAAAGTTGTTTTCTACAACTTGCTATCCACAAACAGATGGACAAATTGAGTTAGTAAATCGAACTTATGGTATGTTGCTATGTGTTGTTATTGGTGAGAACTCTAGAACCTAAGAAGAATGTTTGCCTTTTGTGGAGTTTGCCTATAATTGTGTTGTTCATAGTGCTATAGGTTAATCTCCTTTTGAGCTTGTTTACAGTTTTAATACATTATTTTTTTGCCTAATGCATCATATTCAATTTCAAAGATCTTAGAAAAATCAAGTAAAACAAGAAGTGGTGCATACCCATCCCATGTCAACAAGGGACGAAGGACGAAATAAGGTGGTGTTTGAACCTAGTGAATGGGTTTGGGTGCATATGTGGCAAGGAATGGTTTCCAACATAGAGGCATTCAAAGCTACGACCTCAAGGAGATGGTCCCTTTTAAGTTGTAGCTCGAATTAATGACAATGCTTATAAGTTGAACCTTCCCAATGAGTATAATGTGAGTGCAACATTTAATGTTTCTAATCTTTCTCATTTTGATATAGGTGATGATTCAGGGATGAATCCTTTTGGGGAGAGGGGAATGATGAGGACCGTAGAGATAATGAGTGGAAGGCTTTAATGGATGCAAGAGGTCCAATACACATTCCAAAATGCCCAATAACATGAGCTAGAGCCAAAAAGATTAAAGAAGCACTAAATGGGCTAATTGAGGACATTCAGGCCAACCAAGCTTCAAATGGTGTGAATTCAAGTTTGATAAAGAGTCAAGGTCTAATTAATATAATTGGAATACTTAATGGTTCAAACTAAGTAATAGCATTCACTCCTAAATAGGAGTTTATTATTTGTGTTGGAATTTGTCCATAGTTAGGAATTTCTCCAAAATAAGGATTTGTCCTAAGTAGGAATTTGTGTCTCTTTAGGATTGCTATCTTAACCTATAAATAGGCACCCTTTGTAAGCTCTAGAAAATCAGACAACTTTGAGTGAAATAGAAAGTAAGGGTTTTTTTTTTCCCTTAGTTCTTTTGAGGACTAAAGAACTTATCAAGAGGTACTTCTTCTTGTGGCGTTCCAATTAACTTATCACTCCCAATTCCTTTCTTTTCTGGAGTGTGGCATCCATATCCTTTTTAAATACCCTAGGTTTGTGTTCCTTCGAATGGTGGGTCTAGGATTTATGTTATTAAATTCTGGTTTAGCTTTCTCGGTAGTTCTTTGATTCCTTGTATGCATTGGGTCCCTAAGCCATGTCTTTTTGGGGTTTTCTGCATTAGCTTGGAAGGCAACCCTAACATCTGCTTCTTTTGCAAACACACTCACTTTTTTTCTCTCATCTTCACTCTTTTGAACTTGACCACTCTAGTACTTACCACTTTCAAGGGCTTTCACCTTGTTTTTCTCTCCTTCACTTTTTTTTCTCTCTACTCTCTCTTTCTTTTCAATCTTCTCTTGCTCACTTTCATAATGTCTCACTTGGTCTTTATACACCAATTTTGGAGTCAATGGAACAATTATGAATGGTTTTCCATCCATGGTGAAAGAATAACGATTCTTGTAACTATTATGCAAAACTTTTCTATTAAATTGCCAAGGATGATATAATAATAAATACCCTGCCTACATAGGTACAACATTACAAAACAACTTGTCCTTATATCTACCAATGAAAAATGGCACTATAACTTTTTTAGTCATTTTCACCACTCCACTGTCATTCAATGACTAGCTTCATTGCCAAACATATGATCACCATTCTCTTTAAAATACACAATTCTCTTGTTAGGACATTGTGAAGCCACATGACCCCTACCCAAACATCTAAAGCATTTGATGACCCTTACCCAAACAGCAGTAGAAAATGTAATCCTATTAAATCAATCCCTTGTGTGTTTACACTCCACTTAATATGTTTTACACAATCAATTGTAATTTCACACTCAAGAGCTTTTTCAAAAGGTTCTCAGTGAACTAAATTGGATCAAACGAAACTTGAATATATCAATCTTAGACCTACCTCTTCAAAAAAGTGACATGATCAAGGAAGATGGGCAATAAAGCAAATAGAATGACAACGAATTCGATGAATTTAGCAATGTAATCGGACAACAATCAATTATCAAATCTAATTGAGTAATTGACTAATTGAACAATGAAGTCATTTTTTTTATTAACTAATGGGCATTTCTACAGAACAAATGAATAGCAGTAGCAAAACACGAGAACCCACGAAATTGTTTTTTAGTTAACTAATGGATATTTTTGCAAAAAGAATGAACAGCAGTAATGAAACACAAGAATGACACGAATTTCTTTTTTTTTTGGTGGGGTTAACTAATGAGTATTTGTGCAGAATGATTATGATTGAGCAGTTGTAGTGAAACATCAGAAACACACAATTTTTTTTTTTATATAATTCAAAATGACATGAACTTCGATTATATGTAAATGGAACCCAAGACCAATGTTGGTATAGGATTATTCTAACAAAAGTTAAAGGATTAGAATTCTAACCCAATGATTATAAATAACAAAGAATCAAAACTACATAATTCAGACGCCACTCCTAACAATGACAACGTTGAAAAAGATAAGTCTATTGAACTAACATACTCAAGTATGAAAGTTCAGAATTAGTTCTCAAAGAACTAGAGAAAATAGCTCATACACTCATAAAAACAATCTGCCTCCTTTAGCCATCCTCCTTCCCTTTTTATATGCTAACCCTAAAAAACCCTAGCTGTTAAGATGGGCTTATTAATGAAATTCGTCTAGCCCACTAGATAATAATAAAAACACATGAAAATAACCCATTTAAATTACTAAACATGGGCTGCCAGCTCCAACTTTCTTCCCAAGGTCATGGTTTTCATATTCCTTCACAGATGACACATTTGCAAGCCTTGGTGAAGCCTCCATCATTCCTAACTCCTGCCTAGCAACTTCTTGTAAGTAAATATTCCATAACAAGTTATTGATGGCTTCCTTTATTTTCTTTAACCTTGCCCTTGTCATTATTGGTCCAAGGTTTTGCAAAGCACCAACTATCTCATTGATTTGAGCTGGTACAATATGGCTTCCATCACTTCTTACTTTTCTCTCCTTTTTGCACACTTTTCTCTCCAATTTTTCTCTCTGCTTCACCCCTTTCACTTGAATTTTTTCCCTCAGCCTGACTTTCTCTATTATCCTTTGTCCTTTCACTCTCTTTCTTTTTCTTTCCCCTTATTCTCTCATCTGTTCTTCCCTCATTTTACACTTTCTTGTTATCTTAATTTGATCTTCATATGCTTGAATAGGTTTGAGAGGAGTTTATACAACAGTCTAATTATTAATTACAAAGGAGTATTTGTTCTTGTGGCCATTGTAAGTAATCTTCCTATCAAATTGCCATGGTCAACTAAGAAGTATATGGCCAGCATGCATTGGTGGCACATCATAGAGAACCTCATCCTTGTAATTACCAATAGAAAAGGTAACTAAAACTTGCTTGGTTACTCTAATTTCTCCACAATCATTTAACCATTGCAGCATATAAGGCTTAGGATGCTTGAAGGTATCCAGATTCAACTTTTCTACTAATATAAAGTATTATTGGTAGAACTAAAAGTTGACTCAATTTTAGATCCATTGGACTTGATTTGTTTCTCCACCTTGATATTCTTAAGCAACAGCTCCTTCATCTCTAGATAGTGTTACAAATCCACTACATCTGCAATTTCTTTGTTCAAGCCACCAATAAACCTTGCCATGGTGGCCTCTTGGTCTTTCTCAACATTAGCTCTAATCATGACTATCTCCATCTTGTTGTAATAGTTGTCCATACTCATAGGCCTTTGCACCAGCCCTAGCAACTTTTTATGCAAGTTTTTATAGTAGTGGCTAGGTATAAATCTCTTGCACATTACTAATTCCATCACTTCCCATGACTGAATTGGCCTCTCACTATTCCTCTTTCTACTTATCACCAATTGGTTCCACCAAATACTTGCATAATTAGTCAATTCTATAGCTGTCAAGTTTACTTTCTTCTCTTCAGAATAATTATGGCAATCAAACGCATGCTCAACCTTTCTCTCCCACTCCAAATAATGTTCAGGATCATTCTTCCCTTAAAATGTTGGAATCTTCATCTTTATGCTGTCCAAATTGCTATCACTTTTGCAAATAGCCATCCTACCTTTTCTTGAGCTTGATTCTTCATAATCTGACTCTTCCTCATCTTCTTCCTCAATCACATGCCTTCTAGAGGATTTGGATTTGCCAAGTGATTGTAACTCATCTAGCCTTGCATTTATAATCGTAAATTGCTTGGTGACAACCTTAATCCAAATCTTCACATCTATATTATGCACTTCTCCTTTACTATTCATATTTAAAACATGCAAAAACATGTTAGTAATTGAAAGAAATTTGTTCCTCACACACTCCCTCAAATTGTTATCCTTCGTGTTTCACTCTATTTTGGTTCTTCTTGATGATTATCTCACCACTCTTGCCTTTTTCCACTCAATCCAGCCCCCTTTATGTTCTTGAAAGACTTAGATTAACAAATCACAAGGAGCAATCTATTAGATAGTGGCAAATCTCAGAATCAAAACTTTTAAAAGAAATTCAAGATATCCTTTTTTAGGCTTAAAAAAAAAGATTTGCAACCTTGTATACAATAGGTTTGAAAGAATTAAGATGCACTACTCAGCTCAAACATAACTTCTTCTTCATTTTTTTTTCTTTTTTTTTTCTGTTTTCTTTTCTTCTTTTATTTTTCAACCTTCTCTCTATTTTTTACTTTTTTTTGACTTTTTTTTAATCAAATTAATCACCCATAGAATTAACACAACTTCAAGAGTAATAAGTTGATCAAAACAAACCCGATGAACTAAGTAAAGAAACAATAGGAATCAATAAAGCACAAAGAAAAGTACTAAACAAAGATGGACAAGAGATACGTAACTTATTTCTAAAATCAAGGCACTAATACCAACTGATAAAGAATCCGTTAGGCGACCTACCCTAGGAACTATTGAATCAATTTGTTATGCACAACCCAGGAAGCTAGGAAACAAGTTAGGTTGATCAAATTAGAATCCTAAGGAAACTAAATCCTGAAAGCCCCAATCTTAAGATGCCACAAAGGTTAATCACTCCTTTGATAAGTCAAGACAATGTGTTCTTCCAAGAACGCAAGAAAGTAGAGCAAAGCTTGCTGAAAAAAATACCTCAATCTTGATGATTCCATTTTACATAGTTGTAGCCTTTATATAGGCATGTAAATATTACAATCATATAAGGAAAAGGTGTTTCTTAACATATATATATAGGAAAACCTTAATTATAGGTGATTCCTCAAATTAAGAAATACAAATCTACTTTGATTAGGAATTTTTTAAAAGACTACCACTAATGATATAAAGTCATCGTAAAACCCTAACTAATGTATCTAAACTCAACTAAACCTACAAGTCCAAATAAACCCACGAAGTTAAGCCTTTTTTACTTATAATTCGGCCTTAACTTAAAATCCAGTAACCCAAAACAAAATCAAGCCCATTAATACAACTTAGCATGCAATTGAGTCTTTCCTTAGCTTGGTCATGCAACTTGGTTCTTGGTTATTTATAATCATTGGGTTAGAACTCCAATCCCTTAACCTTTATTAGAATAATCCTATACCAACATTGGTGTTGGGTTCCGTTTACATATAATTGGAGTTCATATTATTTAGTGCCACAGCTTTTGTTGAAACTCAAGTTAGTTATCCTTTTGTCATCATCTTTTTCATGTGTTCTTTATTGTTGGTTGAATTATTAAAAAAAAAAGAAAAAAAAATTGTGTGATTCTTGTGTTTCACTATTGCTATTCATTCTTTCTGTAGAAATATCCATTAATTAACAAAAACAATTCGTGGGTTCTCCTATTTTGCCAAGTTCATTTGTTCTGCAGAAATGTCCATATTAGTTAATAAAAAAAAAAAGGCTTCATTGTTCAATTGGTCAATTACTTGATTAGATTGGATAATCAAATTGATGTTTGATTACACTGCCAAATTCATCGAATTCCTTGTCATTCTATTTGCTTTATTGCCCGTCTTCCTTGATGGTGTCACTTCTCTGAAGTGGCAGGTCTAGGATTGATATATTCAAATTTTGTTTGATTGAATTTAGTTTACTTAAAACCTTTTGAAAAAATTCTTGAGTGTGAAATTACAATTGATTGTGTGACATACATCAAATGGAGTGTAAACACATAAGGGAGTGATTTGAGAGGATTACATTTTCTATTCTTTATCATTTTCTATTGCTGTTAACATGTTACATGATAAAATGAATAGCCCTTTTAAGGGGGAGGAGGAATTTTCCTTACCAAACCTTAAATTTTTTATAAAAGCCCTAAAGGTGAAGTTCAAGAGAATGGAGTTTATGTTTGGTGAAATGCAAGATAGAGTGGAGAAAATAGAAAGGGAGTCTAGTAGGAGACTTAAGAGGGTAGCTAAGAGAATGGTACATGCATTGTTAGTGCTAGAGCTTGGTTAAGAGGATGAAGTATGAAAAAGGCAGTAACATTAGTGGAAGTTATAAAGGGGACTTTAGAAGGGGTCAAGGTAGTAGAATAGGTAGAGGATGATAGGTAGTGGAACTGAGAAAGATAGGTATATTGAAAACCGTGATCGAAGGACTAGGGGAGAAGAAGGGATGGACAAAAATCTTAGTAGTATTAAAATGAAAATACCTTCTTTCGAAGGGAAAACTGACCCTAATGTCTATATGGATTGAGAAGCAAGGGTACAATTAATATATGAGTTCCACAACTTCACTAAGGAGAAAAAGGTGAAGTTAGTTGTGGTAAGTTCACTGATTATGCTGTAGTATAGTGGGACCATGGCTAGGTTCCTCCAGGTATTGAATAAAAGCATAGTTGATATGGTAAAACTGCAACACTATGTAAATTGAGGAGATGGTACAAATTGCCATGAAATATGAGAGGCAGCCTAAGGGAAGGAGTACTTCTAGATATAATTAAAACTTAGGTTCATCATTTTGTAAGCCAAACTGGGGGAAGAAGGAAGAGAAGATGACTTCTAAGCTTAAAACCAATTCACATAAACCCAAGACTAGTGGGGGCAGCCTTGAAAAGGGCAAATTTTGGGAAAAACTTATGGGCACCCAAGGAAAAACTATGGACATCAAATGCTTTAGATGCCTGGGTAGGGGTCATGTGGTTTCACAATTCCCTAACAAGAAAACCATGTACCTTAAAGAGAATGGTGACTATGTGACTAGCAATGAAGCTAGTGATGAAGACCAAATGCCACCACTAGAGGACGTTAGTGATGTTGATGAGGGGATAGAGTATCCAGAGCATGGTGAAAGACTTTTAGTAGCAAGAAGAGCCCTCAGTGTGTAGATTAAGGAGGAGGATGATGTTGAGATGCTGTGGGAAAATATATTCCATACTCGGTGTTTAGTTCGAAATAGACTTTGTTGCTTGATCATTGATAGAGGTAGTTGCACTAATGAAGGAAGTATTGAGTTGGTGGAGAAATTGAACTTGCCTACAACCAAACACCCTAGGACATATAACTTGTAGTGGTTGAATGACAATAGAGTGGTGAGAGTGAATAAACAAGTTGTGGTTCCATTTTCCATTGGTAAATATAAGGACAAATTGTTTTATGATGTTGCAGGGCATTTGTTATTAGGCTGTCTTTGGTAATTTGATAAAAACATTTGGCAAAATGGTTACAAGAACCGTTATTTTTTCACTATGGATGGCAAACCATTCACACTTGGTCCATTGACTCCAAAACAAGTGTATGAAGACCAAGTGAGACTTTATGAAAGTGAGCAAAAGAGAAGGTGCAAAAAGAAAGAGAGATAGAGAGAAAAGAAAGTGAAGGAAAGAAAAACAAGGTGAAAGCACTTGAGAGTGCTATGTACAAGAGTGGTCAATTTTAAAAGAGTGAAGATGAGAGAAAAAAAGTGAGTATTTTTGCAAAAGGAGCAAATGTTAGGGTTGCCTTCCAAGCTAGACAACAAATGATCTTGATCCTTTATAAGGATTCTTATTTCTCTAACACTGACCTTGATTCATCTTTGCGTAGTACTATATCATCTTTATTGTAGGACTATAATGATGTATTCCCTAAGGAGATCCCAAATGACTTACCACCAAGGAGAGGGATTGAACATCACATTGATCTTATTCTTGGAGCTCCCATTCCCAACAAGCTAACGTATAAAAGTAATCCTGAAGAGACAAAGGAACTTCAAAGGAAAGTTGATGAGTTGATGAAGAAGGGACATGTAAGGGAGAGCATGAGCCTATGTGCAGTGCCAATGTTGCTTGTGCCAAAGAAAGATGGTTCTTGGAGGATGTGTGTCGATTGCCAAGCTATCAACAAAATATCAATTAAGTATTGACATCTTATACCTAGCCTTGACGATATGCTTGATTAATTAAATGGTACTTGTTACTTCTTTAAAATTGACCTTAAGAGTGGGTATCATCAAATTAGGATGAGGGAAGGTGACGAATGGAAATTTGCATTCAAAACTAAACATTGTTTGTATGAATGGTTAGTTATGCCCTTTGGTTTGACTAATGCACCTAGCACTTTTAAGAGATTAATGAATCATGTTTTTAGACCTTTCTTAGGAAGTTTTGTCATGGCTTATTTTGATGACATATTAGTATACAGCAGGAATTTAGAAGAACATGTTGAACATTTGCATTGTGTGCTTAATGTTTTGAGGAAAGAGAAATTGTATGTCAATTAGAAGAAATGTGATTTTTGCAAGGATCATGTCATTTTATTGGGTTATATTATGTCTACTTATGGCGTAGAGGTTGATAAAGAGAAGATTATGACAATTCAAGAATGGCCTACACCTAAGAGTGAGTGATGTGAGGAGTTTCCATGGTTTGACTAGCTTTTATAAGAGATTCTGATGGAGAACAAGGTGCTATTCAAGTGCAACAAAGCAAGTATTCCCTAAATCCTTTGCAAGGAATCAATGGTACAATGACTAGGGTAAGGACAAAGAGGATGAAAGAGGCTTTACAAGGCTCAATCATGGAGCTACATGACAAAATGGGCGCTCCAAACGATTCCAAGGCTGTTCTAAAAGTTTTCAATGCTACACCAAGGATTACACTTCTCTTTATGTGCAAGATGATGGACAAGGCTTAGAACTTGAAGAACAAAACTTGGAGCCCATGATATAAGTTCAAGCTGTATGACCAAGTTAAGGAAAGACTTAATTGCATACTAAGTTGTATTAATGAGTCTGATTTTGTGTTGCTTTACTGGTTTTTAAGTTAAGGCCAAATTACATGTAGAAAAGGCTTAACTTCTTAGGTTTATTTGGGCTTATAGGTTCAGCTAAGTCTTGGTACATTAGTTAGGTCTTTACTTTAACTTTATATCCTTATTGGTAGTCCTTTTAAGAATTTCTAATCAAAGTAGATTTAGGATTCCTAATCAAGATAGATTTAGGATCCCTAATCAAGGTAGAATTGTATTTCTTAATTAGAGGAATCACCTATAATTAAGGTTTTCTTATATAGGCATGCTAAGAAACACCTTTTCCTCATAGGATTGTAATATTTACATGCTTATATAAATGGTTACAACTATGTAAAATGAAATCATCAAGATTGAGGTATTTTTTTCAACAAGCTTTGCTCTACTTTCATGTGTTCTTGGAAGAATACATTTTTTTGACTTATCAAAGAAGTGATCAATCTTTGTGTTGTCTTAAGATTGGGGCTTTTAGGACTTAGTTTCCTTAGGGCTCTAATTTGATCAACCCAACTTGTTTCCTAACTTCCTAGGGCGTGCATAACAAATTGACTCAAAGGTTCCTAAGGCAGGTCGCCTAGTAGGTTCTTTATCAATTGGTATCAGAGCCTTGGTTGTAGAAATAAGTTATGTATCTCCTTTCCATCTTTGTTTAGTTCTTCTAGTTTGTTCAAATTAGCTTATTACTTTTGTAGTTGTGTTAATTTTATGGATGTTTGATTTGATTAAAAAAATTGAGAAAAAAAAAGAAGAAAGGAAACAAAAAAAATGAAAAAAGAAAAAAAAAAGGAAGAAGACAAAGTTGTGTTTGAAATTAGTAGTGCATCTTGATTCTTTCAACCTATTGTGTATAAGGTTGCAAATCTAATTTTTTTTCCAAGTCAAAGAAAGGATATCTTGAATCTTTTTTAAAATTCTTGATTTTGAGATTTGCTACTATCTAACAGATTACTCCTTGTGATTTGTTAATATAAGTCTTTTAGGAGCATGAAGAGGGCTAGCTTGAGTGAAGAAAGGCAAGAATGGTGAGATCATCATCAAGAAAAGCCAAAATAGGGTAAAACACAAGTGATAATAATCTAATTTGAGGGCAAACATGTGAGGGAGTGTGTGAGGAACATATTTCTTTTAGTTACTAATGTGTTTTTGCAGGTTGTAAACATGAGTAATGTAGGAGAAGAGCATGATATAGATGTGAAGATTTGGATGAAAGATGTCACCGAGAATTTAAGATGATAAATGCAAGGCTGAAATCATTTAGCAAATCCAAATCCTTTAGAAGGCATGTGATTGAGAAAGAAGATGAGGAAGAACCAGACTTTGAAGAATCATGCTCAAGAAGAGGCATGAAGGCTATTTCCAAAATAGATAGCAATTTGGGCAACATAAAGATGAAGATTCCAACATTTCAAGGAAAGAATGATCCTGAATATTATTTGGAGTAAGAGAGAAAGGTTAAGCATGTATTTGATTGCCATAATTATTTTGAGGAGAAGAAAGTAAAATTGGCAGTTATAAAATTCACTGTTTATGTCAGTATTTGGTAGGACCAATTGGTGATAAGTAAAAGGAGGAATGGTGAGAGGTAATTTAGTCATGGGAAGTGATGAAATCAGTAATACGCAAGAGATTTATACCTAGCCATTACCATAGAGACTTGCATATAAAGTTGCAGGGGTTGGTGCAAGGGCTGCTGCAAGGGTCCATGAGTGTGGAGCACTATTACAAGGAGATGGAGATAGCCACCATTGACTGAGGTGATTAAAAAGAGTATGGGTTTCAAGTGGGTTAAGGAACAACAAGATGCCTTTGATTTGCTTAAGTCTATGTTGTGTAATGGACCACTTCTTACTTTGCCTCATTTTTATAAGATCTTTGAAATTGAATGTGATGCATCGGGCTTTGGGATTAGGGGGAGTTCTCATGCTAGAGAAATGACCTATTGCATTCTTTAGTGATAAGTTAAGTGGGGCAACATTGAATTATCCAATTTATGATAAAGAAATGTATAAACTTGTTAGGACTTTAGAAACATGGGAGCATTACCTTTGGCTTAAGGAGTTTGTAATTCATACTGATCATGAGTCCTTAAAATACTTTAAGGGGTAAGGCAAATTAAATAAGAGACTTGCAAAATGAGTTAAGTTTATTAAAACGTTTCCCTATGTAATTCAATACATATTAGGTAAAGAAAATGTTGTTGCTGACACATTGTCACATAGGTACAAATTGATTAGCACTTTGAGCGTTAAGTTGTTGGGGTTTGAGCACATTATTGATTTGTATGCTAATGATGTTGACTTTTGTAACATGTAATTTAAATGTAAGAAAGCTACTTTCAATAAATTTTATAGACATGAGGGGTATTTGTTTAAAGTAAACAACATTTGTTACTTGTGAGAGAAGTTCATGGGCATGGTTTAATTAGACACTTTGGCATTCAAAAGACTTTTGATGTTGAAAAAGGATGTTGAAAGAATTTGGGCCAAGTGTATTACCTGTGACAAGCTAATGAGAACCGTAGAGTTAATGGGTGGAAGGCTTCAATGGAACATTCCAGAAGGCCCAATAACACGAGCTAGAGCTTCAATGGATGTAAGAGGTCTATCACACATTTCAGAAGGCCCAATAACACGAGCTAAAGCCAAAACAATTGAAGAAGCACTAAATGGGCTGATTAAGGACATTTAGGCCAATGAAGCTTCAAATGGTGTAAATTTAAGTTCAATAAAGAGTCCAGGCCTAATTAATATAATTGGAATACTTAATGGGTCAAACTAACTAATAGCATTCACTCCTAAATAAGAGTTTATTGTCTGTGTTGGAATTTTTCCATAGTTAGGAATTCTTCCAAAATAAGGATTTGTCCTAAGTAGGAATTTGTGCCTCTTTAGGATTGCTATTTTAGCCAATAAATAGGCACCCCTTGTAAGCTCTAGAAAATCAAACAACTTTAAGTGAAATAGAAAGCTAGGGTTTTTCTCCCTCAATTCATTTGAGGACTAAAGAACTTATCAAAAGGTACCTTTTCGTGTGGCATTCCAATCAACTTATCACTCATAATTCCTTTTTTTCTAGAGTGTGGCATCCATATCCTTCTTAAATACCCTAGGTTGGTGTTCATTTGAATGGTGGGTCTAGGGTTTATGTTATTAAACTCTAGTTTATCTTTCCTGGTTGTTCTTTGATTCCTTGTGTGCATTGGGTCCCTAAGCCACGTCATTTTGGGTTTTTCTGCATCACAAGCTAAGTCTAAGGTTTTGCCCCATGGTAAGTGATACGAACTCCGATTATATGTAAACGGAACCTAACATCAATGTTGATATAGGATCGTTCTAACAAAGGTTAAGGGATTTGGAGTTCTAACCCAATGATTATAAACAACCAAGAACCAGAACTATAAGATTTAGATGCCACTCTTAACAAAAACAACGTTGAAGAAGAAAAGTTTATTGAACCAACACACTCAAGTATGAAAGTTCATAATTAGTTCTTAAAGAACCAGAGAAAATAGCTCATACACTCATGAAAATGGGTCTGCCTCCTTCGGCCACCCTTTTTGCCCTTTTTATATGCTAAACCCCAAAACCCTAACTAATAAGATGGGCTTATTAAGGAAATTCGTCCAACCCATTAACTAATAATAAAAACCCATGAAAATAACCCATAAGATGCTGAAATTCATTCAACTCACTACATAATAATATATCCCATGAAAATAATCCATTTAAATGCCCAAACATGGGCTCCCAAATCCAACTTCCTTCCCAAGGCCATGGTTCTCAAATTCCTCCACAGATGACACATTTGCAAGCCTTGGTGAAGCCTCCATCATCCTCAACTTGTACCTAGCAACTTCTTGATAGTAAATGTCACATAACATGAAGTTAAGAGCTTCCTTTATTTTCTTTGACCTTGCCCTTGTCATTGGTCCTCCAAGGTTTTGCAAAGTATCAACTCCCTTGTTGATTTGAGCTAGTACAATATGGCTTCCATCAATAAGTATGTGCCCTTAGAAATTTCTTGTGAACCTTGGACCAACATTTCTATGGATTTTATTCTTGGATTACCTAGGTCCAAGAATGGCTAAGATTGTATTCTTGTTGCAGTTGATAAGTTCTCAAAGATCACGCATTACATTACATACACCAAAACAAATGATGTCACACATATTGCAGACTTATTTTTTAAAGAGATTGTTTGCCTACATGGAGTGCCAAAGAATATTGTGTCAGACCGCGATGCAAAATTTTTGAGCCACTTTTGGAAGACATTGTGAGGTAAGCTTGGAACAAAGTTGTTTTCTACAACTTGTCATCCACAAATAGATGGACAAATTGAGGTAGTAAATCGAAATATTAGTATGTTGCTATATGCTGTTATTGGTAAGAACTGTAGAACCTAGGAAGAATGTTTGCCTTTTGTAGAGTTTGCTTATAATTGTGTTGTTCATAGTGCTATAGGTTATTCTCCTTTTGAGCTTGTTTATAGTTTTAATCCATTATCTCCTTTGGATTTAGTACCATTGCCTATATAAGATAGGGTTAATTTAAATGGGAAAAAGAAGGGTGAAGTGATTAGGCAACTTCATGAGAAAGCTAGGCTTAACATTGAGAGAAAAACCAAACAATATGAAACACAAGCCAACAAAGTTCGTAGGCATATCACTTTTGAACCTGGTGATTAGATTTGGGTACACTTCTAGAAGGACAGATTTCCTTTGCAAAGGAAATCAAAGTTGCATCCAAGGGGAGATGGTCCTTTTCAAGTGGTGGCTACAGTCAATGATAATCATATATACTTGACTTGCCATGTAAGTATAATGTGAGTGCAACATTTAATGTTTTTGACCTTTCTCCTATTCTCTTTGACGATGTAGGTGCTGATTTAAGGACAAATCATTTCAAAGAGAGTGAGAATTATGAAAGCCATATTGTACTAGCTCAAATCAATGAGGGAATTGATGCTTTGCAAAATCTTGGACCACCAAAGACATGGGCAAGGTCAAAGAAAATAAAGGAAGCCCTTAATAACTTGTTGTGCAACATTTACTTACAGAAGGGTGCTAAGCACAAGTTAAGGATGATGAAGGCTTCACTAGGGCTTGCAAATGTGTCATATATGAAGGAATATGAAAACCGTGGCCTTAGAAAGGAAGTGGGAGTTGGCAACCCATGTTTAGGCATTTAAATGGATTATTTTCATGGGTTTTTATTATTATGTAGTGGGCTAGTCGAATTTCCTTAATAAACCCATCTTAGCAACTAGGGGTTTTAAGGGTTAGTATATCAAAAGGGAAAATGGATGGCTGAAGGAGGCATACCATTTTTATAAGTGTATAAGCTATTTTCTCTAGTTCTTTAAGAACTAATTCTAAACTTTCATACTTGAATGTGTTGGTTTAATAGACTTATCTTCTTCAACATTGTCATTATTAGGAGTGGTGTTTGAATTCTATAGTTTTGGTTGTTGGTTGTTTATAATTATTGGGTTAGAGCTCCAATCTTTTAGCCTTTGTTAAAACAATCCTATACCAACATTGGTGTTGGGTTCCATTTACATATAATCAGAGTTCATATTAAGAAGGTAAGTGTGTTTGCTAGGAAAAGTGAGGTTAAGAGTGTTATGATTGCAAGACAACAACTATTTGTACTTATGTTCAAGGATGTTTATTTTTTATCTAATGACTCTATTCCTCTTTACCTAGCATAGTCATCCATTATTGCAAGAGTTTGAAGATTTATTTCCTCAAGAGATTCCCTAGGGATTACCTCCTTTAAGAGGAATTAAGCATCAAATAGACTTCATACCTAATGGAAGCCATATTGTACCAGCTCAAATCAACAAGGGAGTTGATGCTTTGCAAAACCTTGGAGGACCAATGACAAAGGCAAGGTCAAAGAAAATAAAGGAAGCTCTTATCAACTTGTTGTGCGACATTTACTATCAAGAAGTTGCTAGGTATGAGTTAAGGATGATGAAGGCTTCACTAGGGCTTGCAAATGTGTCATCTATGGAGGAATTTGAGAACCATGGCCTTAGGAAGGAAGTTGGATTTGGGAGCTTATGTTTGGGCATTTAAATGGATTATTTTCATGGGTTATATTGTTATATAGTAGGTTGAACGAATTTCAGCATCTTAATGGGTTATTTTCATGGGTTTTTATTATTATTTAGTGGATTGGACGAATTTCCTTAATAAGCTTATCTTATTAGCTAGGGTTTTTGGGGGTTAGCATATAAAAAGGGCAAAAAAGGTGGCTGGAGGAGGTAGACCTATTTTCATGAGTGTATGACCTATTTTCTCTTGTTCTTTGAGAACTAATTTTGAACTTTCATACTTGAGTGTGTTGGTTCAATAGACTTATCTTCTTCAACATTGTTGTTGTTAGGAGTGGTGTCTGAATCTTATAGTTTTGGTTCTTGGTTGTTTATAATCATTGGGTCAGAACTCCAAATCTTTTAACCTTTGTAAGAACAATCCTATACCAACATTGGTGTTGGGTTCCATTTACATATAATCGGAGTTCGTATCATTTAGTATCAGAGCCTTGGCTCTAACTCAGGTTAGTTATACTTTTGTTATCATCTCTTTCGTGTGTTCTTCATTGTTGGTTGAATAATCATAAATGAAAATAAAAGAAAAGAAGAAATTCGTGTGTTCTTATGTTTAGCTGCTGCTGTCATTCATTTTGCAGAAATACGCATCAGTTAACCAAAAAAAAAAACATCGTGTATTTCTTAGGTTGCCTTTCTGCTATTCGTTCCTTTTATAGAAATACCCATTAGTTAACCCAAAAAAAAAAAAGGCTTCATTGCTCAATTGGTCATTTACTTAATTATATTCAATAATTGATTGTTGTTTGGTTGCATTGCTCATATCATTGAATTCCTTATCATTTTGTTTACTTTATTGCCCATCTTTTTTGATCGTGTCACTTCTTTGAAGAGCTAGGTCTAAGATTGATATATTCAACTTTTGTTTGTTCTGAATTTAGTTTGTTTGGAACTATTGAAAGAGCTCTTAGAGTCTTGCAATTCATTGTGTGAAACACGAGAGTTAAGGACTACTATAGTTGAGTGGAGAGCAAACATGAAAGGGAGTAAGTTTTGTGAGGTATATTCTTTATTTACTAATAATCTTGTATGTACAATCTCTAATGCTAAAAAAGGCAGTTTCCCACATGGAGAGGAGGAAGTAGTTGTTCCAAATTTCAAATTGCTTATCAAATCCTTATAGCAGAAGTTTGATAGGATTGACCAAATGTCTTGGGAAGTGCGAGACAAGATGGATAAAATAGAAAGGGAATCGAGTGTCAATCCTAAGAAGCCAACTGGGAGGGTCGTGAAGGAGCAATTTGAACATGATTTTGGTGAAGATGGTGATGATTATTATGATGACGGTGATAATGCTAATAGAAACTTTAAATGGATTTAGAGGAGCACGTGATAATAGGAATGGTAGAGAGGCAATGGAAATATTTATAATAAGTACAATAGAGGTTGGGATAATAGAAATAGAGTGGAGGAAGGAGTAAACAAAAATCTTAGTAGTATTAAAATGAAAATACCTTCTTTCTGAGAGAAAGCTGACTGATGTCTTTTTGGATTGAGAACGAAGGGTAGAATTAATATATGAGTGTCATAACTTCTCTGAGGAGAAGAAAGTGAAGTTAGCTATAACAGAGTTCATTGATTATGTTGTAGTATGGTGGGACCAGCAAGTTACCACTAGGAGAAGAAATTTTGAGAGAACCGTAGAAACTTGGAATGAGTTGAAGACTGTGATGAGAAGGAGATTTGTCCCAGCTCTTATTATAGGGATTTGTATAACAAGTTACAGAGCTTTACGCAAGGTTTCAAGAGTGTGGAAGAGTACCATAAGGAGATGGAAATTGTTATGGTTAGGGCAAATGTAATAGAGGATAAGGAGGCAACCATAGCTAGGTTCCTCCAAGGGTTGAATAGAAGCATAACTGATGTGGTAGAATTGCAACACTATATAGAGCTTGAAGACATGGTACACATTGCCATGAAAGTTAAGAGGCAACTTAAGGGAAGGAGCACTTTTAGATATAATCAGAACTCAGGTTTATCTTTTTGGAAGTCAAACTAGGGGAAGAAGTAAGAGAAAATGACTTCTAATCTTAAAACCAATTCACATAAACCTAAGACTAATGGGGGCAACCTTGAAAGGGGCAAATTTGACGAAAAACTTGAGGGCACCCATGGAAAAACTAGAGACATCAAATGCTTTAGATGTTTGGGTAGGGGTTATGTGGCTTCACAATATCCTAACAAGAGAACCATGTACCTCAAGGAGAATGGTGACTATGTATCTAGCAATGATGCTAGTGATGAAGACCAAATGCTGCCACTAAAGGATGCTAGTGATGTTGATGAAGGGATAGAGTATCCAAAGCATGATGGAAGGCTTTTAGTAGCAAGGAGAGCCCTTAGTGTGCAGATTAAGGAGGAGGATGATGTTGAGATGTTGTGGGAAAATATTTTCCATACTCAATATTTAATTGAAGAGAGACTTTGTTGCTTGATCATCACTAGAGGATGTTAGTGATGTTGATGAAGGGATAGAGTATCCAGAGCATAGTGGAAGGCTTTTAGTAGCAAGGAGAGCCCTTAGTGTGCAGATTAAGGAGGAGGAGGATGTTGAGATGCTGCGGGAAAATATTTTCCATACTCAATATTTAATTGAAGAGAGACTTTGTTGCTTGATCATCGATGGAGGTTGTTGCACTAATGTAGCAAGTACAGAGTTGGTGGAAAAATTGAACTTGCCTACAACCAAACATCCTAGGCCATATAATTTGTAATGGTTGAATGATAGTTGAGTGGTGAAAGTGAGTAAACAAGTTGTAGTTCCATTTTCCATTAGTAGATATATGGATGAGTTGTTTTGTGATGTTGTACCTATGCAAGCTGGGCATTTGTTATTAGGTTGTCTTTGGCAATTTGTTAGAAAAGTTTTGCATGATGGTTACAAGAACCGCTATTCTTTCACCATGGATGGAAAACCATTCACACTTGTTCCATTGACTCCAAAATAGGTGTATGAAGACCAAATGAGTCTTTATGAAAATAAGCAAAAAAGGAAGAGCAAAAAGAAAGAGAGAGTTGAGAGAAAAGAAAATAAAGGAGAGAAAAACAAGGTGAAAGCATTTGAGAGTGCGAAGAACTTAGAATGTGATGAAATGGTAAGAAATGCCTTATACACCTCCCTGTCAGATAAAGAAGTCACCAAGGTGATGGGGTGCAACACAACCAAGCAAATCTAGAACAAACTGAAGAACATCTATGAAGGAAACAAGGTTGTGAAGAAAGTCAAGTTACAAATCTGGAGAAGCATATTCAAAAACATAAAGATGCAAAATGGTGAGACTATGGATGCATTCTTCACAAGAGTGAACAAAATTATATGCTCCATTATGTTTCTTGGCTACATTGTTACTTCGTAAGGTATTAATGTGGATGAGGAGATGGTAAAGCTGATAAGGGACTGGCCTATGCCTAAGACTGCAAACGAGGTAAGAAGCTTTAATGGCTTACCTAGTTTTTATTGAAGATTTGTTAAGAATTTCAGTTCCATTGCTACAATTTTAAATGAACTTGTTAAAAAGAATGTTGTTTTCAAGTGAGATGATGTGCATGATCGGGCTTTTAGTACTCTGAAAGAAAATCTTACTAATGATCTCTTGTTATGCTTGCCTAACTTTGATAAAGTTTTTGAGTTTGTATGCAATGCATCTAAAATAGGAATAAGGGCTATTTTAATGCAAAATTTCAAATTGATTGCTTATTATAGTGAAAAGCTAAGTGGGGCAGCCTTAAATCATCCCACTTATGATAAGGAACTTTACACATTGGTACGAACTCTTCAAACATGGAAACATTATTTGTGGTCGAGGGAATTCATCATTCATTTTGATCATGAGAGCATAAAGTTCTTGAAATCTTAAGGTAAGCTTAATAAAAGACATGCTAAGTGGCTAGTGTATATAAAAACATTTCCTTATGTGATCAAGTACAAACATGGAAAGGAAAACCTTGTTGTTGATGCATTGTCTAAGAGGTATACATTACTTATGACATCATTTGTTTTAGTACAAGCAACTTTTGTGTTTACCCTAACCATTATATTTATTGCAATAAGCATGTTTATAAACAATTGATATTATGAATCCATTGAATTCCAATAAACAAATGAACCATTCATATAGATTAACTTTTCTTGCAGGCATTGACCAGTTTAATTCTTGAATAAAGAGATTGTTTCATCTTTTCTAACTATCAATTCTCCTCCTTTGGTTCCAAGGAATCTTTTACACACACTTATCTTGAAAATAACATTAGTGTCTACACCAACCATTATATTCACTACAACAAGCATATCTATACGCCAATGATAATTGGAATATAATGAACTCCATCAAACAAAGGAATCCAATAAACCAAGAGGATGCCACTTTTGTAAATAATAATTATATATATTAAAATTAATAATAATTTCTTCAATTTTTATTTCAAAATATTTTACAAAATATTTAATTTCAACTAAGCTAGCTTTTCTTGCAAGTATTAACTGGTTTGATTCCTAAATAATAAGAATGTCTTTTCATTGCTAGCTAACAAGGCTTCTTCCTTAGTTCTAAGCACCTATTTCCTTGTAACGATCATGAAATTAACTTTGTATCTACTCTTGCATGGGTATTGTAGTATAATAGCTATATACAAAAGCAAAAACACATTGCAGCATAGTACTAAAAGAATAAAAAGAAAAGAATAGAAAAACTTACTCAAATAGTTTCTTCATTCAACATCTACATGATCAAAAAGAAAAGGAGAAAGGTCAGAAACATTAAATGTTGCACTCATATTATACTCACCTGACAAGTCAAGTTTATATGTATTATTATTGACTCTTGCCACCACTTGAAAAGGACCATCTCCCCTTTGGTTGTAACTTTGATTTTCTTTGCATAGGAAATTTGCCCTTCCGCAAGTATACCTAAACCCAATCACCAGGTTCAAAAGTGATATGCCTACGACCTTTGTTGACTTGTGTTTCATATTGTTTGGTTTTTCTCTCAATGTTAAGTCTAGCTTTTGCATGAAGTTGCCTAACCACTTCAACCTTCTTTTTCCTATCTAAATTAACCCTATCCTGTATAGGCAATGGTACTAAATCCAAAGGAGATAATGAATTAAAACCATAAACAAACTCGAAAGGAGAATAACTTGTAGCACTATGAACAACACAATTATAGGCAAACTCTATAAAAGGCAAACATTCTTCCCAAGTTCTAGAGTTCTTACTAATAATAGTACGCAACAACATACCAAGAGTTCAATTTACTACCTCAGTTATTCATCTATTTGTGGATGGCAAGTTGTAGAAAACAACAACTTTGTTCCAAGCTTACCCCACAATGTCTTCCAAAAATGATGCAAAAATTTTGCATCATGGTCTGACACAGTGCTCTTTGGCACGTAAACCATGTAAAAATTACTTTGTGTTCTTGGGTGCTCATGTTTAATTAATATCCCATATGACTGGTCTCACATAAAGGAAAAAGTTAAATAATTGGATCATCGACTCTGATAAGTCATAGAGGTTAAATCCAAATAGGTTTGTAAAAACAAATATCTCACATTGATTCACCCCCCTTCTCAATGTGAGACCTAAAAAGGTCCTCATCAAGTGGTATCAAAGTCTGGTTCCTTTATGGATCCAATTTTTCTACTTTGAATTGAAGTTGTGCATTACTATGTGAGCTTTTATCTCTACTTTTACTTGAGATAATGAATAGCATGAATAGTATAACAGCAAGGCTATCCCTACTTTCGATGGATAGAATCATCAATTATGGAAGAATAGAATGCTCCCATATTTGATGTCCCTTGGTCTTAATGTGTTTGAGCCTGCTGTTAATGGTTCATCCTTGTTGTTAAAGGTGATCCTATGATGCCAGTTGATAAGAAGAATTTGGAGTGTAATGGAAAGGCGAGAAATGCCTTATATGCCTCCCTATTAGATAAAGAATTCACCAAAGTGATGGGGTGCAATACAACTAAGCAAATCTGGGACAAATTGAAGAACATCTATGAAAGAGACAAGGTTGTGAAGGAAGCCAAGCTACAAATCTAGAGGAGCAAATTCGAAGACATAAAGATGCAGAATGATGTACTGTGGATGAGTTCTTCACAAGAGTCAACGAAATTGTGTGCTTCATCAAAGGCTATTGAAAAGAGATCCATGATGCCACTGCGGTAAGAAAAATACTCAGAACCTTGCCGAAAGCTTACAATGCCAAAGTCTCTTCCATAGAAGATAGAGATTTGGATAGGCTGACCTTAGATGACCTGCACAGTATATTAGTGGGTTATGAAATGAGAATATAGCCCCAATGAAGAAAGAAAAGAAGTCTAAGGTGGAGAAGGAGCTAGCCTTCAAAGTAATGAAAAAGTTAAAGATTAAAGACCAAGATAAGGAAGCCGACAGTAGCTTTGAAGAAGAAGATGGTGATACTAAGCTAGATGAAGTCATAGCATACATCACTAGGAACTTAAGGAAAGGAAAAGGGATAAGGGAAAATTACCCTTGAAGTGCTTCAGGTGTGGAGCAATTGGGCATTTTGCCATGGACTATCTAAAAAGAAGAGAAGCAAACAGTGAGGATGATGATGAGCTAGTCCCAATGAGGAAAGCAGAGTAATCCAACTACTCTAAAGCTAGAAATTTAGGTATTAAAAGGAAAAAGAAATTCTTTAGATTCAAAAGAAGGAATTTCCTAAGCAAGCTAGATGAAGAAGATAGATTCTGAAGAGGAATTTCCTAAGGAAATTCTTTACAAAGGATGTTTTGGTCACTCAAGTTGATGATGATCAAGAATCTTCAAGTGATGAGGAATCAACAGAAAAGGATGAGGATGAATTTGAGTAGCAACTTGAAATTAAGTTGAGGGCTTGTTTGCAAAAAAATAGCAAGCTGGAAAAAGAGGTAAATCGTCTCAAGAAGCTGTATGAAAATTCTATTGTTGATGAATTTGATCTCTAGGTGAAGATATAGGAGTTTAAAACAAAAGGGAAGGAGTACTTGAAGAGAATTAAGTAGCTGAGCATACTTGAGGCAGAGCAAGGCAAGATACATGAAGATCTTGGTGCTAAGGTGATTGCATAAGAGCAAGAGGTGCTAACTTTGTAAACCAAGCTTCAAAAGGTTGAGTTCGAGTAGAGGAAGTATGAAGAAAGCTTTATGCAAGCCTTGGAAATAAAAGAAGAGTCATCATCAGCTAATGCCATCAAGAAGAATGGTACCAGAAAGTTGGATGAGTGTTTAAACAATCAAAGACCTCATTCCATGGGGAAGAGAGGACTTGGCTATATTGAAAAGCCAAATGAGAAGGTAGAAGAGAAGAAGAAAATTGTGTTTGTACCTAAGAGTAGGCATAATGATGTGATGGAGAAGAGAGACCAACCCAAGCTAAAATGGGTTAAGAAAGATGTGGTGAAGACTCCCATCTAAAGAAAACAAGCTATCAAAGATGGAGAGAACGTTGCCACACCAATTGTTAAAGCAAGGAGACATGAACTTGGTAATAGAAGTAAATCTAAGTTCAAAGGATTTTGTTAGAGTTGTGGTAAGTATGGGCATAAGGTTAATGCTTGTTGGAATACTTGGCCCATAATGAAAAGGAGTGTGAGGTAAGAGTCTATGGGGACACTCTATCAAGAAAAAAGACAGGCTCAGGTGGAAAGAAGTCATATTTCACTGAGAAATAGTTTTGATTTGTTGGAAGAGATCTGTGGAATATGTAAAAGGGTTGGACACACTACTAAACATTGCTTGACATTGCTGCCCAGTCAAAGAATGTAAATAAGAACACACCAACCATTACTGCTCAGTCAAGAAGTACAAAGGAGAACACCTACACATACTCTTACATTCGGCCAAAGAAGAAGAAGAAGAGGAAGAGAAACAACTATGGTTGTAGAAGTAGCCTTAAAAGCTTCCAAGAAAGAAAAATCATGGATCCTGGACAATGGCTGCTCTTCACATATGACAGGAGACTCCAAAATGTTGAAGAGAGTAGCAAAATATGATGAAGGGTCAGTCAACTTTAGTAATGATGGTGTCTTAAAGATTTAAGGTATCAGTGTTACTGAATTTGGTGCAGAAAAGCTGCAATCAGAGAAAGTGCTTTATGTTGAAGGGCTAAAACACAATCTCATCAATGTTAGCTAACTTTGTAATAATGGACATAAAGTTACTTTTAACAAGAGTAGCCGCATAGTAAAAATACTAAGAGATGGTGCTATTCTTACTAAGAGTGAGAGAACAAATGGAAATGTGTACCAAGTTTCTAGAAGCAAAAATACATGCGTCATGAGCACCAAGGATCAGAACTTGTTGTGGCATAGAAGATTGGGACATCTTGGACAAAAGGGGCTGAACAAGCTATCTAAAAATGAAGCTGTGAGAGATGTACCCAAGTTGATAAGAGAAAGAGATGCAATTTGCAGCACGTGTCAAAAAGGAAAGATGGTGAATGCTCCTCACAAAAATGTGGAGGTTCAAACAAGGAAGCCATTGGATCTCATCCACTTGGACATTTGTGGTCCTATGAGACAAAGATCAACTAAGGGTGATAGGTGTTTCATCTCCTTAATTGATGACTTTACAAGAATAGCTTGCATTATGTTCTTAAAACATAAATCAAAGGCTATCAATAATTTTAAGAGCTACAGGACGTTGGTTGAAAACCAGTTAGGGGGAAAATTAAAAGGCTCAAGATAGACAATAGGACAGAATACACATATAGTGAATTTGAACATTATTTGGAGAAGCATGAAGTAGCCAAAAGGAAGAATAGAAGCATAGTGGAAATGACAAGAACTATGTTGGCTAAGCATGGTACATCACATGGCTTATGGAGAGAGGATATCACCACTATAACTCAGGTTCAAAATAGATACTTGATGAGACCACATACTGAGAAGACATCCTATGAGCTATGGTATGGAAAGAAGCCAAGTGTAAAACACTTTAAAGTGTTTGGGAGCCCGTGCCTCGTTAAAGTCAAAGGTAAGTATCTCGGCAAATTTGATGAGAAGGTTGATGAAGGCATATTCTTGGGCTATGTACCAAATGGAAGAGGCTTTAGATGCTACAACAAAAGGTTACTAAAAATGGTGGACAGCTTTAATGTTAAAGTAATCGAAGATGGTGCTACAATACAATCACAGCATGAGAAAGCTAAAGATACCATGTATAACAACTAAAGAAAGTCCAATAGTGATGAATCCAAGGCTATTCAGCATGAGGAAGACATTGATTGTCAAGTCACAAGTAATGAAAAAGAAGAATCAAGGCATTCCCAAACTCATAGAAGAGTCAGAGCTAAAGTTAAAGCCAAAAATATTATTGGCAAAAAAGAGGACTTTGTGTAGACGAAAAGTAGACTAAGGGGTAGTGAATGAACCTCATTGATTTTCAAAGTTGAACCCAAGTTTGTGGAAGAAACATTAAAGCACAAGGAATGGGTGTGTGCTATGAATGAAGAGCTTGACCAAATTGAAATGAACAACACTTGGTATATAGTCCTTAGACCTAAAGGGAAAAACATCATCAAAACCAAGTGGGTGTTAAAAAATAAGCTCAATGAAAAAGGTGAGGTGGTAGGAAACAAGGCAAGACTTGTTTACAAAGACTACTCATAAGTAGAAGATGTTGACTTTGAAGAGACATTTGCTCCGATGGCCAAACTTGAAGCAATTAGAATATTTATGGCCATTGTTGCTCAGAGGAACTACAAAGTCTATCAGATGGATATGAAGTCTGCATTTCTAAATGGAGAGCTTAAAGAAGAGGTATTTATCGAACAACTTGATGATTTTATACTTGATCATGATGGCTTAAGTGTGTGTAGATTAAACAAGGCTTTATACGGCTTAAAGCAAGTTCCAAGAGCATGGTATACCAAGCTGCATACATGCCTTGAGAACATAAAGTTTAGAAAAGGGAATGTGGATAGCAACCTGTACATAAAAGAAGACAACCAGGGCCAGTTAATTGTTGTAGTCTATGTTGATGACATAATCTTTGTTGTAAAAAAAGAGGTCCTGTGCATTGCCTTTGCCGAGTAGATGAAGAAGAAGTTTGAGGTGTCTATGCTTGGTGAAATGAAATTCTTCTTAGGATTACAATTATTACAAAATGAGGTTGGAATTTTTCTTTCCCAAGAAAAGTGTGCTTGTGAGCTATTAAAAAGGTTTGGGATGGAGAACTCAGAAGAAGTAAACACTCCTATGATGGTTGGAACAAAGTTAAGCAAGGATAAAGAAGACAACATGGTTGATTAGAAGAAACACAAGAAGTTGATTGGAAGCTTACTGTATTAGACAGCATTACGGTCTAATATTGTTTTTGCAATTACACTTTGTTCCAGATTTCAAAGTGACTCCAAGGAGTCCCATCTCGTGGCGGTTAAGAGAATTCTAAGGTATGTGAAGGGCACAACAAATTATGGGTTGCTTTATGATAGGAGTGGATAGCTATTAAATAGGTATACAGATGCAAATTGGGCTGGTAATTGCGATGATAGACAGTCAACGTCCAGTGGTGCATTTTATTTGGGCAATAGATGTGTTTTATGACAGCAAGATGATACGAACTCTGATTATATGTAATCAGAACCCAACACCAATGTTGGTATAAGATCATTTTAACAAAGGTTAAGGGATTTGGAGTTCTAACCCAATGATTATAAACAACCAAGAACCAAAACTATATGATTCAAATGCCACTCCTAACAACAACAACATTGAAGAAGATAAGTCTATTGAACCAACATACTTATGAAAGTTCAGAATTAGTTCTCAAAGAACCAGAGAAAATAGCTCATACACTCATGAAAATGGGTCTGCCTCTTCCAGCCACCCTTTTTGCCCTTTATATATGCTAACCCCCAAAAACCTAGCTAATAAGATGAGCTTATTAAGGAAATTCGTCCAACCCACCAAATAATAATAAAAACCCATGAAAATAACCCATTTAAATGCCTAAACATGAGCTCCCAAATCCAACTTCCTTCCTAAAGCCATGGTTCTCAAATTCCTCCACAGATGACACATTTGCAAGCCCTGGTAAAGCCTTCATCATCCTTAATTTGCACCTAGCAACTTCCTAATAGTAAATGTCGCACAACAAGTTGTTGAGAGCTTCCTTTATTTTCTTTGACCTTGCCCTTGTCATTGGTTCTCCAAGGTTTTGCAAAACATCAACTCCTTTGTTGATTTGAGCTGGTACAATATGGCTTCCATCACAAGAAGCAAAATTCAGTGACTCTAAGTACTATAGAGGCTAAATATATGGTTGCTACTTAAGCTTGTACTCAACTACTATGGATGAAACAATGACTTAAAGATATAAAGGTGGATGTATAGCTACCACTACTAATTGGTTGTGATAACCAAAGTGTCATCAATTTGTCCAAAATTCCTGTCCAATACTCCAAAACTAAACATACTGAAATCAAGTACCACTTCATTAAAGAAAAGGTGGAGAAAAATGAAGTAAAGCTGGAGTATGTGCCTACCGAAGAGCCAGTGGTAGATATTTCACTCAACCTCTGTCAAGAGAGATATTCCAAAAGCTGAGGCTGATCTTACAAGTTTAGCCAACCCTTAGAGGTTGAGGTATTCTTTAACCTCTCTCTCCTTCCTGATACGAACTCCGATTATATGCAAATGGAACCCAACACTAATGTTGGTATAGGATCGTTCTAACAAAGGTTAAGGGATTTGGAGTTCTAACCCAATGATTATAAACAACCAAGAACCAGAACTATAAGATTCAGACGCCACTCCTAACAACAACAATGTTGAAGAAGATAAGTTTATTGAACTAACACACTCAAGTATGAAAGTTCAGAATTAGTTCTCAAAGAACTAGAGAAATAGCTCATACACTCATGAAAATGGGTGTCCCTCTTCTAGCCACCCTTTTTGCCCTTTTTATATGCTAAACCCCAAAACCCTAGTTAATAAGATGGGCTTATTAAGGAAATTTGTCCAACCCACTAACTAATAATAAAAACCTATGAAAATAACTCGTAAGATGCTAAAATTCGTTCAACCCACTACATAATAATATATCCCATGAAAATAATCCATTTAAATGCCCAAACGTGGGCTCCCATATCCAACTTCCTTCCCAAGGCTATGGTTCTCAAATTCCTCCACAGATGACTCATTTGCAAGCCCTGGTGAAGCCTCTATTATCCTTAACTTGTACCTAGCAACTTCTTGATAGTAAATGTCACATAACAAGTTGTTGAGAGCTTCCTTTATTTTCTTTGACCTTGCCCTTGTCATTGGTCCTCCACGGTTTTGCAAAGTATCAACTCCCTTGTTGATTTAAGCTGGTAGAATATTCTTTCATCACTTCCTTCTTCTATTATTCTTTGGATTTGTTGTTAAAGGAGGAGATATTTGCATAAATCCAAAGAGAGTATATAAATTGATTAAAAAAAGGAGGAGTAGCTTAATGACTAAAAGGGGAGAAATTGTCAAGGGGGAGGTACAGGTACATGCAAAAAGGGAGATGTATGTTTCAGAGGAAGCTATGCTTATTCTTAATGATTGAAGTTGGATTTAATGTATTACCAACAAATCCAAAAGGGGAGATTGTTGAGCCCATCTTTAATGGCTAATGTTGGATTTGTTGTTAATAGCATCTCACATTGTTGTTCATGTTGATTTAATGTTTTGAATGTAGTTAAAATGCATAGAAGTCATTGGTCAAAACCATTGATGGTAGGTCAACTAAAGTTAATGAGTCAATATTGACCATTGACCTTAAATTTTAGGAATCAAATCTAGCCATTGATTGTAAGGTAACCTTTGGGAATCAACGATAACCGTTGATAATTGTGTAACCTTAATCTCAATGCTTTATAAATACCTCCATGCATCTTACAAGACTTGTGTGGCAGTATAAGAGAACATGTGCTGCAGATTTTTTAGAGAGAATGGCAAACCTAAAGGTAGCCACATGGAGAGGTGAATGGCAAAGAGAGAGGTAGCCACCAAGGAGAGATCAACTGAACATCACAAAGCCAATTGCAGCAGGTTTGACAGCAAGGGAGGCAAACCAGCAAGGTTAGCAACCACCTACAGATCCTACAGCAAGGGAGGCAAACCAGTAAGGCTAGTAGCCACCTACAGATTTTGCAACAGGGAAGAAAAACCAACAAGGTCAACAGCCACCAATAGGTTCTGGTAGCAAGGGAGGCAAGCCCATAGAAGGTGTAAGCAAAACTTGCAACTCGAAACCACAACTTGCAGATTGTCTGGGAATCAGGCAACCAGGCAAGCAAAAACAAAATCTGCAGATTGCAGGTCTGGCAACCAACAATAAACCAGAATGTCCCTACACTGGCAACACGTCCAGGAGGGTATACCAACACCAGCAGCACGTCCAGGAGGGTATCCCTCCACCAACAGCACGTGCAGGAGGGTATCCTTGCATCGGCAACATGTCCAACAGGCGTAATACCAGCAGTAGGCAATCCAACAATTTGCAGCAGGCACAATACTAATAGCAGTTGCGACAACTCCAGCAAACACCCTAGCAGTTGAAGCAACTCCAGCAAACATTCTGAGTCCAGCAACCTGCAATCTCAGTAGCAACAATGCATACAAACAGTAGCAGCAACGTGTGTAGACAGCAATAGCAGAATGTGCAGGCAGTGACAATAGCCCAGGCATGTGCAGGTAGCAGTAGTAGTGTGGATAGTAGCAACAGTGTGTGTGGACAACAGCAGTATGAGCAAATAGTAGAGCGCGCACGGACAGCAGCAGCAGCACGTGCGGACAGCAGTAACAACACATGCAGATAGCACTGATAGTAGATGAGACAACACCAGTAGCAAAGAAAGGTATCCATATTCTACACTAGTAGTCTGTACACATGGAGTGATCGTTCTCCAGGAATGTTTATTATAAACTCTTGATAAACTTGCTGAAAAAGGGTGGGATACTCTTAGAGTGATCGGGAGATCATTGTAAGTGGTTAAGTAGTAGTCCTTCCACAAGTGGTGAAGGAGTGATCCTTCTACAACATTGTTGTATCCCTTGATAACAAGAGTAAATTGTGTGATTTAAGAATGATCCTATCACATCGTGGACGTAACTCACACATTGTATGTGAACCATGTAAAAATTACTGTGTGTTCTTGGGTTCTCGTGTTTGATTAATATCCATATGACCGGTCTCACGTAAAGGAGAAAATTAAATAATTGGATCATCAGCTTTAACAAGTCACAAAGGTTAAATCCGAATATGTTTGTAAAAACGAATATTTCATACTAATTCACCCCTCTCTTAGTGTGAGACCTAAAAAGGTCCTCATCAAGGTGTACCTATATGAAAATGCGTCAATAACAAAATTTTCCTTAACTGATTTGTATTGAATTACATGAGGAAAAGTTTCAATAAACTCAACTCATTTTACATATCTCCTATTTAACCTACCTTGCTCCTTTAAGTGTTTTAAAGACTCATAATCAATATAAATTACAAACTTTTTAGACCAAAGGTAATGCTTCCACATTTCTGAAGTCCTAACAAGTGCATACATTTATTTATCATAAGTAGAATAATTCAATGTTGCTCCACTTAACTTCTCACTAAAGAAGGCAATAAGTCATTTCTCTTGTATGAGAACTCCCTCATTCCCAATGCCTAATACATCACATTCAATTTTAAAGATCTTAGAAAAATCAAGCAAAGCAAGAAGTGGTGCATTACATAACTTAAACTTAAGCAAATCAAAGGCATCTTGTTGTTCCTTAACCCAGTTGAAACCCACACTCTTTTTAATCACCTCAATCAATGGTGCAACTATGGTACTAAAATCCTTAATGAATCTCCTATAAAAGCTAGTCAAACCATGGAAACTCCTCGCATCACTCATGCTCTTAAGTGTAGGTCATTCTTGAATTGCCTTAATCTTCTCTTTATCAACTTCTATGGCATGAGCAGACACAAGATAACCCAAGAAAATGACACAATCCTTGCAAAAATCACTCACTTGTTTTCTCTTATCTTCATCTTCACTCTTTTGAACTTGACCACTCTTGTACTTGCACTCTCAAGTGCTTTCACCTTGTTTTTCCCTCCTTCACTTTCTTTTCTCTCTACTCTCTTTCTTTTTGCTCCTTCTTTTCTGCTTACTTTCATAAAATCTCACTTGGTTTTCATACACCTGTTTTGGAGTCAATGGAACAAGTGTGAATGGTTTTCCATCCATGGTGAAAGAATAATGGTTCTTGTAACAATCATGCAAAACTTTTCTATAAATTGCCAAGGACGACCTAATTACAAATGTCCTACTTACATAGGTATAATATCACAAAATAAATCATCCTTATATCTACTAATGGAAAATGGAACCCCAACTTGTTTAGTCACTGTTACCACTCCACTGTCATTCAACCACTGCAAGTTATATGGCCTTGGATGTTTGGTTGTAAGCAAGTTCAATTTCCCTACCAGCTTTGTACTTGTTACATTAGTGCAACTACCTCCATCTATGATTAAGCAACAAAGTTTATCCTAAACTAAACACCTAGTATGGAAAAATTTTCCCACTGCATCTCAACATCATCCTCCTCTTTGCTACTAAAAGCCTTCCACCATGCTCTGGATACTCTATTCCCTCATCAACATTACTAATATCCTTTAGTGGTGACATTTGGTCTTTATCACTAGCTTCACTACCAAACTCATAGTTATTATTCTCTTTAAGGTACATGGTTTTCTTATTAGGACATTGTGAAGCCACATGACCAACCAAACATCTAAAGCATTTAATGTCCCTAGTTTTTCCTTAGGTGCCCTCAAGTTTTTCTTCAAATTTGCGCTTTTCAAGACTACCCCCACTAGTCTTGGGTCTATGTGAATTGGTTTCAAGCTTAGTGTTGAGCCCATCTTTAATGGCTAATGTTGAATTTGTTGTCAACTGCATCTCACATTATTCTTCAAGTTGATTTGATGTTTTGAATGTCATTGAAATGCATAGAAGTCATTGGTCAAAACCATTGATGCTACCATCAACGAGTTAATATTGACCATTGACTCTAAATTTTAGGAATTAAATCTTGTCGTTGATTGTAAGGTAACCTTTGGAAATCAATGACGACCATTGATAATCATGTAACCCTAATCTTAAGGTTCTATAAATAACCCTATGTACCTTGCAAGACAAGTGTGTGTTGTAGAATTTTTGAGAGAACAAAAACCCTAATTGCAGTAGCTAGCCAAGAGAGAGGCAGCCAAGGAGAGCAACTGTTGGCCACACTAAGGAGAGGTGCAGCAACTAACCATACAAAGGAGAGAAGCAACTAGAAAACAAAACTAATCAAGGAGAGTGTAGCAGCCAACAGCCACACCAAACCAGCAAAGGAGAAGGTGTGCAACAGCCACACCAAACCAGAAGAAAGGGTGTGCAGCAGTCACACCAAAGAAAGAAGAAGGCAATAATCGGCCAACCCAAAAGGAGAAAGAACCTATTGTAATAGAAGCAGCAGCAAGCTTCAGCAAAAGGTGCAACCAGCAATCTACAACACTAGCTACAACTTGCAACAACTAGTAGCCACCCAAAGAAGGAAAGAAGTGTAGCAAGCAAATTGCAGCAGCAAGGGTAGCATAACTAGGAGCAACAGTAGGCTCCGGTAGAAGGTGCAGGCAACCCAGGCGATCCTAGCACCAGTAGCATAACTAGTAGGCGATCCCAGCACCAGCAACATGTCAATAGGTGATTCCAGCAAGTGCAACACATTCAGCAGCCAAACTAGCAAGTGTAGCACATTCAGCAGGTGATCCCAACAATTGCAACACGTCTAGCAAGCAATCCCAACAATTGTAGCACATCCAGCAAGCAATTCCAGCTATAGCAGCTCTAGCAGGCAATCCCAATGATTGCAGCATGTCTAACAGGTAATCCCAAAGAGTGCAGCATGTCCAGTAGGCAATCATAGCGATTGCAACACGTACAATAGGCAATCTCAGTGATTATAGCATGTTCAGTAGCAACCTCTGGGCAGCGTATGCAGGCAAACCAGCAACTACAGATTGTAGGAGCAGCAATAAGGTCCGGGCAGAAGGAGCAAGCAAACCAGCAACTGCAAATTGTAGGAGCAGCAGCAAGGTCTGGGCAAAAGGTTCAGGCAAACCAACAGGTGTAAGAAAACTAGCAATTGCAGATTTCAACACCAACAGCACATCCAACAACCTGCTGCAGACATGACCAATAGCAAACACAACTAGCAATTGTAGTAGCAGGAGAAAGCAATAGCAGATGCAGGCAGCGATAGTAGAATGTGCAGGCAGCAACAACAGCACGTGCAGGCAGCAATAGTAGCATGTATAAGTAATGATAGTAGCATGTGCAGGTAGCAACAATAGCAGGTTCAACAGTAGGTAGCAGGTTCTGCAGCTTGCAGTAGCAGAGGAGAAAATATACCCAGCAGCAAGTCCAGTAGCTTATAGCAACAGAAGAGAAAATGTACCCGATAGCAAGTCTAGTAGCTTGCAATAGTAGAGGGGGCATCCTGCCAAGACAGCAGGTGAGGTAGCACCGACAGCAGGGGAAGGAAACTACCAAAGCCGAAGGAGGTAGCACTAGTAGCAAGAGGAGAGAACCTACCGAGGCAGCAGGGGAGGTAGCATTGGTACTAGAGGAGAGATCCAGTTGAGGTAGTAAGTGAGGTAACATTAGCAACAGGGGGAGAGAACTTACAGTAGAGATAATCAACAGTGGAGATAACCTACAAAGGAGAGAACCTATAGAGAAGAGACCAGCTAAGACCAGCAGTGAGGAAGGAGAAGATCCATTTTCTGCAATAGCAACTTGTACACATTGAGTGATCTTTCTTAGGAAAATTTTATCATAAACTCTTTATGTATTTCTTGAAAAAGGGTGGGATACCCCTGGAGTGATTGAGAGATCAATCCTTTGAGTGATCAGGAGATTAAACCTTTGAATAATTGAGAGATCAACTCAATGATTGGGAGATCATTGTAAGTGGTTAAGGAGTGATCCTTCCACAAGTAGTTAAGGAGTGATCCTTCCACAACAATAATTGTATCCCTTGATAACAAGAGTGGATTGTCTGATTTAGGAGTGATCTTATCACATCGTAGACATAGCTCACACATTATAGGTGAACCACGTAAAAATTGTCATGTGTTCTTAGGTGCTTGTATTTGATTAAAATTCATACAACCACTTTCACATAAAGAAGAAAGATAAAAATTGGATCATTGGCTCTTACAAGTCATAGAGGTTAAATCCAGAAAGATTTATAAAAAATGAATATCTTACACTTATTCACCTCCCCTCTCAGTGTGAGACCTAAGAAGGTTCTTATCACTTAGGAGTCATCTTTTCTTCCTTCTTCCCTCAACTTGACTTCCAAAAAGATGAACCTGAGTTCTGATTATATCTAGAAGTACTCCTTCTCTTAAGTTGCCTCGCAACTTTCATGGCAATGCATACCATGTCCTCAAGCTCTATATAGTGTTACAATTCTACCACATCAGCTATGCTTCTATACTCTTGGAGGAACCTACCATGGTTGCCTCCTTATCTACCATTACATTTGTCCTAACCATAGCAATCTCCATCATCTTATGGTACTCTTCCACACTTTTGGAACCTTATGTAAGGCTTTGCAACTTATTATACAAATCCTTATAATAAGAGCTAAGAACAAATCTCCTTCTCATCATAGTCTTAAACTCATTCCAAGATTTTTTAGTTCTCTCAAAGTTTCTTCTCTTAGTGGTAACCTACTGGTCCTACCATACTACTACATAATCAGTGAACTCTGCCACAACTAACTTCACTTTCTTCTCCTCAAAGGAGTTGTGGCACTCATATATTAATTCTACCCTTTGTTACCAATCCAAATAAACATCAAGGTCAGCTTTCCCTTGGAAAGAAGATATTTTCATTTTAATACTATTAAGATTTTTGTCTACCCCTTCTTTCCCTCAAGTCCTCCTCTTACCGTTTTCAGTATACCAGTCATTCTCGGTTCTACTACCACAGATTCCTCTACTTCTACTACCTCAACCCCCTCTAAAGCCCCCTCTATAACTTCCACTAATGTTATCGTCCTCTTCACTTATCTTCATCCTCTTCACCATGCTCTAGCACTAATGGTGCATGTACCATTCCCCTAGCTACCTTCCCAGATCTCCCACTATACTCCCTTTCAATTCTTTGCACTCTATCCCACATTTCACCAAACATAAACTCCATTCTCTCAAACTTCCCCTTTAGAGATTTTACAAAAAAATTAAGGTTTGGTAAGGCAAATTTCTCCACTTAGTAGGGCTATCTGTTTTATCATGTGACATGTTTACAATAGTAGAAAATGATAAAGAATTGAAAATGTAATCCTCTCAAATCGCTCCCTTACGTGTTTACACTCCACTCGATGTGTTTCACACAATCAATTGTAATTTCACACAAGAACTTTTTCAATAGGTTCTTAGTAAACTAAATTTGATCAAACAAAACTTGAATATATTAATCCTAGACCTACCTCATTAGAGAAATGACATGATGAGAACCGTAGAGATGATGGATGGAAGGCTTCAATGGATGCAAGAACACAAGCTAGAACTTCGATGGATGCAAGAGGTCCATTACACATTCTAGAAGGCCCAATAACACAAGCTAGAGACAAAAAGATTGAAGAAGCACTAAATGGGCTGATTAAGGACATTCAGGCCAACCAAGCTTCAAATGGTACAAATTCAAGTTTGACAAAGATTTCAAGCCTAATTAATATAATTGGAATACTTAATAGGTCAGATTAAGTAATAGCATTCACTCCTAAATAGGAGTTTATTGTCTGTGTTGGAATTTGTCCATAGTTAGGAATTCCTCCAAAATAAAGATTTATCCTAAATAGGAATTTGTGCCTCTTTAGGATTGCTATCTTAGCCTATAAATAGGCACCCTTGTAAGCTCTGGAGAATTAGATAACTTTGAGTGAAATAGAAAGCAAGGGTTTTTCTCCCTCAGTTATTTTGAGGACTAAAGAACTTATCAAGAGGTACTTTTTCTTGTGGCATTCCAATCGACTTATCACTCTCAATTCCTTTTTTTCTAGAGTGTGGCATCCATATCCTTCTTAAATACCTTAGGTTCATGTTCCTTCGAATGGTGGGTCTAGGGTTTGTATTATTAAACTTTGGTTTAGCTTTCCTAGTTGTTCTTTGATTCCTTGTGTGCGTTGGGTCCCTAAGTCATGTCTTTTTGGGGTTTTCCGCATCATGACACGATCAAGGAATTTGATGAATTTAGTAGTGTAATCAAACAACAATCGATTATCAAATCTAATCAAATAATTGACCAATTGAACAATGAAGCCGTTCTTGTTTTTTATTAGCTAATGGGTGTTTTTGCGGAACAAATGAACAGTAGTAGTGACCGAGAACAAGGTGTTATTCAAGTGCAACAAAGCAGGTATTTCTTAAATCTATTGCAAGGAATTGGTGGTCAAATGATTAGGGCAAAGAAAAAGAAGATGAAAAAGGCTTTACAAGGATTAATCATGGAACTGCATGACAAAAAGGGTGCTCCAAGATAATCACTTATCTTTATATGCAAAATGATAGACAAGGCTTAAAACTTGAAGAACAAAACTTGGAGCCCATGATATAAGTTCAAGCTGCATGACCAAGTTAAGGAAAGGCTTAATTACATGCTAAGTTGTATTAATGGGCCTAATTTTGTGTTGGTTTGCTAGATTTTAAGTTAAGGCCGAATTACATGTAGAAAAGGCTTAACTTCTTGGGTTTATTTGGGCTTGTAGGTTCAACTGAGTTTTGGTACATTAGTTAGGTCTTTACTTTGACTTTATATCATTAATGGTAGTCTTTTTAAGAATTCCTAATCAAGATAGATTTAGGATTCCTAATTAAGGCAAATTTAGGATTCCTAATCAAGATAGATTTAGGATTCATTAGGATTCCTAATCAAGGTAGAATTGTATTTTTTAATTAGAGGAATCACTAGCAATTAAGATTTTCCTATATAGGTATGTTAAAAACACATTTTCCTTATAGGATTATGTCATTCTCTGAAGAGGTAGGGCTAGGATTGATATAGTCAAGTTTTGTTTATTCTGAATTTAGTTTGCTTGGAACTATTGAAAGAGCTCTTGGAGACTTGTAATTCATTGTGTGTTGTTCCCACAGCCTTGTATGGGTTGTAATTGTTGTCAACTAGATTTAAGTGTGCAAGAAAGTAAATCCATATAGAAGGGTAAGAAAGTAAAAGCCACATGGAAGGGCAAGAACGTAAAACCGCCATGTAAGCCCTATTAGGGTTTCGTGGAGAAGAGTATATAATGGTCTTGGAAGACAAAGCTAGAGGGTGTCAGCAATATTGAGCATTCAGCAAACCTTGATAACCGACCAACCAAAGAGAACACCAAACCCTACACGGAAGAACACCACCAGCAAGGGAGAAGAGAGAAAACTGTCCGAAGGGAGTCGACAATTAAGCAAAACAGAAAAAAACCTAAAGTAAAAATGTAGCAGTCGTCGGAAATTGAACAGTATCATCAGAAAATTGAATAGTGTCGTCAAAAAATTGAACAGAACGAAGAACGACCAAATTGAGCAAATCGTGTGATGCCATCAGAAGAGCAGACAGCAAATCTGCGACGGCGTGAGACAAACGAGCGACATGGCAAGGAGAGAACCGTGAAACGGACGAAGAGAGAGACACCATCAGAGATGGCTGTTGGAAGAGAGAGAAAAGAGGTATATGGCTAAAACAAAGGAGTCGACAGGAAGAAGAGTGACGACTAGACGGGGCTGGACAGCAGGACGAAGAAAAGCAAACCACTAACAGAAAAGGGAGGAAATCCATGACGGCCAAGTGGGTGAATAGAAAAGAGAAATCCGGCGGTAAGAGAGAGAAATCTGGCTGGACGGTGAGAGAGAAATGGATAGGTGAGTCGTGCGGTGTGAGACGACAAACCAGAAACGTGAGGCAAGCCATCAAACAGTGAGACCATGAAACAGGAGACGAGTGAGACCGTAAGACAGTGAAAGCAGGAGCTGTGTGAGACAACCTACAGAAGGAATTCAGGGAAGCATTGAAAAGAACTCAACGTATTTCCAGATTTCTTCAAGAGAGGCTAGAGAGCGTTGCGGTGAACTTCTAAGCAGTAGTGGAGCAGCCTTTCAATTCAACAGAGGCAAGACAAGTTAGAAGAAGGGTAGACACAGTAAGTGACACTCTTTGTATTGTACTTGCTTAGTAATTGCAATAATGAAAGGAGCAGAGAATTAAAAACATCCATTGTAACTTGTATTCACAAGTATAGTGGATAGTCTCGGTAAGGGAGAGTCCCTACAACCGTGGATGTACGTCACGTTGATGGAACCACATAAATCTCGTGTGTCCTTAATTTACTTTACGTTCTGTGTTTTGAATTGAGTTGTGAACGTAGCTAAAGTATCAACCAACCCATAACCTAACGAAGACCTAAACAAGAACATCCGAATTGTCTATTAGGCAAGGTGTCTGAAAGGTGACTTTGGGGACTATTGTGATTAGTAGGTAGCAATAGATCTACCTTAGTCGAGTCTGAGAAAGAGTTTGCTTTTAAGAAGAAGTTGAAGTTGTTCACTTACTTGCAAATTGCGATTTGTGGTGATATTGATTCATCCCCCCTCTCAATATCACAAATTAGTAGATCCTAGGGAGAAGTTGGGAACTTCATTGTGTGAAACATGAGACTTGAGGACTACTATAATTGAGTGGAGAGCAAACACGCAAGGGAGTGAGTTTTGTGAGGTATATTCTTTATTTACTAACAATCTTGCATAATCAATGTTTAATGCTAAAGAAGGCAGTTTCCTACATAAAGAGAAGGAAGTAGTTGTTCTAGATTTCAAATTGTTTATGAAATCCTTAGAGCAAAAGTTTGATAGGATTAACCAAATGTTTTGGGAAGTTTGAGATAGGATGGATAAAATAGAAGGGGAATCGAGTGTCAATCCTAAAAGGCCAGCTGGTAGGGTCATGAAGGAGTAATTTAAACATGACTTTGGTGAAGATGGTGATGATTATTATGATGACGGTAATAATGCTAGATGAAACTTTAGAGGTGGATTTAGAGGAGGATGTGGTAATAGGAATGGTAGAGGAGTAAGAGGCAATGGAAATGCTTATGATAGGTACAATAGAGGTTGGGACAATAGAAATAGAGTGGAGGAAAGAGAAGACAAAAATCTTAGTAGTATTAAAATGGAAATACCTTCTTTCCATGGAAAAGCTGACCCTGATGTTTATTTGGATTGGGAATGAAGGGTAGAATTAATATATGAGTGCCACAGCTTCTTTGAGGAGAGGAAAGTGAAGTTAGCTGTGGCAGAGTTCACTGATTATGCTGTAGTATGGTGGGACCAGCAAGTTACCACTAGGAGAAGAAATTTTGAGAGAACCATAGAAACATGGAATAAGTTGAAGATTGTGATGAGAAGGAGATTTGTTCCCAGCTCTTATTATAGGGATTTGTATAACAAGTTGCAAAGCCTTACGTAAGGTTCCAAGAGTGTGGAAGAGTATCATAAGGAGATGAAAATTGCTATGGTTAGGGCAAATGTAATGGAGGATAGGGAGGCAACCATGGCTAGGTTCCTCTAAGGGTTGAATAGAAGCATAGCTGATATGGTAAAATTGCAAAACTATGTAGAGCTTGAAGACATGGTACACATTGCCATGAAAGTTGAGAGGCAACTTAAGGGAAGGAGCACTTCTAGATATAATCAGAACTTAGGTTCATTTTTTTGGAAGTCAAATTGGGGGAAAAAGGAAGAGAAGATGACTTCTAAGCTTAAAACCAATTCAAATAGACCCATGACTAGTGGGGGCAACCTAGAAAGGGGTAAATTTAAAGAAAAACTTAAGGGCACCCAAGGAAAAACTAAAGACATCAAATGCTTTATATGTCTGGGTAGGGGTCATGTGGCTTCACAATGTCTTAACAAGAGAACCATGTACCTTAAGGAGAATGGTGACTATGTGTTTGGCAATGATGCTAGCTAGTGATGAAGACCATATTCCGCCATTAGAGGATGCTAGTGATGTTGATGAAGGGATAGAGTATCTAGAGCATGGTGGAAGGCTTTTAGTAGCAAGGAGAGCCCTTAGTGTGCAGGTTAAGGGGGAAGATGATGTTGAGATGTAGCGAGAAAATATTTTCCATACTCGATGTTTGCTTCAAGATAGACTCTGTTGCTTGATCATCGATGGAGGTAGTTGTACTAATATAACAAGTACAAAGTTGGTGAAAAAATTGAACTTGCCTACAACCAAACATCCTAGGCCATATAATTTGCAATGGTTGAATGATAGTGGAGTGGTGAAAGTGACTAAACAAGTTGTGGTTCCATTTTCCATTAGTAGATATAAGGACGAGTTGTTTTGTGATGTTGTACCTATGCAGGCTGGGCATTTGTTATTGGGCCGTCCTTGGCAATTTGATAGAAAAGTTTTGCATGATGGTTACAAGAACCGCTATTCTTTCACCATGGATGGAAAACCATTTACACTTTTTCTATTGACTCCAAAACAGGTATATGAAGACCAAGTGAGACTTTATGAAAGTGAGCAAAAGAGGAGGAGCAAAAAGAAAGAGAGAGTTGAGAGAAAAACAAGGTGAAAGCATTTGAGAGTGCTAAGTACAAGAGTGGTCAGGTTTACAAGAGTGAAGATGAAAGAAAACAAGTGAGTGTGTTTACAAAAGGAGCAGATGTTAGGGTTGCCTTCCAAGCTAGGCAACAAATGATCTTGATCCTTTACAAGGATTCTTATTTCTCTAACACTAACCTTGATTCATCTTTGCCTAGTGCTATTTCATCTTTGTTGCAGGATTATAATGATGTATTCCTAAAGTACCGACTTCTCCCTAAGATCTACTAGTTTGTGATACTGAGAGGAGGGTGAATCAGTATCACCACAATTCACAATTCACAAGTAAGTGAACAACTTCAACCTCTTCTTAAAAGCGAACTCTTTCTCAGACTCGACTAAGGTAGATTTATTGCTACCTACTAATCACAATAGTCCCCAAAGTCACCTTTCAAACACCTTGCCTAATAGTCAATTTGGATGTTCTTGTTTAGGTCTTTATTAGGTTATGGGTTGGCTGATACTTTAGTTGTGTTCACAATTCAATTCAAAACATAGAACGTAAAGCAAATTAAGGACACATGAGATTTACGTGGTTCCATCAACGTGACGTACATCCACGGTGGTAGGGACTCTTCCTTACCGAGACTATCCACTATACTTGAGAATTTCAGTTACAATAGATGTCTTAATCCTTTGCTCCTTTCACTATTGCAATTACTAAGCAAGTACAATATAAAGAGTGTCACTTACTGTGTTTACCCTTCTTCTAGCTTGTCTTGCCTCTGTTGAATTGAAGGCTGCTCCACTACCGCTTAGAAGTTCACCACAACGCTCTCTAAACTCTCTTGAAGAAATCTGAAAATACGTTGAGTTCTTTCCGATGCTTCGCCGAATTTCTTCTCTATGTTGTTTCACACAACTCCTGCTTTCATCGTCTCATGGTCTCACTCGTCTCCTGGTTTCACTGTCTCACCGTTTCACGGCCTGCCCTTACGCTTCTGGTCTGTTCTTACACGTCTGTTGGCCTGCACTACGCTTCTGGTTTTGCTGGTTTAAGTCATATGGCCTGCCTCACGCCTCACCTGGTCTCACACCTTACGGATACCAGGTCTGCTCTCCCCGTCGCTCATTTCTGCTATACCCCTATCACACGCACATTTCTGCTTTGCCGGTCTCCCGTTTCAGCTTAGCTAGTCTCTTCAGCTTCACAGTTTTGTTGCACAGCTTCGCTGGTCTCCCTCACAGTTTTGCTGCACAGCTTCCCTATTCATTTCAGCTGCACTCCCCTGTTCGTTTCACACTTCTGCTGCACTCTTGTTTCAGCTTCGCTGGTCTCCCTTTTCAGCTTTGCTGGTCTCGCATTTCAGATCACCAGTTTCTAGTCTCCCTTTTCTGGTCACCCGTTACTAGTCTCACGGCCTGGTCACCTGTTTCTTCCAGGGGTGGTGCGTTTCTGGTTTTTGCTCTCACCTTATGTTTTTGGTTTTCTTCTCTTCCACGGGTGATGCATTTCTGGTTTTTGCTCTCACCTTACATTTCTAGTTTTCTTCTCTTCCAGGGGTGATGCGTTTCTGGTTTTTGCTCTCACCTCACGTTTCTGGTTTTCTTCCTCTTCGCTGGTCTCACACCTCACGCCTCACCCGTCCGTTTCTGGTTTTCCTCCAGCAGGTGGTCTCATGCCTCATGCCTCACCTGTCCGTTTCTGGTTTTCTTCCAGCAAGTGGTCTCACACCTCTTTCACGATTTCTCCTCTCTTCCCTTATAGACGGTGTGTTGTCTTCTCTCTTACGTGAGTCACACGATTTTCTCCAGCCATCACACCTTTTTGCCGTGTGGTCTCCCTTGCCGTCCAACCTTGCTTTGGCTGTCCACTCTTGGTTGGTCGTTCTCCTCCTTGCTGTCCACACCTATTTGGCCGTTCACCTCTTTGCTTGGCCGTGTAGGTTGGTTGGACATCCTCTCGCTTTTAGCCGGTGGTGGTTTTGCCATTCACTCTTTGGTTTGGCCGTTCCACCTTTACGTTTTCTCTCTTTGGCTGTCCCTTTGTGTTTTGTTGTCCAACACTTGCTGTCCAGCCGTTCCTCCCTTGTTTTCTCTCTTTGGCCAACCCTCTCCTTTGTCGTTTAGGGTTTTGTGTTTTTGCTGTGCTCTCTTGTGTTTACTGGTGGTGTGTGTTGTGTTTTCTCTCTTTGTCGTGCCACACACTTGCTATCCAGCCAAGGTCTTAGTTTATATAGCCATTATGAAAACCCTAGTAGGGCTTACTTGCGGCGAATTTACTTTCTTGCCCTTCCATGTGGCTTTTACCTTATTGCCCTTATATGTGGCTTTCTTTTACCTTCTTGCCCTTCTATGTGGCTTTTACCTTCTTGCCCTTCCATGTGGCTTTTACTTTCTTGCACACTTAAACCTAGTTGACAACAATTACAACCTATACAAAGCTGTGGGAACAACAATCTCCCCCTTTGTAATTGTTGGCAACACTCATAACAAAAGTCATTATGCAGCAATTTCAACTCCCCTTAAATATGTACTCCCCCTTTCTTAACAGCTCCCCCTGCACTGTTGCTTCTCTCCCCCTTTGCCAACCAATTACAAATCTAAAAAACTCACAAAGTAGAGATGGAGGGTTCACCTGATTTTCAGGCTAGAGGAGGCATTTGCATAGATAGCCTCAATCTGTGCTTTTCAAATAGCTCTGTGGACAAAGATTTAGTTAGATCTTGTGTAGCCTCTTCAACAGATTTAGGTTCAACTTGTAAGAGTAAAGCAGTAGCTCCCACAATTCTTCTTCTTGTTGTAACTCCTGCTGATGGGTCACCTATGATCTGATTTTCTTGATGAGCACTGGTCCACATTTTCTTTGGCTTTCTTTCTTGCACAGTCTTAGTTGCAAGAGGATCTCTTTTTTCATCAATCACATACAAATTTCCATCTGTTTTCTTCCCGACTGCAACAGTATTGCCTTCTTTACTCTTTACTTGGCAACCTATTTTTGTGAATATTACCTTATGGTCTTCATTGCATAGTTTGCTGACAGATGCTAAATTATATCTGACTCCTTCAACGTGTAGAACATCTTTTAACTTTCCTTTTTTAATATTCACTTACCCCTGACCACTGATATTGAGTGAATCATCATTACCAAACTTGACTCTGCCTTTTCTTGATTTGTTTAGCTTTGATAATTTACTCTTGTCTCCTATCATGTGCAAAGTGCATCCACTATTAAGGATCCATTGCTTATCTTGCAATTAGCCTTTAGTGCAATTTCAGCTATATTAGGCACCTCCCTTTTAGCTTTATATTCCTTTTTTTGAACTGGCTGGAAGATAGCTTTCTCCTTTTTCTTAGGGACTGCACTGCTTGTTTTCACTGTGCCATTGAGTGCCTTCTCTTGCTCAGGGAGAAGTATCATGCATCTCTTGGCATTATGGCCATCCTGCCCGCACCTTTCACACTGTTCCAAGTCTACCAATACAGAAACTTGTTCTTTGAAACTATTAGTTTGGGCTTCCACCAACAATCCTCGTCAGTGTGTCCTTGCCTTTTATAGTATGTGCAAGAACTCACGATAGGTGTTCTCTTCTGAGTTTTGTATTGTCTCCCCCTGTATGCAGCGTCGTATCTTCTCAAGTTAGAGACATGTACTGGCCTTCTCCACCAGCAGTTACTCGCCTTATGACTCCAAACTCCACAATAAAGGCAATGACCTTGAAACTGCCTCTTCTTGGGTCTAATCATAGCTTGTTTTCTTTTGTTCATTACTTGTTGTGTAGGCAACATAGCTAGCTTCTTTGCTTGTGTGACTTTCATTTCAATCACCTTCTTCTCCTTCTTTTGTTCAGCCATTGCCCTTAGCTAGCTGACTTTCTTTTCTTTCTGAGACGTAGTAGCTATGGGCTGCTACTCTTTAACCACATGCATCCTTTTTGGCCCTAGCTTTGGTTTGATAAATATCTTCTCTTCTTCAGTTATCTTCACCTGAGTCACAGCCTTCTCTTTCAACTTCTATGGCAAAGTCTCATTCTTTTCTCTTGCAGAGCTTGTTTCTCCTACCACTTTAAACTTCTGCAAGTTCTCCTCACTCTTTTTAATTTGTTACTGAAGTCTCAGCAACTCTATCTCCATTTCTTCAATTGTTAAAGTCCTTGAGCCAATCTCTATAGTAAGGTCTTCACATATTTTGATCTGTACTTCAAATCTTCTCTTCAAGTCAATATGTTCAACCCTTATTTCATCCTTTTGACTTTCAGCTTCCTCAGACTTTGCTTCAACTTGTTTTATGTGAGCCTCCAACCCTTTTATGGTTCTACCCCTTCTAATTATTTCCTTTGAAGTTGCTTCTAGCTCAGCTTCAAGATTTGGCTCTTCTTCATTAACCTCCTCTTCCTCTTTAGAGGTTGAGCTACCACCTTGTGCTGATGCCATAAAGACATGCTCATCTGATGAGTCTTCATCTTCCTCCTTATCAGCTTCTTTTGTTTGACTCACATAACTCTTGAATGAGCCTCTCTTCTTTCTCTGTGGGTTGGCAATCTTCTTACTGGACTTTTTTGATTTGAATGATGATCTTCTCGATCTTGAATTCTGCTCATCATCACCATCCTTATCTTCATCATCAAGTTTCAATTTGCACTGAGAAGCAAAGTGTCCAGTTTGCCCAGAACGATAACATCTCAAGGACAATTGTCCTTTTCTCTTCTTAGACCCCTTTTTGAATTTCCTTGTAAAGTAAGCCAATACTTCACCTTCACTTTCTTCCTCATCATCATCATCATCATTATCACTGGATGATTCTTCCTCTTCTTTTAACTTCAAGTGCTTCATAGCTTTGAAAGCTGCCTCGTTTGATACCTTCGATGTTAAGGAGCTCTCCGTTGACTTTATCCTCATCCCATATGCAATGAGATTGCACTGGAGATCATGCAAAGACATAGAATTGAGATCTCTACTCTCCTTTATGGCTGTTACCTTTGAGGCAAACCTCTCAGGCAGAATTCTCAGAATTTTCTTCACAATCGATGAGTCCTTCTTGTTCTTCCCATGACTTCTCAAGTCGTTTATAGCGTCAATAACCCTGGTGAAGAACTCTTGAACTGTCTCATTCTTCTGCATTCTGAGAGATTCATATCTCTCCTTGAACACTTGAAGCTTAGCCTCCTTCATTCTGTCATCACCTCCATAGACTTTCTGCAATCTGTCCCATATCTCCTTGGCAGATTTGTAGTCCATAACTTTAACATACTCAACATCTATCAATGCTGAAATGATGACATTTGAGGCCTTCCCATTTATCCCAAACTGCCTTAACTCCTCTGGGGTTGGGTCTTTACCTTCTTCTGGAGCCACAAAACCCTCATGTACGTATTTCACCACGTTTATGCCCATGGTTGCAAATACCACTTGCATTCTTGCTCTCCACATATGGTAGTTGGTTCCGTTGAAGATTGGAACCTTCTTGCTGTAAGTAGTGCTGGTGCTGGTACCGGCTTCCATTTCTCAGTATACTAAACAAGTCAAACTTCTAGATCCCTTCAAACTAGTACACCAAGCTGTTAAGCTTCAAACTAGTGAACCAGTGCTCTAATACCAATTGAAGTTCTCGACTTCTCCCTAGGATCTACTAGTTTGTGATACTGAGAGGGGAGGTGAATCAGTATCACCACAATTTGCAATTCGCAAGTAAGTGAACAACTTCAACCTCTTCTTAAAAGCGAACTCTTTCTCAGACTCGACTAAGGTAGATCTATTGCTACCTACTAATCACAATAGTCCCCAAAGTCACCTTTCAGACACCTTGCGTAATAGACAATTTAGATGTTCTTGTTTAGGTCTTAATTAGGTTATGGGTTGGCTGATACTTTAGTTGTGTTCACAACTCAATTCAAAATACATAACGTAAAGCAAATTAAACACACACGAGATTTACGTGGTTCCGTCAACGTGACGTACATCCACGGTGGTAGGGACTATCCACTATACTTGAGAATTCCAATTACAATGGATGTCTTAATCCTCTGCTCCTTTCACTATTGCAATTACTAAGCAAGTACAATACAAAAAGTGTCACTTACTGTGTCTACCCTTCTTCTGGCTTGTCTTGCCTCTGTTGAATTGAAAGGCTACTCCATTGCCGCTTAGAAGTTCACCGCAACGCTCTCTAAACTCTCTTGAAGAAATTTGGAAATACATTAAGTTCTTTCCGATACTTCGCCGAATTTCTTCTCTACGTTGTTTCACGCAACTCTTGCTTTCATCATTTCATGGTCTCACCCGTCTCCTAGTTTCACCGTCTCACCATTTCACGGCTTGCCCTCATGCTTTGGTCTGCCATTGCTCGTCTGTTGGCCTGCACCACGCTTCTGGTTTTGCTAGTTTAAGTCACATGGCTTGCCTCACACCTCACCTGGCCTCACACCTAATGAATACCAAGTCTGCTCTCCCCGTCGCTCATTTCTGTTGTACCCCTGTCACACGTACATTTCTAGTTTGCTAGTCTCCCGTTTCAGCTTTGCTGGTCTCCCTCACGGTTTTGCTGCACAGCTTCCCTGTTCGTTTCAGCTGCACTCCCCTGTTCATTTCACACTTCTGCTGCACTCCTGTTTCAGCTTCGTTGGTCTCCCTTTTCAGATTTGCTGGTCTCGCGTTTCAGATCACCAATTTCTGGTCTCCCTTTTTTGGTCACCCATTACTCGTCTCACGGCCTGGTCACCCATTTCTTCTAGGGGTGGTGCGTTTCTGGCTTTTGCTCTCACCTTATGTTTCTGGTTTTCTTTTCTTCCAGGGGTGATGCGTTTCTGGTTTTTGCTCTCGCCTTACGTTTCTGGTTTTCTTCTCTTACAGGGGTGATGCATTTCTGGTTTTTGCTCTCACCTCACGTTTTTGGTTTGTTGCGTGCATTATTGGTAAGAACCTTAGAACCTGGGAAGAATGTTTGCCTTTGGTGGAGTTTACCTATAATCGTGTTGTTCATAGTGCTACAAGTTATTCTCCTTTTGAGCTTGTTTATGGATTTAAGATTTAGGTTCAACTTGTGAGAGTAAAGCAATAGCTCCCACAATTCTTCTTCTTATTGTAACTCCTGCTGATGGATCACTTATGATCTGATCTCCTTGATGAGCACTGGTCCATGTTTTCTTTGTCCTTCTTTCTTGCACCGTCTTAGTTGCAAGAGGATCTCTTTCATCATCTTCAAACTCACTCTTCCCCGAGTCTGAACTTACTTCTTGTTCCTTTTCTTCAGGTTGGTTTGATTCTTCATCTACATTGAAGTCATCTTCTTCATTGTCCTCAGCTTCTCCATTCTGTATTGTTTTCCAGTTCTCGTCTATTCTCACATCATTGGAAGTGATCACTTTTCCCAACTTATGCAGGAAAACTCTATAACCTTTTGTCTTTGCTGAGTATCCCACAAAGATGCCTTCATCGAACCTAACGTTGAATTTTCCCAAGTTTTGCGCCTTGTTCTTCACAAAACATAGGTTGCCAAAGACTCTAAGATACTTGGCTATTGTCTTCTTCCCACTCCATAGCTTATATGGAGTCTTATCAGTATTGGGCCTTAGTAATACTCTATTTAGTAGATACACGACTGTAAATGTTCCTTCTGTCCAAAATCTTGTGTGAAGCTTGGATTCCAGCAGTAAAGTTCTCACCATTTCGACCACAGCTCTATTTTTCCTTTCTACCACCCCGTTCTGTTGAGGTGTTCTTGCTGCTGCCAATTGGTGATGAATTCCATGCTTCTCAAGATAATCTTCAAAAGCTTTATTTGTAAATTTAGTACCTTGATCTGACCTCAATACTTTAATCATCCTTCCATTTTCATTTTCAACAAATCTTCTCTATCTCTTGAAGCAATTCAAAACTTCTGACTTGTGTTTGAGGTGCATGATGCAAGTCCTTCTCGAATAATCATCAACAAACAAGATGAAGTACCTCTCACCATTCAACCCTTTTGTTCTCATCAGTCCACACAAATTAGTATGCACAATGTCAAGCACTACTTTAGAACTGAACTCTTTGGTCTTATACTACTTTCTGACATGTTTTCCTTTAAAGCATGCTGAGCAAACATACGCTCTCTCTCTCTCTCCTGAGGTCGGGAATGTCTCTGATTACATGAATAGTGGTCAGCTTCCTCATGTTCTTCTGTGATAAGTGTCCCAGCCTCCTATGCCAGAGTTGATTTTCTTCTTCTTTCGTGAGTAAATAGCTGCTTGTCTTGTCCTTATCAATCACATATAAATTTTCAGCTGTTCTTTTCCTGGCTGCAACAGTATTGCCTTCTTTACTCTTAACTTGGCAACCTATTTTTGTGAATATCACTTTGCGGTCATCGTTGCATAGTTGGCTGACAGATGCTAAATTATATCTGAGTCCTTCAATGTGCAGAACATCTTTTAGCTTTCTTTTTCCAATATTCGTTGACCCCTAACCACTAATGTTGAATGAATCATCATTGCCAAACTTGACTCTGCCTTCTCTTGATTTGTTTAGCTTTGATAATTTACTTTTGTCTCCAGTCATGTGTGAAGTGCATCCACTATTAAGGATCCACTGCTTATCCTTGCAATCAGCCTTTAGTGCAATTTCAGCTATAACCATCTCCCTTTTTGCTCTATATTCCTTCTTTTGAATTGGTTGGAAGATAGCTTTCTCCTTTTTCTCAACTTTGACTGCACCGATTGTTTTCACTGTGCCATTGAGTGCCTTCACTTGCTTAGGGAGAAGTGTCATGTCTTGGCATTATGGTCATCTGGCCCGTACCTTTCACACTGTTCCAAGTCTGCCAATATATCAAACTTGTTCTTTGAAACTACTGGTTTGGGCTTCCACCAACACTCCTTGTCAATGTGTCCTTGCCTTTTACAGTACGTGCAAGAACTCATGACGGGTGTTCTCTTTTGAATTTTGTATTGTCTCCCCCTATATGCAGCATCGGATCTTCTCAAGTTGGAGACGTATACTGGCCTTCTCTACCAGCAGTTACTCACCTTATGACCCCAAACTCCACAATAAAGGCAATGACCTTGAAACTGCCTTTTCTTGGGTCTAATCACAGCTTGTCTTCTTCTGTTCATCACTTGTTGTGTAGGCAAAGTAGCTGGCTTCTTTGCTTGTGTGACTTTCATTTCAGTCACCTTTTTCTCCTTCTTCTATTCAGCCATAGCCCTCTACTGGCTAACTTTCTTTTCTTCCTTCTTGTTTGCCACCCTAAGTTGCTTCTTCAGATCTTCTTTATTCTCAGCTATCTTCTTCTAAGTCATAACCTTTTCTTTCAACTTCTGTGGCATATTCTTATTTTCTTTAGCCAGTGCAGCCTTAGATTGCTGCATTTTCTCTACATTCTTCTCTCCTTTTGCAAAACTTGTTTCTCCTATCATTTCAAGCTTCTGCAAGTTCTCTTTGCTACTTTTGAGTTGGTGCTTGACATGAAATAAAGATTACTGCATTTTCTCTTAGCTTGTTCTCTTTCTTCATTTCTTCAATTTTTGAAGCCCTTGAGCCAAGCTCTACTGTAAGGTCTTCACATATTTTGATATGTTCTTCAAATCTCCTCTTCAAGTCAATATGTTGAACCTTTATTTCATCCTTTTGACTTTTAGCTTCCTCAGACTTTGCTTCAACTTGTTTTATGTGAGCCTCCAACCCTTTTATAGTTTTGCCTCTTCTGATTATCTCCTTAGAAGCTGCTTCCAGCTCAACTTCAAGATCTGGCTCTTCTTCATCAACCTCCTCTTCCTCTTCAGAGGTTGAACTACCACCTTGAGCTGATGCTATAAAGGCATGCTCATTTGATGATTCTTCATCTTCCTCCTCATCAGCTTCTTTTATCTGACTTACATAATTTTTGAATGAGCCTCTCTTCTTCTTCTATGAGTTGGCAGTCTTCTTGATGGATTTCTTTGATTTGAATGATGGTCTTCTCCACTTTGAATTCTCCTCATCATCACCATCCTCATCTTCATCATCAAGTTTCACTTTGCACTGAAAAGCAAAGTGTCCAGTCTATCCACAATGTTAACATCTCAAGGACAACTGTCCTTTTCCCTTCTTAGACCCCTTTTTGAATTTCCTTGTGAAGTAATCCAATACTTCACCTTTACTTTCTTCCTCATTATCGTCATCAACATCCTCACTAGATGATTCTTCCTCTTATTTTATCTTCAAGTGTCTCATAGCTTTGAAAGCTGCCTCCTTTGATACCTTCGTTGTTGAGCAGCTCTCCGTTGACTTTATCCTCATCTCATATGCAATGAGATTACATTAGAGATCATACAGAGACATAGAATTGAGATCTCTACTCTCTTCTATGGCTGCTACCTTTGAGGCAAACCACTCAGGCAGAATTCTCAGAATTTTCTTCACAATCGATGAGCCCTTCTTATTCTTCCCATGACTTCTCAGGTCGTTTACAGCATCAATAACCTTGGTGAAGAACTCTTGAACAATCTCATTCTTCTGCATTCTGAAAGATTCATATCTCTCCTTGAACACTTGAAGCTTAGCCTCCTTCATTCTTCCATCACCTTCATAGACTTTCTGCAATTTGTCCCATATCTCCTTGGCAGATTTGCAATCCATAACTTTAGCATACTCAACATCTATCAATGCTAAAATGATGACATTTGAGACCTTTCCATTTATCAAACTACCTAGCCAAACTACCTTTCCATTGTTTGTAGCCAAACTACCTAGCATATTAAAAGAAACATACAAGCCCAAACACTATTAAAACTCTAAATGTGTTTACTTGTATCAACCAAAGGAGTCATTTATCTTGGCTTGCATTTCATTCTAATGTTAAGTTGTTTAATTCTCAAAATAATGAGAATTTCTAATCACGTCAAGCTAATCAGGCTCCTCTATTTGTTACAAGGACTATTTTCAAGAAATGATCACGTTAAGCTAATCAGGCTCCTCTTTTTGTCACAAGGACTATTTTTCAAGAAATAACCATGAAATTATTTTTTGTGTCCTCATTAACAACTATATTCATTGTGAAAACAATGTACAAGAACCATCTACGCCATGAATTCATTCTCTTCCAACAAACAATAGAGTCCTTGATCTTGATTAGCATTTCTTATGCATACTAATTGGTTGAATTCCAAAATAAAGAGTCCCTCCCATCATTCCTTGTAAGCAAGGCTCCCATTTTGGTTCCAAACTCACTTTTTGATACAGTGATGATGAAATTAATATTTGTAGCGAAACTACCCGGCATATTAATCAAAACATGCATGCCCAAACACTATCAAAACTCTAAATGTGTTTACTTCCACCAACCAAAGCAGTCATTCAACTTGGCTTGCATTTCATTCTTCTTGGCTTGCATTTCATTCTAATGCTAACTTGTTTAATTCTCCAATATTGAAAATTTCTAATCACGTCAAGCTAATCAGGCTCCTCTTTTTGTTACAACGACTACTTCTCGTGAAATGACCATGAAATTATCTTTTGTGTCCTCATTAACAACTATATTCATTGTGAAAATAATGTACATGAACCATCTAAGCCATGAATTCATTCTCTTCCAACAAACAATGGAGTCTTTGATCTTGATTAGCATTTCTTATGCATAATAATTGGTTGAATTCCAAAATAAAGAGTCCCTCCCATCATTCCTTGAAAGCAAGGCTCCCATTTTGGTTCCGAACTCACTTTTTGATACAGCGATGATGAAATTAATATTTGTAGTGAAACTACCTAGCATGTTAATCAAAACATACAAGCCCAAACACTATT
>CM038603.1:4812920-4837743 GCA_021533255.1 Ceriops tagal
CCATCATTTCCTTTAAGCAAGGGTCACATTTTGGTTCCAAACACACTGTTTGATGCAGTTATCATGAAATTAACATTTGTAGCTAAACTACCAAGCATATTAATCAAAACATACAAGCCCAAACACTATTAAAACTCTAAATGTGTTTACTTCTATCAACCAAAGGAGTCATTCATCTTGGCTTCCATTTTATTTTAATGTTAAGTTGTTTAATTCTTAAATAGTGAGAGTTTCTAATCACCTCAAGCTAATCAGGCTCCTCTTTTTGCTACATGGACTATTTTTCATAAAATGACCATGAAATTATCTTTTGTGTCCATATTAACAACTATATTCATTGTGAAAACAATGTCCATGAACCATCTAAGCCATGAATTCATTCTCTTCCAACAAACAATGGAGTCTTTGATCTTGATTAGCATTTCTTATGCATACTAATTGGTTGAATTCCAAAATAAAGAGTCCCTCCATCATTCTTTATAAGCAAGGCTCCCATTTTGGTTCCAAACTCACTTTTTGATACAGTGATGATGAAATTAACGTTTGAAGCGAAACTACCTAGCATACTAATCAAATCATGCATGCCCAAACGCTAGTAAAACTCTAAATGTGTTTACATTCATCAACCAAAGGAGTCATTCATCTTGGCTTGCATTTCATTGTAATGTTAAATTGTTTAATTCTTAAATAGTGAGACCTTTTAATCACCTCAAGCTAATGAGGCTCCTCATTTTGTTACATGGACTATTTTTCAAGAAATGACCATGAAATTATCTTTTGTGTCCATAGTAACAACTATATTCATTGTGAAAACAATGTCCATGAACCATCTAAGCCGTGAATTCATTCTCTTCCAACAAACAATGGAGTCTTTGATCTCGATTAGCATTTCTTATGCATACTAATTGGTTGAATTCCAAAATAAAGAGTCCCTCCCATCATGTCCTTTAAGCAAGGGTCTCATTTTGGTTCCAAACACACTTTTTGATGCAGTTATCATGAAATTAAGATTTGTAGCCAAACTACCTAGCACATTAATCAAAACATATAAGCCCAAACACTATTAAAACTCTAAATGTGTTTACTTCCATCAACCAAAGGAGTCATTCATCTTGGCTTGCATTTCATTCTAATGTTAAGTTGTTTAATTCCTAAATAATGAGACTTTCTAATCACCTAAAGCTAATCGGGCTCCTTTTTTCGTTACAAGGAATATTTTTCAACAAATGACCATGAAATTAGCTTTTGTGTCCATATTAACAGCTATATTCATTGTGAAAACAATGTCCATGAACCATCTAAACCGTGAATTCATTCTCTTCCAAGAAACAATGGAGTGTTTGATCTTGATTAGCATTTCTTATACATACTAATTGGTTGAATTCCAAAATAAAGAGCCCCACCCATAATTCCTTGTAAGCAAGGCTCCCATTTTGGTTCCAAACTCTCTTCTTGATACAGTGATGATGAAATTAACATTTGTAGCGAAACTACCTAGCATATTAATCAAAACATGCATGCCCAAACACTATGAAAACTCTAAATGTGTTTACTTCCATCAACCAAAGGAGTCATTCATCTTGGCTTGCATTTCATTCTAATGTAAGTTGTTTAATTCCTAAATAATGAGACTTTCTAATCACCTAAAGCTAATCGGGTTCCTTTTTTCATTACAAGGAATATTTTTCAACAAATGACCATGAAATTAGCTTTTGTGTCCATATTAACAGCTATATTCATTGTGAAAACAATGTCCATGAACCATCTAAGCCGTGAATTCATTCTCTTCCAACAAACAATGGAGTGTTTGATCTTGATTAGCATTTCTTATGCATACTAATTGGTTGAATTCCAAAATAAAGAGTCCCTCCCATAATTTCTTGTAAGCAAGGCTCCCATTTTGGTTCCAAACTCACTTCTTGATACAGTGATGATGAAATTAACATTTGTAGTGAAACTACCTAGCATATTAATCAAAACATGCTTGCCCAAACACTATGAAAACTCTAAATGTGTTTACTTCCATCAACCAAAGGAGTCATTCATCTTTGTTTGCATTTCATTCTAATGTTAAGTTGTTTAATTACTAAATAATGAGACTGTCTAATCACCTGAAGCTAATCCGGCTCCTCTTTTCGTTATAGGGAATATTTTTTATGAAATGACCATGAAAATAACTTTTGTGTCCTTATTAACAACTATTTTCATTGTGAGAACAATGTCCATGAACCATCTATCCCATTAATTCATTCACGCCCAATGGACAATGGAGACTTTGATTTTGATTAGCATTTCTTATGCATACTAATTGGTTGAATTCTAAAATAAACAGTCCCTCCCATCATTTCCTTTAAGCAAGGGTCACATTTTGGTTCCCAACACACTTGTTGATGCAGTTATCATGAAATTAACATTTGTAGCCAAACTACCTAGCGTATTAATCAAAACAACAAGCCCAAACATTATTAAATCTCTAAATGTGTTTACTTCCATCAACAAAAGGAGTCATACATCTTGGCTTGCATTTCATTCGAATGTTAAGTTGTTTAATTCTTAAATAATGAAAATTTCTAATCACGTCAAGCTAATCAGGCTCCTCTTTTTGTTACAAGGACTATTTTTCAAGAAATGACCATGAAATTATCTTTTGTGTCCTCATTAACAACTAGATTCATTGTGAAAAAAATGTCCATGAACCATCTAAGCCATGAATTCATTCACTTCTAACAAACAATGGAGTCTTTGATCTTGATTAGCATTTCATATGCATACTAATTGGTTGAATTCCAAAATAAAGAGTCCCTCCCATCATTTCCTTTAAGCAAGGGTCTCATTTTGGTTCCCAACACACTTTTTGATGCAGTTATCATGAAATTAACTTTTGTAGCCAAACTACCTAGCATATTAATCAAAACAACAAGCCCAAACACTATTAAATCTCTAAATGTGTTTACTTCCATCAACCAATGGAGTCATTCATCCTTGTTTGCATTACATTCTAACGTTAAGTTGTTTAATTCCTTAATAATGAGACTTTCTAATCACCTCAAGCTAATCGGGCTCCTCTTTTCATTACAAGGAATATTTTTCATGAAATGACCATGAAAATAACTTTTGTGCCCTTATTAACTACTATTTTCATTGTGAAAACAATGTCCATGAACCATCTATCCCATTAATTCATTCATGCCCAAAAGACAATGGAGACTTTGATTTTGATTAGCATTTCTTATGCATACTAATTGGTTGAATTGCAAAATAAACAGTCCCTCCCATCATTTCCTTTAAGCAAGGGTCTTATTTTGGTTCCAAACACACTTTTTAATGCAGTTATTGTGAAATTGACATTTGTAGCCAAACTACCTAGCATATTAATCAAAACATACAAGCCCAAACACTATTAAAACTCTAAATGTGTTTACTTCCATCAACCAATGGAGTCATTCATCTTGGCTTCCATTTTATTGTAATGTTAAGTTGTTTAATTCGTAAATGGTGAGACTTTCTAATCACCTCAAGCTAATCAGGCTCCTCTTTTTGCTACATGGACTATTTTTCAAGAAATGACAATGAAATTATCTTTTGTGTCCATATAACTATATTCATTGTGAAAACAATGTCCATGAACCATCTAATCCTTGAATTCATTCTCTTCCAACAAACAATGGAGTCTTTGATCTCGATTAGCATTTCTTATGTATACTAATTGGTTGAATTCCAAAATAAAGAGTCCCTCCCATCATTTCCTTTAAGCAAGGGTCTCATTTTGGTTCCCAACACACTTTTTGATGCAGTTATCATGAAATTAACATTTGTAGCGAAACTACCTAGCATATTAATCAAAACAACAAGCCCAAACACTATTAAATCTCATGTTACCAACCATTATATTTATTATAACAAACATGTTTATATACTATAGATACTTTAAATGCATTGAATTCCAATAAACAAATGAGTCATTGTTTTAGATTAGCTTTTCTTGTAGTAATAATTAGTTTAATTCCTAAATATTGAGATTATGTCTTTATTTCTTGCTAATAATGTTCCTTTTTGGGTTAAAAAGACTCTGTTCCATGAAAAGATTATGAAATTATCTTTTATGTCCACATCAACCATTATATTTATTGCAACAAGGTATGTTTTTATCAATGTTTTGAATCCATTAAATTCCATCAAATAAACGGCTCATTGATTTTAACTAGATTTTGTTGTAGGCATTAATTGGTTCATTTCTTGCTAATAAGGCTCCTCCTTTTGTTTAAAGGACTCTTTTCCAAGCAATGATAATGAAGTTAATTTTGTTTTTACTCCAACCATATTATTTATTGCACCAAGTAGGTCTGTACACCATTAATACATTGAATCAATTGAATTCTAATAAAAAAATGAACCATTGATCTTGATTAGCTCTTTTTTTGGGTATTGACCAATTAAATTCTTGAATAATGCGATTATTTTTACTTTTCTAGCTAACAAGGCCCCTAATTTGGTTTCTAGGGCACTTTTACCCGAAATTATCTTGCAATTAAATTTTATGTCTAGAGCAACCATTGTATTCATTGCAATAAGCATATCTATGCACTATTGATACTCTAAATGGGTTAAATTCCATGAAATAAATGAGTCATATACCTTGGTTAACATTTTTTATGGTTATTAATTGGTTTAATTCTTAAATAATGGGACTATCTTTTTTAGCTAACAAGGCTCCCCATGTCTTAAGGGCTCTTTTCTATGTAACAATCATTAGACCAACTTTTGTGTCAACATTATATTCAGTGCAAAAAGCATGTCTATAGACCACTATACTTTGAATCCATTGAATTCTAATAAACAAATGAGCCATTGATCTTGATTAGTTCTTCTAATGGGCATGGACCAATACAATCCTTGAATAATGTGACTATTTGTTAAGCCCATTTTTTATGGCTAATGTGAAATTTGTTGTCAACAGCATTTCATATAGTTATTTGTGTTGATTTGATGTTTTGAATGTTGTTGAAATGTAGAGAAGTCATTGGTCAAAACCGTTGATGGCAAGTCAACTCTGAAGTAAATGATTCAATATTAATTGTTGACCCTAAATTTTAAAAGTCAAGGCTGACTGTTGACCCTTGACCATTACAGAATGAATGATAGCAACGACCAAACACAACAAACACACAAATTTCTTCTTTTCTTTTGTTTTCTTTTTTTGATTATTCAACCAACAATGAAGAACACACGAAAGAGATGATGACAAAAGTATACCTAACTTGAGTTAGAGCTAAGGCTCTGATACCAAATAATACCAACTCCAATTATATATAAATGGAACCCAACACCAATGTTGGTATATGATCATTCTAACAGAGGTTAGTTAAGGGATTTGGAGTTTTGACCCAATGATTATAAATAATTAAGAACCAGAACTATAGGATTCCGACACCATTCCTAACAACAACAATGTTGAAAAAGATAAGTCTATTGAACCAACATACTCAAGTATGAAAGTTCAGAATTAGTTCTGAAAGAACTAGAGAAAACAGCTCATACACTAATGAAAACAGGTCTGCCTCCTTCAACCACCCTTTTTGCATTTTTTTTATATGCTAACCCCCCAAAACCTTAGCTAATAAGATGGGCTTATTAAGGAAATTCGTCCAACCCACTAAATAATAATAAAAACCCATGAAAATAACCCATTAAGATGTTGAAATTCGTCCAACCCATTACATAACAATATAACCTATAAAAATAACCTATTTAAATGCCCAAACATGGGCTCACAAATCTAACTTCCTTTCCAATGATGGAAGCCATATTATACCAGCTCAAATCGACAAGGGAGTTGATGCTTTGCAAAACCTTGGAGGACCAATGACAAGGGCAAGGTCAAAGAAAATAAAGGAAACACTCAATAACTTGTTGTGCGACATTTACTATTAGGAAGTTGCTAGGTACGAGTTAAGGATGATGGAGGCTTCAATAGGGCTTGCAAATGTGTCATCTATGGAGGAATTTGAGAACCATGGCCTTGGGAAGGAAGTTAGATTTGGGAGCCTATGTTTGGGCATTTAAATAGATTATTTTCATGGGTTATATTGTTATATAGTGGGTTGAACGAATTTCAGCATCTTAATGGGTTATTTTCATGGGTTTTTATTATTATTTAGTGAGTTGGACGAATTTCATTAATAAGCCCATCTTATTAGCTAGGGTTTTTGGGGGTTAGCATATAAAAAGGGCAAAAAAGGTGGCTGGAAGGGGTAGACCCATTTTCATGAGTGTATGAGCTATTTTCTTTGGCTATTTAAGAACTAATTCTGAACTTTCATACTTGAGTGTGTTGGTTCAATAGACTTATCTTCTTTAGCGTTGTTGTTGTTAGGAGTGGCATCTAAATCTTATAGTTCTAGTTTTTGGTTATTTATAATCATCGGGTCAGAAATCCAAATCCCTTAAACCTTTGTTCGAACAATCCTATACCATCATTGGTGTTGGGTTCCGTTTACATATAATCGGAGTTTGTATCACCCAAGGCCATGTTTCTCAAATTCCTCCACAGATGACTCATTTACAAGCTCTAGTGAAGCTTCCATCATCCTTAACTTGTACCTAGTAACTTCCTAATAGTAAATGTAGCATAACAAGTTGTTGAGAGCTTCCTTTATTTTTTTTGACCTTGCCCTTGTCGTTGGTCCTCCAAGGTTTTACATAGCATCAACTCCATTGTTGATTAAGCTTATACAATATTGCTTCCATTAATTGGCCCTAAATTTTAAGAAGTCAATGTTGATCATTGACCTTAAAATTTAGGAATCAAATCTGACTGTTGATGATTTTGCAACCCTTGGGAATCTCAAGGCTTATAAATACATTCATGCATCTTTTAAAAGATGTGTGTTCTGCAAAGAGAGACTGACTAGTTGCAAAGAGAGAATGGAAAAAGAGAGGTTAAGCGGCAAAGGTTGTGCAACCAGCTAAGAGCGTTGCAGCACCAAGGAGAGGTGTAGCCAACCAAGAGAGGTGCAGCACCAAGGAGAGGTGTAGCCAGCCAAGGCAGGTACAGCAGCAGGTACAAAAAATGAGAGGCAGGCATACCAAAGGAGTGCAGCAGCAAGGAAACCAGTAGTAATTGCAGCAACAAGGAAACCAACATTTGTAGTAAGGAGAAGGTGGAAATTGCAGCAGAGGAAGAAAACTTGCCTTGATAGCAAATGAATTAGCAACTAGTAGCTTGTAGTAGTTTGCAACAGTAGAGGAGAAAGCTTGTCCAAGTAGCTGGTGAGGCAGCAATTGGGCCAGTACCAGCACAGAGGAAGAGAACCTGCCATGGCAAAAGTAAGCAATGCGGGCAACAGAGGAAGAGAACTTGCCAAGGCAACAAGTAAGGTAGCACCGACAACAGGAGGGGAAAAATTGCTAAAGCAGTAGGTAAGGTAGCACTAACAACAGGTAAAATGAAGAAGGATATAACGATTCCCCATTTATAGTAAGAGGAAGTAATAGATTCTTAGTGGAGTTTGTAGATGGAGGGAATGGTCTAGCTAACTTACTTATCTAGTCTCTTCATTGCATTACTAATCCTCGTACTAGCTGACTCTCATTTAAGAGATCTTAGCTCCTGCCTTAGTGGAAGTTATTATAGGCACGTATCGAAGTAGTAAAGGAGGTAGCGTAGCATTGAGGGGTTTAGGAAACGTAGCTAGCTGAGGTAGCTTTGTCAATAGCTATCTTATAAATGCTGTGCGTGACATATATTTGGTTTTGATATTCTTTTCCTTAACTTGGGCAAGGCAAGCAGCCCTTATCATTGCTTTACTGAAAGCTAGTGATTTATAGCTGTAACTCATCCTTTATAGGCCTCGGAACGAGTCCTTTTTGTGCTGAACTACACATCATGAAAGGGGGGAGCTATCTTAGAGTGAATCCCCATTGATTGATGGATGTTGTTGAACCCATCTTTAAGGGCTAATGTTGGATTTGTTGTCAATAGCATCTCACATTGTTGTCCGTGTTGATTTGATGTTTTGAACGTAGTTGAGATGCACAGAAGTCGTTGGACAAAACCATTCATGGTAGGTCAACTGAAGTCAATGAGTCAATATTGACCATTAATCCTAAATTTTAGAGGTCAAGGTTGACCATTGACCGTTGGCCATTGACCATTGATCCTAAATTTTAGAAATCAAATCTGGTCATTGATTGTAGGGCAACCTTTGGGAATCAACAATGACCATTGATGATTGTATAACCCTAATCTCAATGCTCTATAAATACCTCCATGCATCTTGCAAGACTTGTGTGGGCTGCAAGAGACAACGTGTGTTGCAGATTTTTGGAAGAGAATGGCAAACTTAAAGGCAGTCACAAGGAGAGGTGAACGACAAAGAGAGGCAGCCACCAAAGAGAAAGCAGCTGGCCATCATAAGGCCAATTGTAGTAGGCCCAATAGCAAAGGAGGCAAAACAGCAAGGTCAGCAACCACCTATAGATCCTGTAGCAAGGGAGACAAACTAGTAAGGTCAGCAGCCACAAGCAGGTTCTGGCAACAAGGGAGGCAAGCCAGCAGAAGGTGTAAGTAAAACCTGCAACCTGAAACCACAACCTATAGATTACAAGTCCGGGTATAAGGCAGCTAGGCAAGCAAAAATTGAACCTGCAAATTGCAGGTTTAGCAACCAGTGGCAAACCAAAACATCCCTGCACCAGCAACACATCTAAAAGGGTATACCAGCACCAACAGCACGTCCAGGAGGGTATCCCTGCACCAGCAGCACATGCAGGAGGGTATCCTTACACCAGCAGCACATCCAGGAGGATATACCAGCACCAGCAGGAAGTCTCTGAACTAGTAGCACGTTCAGGAGGGTATACCAGCACCAACAACATGTCCAGCAAGCGTAATACCAGCTTGTGCACGTGCAGATAGCAAATAGAAGTAGCAGATAACAGCAGGCAGCGACAACAGTCTGTGCATGTGCAGATAGCAATAACAGCGCGTGTGGACCACAATAGCAAAACGTGCAAGCTGCAATAGCAGCCCATGCACATGTGGACAGCAATAGCAGCACAAATAGCAATAGCGGAATGTGTAGGCAGCGACAATAGCCCATGCACGTGCAGACAACAGCAACAGCACGTGGGGACAACAGAAGCGCATGCAGATGATAGCAGCAGTACGTACGGACAACAATAGTAGCACGTGCGAACTGTAGTAATAGTAGCAGTGCATGCGGATAGCAGTAGCAGCATGTGTGAATAGCAGCAGCATTACATACAGGTAGCAATAGCAGCATGTGCAAGCAGCACTGTAACGGGTGAGACAACACCGACAACAAAGGAAGGAGAAGATCCGTATTCTGCACTAGTAGTCTGTATACATTGAGTGATCGTTCTCTAGGAAAGTTTTTATTTCAAACTCTTGATGAACTTGCTGAAAAAGGGTGAGATACCCTTAGAGTGATCGGGAGATCGTTGTAAGTGGTTAAGGAATAGTCCTTCCACAAGTGGTAAAGGAGTGATCCTTCCACAACATTGTTGTATCCCTTGATTACAAAAGTAGATTGTGTGATTTAGGAGTGATCCTATCACACTGTGGACATAACTCACACATTATGGGTGAACCACGTAAAAATTGTTGTGTGTCCTTGGGTGCTCATGTTTGATTAATATTCGTATGACTAATCTCATATAAAGGAGAAAGTTAAATAATTGGATTATCGGCTTTAACAAGTCACAAAGGTTAAATCTGGATAGATTTGTAAAATGAATATCTCACATCGATTCATCCTCTCTCTCAGTATGAGACCTAAAAAGGTCCTCATTAGATGTATCTCTCATAAAACAAGCTAGAGCTCTTGAAGTTCCCTACTTCACCCTAAGATCTACTAGTCTATAATACTGAGAGGAGGGTGAATCAGTATTACACCCCTTCTTTTTAATTGATAGGTGAACAACTTCAAACTCCTCTCAGAAATGAACTTTTTCTTAGATTCAACTAAGGTAGATCTATTGTTACCTACCAGTCACAATAGTCCCCAAAGTCACCTTTCAGACACCTTGCCTATTAGACGAATCTGTTGTTCTTGATTAGGTCTTTTTTTAGGTTATGGGTTTGATGATTCTTTAGCTGCGTTCACAACTTAATTCAAAACACAGAATGTAAATCCAAAGCAAGGACAAAAGAGATTTACGTGGTTGTGTCAATGTGACGTACTCCATGGTGGTAGAGTTTCTTCCTCTACCGAGACAATCCACTATACTTGAGAACAGTTTGGTCTCACTTGGTCTAGTTTCCAGGTCTAGTCTGCTCTAAAGTCTTACCTTCTCCAGGTCTCACGTCCTCTCTTTCTCTAGGTCTGGTTTGCTCTAACGTCTCACCTTCTCTAGGTCTCATGGATCTGATTTCTTCTCTTGTGGTTGCACCGATTTCTGCTCTTACGGGTGTGCCGTTTCTGGTTTTCTTCTCTTTGTGGTTGCACAGATTTCTGCTCTTACGGGTGTGCCATTTCTAGTTTTCTCTCTTACGGTGGTAGCTGTCTTTATCTTTTGGTGGTGGCTATCTGTCTTACGGTAGTGGTTGTCTCTCTTACAGTGGTGGCTCTCCCATTTCTCTCCAACGTTTGCTCTCCCAGTGGTTGCTTTTCCATGTTTGCTTTCCCGGTGGTCTGGTTTTCATGTTGGCTCTCCTAGTGGTCTCTTTCTCTCTTTCGTTGGTGGCTTTCTCTCTTACGGTGGTGTCTTTTTTTCCCTTTTTCTGGTGTGTGTGTGTGTTTCTCTCTTATGGTGGTGGCTTTCTCATTTCTCTCCAACGTTGTCTCTTTCACGTTTTGCTCTCCCGTTTCTCTCCAACGTTGGCTCTCCCGATTGTCTATTTTCCTCTTGCTCTACCGGTTTATATACTCCCTTCTATGAAAACCTTAATAGGGCTTACTAGAGCTGCGGCAAAATTCCTTTCTTGCCCCTCCATGTGGCTTCATATTACTGTTCCATTCAAAATTCAGCATTATCCTCCTTCTTAATTTATTTTTCTTGCTCTTTTCTTTATATTGAAAAACTCCTCCCTTGAATGCTTAAATGAGCACTTCTGCTTGCACACTTAAATCTGGTTGACAACAATTACAACCCATACAAGGCTGTGGGAACAACAATCTCCCCCTTTGCAATTGTTGGCAACACTCACAACAAAAACCATTATGTAGCAGTCCTTCATAATCTTCTTAGAGTAATAATCTAGAAGCAGATGGATTACAACTCCCCCTTCCTTAACAGCTCCCCCTGCACTGTTGCTTCTCTCCCCCTTTGCCAACCAATTACAAATTTGAAAAACCTGCAAAGTAAAGATGGAGGATTCACCTGAACTTTAGGCTTGAGGAGGCGTTTGCACAAACAGACTCATTCTGTGCTTTTCAAATAGCTCTGTGGACAGAGGTTTAGTTAGAATATCAAAGATTTGATCTTTAGTACCGACATACTCCAACTGAATTGTGCCCTCGTCCACTTGTCCTTGATAAAGTGATATCGGATGTCAATATGCTTGCTCCTTGAATGTTGAACGGGATTCTTACTAAGATCAATTGCACTTTGATTATCACAAAGTACACTCACTGGTAACTTCACTTCAACATCCAAATCGGCCAACTATCTTTGCATCCATATCACCTGTTTTCCTTTAGAGTATGCTGAGCAGACATACTCCCTCTCTCTCTTGAGGTCTGGAATGTCTTTGATTGCATGAGTAGTGGTCAGCTTCCTCATATTCTTTTGTGTTAAGTGTCCTAGCCTCCTATGCCAGAGTTGATTTTCTTCTTCTTTTGTAAGTAAACAGCTATTTGTCTTGTCCTCATCAATCACATATAAATTTCCAACTGTTCTCTTCCCGGCTGCAATAGTATTGCCTTCTTTACTCTTTACTTGGTAGCCTGATTTTGTGAATATCACTTTATGGTCTTCATTGCATAGTTGGCTAACAGATGCTAGATTATATCTAAGTCCTTCAACGTGCAGAACATCTTTCAGCTTTCCTTTTCCAATATTTACTGACCCTTGACCACTGATGTTGAGTGAATCATCATTGTCAAACTTGACTCTACCTTCTCTTGACTTGTTCAGCTTTGATAATTGACTCTTGTCTTCTATTATATGTGAAGTGCATCCACTATCAAGGATCCACTGCTTATCCTTGTAGTCAGCCTTTAGTGTAATTTTAGCTATATTAGCCACCTCCTTTTTAACTTTATATTCCTTCTTTTGAACTTACTTGAAGATAGCTTTCTCCTTTTTCTCAACTTTGACTATACCAATTGCTTTCACTGTGCCATTGAGTGCCTTCTCTTGCTCAGGGAGAAGTGTCATGCATCTCTTGGCATTATGGTCATCCTGCCCACACCTTTCGCACTGTTCCAAGTCTGCCAATACAGCCAACTTGTTCTTTGAAACCACTGGTTTGGGCTTCCACCAACAATCCTTGTTAGTGTGTCCTTGCTTTTTACAGTATATGCAAGAACTCACGACAAGTGTTCTCTTCTGAATTTTGTATTGTCTCCCCCTGTATGCAGCATCGAATCTTCTCAAGTTGGAGACGTATACTGGCTTGTCTACCAGCATTTACTTGCCTTATGACCCTGAACTCCATAATAAAGATAATAACCTTGAAACTGCCTCTTCTTAGGTCTAATCACAACTTGTTTTCTTTTGTTCATTACTTGCTGTATAGGCAAGGTTGCTGGCTTCTTTGCTTGTGTGGCTTTCATTTCAGCCACCTTCTTCTCCTTCTTCTGTTCAGCCATTGCCCTTGGCTGGCTGACTTTCTTTTCTTCAATTTTGTTTGCAACCCTAGGTTGCTTCTTCAAATCTTCTTTATTTTTAGCCTTCATTATTCTTGGCTGATCAGTCTTTTCTTTCTGAGGCGTAACAGCTATGGGCTGCTACTCTTTAACCACAGACATCATTTTTGGCCCTGGCTTTGGTTTGATAACTGTCTTCTCTTCTTCAATTATCTTCTTCTGAGTCACAGCCTTCTCTTTCAACTTCTGTGGCAAAGTCTCATTCTCTTTAGGCAGTGTAGCATCAGATTGTTGCACTTTCTCTTCATCCTTCTTTCTCTAGCAAAGCTTGTTTCTCCTATCACTTCAAACTTCTGCAAGTTCTCTTCATTCTTTTTGAGTTGTTGCTAAAGTCTCAGCAACTCTATCTCCATTTCTTCAATTGTTGAAGTCCTTGAGCCAAGCTCTATAGTAAGGTCTTCACATATTTTGATCTGTTCTTCAAATCTTCTCTTCAAGTCAATATGTTCAACCCTTATTTCATCCTTTTGACTTTCTGCTTCCTCAATCTTTGCTTCAATTTGTTTTATATGGGCCTTAAACCTTCTTATGGTTCTGCCCCTTCTGATTATCTCCTTTGAAGCTGCTTCTAACTCAGCTTCAAGATCTGGTTTTTCTTCATCAATCTCCTCTTCCTCTTCAGAGGTTGAACTACCACATCGAGTTGATGCCATAAAGGCATGCTCATCTAATGAGTCTACATCTTCCTCATCATCGGCTTCTTTTGTCTGGCTCACATAACTCTTGAATGAGCCTCTTTTCTTCTTTTGTCTGGCTCATCTTCCTCCTGATCTGGTTAGCAGTCTTCTTGCTGGACTTCCTTGACTTGAATGATGGTCTTCTCCATTTTGAATTCTACTCATCATCACCATCCTCATCGTCATCATCAAGTTTCACTTTGCACTGAGAAGCAAAGTGTCCAGTCTGCCCACAACGATAACATCTCAAGGACAACTGTCCTTTTCCCTTCTTAGACCCCTTTTTGAATTTCCTTGTGAAGTAAGCCAACACTTCACCTTCACTTTCTTCCTTATTACCATCATCATCCTCACTGGATGATTCTTCCTCTTCTCTTATCTTCAAGTGTCTCATAGCTTTGAAAGCTCCCTCATTTGATAGCTTTGATGTTGAGGAGCTTTCAGTTGACTTTATTCTCATCTTATATGCAATGAGATTGCATTGGAGATCATGTAGTGACATAAAATTAAGATCTCTACTCTCCTCTATGGCTGCCACCTTTGAGGCAAACCTCTCAGGTAGATTTCTTAGAATTTTCTACACAATAGATGAGTCCTTCTTGTTCTTCCCATGACTTCTAAGGTCTTTTATAGCATCAATAACCCTAGTAACTCTTGGACTATCTCATTCTTCTGCATTCTAAAGGATTCATATCTCTCCTTGAAAACTTGAAGCTTGGCCTCTTTCATTCTGCCATCACCTTTATAGACCTTCTGCAATCTGTCCCATATCTCCTTAGCAGATTTGCAATCCATAACTTTAGCATATTCAGCATCTGTCAATGCTGAAATGATGACATTTGAGGCCTTCTCATTGATCTCAAATTACCTTAATTCCTCTTGGGTTAGATCTTTACCTTCTTTTGGAGGCTCAAAACTCTCCTGTACAGATTTCACCACATTCATGCCCATGGTTGCAAATACCACCTGCATTCTCGCTCTCCACATATGGTAGTTGGTTCCATTAAAGATTGGAACCTTCTTCTTGTAAGTAATACTGGTATTGGTACTGGCATCCATATCTTAGTATGCTGAACAAGTTAAAACTTTTGAAACCCTTCAAACTAGTACTCCAAGCTGTTAAGCTTCAAACTGGTGAACCTGTGCTCTGATACTAATTGAAGTTCCCTACTTTACCCTAGGATCTACTAGTCTGTAATACTGAAAGGAGGGTAAATTAATATTACACCCCTTCTTTTTAATTGATAGGTGAACAACTTCAAACTCTTCTCAAAAATGAATTCTTTCTCAGATTCAACTAAGGTAGATCTATTGTTACCTACTAATCACAATAGTCCCTAAAATCACCTTTCAGACACCTTGCCTATTAGACGAATCAGTTGTTCTTGTTAGGTCTTCTTTTAGGTTATGGGTTTGATGATTCTTTAGCTGCGTTCACAACTCAATTCAAAATACAGAATGTAAATTCAAAGTAAGGACACAAGAGATTTACATGGTTCTGTCAATGTGACGTACTCCATGGTGGTAGGGATTCTTCCTTTATCGAGACAATCCACTATACTTGAGAACACCAGTGTGGTATTCCTTAGGATTACAATGGATGTCTTAATCTTCTACTCCTTTCACTATTGCAAATACAAAGCAATCACAATACAAAGAGTGTAACTTACTATGTGTACCCTTCTTCTAGCTTGTGTTGCCTCTATTTGATTTGAATAGGCTGCTTCACTATTGCTTAAAACATCACCAAAACACTCTCTAACCTCTCTTGAAGAAATCTAGAAATACGTTGAGTTCTCTTAAGTGCTACACCGAATTTTTTCTCTAGGTTGTCTTACCCAACTCTTGGTCTCACCGTCTCACCATCTCACGGCCTGCACTCACGCTTCAGGTCTGTTGTTTCACGTCTCACGGCTTGCCTCACACTACTGGTCTGTCGTTTCACGTCTCACAGACTGCCTCACGCTCCTAGTCTACCATTTCACATCTCTTGGCCTGCACCACGCTTCTAGTTTGCCGTTTCATGTTTCTCGGCCGCCTCAAGCTTCTGGTTTTTTTGGTTCACGTTTCTCAACCGCCTCATGCTTCTGATTTTTCTGGTTCATGTTTCTCAACCGCCTCACGCTTCTGGTTTTTCTAGTTCACGCTTCTCAACCGCCTCACGCTTCTGGTTTATCTGGTTTACGTCTCTCATCCTGGACTGTTGTCTTCTCTTTCGGGTGGTCTCACGAATACCAGGTCTGGTCTCACCTGGTCTAGTTTCTAGGTCTGGTCTGCTCTAACATCTCACTTTCTCCAGGTCTCACGTCCTCTCTTTCTCTAAGTCTGGTCTACTCTAACGTCTCAACTTCTCTAGGTCTCACGTCCTCTCTTTCTCCAAGTCTGGTTTGCTTTGACATCTCACCTTCTCCTGGTCTCACGGAGTTGATTTCTTCTCTTGTGGTTGCACGGATTTCTGCTCTTACGGGTGTGCCGTTTCTGGTTTTCTCTCTTACAGTGGTGGCTATCTCTATCTTTTGGTGGTGGCTGTCTCTCTTATGGTGGTGGCTCTCCCGTTTCTCTCCAACGTTTGCTCTCTCAGTGGTTGCTTTTCCATGTTTGCTCTCCCGATGGTCTAGTTTTCACGTTGGCTCTCCCGGTGGTCTGGTTTTCATGTTGGCTCTCTCGGTGGTCTGGTTTTCATGTTGGCTCCCCCGGTGGTCTGGTTTTCACATTGGCTCTCTCGGTGGTCTCTTTCTCTCTTTCGTTGGTGGCTTTCTCTCTTACGGTGGTGTCTTTTTTCCCTTTTTCTGGTGTGTGTGTGTCTCTCTCTTACGATGGTGGCTTTCTCATTTCTCTCCAACATTGTCTCTTTCATGTTTTGCTCTCCCATTTCTCTCCAACGTTGTCTCTTTCATGTTTTGCTCTCCCACCAGTTTATATACTCCCTTCTATGAAAACCCTAGTAGGGCTTACTGGAACTGCGACGAAATTCCTTTCTTGCCCCTCCATGTGGCTTCATATTACTGTTCTATTCAAAATTCAGCATTATCATCCTTCTTAATTTATTTTTCTTGCTCTTTTCTTTCTATTGAAAAACTCATCCCTTGAATGCTTGAATGAGCCACTTCTACTTGCACACTTAAATCTAGTTGACAACAATTACAACCCATACAAGGCTGTGGGAACAACAGCTCTGTTAGTAGTTGGCTTGGAAGCTTGTGCTGTAACAGAAGTAGCAGGTGAGGCAGTACTAGTAATAAGGGAAGAGAACCTGCCAAGGTTGAAGGAGGTAACATTGGCAGTAAAGGAGAGAACCTGTAGAGGTAGCACCTACAGCAGGGGAGAGAACCTGCAGCAAAGATAACATGTAGCGGAGAGTACTTGCAGTAGAGATAACCTACAATAGAGAGAACTTGTAGCTAAGTGAACTTGCAGAAGAAAGAACCTATGAAGGAGAGATAGTAGCAACAAAGTTTGAGCAAAGACCAACAGTGAGGAACGAGAAGATCTATTTTCTACAACAGCAACCTATGCACATTAAGTGATCTTTCTCAGGAAAGTTTAGTCTAAACTTTTAAGAAACTTCTTAAAAAGGGTGGGAGACCCTCAGAGTGATTAGAAGATCAGTCCTTTGAATGATCGGGAGATCATCTCTTTTAGTGATTGAGAGATCATTGTAAGTGGTTAAGGAGTGATCCTTCCACAACATTATTGTATCATTTGATAACAAGAGTGGATTATATGATTTAGAAGTGATCCTATCACACCGTGGACGTAACTCACACATTGTGGGTGAACTATGTAAAAATTGTTGTGTGTTCTTGGGTGCTTGCATTTGATTGATATCTATACGACCGCTCTCACATAAAGAAGCAAGATAAAAAAATTGGATCATCGACTCTAACAAGTCACAATGGTTAATCCGAATAGATTTGTAAAAAGCGAGCATCTCACACTGATTCACCCCCTCCCCTTTCAGTGTGAGACCTAAAAAGGTCCTCATCAAGTGGTATCAGAGCCGGTTTCCTCTATTGATCCAATTTTTCTGATTTGATCTGAAGTTATTTGTTGCTGCTATCATTCTTTACATCTACTGTTAGTTAATATCATGGATAACATGAATAGTGTTAACAGCAAGGGCATTTTTACTTTTAATGGTCAAAATTATTAGTTATGAAAGAATAGAATGCTCCTATATCTGATGTCACTTGGTCTGGATGTGTTTGAATCTACTGTTAATGGCTTCATCCCTATTGCTGAAGGTGCTACTATGATGCTTATTGATAAGAAGAATTTGGAGTGTGATAGAAAGGCGAGAAATGCCTTATATACCTCCTTATTAGATAAAGAATTCACCAAAGTGATGAGGTGTAACTCAGTCAAATAAATTTGGGACAAATTAAAGAACATTTATGAAGGAAACAAGGTTGTGAAGGAAGCCAAGCTACAAATATGAAAGAACACATTGGAAGACATAAAGATGCAGAATGATGAATCTGTGGATGCCTTTTTCATAAGAGTCAATGAAATTATGTGCTCCATTAGAGGCTATGGAGAGGAGATCAACGATGCTATTGTGGTAAGAAAGATACTTAAAAGCTTATTGGAAGCTTACAATGCCAAAAGTTTCCTTTATTGAAGAAAGAGATTTGGATAGGCTACCCTTAGATGATTTGCACAATATATTGGTGGCTTATGAAATGAGAATAACCCTAATGAAAAAAGAAAAGAAGTCTAAGGCAAAAAAGGAGCTAGCCTTCAAGGCAATGAAGAAATTAAAGATTAAGGACCAAGAAGAAGAATTTGACAACAGCTCTGAAGAAGAAGATGGTGATACTAAACTAGATAAAGTCATGACATACATCACCAAAATTTTGAAGGAAGGAAAAGGGAAGTACAAAGGAAAATTACCCTTGAAGTGCTTTAGGTGTGGAAGGAGTGATCCTTCCACAACATTGTTGTATCCCTTGATAATAAGAGTGGATTGTGTGATTTAGGAGTGATTCTATCACACCGTGGATATAGCTCACATATTGTAGGTGAACCACGTAAAAATTGTTGTGTGTTCTTGGGTGCAGGCGTATGATTGATAACCATACGGCCTCTTTAACATAAAGAAGAAATAAAAATTGGATCATTGACTTTAACAAGTCATAGAGGTTAAATCCGGATAGATTTGTAAAAAGTGAATATCTCACATTGATTCACCCCCCTCTCAATGTAAGACCTAAAAAGGTCCTCATCAATTAGCAACAATGTTTTCCTTTCCATGTTTGTACTTGATCACATAAGGAAATGTTTCTATAAACTCTGACCACTTAGCATATATTTTATTAAGCTTACCTTGGGATTTCAAGAACTTTAAACTCTCATGATCAGAATGAATAATAAATTCCCTTAGCCACAAATAATGTCGCTATGTTTGAGAAGTTTGTACCAACGTGTAAAGTTCCTTGTCATAAGTGGGATAATTTAACGCTACCCCACTTAGCTTTTCACTAAAATAAGCAATCTATTTTGAATCTTGCATCTACACATCCCCTATTCCTATTCCATAAGCATCACATTCTACCTCAAAAGCATTATCAAAGTTAGGCAAGCATAACAAAGGTGCATTAGTAAGCTTTTCCTTCAGAGTAGTAAAAGCCCACTCATGCACATCATCCCACTTGAATACAACATTCTTTTTAACAATTCATTCAAAGGTGTAGCAATGGAACTAAATCCTTAACACACATTCAGTACAAACTTACTAAACCATGAAAACTTCTTACCTTATTCACGTTCTTAGGCATAGGCTAGTCCCTTATCACCTTTACCTTCTCCCTATCCACACATAACGTTAGGAACTAACAACATAGCCAAGAAATAGTTGGTTCTCTCTTAAGACACTGAACATAACATGCAAGTGTTTCACATGTTCATCCAAATTCTTGCTATAAACTAAAATATCATAAAAGTAAACTACTAAAAATTTCCTTATGAAAGCATGCAAGACATGATTCATTAACCTCATGAATATACTAGGTGCGTTAGTTAATCCAAAAGGCATTACCAACCACTCATACAATCCATATTTAGTTTTAAATGTTGTTTTCCATTCATCTCACTCTTTCATGCAAACTTGATAATAGTCATTCTTTAAGTCAATTTTTGAAAACACACACGAACCATGTAACTCATCAAGCATACCATCTGATCTTGGGATTGGATGTCTATACTTTACAGTGATTTTATTAATAGCTCGACAGTCCATACACATGCGCCAAGTTCCATCTTTCTTGGGACTAAAATGACTGGGACCGAGCATGGGCTAAGACTCTCCTTTATTTGCACCAACTCATCTACTTGTCTCAATATCTCCTTCATTTCATCTGGATTAGCTCTATAGGCAAGTCAGTTTGGTATGCTAGCATTAGGTATGAAGTTTATTTAGTGCTCAATTCCTCTTAAAGGAGGCAATCCCCAAGGAATCTCTTTGGGATATAAATCTTCAAACTCCTGCAATAATGGAACAACCACACTAGGTAAAGAGGAGTAAAAGTCAGTAGATAAAAAATAAACATTCTTGTACATGAATAGTGATGCACTTGCTTTGATGCATTGAATAGTGATGAGGATTGTTTTAGGTCTCACACTGAGAGGGGGGTGAATCAGTGTGAGATATCCTCTTTTTACAAATCGATCCGAATTTAACCTCTGTGACTTGTTAGAGTTAATGATTTAGTTTTTTTTTTCTCTTTAATGTGAACGCAACCGTACGAATAAAAAATCAATACGCATGCATAAATACCCAAGAACACACGACAATTTTTATGTGGTTCACCCATAATGTGTGAGCTACATCCACGGTGTGATAGGATCACTCCTAAATCACACAATCCACTTTTGTTATCAAGGGATACAATAATGTTGTGGAAGGATCACTCCTTAACCACTTGTGAAAGGACTACTCCTTAACCACTTACAACGATCTCCCGATCAAGGAATTGATCTCCCGATCATTCTAAGGGTATCCCACCCTATTTTTCAACAAATTTATCAAGAGTTTATGGCAAAACCTTTCTTGGAGAACAATCACTTAATGTGAATAGACTACTAAAGCAGAATATGGATCTTCTCCTTCCTTTGTTGCCGGTGCCGCATGCGATGCTAATGTTTTTCGTACGTGTTGCCGTTGTTGTTTGTGTGTGCTGCTAATGCTGTCCGCACGCAGTCCATATGCACTGTTCTTGCTATTCACATGCACTGCAGCTGCTTACCACACACACTGCTCTTGCTGTCCATGCGTGCTGCTCCTACTGTTCACATGTGTTGCTTTTGCTGTCTACACATGCTACTATTGTCCATACGCGTTGTTGCTTCTATCTGCACTGTTGTAGCTACTGTCCACACGCATTGCTCCTACTATTCAAGCGCATTGCTGCTGTCTACTCGCACCGTTGCTATTATCTGCCCACGCTGCTACTTTTTACTCACCCCCTGCTACTATTAGCCTGCACTGTTGCTATCTGCTCGCACCACTGCTGCTATCCGTGCACGCTGCAGTTGTCTCCTTGCATTGCTGCTGCTTTCCCCATGCAATGCAGCTGTTTTCTCGTGTCACTATTGCTATCCCCACGCGTTGCAATTGTCTTCTCACACTATTGCTGCTCTCTCTATGCATTGCAGCTATCTTCTCACGCTCCTGCTACTATCGGCACGCGCTACAGTTGTCTTCTCATGTTGCTGCTACTATTTGCATACACTGTAGTTGTCTTCTTGCACTACTGCTGCTATCCCCATGTGCTGCAGTTGTTTTCTCATGCCACTGCTATCTGCACATTGATTGGTGGTGCAAGACCCTTCTGCTGCTGCTCCACCTCTTGCCAGCTGCTGCCTTGGTGATTTGCTGATACGGGACCCTTCTGCTGCTACTTCACCTCCTGCTGGCTGTTGCTCCACCTCATACCAGCACTACCTTGGTGGTTTGCTGTTGCGGGTGGTTGCCTTGGTGGTTTTTGCTAATACGGGTGTTTGCCTTGGTGGTGTTTGCTGGTGCGGGTGGCTGGCTACCTTGCTCTCTTTATTTCCTCCTTGGCCGGTTGCACCTTGCTACTTCTCCTTAGTGGTTGCTACACTTTCCTTGGCCAGTTTCCTTGCTGCCTCTCCTTGCCTTTAGGTTTGCCTTTCTCTCTCCTTTGGCCAGCTCTCTCAAAATTCTGTAGCACACCCCTTTCTTACAAGACGTATAGGGGTATTTATAGAGCCTTGAGATTAGGGCTACACGATCATTGTTAATTCCCACATGTTGCCCTACAATTAACGGTCAGATTTGAGTCATAAAATTTAGAGTCAATGGTCAACATTAACTTCAATAAAATTTAAGGTCAATGGTCAACAGTCAATGATCAATCTTGACCCCTAAAATTTAAGGTCATAATTAACATTGACTCCTCAACGCCAGGGTTGACCTGTCATCACTGATTTCTCTTGATGACCTCACTACATCTCAACAGCATTTACAACATCAAATCAACACATATAACCATGTGAGATGGTTTTGACAACAAATCCAACATTAGCCATCAAAGATGGGCTAAACATTCTTCCCCTTTGGATTTGTTAGCAACACATTAAATCCAACAATGCACATATAACAATTGTCAACATTTACTACTCCCCCTGCACATTATCATTCATAGCTCCCCCTGAAACATGCATCTCTCTTAGCCTGGTTTAACTTCCCCTTTTTGCTTCTCACCCTTGACAAGTTCTCCCCTTTTATCTATCAAGCCACACCCCCTTTTTATCAATATGTACTCTTTTTGGATTTATGGAAAATATCTCCTCCTTTGACAATAAATCCAAAGAATAATAGAAGAGGGAAGGGGAGAGGGGTTAAAGGATACCTTAGCTTCAAGGAGATGGCTGAATACTTAAGTTCAGCCTCTTTTGTTCCAGATGTCCCAATTTCTTATGCCACAACAAATTCTCATCTTTAGTTCTCACGTAGCATGTGTTCTTGCTTCTAGAAACTTGGTATTAGTTTCCATTTGTTCTTTCACCCTTAGAAAGGATAGCACCATCTCTTAGTCTCTTTACTGTGTAGCCACTCTTGTTGAAAGTAACTTCATGTCCATTATCACAAAGCTAGCTAACATTGATGAGATTTTGTTTTAACCCTTCAACATTGATGAGAACCATAAAGATGATGGGTGGAAGGCTTCAATGGTTGCAAGAGGTCCATTGCACATTCTAGAAGGCCCAATAACATGAGCTAGAGCCAAAAAGATTAAAAAAGCACTAAATGGGCTGATTCAGGACATTCAGGCCAACCAAGTTTCAAATGGTGCGAATTCAAGTTTGATAAAGAGTCCAAGTCTAATTAATATAATTAGAATACTTAATAGGTCAGAATAAGTAATAGCATTCCCTCCTAAATAGGAGTTTATTGTCTATGTTGGAATTTGTCCATATTTAGAATTCCTCCAAAATAAGGATTTGTCCTAAGTAGGAATTTGTGCCTCTTTAGGATTGCTATCTTAGCCTATAAATAGGCACCCCTTGTAAGCTCTGGAAAATCAGACAACTTTGAATGAAATAAAAAGTAAGGGTTTTTCTCTCTCAGTTCTTTTAAGGACTAAAGAACTTATCAAGAGGTACTTCTTCTTGTGGTGTTCCAATCGACTTATCACTCCCAATTCCTTTCTTTTCTGAAGTGTGGCATCCATATCCTTCTTAAATACTCTAGGTTTGTGTTCCTTCGAAAGGTGGGTCTAGGGTTTGTGGTATTAAATTCTGGTTTAGCTTTCCTGGTTGTTCTTTGATTCCTTGTGTGTGTTGGGTCCCTAAGCCACGTCTTTTTAGGGTTTTTCGCATCAGTTGGTATCAGAGCGTGGTTCTAAATCAGGTTGAATTCACTCACTCTTCAATTTTCTACCTTGTGATTTAATTATTTCTATTTAGTTTTTCTATTATGTGCATTACCATTCAAATGCACAAATCTATTTATTTGCAATCCTTCTCTCTTTGCTTGTTTGTTTAAGCTCATAAGCGTGCTAATTTCAATTCCAATTGTTGTATCTAAGTATTCTACTATTGCTTTTGTGTTGAAAAAAAAAGAAAAAAAAAAGAAAAAGAAAGAAAGAAGAACAAAAGAAAGAAAACATCAAATTTAAGTTATTGATAAGGCTAACCGTCTGGTCATATTGGCCACAATACTAATAAAGTTTTCTTACTCAACTCCAATTCTACCATCTTTTTTTCCTATTTTGTTGCCCCAATTTGTCCTCTAGGTTATACTACCCCTATCCTAATTTTGTGAGTTTAGTTCATTAAATCTGTTTGTCTTGACATCCTTTTTTATTTTTGATTCCTTGTTCTCCAATTTGTTCAATTCTACGCCATTTAACTTATTCTTTTCAAAATTAATACCCTTGATTTACATTGTTTAGTTCTTTATAGAGCTGAAAGGGAAAATCCAAGTGGTAAAAGGTAAAAGTGAAAGTTCATATAAAGAAAAAGCCATAAAGAGTGTAAACACGAGGGAGTGTGACACCATCTTTTGAGTGACACACGTGAGGGAGTGTTCTGTGAGGTATCATATTTGTTTTGTGCAGAAGTAATACTATGACATCTAAAGACAAAGGTACAACTTAGGAGGGAGCTAGTGATGTGTCCTTCATGATCAAAGCAATGCAACAACAATTTGAGCGGATGAAAACCAGATTTGATGATATGAGGGCGAGGATGGAGGAGCAAGCTAATACAATAGCAGAGTTGCAAAGGAGACATGGGGAATATGAGGCTCCTAAAGCAAGAAGGCAGTTGAGATGTGTCTATGACCATGAAGATGATGTAGAAGATGATGAATTTGACAATCAAACTACAATGGTTAAAATTGTTAACAATAGAAGGGATCGAAGAGAATTTGGGAGGCAAGGCACCTACGACCATAATTTGGGCAGTATTAAAATGACAATTTGAAGTTTCCGACTTCTTTCTAGGATCTATTAGTTTGTGATACTGAGAGGGGCAGTGAATCAGTATCACCACAATTCACAATTCGCAGGTAAGTGAACAGCTTCAATCTCTTCTTAAAAGCAAACTCTTTCTCAGACTCGACTAAAGTAGATCTATTGCTACCTACTAATCACAATAGTCCCCAAAGTCACCTTTCAGACACCTTGCCTAATAAACAATATGGATGTTCTTGTTTAGGTCTTCGTTAGGTTATGGGTTGGCTGATACTTTAGCTGCGTTCACAACTTAATTCAAAGCACAGAACGTAAAGCAAATTAAGGACACACGAGATTTACGTGGTTCCGTCAACGTGACGTACATCCACAG
>CM038603.1:4837843-4857499 GCA_021533255.1 Ceriops tagal
GAATTAAGGACACACGAGATTTACGTGGTTCCGTCAACGTGACGTACATCCACAGTGGTAGGGACTCTCCCTTACCAAGACTATCCACTATACTTGAGAATTCAGGTTACAATGGATGTCTTTAATTCTCTGCTCCTTTTACTATTGCAATTACTAAGCAAGTACAATACAAAGAGTGTCACTTACTGTGTCTACTCTTCTTCTAGCTTGTCTTGCCTCTGTTGAATTGAAAGGCTGCTCCACTACCGCTTAAAAGTTCATCGCAACGCTCTTTAACCTCTCTTGAAGAAGTTTGGAAATACGTTGAGTTCAAGGCTTCGCTGAATTCCTACGTTGTTTCACACAATTCCTGCTTTCACCGTTTTACGGTCTCACCTGTCTCCTTGTCTCACGATCTCACTGTCTCACGGCTCGCCTATCCGTTTCTCTCTCTCCGACTGTCCAGCTGGATTTCTCTCTCTTCTCGCCGGATTTCTCTCTCTTCCCTCCGGATTTCTCACTCTTCACCGAATTTCTCTTTCTTCACTGGATTTCTCTTTTCCGTTCACCCACTTAGTCGGATTTCCTCCCTTTTTTGCCAGTGGTCTGCTTTTCTTTGTCCTGCCGTCCAGCCTTCTTCGCCCGTTCCCAGTTTTCTCTCCTATTGATCGGTTTCTCTGTTTTTCCAACCATCTGTTTCTCTCTCTTCCAATGTCTAGCCGCCGGATCTCTCTCACCCGTTCCCGATCTGGTCTCCCTCCCGATTTTGCTGCACAGCTTCGCTCCCTTTCTCTCCTTCCCGTCGACTCTTTCTCTCTCTCGACAGTTCTGTTTTTGCCGGCAGTTCTCTCTCTCTCTTCCGTATTGCTCTGCCGTCGCCCCCCTTCACAGCCGTTTCAATTGTCTCTCTTTTCTACCGATGGTGTAGGGTTGCCGTGTGCCATGTTGTCTCCTCGCCAAGCATCTTGTCGTTATATTCGTTTCTCTCTTTTCTACCGATGGTGTAGGGTTGCCGTGTGCCGTGTTGTCTCCTCACCAATCGTCTTGCCGTTATATCCGTTTCTCTCCTATCTCTTGGCATTATGGCCATCCTGCCTGCACCTTTCACACTGCTCTAAGTCTGCCAATACAGCAAACTTGTTCTTTGAAACCACTGTTTTGGGCTTCCACCAACACTCCTTGTTAGTGTGTCCTTGCTTTTTACAGCATGTGCAAGAACTCACGACAGGTGTTCTCCTCTGAATTTTGTATTGTCTCCCCCTGTATGCAGCATCGTATCTTCTCAAGTTGGAGACATATACTGGCCTTCTCCACCAGCAATTACTCGCCTTATGACCCCAAACTCCACAATAAAGGCAATGACCTTGAAACTGCCTCTTCTTGGGTTTGATCACAGCTTGTCTTCTTTTATTCATTACTTACTGTGTAGGCAAAGTAGCTGGCTTCTTTGCTTGTGTGACTTTCATTTCAACCACCTTCTTCTCCTTCTTCTGCTCAGTTGTAGCCCTCTGCTAGTTGACTTTCTTTTCTTCCTTTTTGTTTGCCACCCTTGGTTACTTCTTTAAATCTTCTTTATACTCAGCTATCTTCTTTTGAGTCACAACCTTCTCTTTCAACTTCTGTGGCACATTCTTATTTTCTTTAGCCAATGCAGCCTTAGATTGCTGCACTTTTTCTACATTCTTCTTTCCTTTTACAGAACTTGTTTCTCCTATCATTTCAAGCTTCTGCAAGTTCTCTTCACTACTTTTGAGTTGTTGCTGGAGTCTCAGCAACTCTTTCTCCATTCCTTCAATTTTTGAAGCCCTTGAACCAAGCTCCATTGTAAGGTCTTCACATATCTTGATTTGTTCTTCAAATCTTCTCTTCAAGTCAATATGCTCAGCCCTTATTTCATCCTTTTGACATTCAGCTTCCTCAGACTTAGCTTCAACTTGTTTTATATGGGCCTTCAACCTTCTTATGGTTCTGCCCCTTCTGACTATCTCCTTTGAAGATACTTGCAGCTCAGCTTTAAGATCTGGCTCTTCTTTATCAACCTTCTCTTCCTCTTCAGAGGTTGAACTACAACCTTTAGCTGATGCCATAAAGGCATGCTCATCTGATGATTCTTCATCTTCCTCCTCATCAGCTTCTTTTATCTGACTCACATAACTCTTAAATAAGCCTCTCTTCTTCTTCTGTGGATTGACAGTCTTCTTGCTGGACTTCTTTGATTTGAATGATGGTCTTCTCCATTTTGAATTCGGCTCATCATCACCATCCTCATCTTCATCATCACCATCATCATCTTCATCATCAAGTTTCACTTTGCACTTAGAAGCAAAGTGCCCAGTCTTCCCACAATGATAGCATCTCAAGGCCAACTGTCCTTTTCCCTTCTTAGACCCCTTTTTGAATTTCTTTGTGAAGTATGCCAATACACCACCTTCACTTTCTTCCTCCTCGTCATCATCCTCACTGGATGATTCTTCCTCTTCTTTTATCTTCAAGTGCTTCATAGCTTTGAAAGCTGCCTCCTTTGATACCTTTGTTGTTGCAGAGCTTTCAACTGACTTTATCCTCATCTCATATGCAATGAGATTGCATTAGAGATCATGTAGAGACATAGAATTGAGATCTCTACTCTTCTCTATGGCTGCTACTTTTGAGGCAAACCTCTCAGGCAGAATTCTCAGAATCTTCTTCACAACAAACGAGTCCTTCATGTTCTTCCCATGACTTCTCAAGTCATTTACAGCATCAATAACCCTGGTGAAGAACTCTTGGACTGTCTCATTCTTTTGCATTCTGAGAGATTCATATCTCTCCTTGAACACTTGAAGCTTAGCCTCCTTCATTCTGCCATCACCTTCATATATTTTCTGCAATCTGTCCCATATCTCCTTGGCAGATTTGCAGTCCATCACTTTAGCATACTCAGCATCTGTCAATGCTGAAATGATGACGTTTGAGGCCTTCCCATTTATCTCAAACTGCCTTAACTCCTCTAGTGTTGGGTCTTTACCTTCTTTCGGAGCCACAAAACCCTCCTGTACGCATTTCACCACATTCATGCCCATGGTTGCAAATACCACTTGCATTCTCGCTCTCCACATATGGTAGTTGGTTCCGTTGAAGATTGGAACCTTCTTGCTGTACGTAGTGCAAGTGCTGGTACCGGCTTCCATTTCTCAGTATGCTAAATAAGTCAAACTTCTAGATCCCTTAAAACTAGTACACCAAGCTGTTAAGCTTCAAACTGGTGAACTTGTGCTCTGATACCAATTGAAGTTCCTGACTTCTCCCTAGGATCTACTAGTTTGTGATACTGAGAGGGGGGGTGAATTAGTATCACCACAATTCGCAATTTGTAGGTAAGTGAACAACTTCAATCTCTTCTTAAAAGCGAACTCTTTCTCATACTCGATTAAGGTAGATCTATCGCTACCTACTAATTACAATAGTCCCCAAAGTCACCTTTCAGACACCTTGCCTAATAGACAATACGAATGTTCTTGTTTAGGTCTTCGTTAGGTTATGGGTTGGCTGATAGTTTAGCTGCGTTCACAACTCAATTCAAAGCACAGAACGTAAAGCAAATTAAGGACACACGAGATTTACATGGTTTCGTCAACGTGACGTACATCCACGGTGGTAGGGACTCTCCCTTACCAAGACTATCCACTATACTTGAGAATTCAGGTTACAATGGATGTCTTTAATTCTCTGCTCCTTTCACTATTGCAATTACTAAGCAAGTACAATACAAAGAGTGTCACTTACTGTGTCTACTCTTCTTCTAGCTTGTCTTTCCTCTGTTGAATTGAAAGGCTGCACCACTACTGCTTAGAAGTTCACTGCAACGCTCTCTAACCTCTCTTGAAGAAGTTTGGAAATACGTTGAGTTTAATACTTCACTAAATTCCTACGTTGTTTCACACTTCCTGCTTTCACCGTCTTACGGTCTCGCTCGTCTCCTTGTCTCACGATCTCACTGTCTCACGGCTCGCCTGTCCGTTTTTCTCTCTCCTGCTGTCCAGCTGAATTTCTCTCTCTTCACCAGATTTCTCTTTTTCGTTCACCCACTTGGCATGATTTCCTCCCTTTTCTGCTGGTGGTTTGCTTTTCTTCGTCCTACCGTCCAGCCTTTTTCGCCCGTTCCTGGTTTTCTCTCCTGTCGACCGGTTTCTCTATTTTTCAGACTGTCTGTTTCTCTCTCTTCCAACGTCTAGCCATCGAATCTCTCTCACCCGTTCCCAATCTGGTCTCCCTCCCAGTTTTGCTGCACAACTTCGCTCCCTTTCTTTCCTTCCCGTCGACTCTTTCTTTCTCTCAACGGTTCTCTCTCTCTTCCGTATTGTTCTGCCGTCGCCCCCCTTCACCAGCCGTTTCGATTGTCTCTCTTTTCTACCGATGGTGTAGGGTTGCCATGTGCCGTGTTGTCTCCTCGCCGATCGTCTCGCCGTTATATTCGTTTCTCTCCTATCTCTGACGACGGCTTCACTGTGCGGTTACTGTTCACTTGACGGCACTGTTCATGACGGATACTGTTCACGACTACACTGTTCACTTCTTCGTCCTTGCCAGTGGTGTTCTTCCGTGTTGGGTTTGGTGTTCTCTTTGGTTGGTCAGTTGCCTAGGTTTTGCTGAATGCTCAATATTGCCGACACCTTGTTCTTTGTCTTCCAAGACCATTATATACTCTACTCCATGAAACCCTAATAGGGCTTACGCGGCGGTTTTACGTTCTTGCCCTTCCGTGTGGTTTTACCTTTTTGCCCTTCCATGTGGCTTTACTTTCTTGCACACGTAAACCTAGTTGACAACAATTACAACCCATACAAGGCTGTGGGAACAACACAATTCCTCCATTCCAAGGTAAGAATGATCCTGATACATACCTAGAATAAGAGAAGAAGGTTGAATTGGTTTTTGATTGCCACAACTATTCTGAGGAGAAAAAGGTAAAGCTTGCTACAGTTGAATTTACTGATTATGCTATTATTTGGTGGGATCAACTTGGTTTGACTAGGAGAAGGAATCATGAGCGGCCTATTGATACATTGCAGGAGATGAAGGCTATCATGGGGAGGAGGTTTGTCCCTAATTACTATTACAAGGAGTTGTGCCAAAGGCTACAAGGGCTCACTCAGGGCACCAAAAGTGTGGAGGACTACCACAAGGAGATGGAGATTACCATGATTAGGGCAAATGTAGAAAAAGATAGAGAGGCAACCATGGCTCGATTTCTGCAAGGGCTAAATAGGGACATAGCAAACGTGGTTGAATTGCAACACTATGTGGAATTAGAAGACATGGTGCACATGATAATGAAAGTTGAAAGGCAACTGAAACAAAAGGGCTCCACACGATTTGGGCAGAATTCGGGTTCTACCTCATGTTTGAAGCCAAATTGGAATAAAAGGGACGAGATGGCCAATTACAAGTCCAAAACCGAGCTATCCAAGCACAAAAATGTGGGTTCTAGCAAGGAGACAAGTAAATTTGAACCCCAACCAAGAAGAAATAGAGATGTTAAATCTTTTAAGTGTTTGGGCAGGGGTCACATTGCATCGTAATGTCCAAATAAATGTGCAATGATCTTAAGAAGTAACGGTGATGTTGAAACTAAAAGTGAATCGGATGACGATTTTGTGCCATCATTAGAGGGTGAAAATGATGGAGAGGAGTATTCGGTTAACGGAGTAGCTCTCATTACAAGGCGAGCATTGAATGTACAAGTAAAGGAAGAAAATGAGGTGCAATGAGATAACATATTTCAGACAAGGTATCTCATCAAAGATAAGGTATGTAGTATGATTATTGATGGTGGGAGTTGCACTAACATTGCTAGCACAACTATGGTTGAGAAGTTGGATTTACCTACTATGAAGCATCCTAAACCATATAAGCTTTAGTGGTTGAATGAGAGTGGTGAAGTGAAGGTAAATAAGCAAGTGCTCGTATCATTTTCTATCAGAAGGTACCATGATGAAGTTTTATGTGATGTTGTACCTATGCATATGGGATATATTCCATTAGGAAGACCACGACAATTTGACAGGCGAGTTATGCATGATGGCTTCAAGAATTGATATTCCTTTGTAATGAATGAAAAACCCGTCACTCTTGTACCATTATTACCCCAACAAGCTTATGAGGATCAATTAAGGATTAAGAATGAGAGTGAACAGAAAAGAGAGAGTGATAAAATAGAAAAGAGAGGAGAAAACATGAGGACATAAGAGAAAGAGAAGAAAAGAGAAAGTCTCTATGCAAAAGAAAGTGATGTCAAAAGAGCATTCTATGCCAAACAGCCTATGATCATACTTTTGTATAAGGAGACTTATTTTAACACTAACAAGTTTGGCCCATCTTTGCCTAGTGTTGTTGTTGCTCTATTGCAGGAATTTGAAGATATATTCCCTGACGATGTCCCAAGTGGATTGCCACCTAATAGAGGAATTGAGCATCAAATTGATTTCATCCTAGGTGTAACCATCCTTAACCGGCCAGCATATAAGAGTAATCCTGAGGAGACAAAGGAGCTTCAAAGGCAGGTTGAGGAGCTTATGTCCAAAGGATATGTGAGGGAAAGCATGAGTCCATGTGTTGTTCCTGTCCTACTTGTACCCAAAAAGGATGGGATTTAGAGGATGTGTGTTGATTGTCGAGCAATCAACAAAATCACTGTAAAGTATCGTCACCCTATACCTAGATTAGATGACATGTTGGATGAATAGCATGGGTCATGTGTCTTTTCTAAGATTGATTTGAAAAGTGGATATCATCAGATTAGGATGAGAGAGGGAGATGAGTGGAAAACAGCTTTCAAAACTAAGTATGGGTTGTATGAGTGGCTTGTTATGCCATTTGGTCTCACTAATACACCAAGCACTTTTATGCGACTAATGAATCATGTTTTGTGTGCATTCATTGGTAAATTTGTAGTTGTGTATTTTGATGATATTTTGGTCTATAGTAAAACCTTAGAAAATCATCTTAATCATTTACGTTCTATTGTAAGTGTTTTACGTTCTGAGAAATTATATGCTAACTTACATAAATGTTCCTTTTGTACTAATCAGATCACATTTCTTGGCTATGTTGTTAGTGCTAAAGGTGTTGAGGTTGACGAGGAAAAAGTTAAGGCAATTCGTGATTGGCCTACACCTAAGTCAACTAGTGACGTGCGTAGCTTTCATGGTCTAGCTAGTTTCTATAAATGCTTTGTTAAAGACTTTAGCACGATTGCCACACCACTCACTGAGCTTATTAAAAAGAACATGAGTTTTAGGTGGGGTAGTGACCAAGACAAGGCTTTTAATTGCATCAAGGAAAAATTAAGTTCTGCACCCTTACTTGTTTTACCTAACTTTGCAAAAGCTTTCAAGATTGAGTGTGATGCTTCAGGTATTGGCATTAGAGCTGTTTTGATGCAGGAAAGGCGTCCAATTACTTACTTTAGTGAAAAGCTAAGTGGAGCAAGCCTTAATTATCCTACTTATGATAAAGAGATGTATGCATTGGTACAGGCTTTGGAGACATGTTAACATTACCTTTGGCCCAAGGAGTTTGTCATCCATACTAACCATGAATCTTTGAAGCACTTGAAGGGACAAAGAAAGTTGAACAAAAGACATGCCAAATGGGTTGAATTCATTGAGACCTTTCCCTACATCATCCAATATAAACAAGGTAAGGAAAATGTGGGAGCTGATGCATTATCTCACTGGTATGCCCTTATCTCTACACTTACTGCAAACTTATTAGGATTTGAACATATTAAGGATTTTTATGTGAATGATCCTGACTTTGCTAATGTGTATGGAGCATGTGAGGCGTCAGCCTTTGAGAAGTTTTATAGGCATAAGGGTTTCTTATTTAGGGAAAATCGTTTATGCATGCCTATGAGTTCTTTGAGGGAGTTGGTTGTAGGAGAAGCTCATGAGGGTGGTCTAATGGGTCATTTCGGAGTTAGAAAAACCCTAGATGTCCTAAATGAACATTTCTTTTGGCCATAAATGAAATGAGATGTTGAGAGGATATGTGCTAAAAGCATAACATGCAAACAAGCTAAATCTAGAGTTTTACCTCATGGCTTGTATACCCCTTTACCTATACCTAACCATCCCTGGGTTGATTTATCTATGGACTTTGTACTAGGATTGCCACGAACAAAAAGGGGTAGGGATTCTGTATTTGTTATTGTTGATAGATTTTCAAAGATGACACACTTCATCCCATGTCATAAAACTGATGATGCCAACAACGTGGCTGACATATTCTTTAGAGAAATAGTACGTTTGCATGGCATGCCACGAAGCATTGTTTCAGACCGAGATACAAAGTTCTTAAACTACTTCTGGAAGACTTTGTGGGGTAAGTTAGGTACTAAGCTATTGTTTTCAACTACTTGTCATCCACAAACTGATGGGCAGACTGAGGTAGTTAATCGAACTCTTTCTACTCTTTTGCGTGCTATTATTTGAACAAATTTGAAAACATAGGAAGATTGTTTACCACATGTCGAATTTGCGTATAATAGGAGTGTTCATTCTACTACTAGTTACTCTCTATTTGAAATCGTATATGGTTTTAATCCATTGACTCCTTTGGATTTGGTACCTATACCTGTCAATGAGTATGCCAACTTAGATGGGGAATGCAAGGCTGATATGATAAAAAAATTGCATGAGAAGGTGCGACAACATATTGAAAAACGGACTGAGCAACACGCATCCCATATCAACAAGGGACGAAAGAAGGTGTTGTTTGAACTTGGTGATTGGGTTTGGGTGCATATGCGCAAGGAATGGTTCCCATCTCAAAGGTGTTCGAAGCTACAACCTAGAGGAGATGGTCCCTTTCAAGTTGTAGCTCGAATTAATGACATGCTTATAAGTTAGACCTTCCTGGTGAGTATAATGTGAGTGCAACATTTAACGTTTCTGATCTTTCCCTTTTTGATGTAGGTGATGATTCGGGGACGAATCCTTTTGAGGAAAGGGGGAATGATGAGAACCATAAAGATGATGGGTGGAAGGCTTCAATGGTTGCAAGAGGTCCATTGCACATTCTAAAAGGCCCAATAACACAAGCTAGAGCCAAAAAGATTAAAGAAGCACTAAATGGGCTGATTCAGGACATTCAGGCTAACCAAACTTCAAATGGTGCGAATTCAAGTTTGACAAAGAGTCTAGGCCTAATTAATATAATTAGAATACTTAATAGGTCAGAATAAGTAATAGCAGTCCCTCCTAAATAGGAGTTTATTGTCTATGTTAGAATTTGACCATATTTAGGAATTCTCCAAAATAAGGATTTGTCCTAAGTAGGAATTTGTGCCTCTTTAAGATTGCTATCTTAGCCAATAAATAGGCACCCCTTGTAAGCTCTGGAAAATCAGACAACTTTGAGTGAAATGGAAAGCAAGGGTTTTTCTCTCTCAGTTCTTTTAAGAACTAAAGAACTTATCAAGAGGTACTTCTTCTTGCAGCGTTCCAATCGACTTATCACTCCCAATTCCTTTCTTTTCTAGAGTGTGGCATCCATATCCTTCTTAAATACCTTAGGTTCATGTTCCTTTGAAAGGTTGGTCTAGGGTTTGTGGTGTTAAACTCTAGTTTAGCTTTCCTGGTTGTTCTTTGATTCCTGTCTACGTTGGGTCCCTAAGCCACGTCTTTTTGGGGTTTTCCGCATCAAACATAAAGCACTTTCTTTGATTTCAGCTTTTCTGCACCAATTTCAATAGCACCAATACCTTTAATCTTTAAGGCACCATTATATTTTACTACTTTCACAACCATAAACGTTTCTTTTCATCTTCTTCTTTGGCTGAATGTGGGAGCATGTGTAGGTGTTCTCTTTTGCACTCTTTGACCGGGCAGCAATGTTTGGACAAATGTGGAAGCATGTGTGGGTGTTCTCCTTTGCACTCTTTGACTAGGCAGTAATGTCAAGCAATCCTCAGCAATGTGTTTAGCCTTTTCACATCTCCCACAGATTTCTTCCAACACATCAAATTTGTTCCTTAGTAAAATATGACTTCTTTCCAATTGAGACTGTCTCCTTTCTTGATAAAGTCTCTCCCTAGACTCTTGCCTCACATTCCACTTCATTATAGGTTGAGTATTCCAACAAGCATTAGCCTTGTACCCATACTTACCAAAGCTCCAGCAAAATGCTTTGAATCTAAATTTTCTTCTTTCACCAAGTCTATGCCTCTTATCTTCAGAAACTAGTGTGGCAACTTTCTCTCCATCTTTGACAATCTCTCTTATGGATGGGAGTCTCGACTATGTCTTTCCTAACCCATTTTAACTTGAATTGGTCTCTCTTCTCCATCACGTTATTGTATTTGCTTTCAGGTACAAACACAATTTTTTTCTTTTCTTTTACCTTCTCACTCAGCTTTTCAATGTAGCCAAGTCCTTTCCTTCCCATGGAATGAGGTCTCTGATTGCTTAGACACTTATTCAACTTTCTAGTAGCATCCTTCTTGATGACTTTTGCTAATGATGACTCTCCTTTCACTTCCATGGCCTGTATAAAGCTTTCTTCATACTTCTTTAGCTTGGACTCAACTTTGTGGACCTTGGCTTGCAAAATCAACACCCCTTGCTCTTGTGCAATCACCTTAGCTCCAAGATCTTTGTGTATCTTGCCTTACTCTGCCTCAAGTACAATCAGTTCCTCAATCCTCTTCAAGTACTCCTCTTCTTTTGCTTCAAACTCCTTTTCTTTCACATGGACATTAAATTCATCAACAGTAGAATTTTCATTCAGCTCCTTGAGTTGTTTTTCCTCTTTTTCCAACTTGTTGTTTTTGTGCAGACAAGCTCTCAATTCATTTTTAAGTTTCTGTACTAATTCATCCTCATCCTCTTCTTTTGATTCCTCATCACTTGAAGAGTCTTGATCATCATTTGTAGCCTCATCATTAGAATCATCACTAACCTTTGTGACTTGTTAGAGCCGATGATCAAATCATTTAACTTTCTCCTTTATGTGAGACCAGCCGTATGGATATTAATCAAACATGAGCACCCAAAAACACACAACAATTTTTATGTGATTCAGCCACGATGTGTGAGATACATTTGCGGTGTGATAGGATCACGCCTAAATCACACAATCCACTCTTGTTATCAAGGGATACAACAATGTTGTGGAAGGATCACTCCTTTACCACTTGTGGAAGGATTACTCCTTAACCATTTACAACGATCTCCCAATCACTCTAAGGGTATCCCACCGTATTTCAACAAGTTTATCAAGAATTTATAATAAAACATTTTCTGGAGAACGACCACTCAATGTGTATAGACTGCTAGTGTAGAATATGAATCTTCTCCTTCCTTTGCTGCCGGTGTTGTTTCACCCATTGCCAGTGTTGCCTATAAGTGCTGCTATTGCCACCCACATGAGCTGTTACTGCTGTCTGCGTGCTCTGATGTTGTCCACTAGTGCTACTGTTACTGTCTGCACATGCTGCTGCTGTCCGTTGTGCTGCTGCTGCTATCCAATCACACTACTGCTACTGTCCATGTGCATCGCTGCTATCTGTTGTGCTGCTACTGCTGTCCATGCATGCTGCTGCTACTGTCTGCATACATCGCTGCTGCTGTCAGCACGTGCCAATGCTGCTGTCTGTTGCACTGTTGCTACTGTCTGTGCATGCTGCTGCTACTATCCGCACTGTTGTTGTTGTCCGCACACAACGCTGCTGCTGTCCGTGCGCACCGATGTCCACTCGCACTGCTGTTGTCTGCGTGTACTGCTACTGTTATCCGCACGCATTGCTGCTATTGTCTGCGGGCGCTGCTACTGTACGCACATGTATGGGCTGCTGTCATTGCCTGCATGTTCCATTATTGCTGTCACATACGCTGCTACTGCTGTCCACACGTGCACGAGCTGCTGTCGCAGCCTACACATTCTGCTATTGCTGTCTGCACGCGCTGCTGCTGCAGAGATTGCAAGCTGCTGGACTCAAAACATCTACTGGAGTTGTTGCAACTGCTGGGGTGCCTGCTGGAGTTGCTACAACTACTACTGGAATTGCGCGGGCTACAGATTGTTGGATTGCCTGCTGCTGGTATTGCACCTGCTGCTGGTATTACACCTGCTGGATGTGTTACTGGTGCTGGTACACCCTCCTGAACGTGCTGCTGGTGCAAGGACCTCCTGCTGGTGCTGCTGTTGCTGGTATACCCTCCCGGACATTCTGCTGGAGCAGGGATACCCTCCTGCACATGCTGCTAGTGCAAGGATGCCCTCCTGCACATGCTGCTGGTGCTGGTATACACTCCTGGACATGCTGCTGGTGCAGGGACGTTCTAGTTTGCTTCTATCAGCATGTGCACGGGCTGCTGTTGTTGCCTCTATATTCCATTATTATTGTTCACACACTACTATCGCTGTCCACATGTGCACGGGTTGCTATTGTTGCCTGCTCATTCTGCTATTGTTGTCCGCATGCGCTGCTGCTGCTGAGATCGCAGGCTGCTGGACTCGGAACATTTGCCAGAGTTGTTGCAACTACTGAGGTGTCTGCTAGAGTTGCTACAATTGTTACTGGTATTGTGCCTGTTGCTGGTATTGCGCCTACTGCTAGTATAACGCCTGCTGGACGTGTTGCTGATGCTAGTATACCCTCCTAAACGTGCTGCTGGTGTAGAGACCTCCTACTGGTGTTGGTATACCCTCCTGGATGTGCTGCTGGTGCAGGGATACCGTTATACACGTGTTGCTGGTGAAGGGTTACCCTCCTGGATGTGCTGCTGGTGCTAGTATACCCTCCTGGATGTGCTGCTGGTGTAGGGATACCCTCTTAGATGTGCTGCTGGTGCAAGAACATTCTGGTTTGCTACTGGTTGCCGGACGTGCAATCTGTAGGTTTTGTTTTTGCTTGCCTGGCTGCCTGATTCCCAGACTTGCAATCTATAGGTTGCGGTTTTGGGTTGTAGGTTTTGCTTGCACCTTCTGTTGGCTTGCCTCCCTTGTTGCCAGAACCTTCTGGTGGCTGCTGACCTTGCTTGTTTGCCTCCCTTGCTGTCGGACCTGCTGCAATTGGCCTTGTGATGGCCGGCTGCTCTCTCCTTGGTGGCTACCTCTCTCTTTGCCGTTCACCTCTCCTTATGTCTTTAGGTTTGCCATTCTCTCTCAAAAATTTGTAGCACAAATTCTCTCTTGCATCCCACACAAGTCTTACAAGATGTATGAAGATATTTATAGAGCATTGAGATTAGGGTTACACAATCTCTAACGGTTATTGTTGATTCCCAAAGGTTATCCTACAATCAACGGCCAAATTTGATTCGTAAAATTTAGGGTTAATGGTCAATGTTGACTTCTTAAAATTTAGGGTCAATGGTCAACGGTCAACGATCAACCTTAACCCTTAAAATATAGGGTCAATGGTCAATATTAACTCATTGACTTTAGTTAACCTATCATCAACGGTTTTGACCAACGACTTCTATGCATTTCAACTACATTCAAAACATCAAATCAACATAAACAACAATGTGAGATGCTATTGACAACAAATCCAACATTAGCCATCAAAGATGGGTTCAACAATCTCCCCCTTTGGATTTGTTGGCAACACATTAAGTCCAAATTTTAGCCGTTAAGCATAAGCATAGCTCTCCCTGAAACATGGATCTCCCTTTTTGCATGTACTTGTGTTCTCCCCCTTGACAAATTCTCCTCCTTAATTTATCAAGCTACTCCTCCTTTTTTAATCAATATATACTCTCTTTGGATATATGCAAATATCTCTCCCTTTAACAACAAATCCAAAGAATAATAAAAGAAGAAAGGGGAGAGAGGTTAGAGAATACCTTAACCTCTAAGGGTTGGTTGAACAAATAAGATCAGCCTCAACTTTTGGACTATCTTTCTTGACAGAGGTTTAGTGAATATATTTGCAACTTATTACATGGTAGGCACATACACCAATTTTACTTCATTGTTCTCCACTTTTTTTTTTTTTTAATAAAGTGGTTCTTGATTTCAATATGTTTAGTTTTGGAGTGTTGGACAAGATTCTTTGATAAATTGATGGCACTTTGGTTGTCACAACGAATCAACAATGGCAACTGCACATCCACCTTTAGGTCTTCAAGCTGTTGTTTCATCCATAGTAGTTGAGTACAAGTCTGAGTTAGCCTCTACAATACTTAGAGTCATTGAATTTTGCTTCTTATTATGCTATGAAACACATCTACTATCCAAATAAAATGAACCACCTCACGTTGACCTACTATCATCATTATTTCCAGCCTAGACAAGTCTTGCCTTGTTTCTTACTACCTCACCTTTTTCATTAAACTTATTTTTGAACACCCACTTGGTTTCGATGATATTACCCTTTAGGTCTAAGGACTAAACACCAATTGTTGTTCCTTTCAATTTGGTCAAGCTCTTCATTCATAGCACACACCTATTCCTTGTGCTTTAATGCTTCTTCTACGAACTTGGGCTCAACTTCGGAAATTAATGAGGTTTGTTCACCACCCCTTAGTCTTCTTCTCGTCTGCATAAAGTTCTCTTTCCTGCCAATAATAATATTTTGGCCTCAACTTCAACTTTGACTCTTCTATGAGTTTAGGAATACCTTAATTCTTCTTCTTCATCACTTGTGACTTGAGAATCTATGTCTTCCTCATGCTAAATAGCCTCGGATTCATCACTGTCAAACTTTCTTCAGTTGTCATACATGGCATCTTTAGCTTCCTCATGCTATGATTGTATTGTAGCACTATCTTCAATTACTTTAACATCAAAGTTGTCCACCATTTTCAGCAACCTTTTGTTGTAGCATTTAAAGCCTCTTCCATTTGGTATATAGCCCAAAAATATGCCTTCATTATCCTTCTCATCAAATTTGCCAAGATGCTTACCTTTGACTTTAATGAGGCACGACTTCCCAAACACTTTAAAGTGTTTTACACTTGACTTCTTTCCATACCACAGCTTATAGGGTGTCTACTCAGTATATGGTCTCATTAGGCATCTGTTTTGAACCTGAGTTGCAGTGGTGATAGCCTTTCTCCAAAAGCCTTGTGATGTATCATGCTTAGCCAACATGGTTCTTGCCATCTCCACTAGGCTTTTATTCTTCCATTCGGCTACTCCATTTTGTTGGGGTGTGTAGGGAATAGCATATTCATGTTTCACTTCGTGCTCCTCCAAATAATCTTTAAGTTCATTGCATGTGTATTTTGTCCCATTGTTTGTCCTGAGCCTTTTAATTTCCCCCCCCCTCCAACTGGTTCTCAACCAGCCTCCTGTAGCTCATGAAATTATTGATAGCCTCTAATTTATATTTCAAGAACATAATGCAAGCCATTCTTGTAAAATCATTAATGAAGGAGATGAAGTACCTATCACCCTTGGTTGATCTTTATCTCATAGGACCATAGATGTCTGAGTGGATGAGCTTCAATGGCTTCTTTATTTGAACCTCCACATTTTTGTGGGGAGCATTTACCATCTTTCCTTTTTGACACGTGCTGCAAATTGCATCTCTTTCTCTTCTCAACTTGGGTCTCACAGCTTCATTTTTGGACAGCTTGTTCTACCCTTTTTGTTCAAGATGTCGTAATCTTCTATGTCATAACAAGTTCTCATCTTTGGTGCTCATGAAGCATGTGTTTTTGTTTCTAGAAACTTGGTACAAGTTTCCATTTGTTCTTTCACCCTTAGTAAGAACAACACCATCTTTTAGTCTTTTTACTGTGCAACTACTCTTGTTGAAAGTAACTTCATGTCCATCATCACAAAGTTGGCTAACATTAATGAGATTGTGTTTTAGCCCTTCAACATAAAGCACTTTCTTTGATTGCAACTTCTCTACACCAAATTCAGCAGCACTGATACCTTGAATCTTTAAGGCACCATCATTGCCAAATTTGACTAACCCTCCATCATATTTTGCTACTCCCTTCAACATTTTGGAGTCTCCTATCATGTGTGAAGAGCAACCACTATCCAAGATCCATGGCTTTTCTTTCTTGGAAGCTTTTAAGGCTACTTTCACAATCATAGTCGTTTCTCTTCCTCTTCTTCTTCTTTGGCCAAATGTAGGAACATGTGTAGGTGTTCTCCTTTTCACTTCTTGACTAGGTAGCAATGGTTGGTGTGTTCTCCTTTGCATTCTTTGACTGGGCAATAATGTCAAGCAATCCACAACAGTGTGTCCAACCCTTTCACATCTTCCACAGATCTCTCCTAGCAAATCAAAACTAATTCTCAGTGGATTATAACTTCTTTCCACCTGAGCCTGTCTCTTTTCTTGATAGAGTCTCTCCCTAAACTCTTGCCTCACACTATTCTTCATTATAGGTCGAGTATTCCAACAAGCATTAGCCTTGTGCCCTTACTTACCACAGCTCCAGCAAAATCCTTCGAACTCGCTTTAGCATATTTACTTCTTTTACCAAGTTCATGTCTCCTTACTTTAGCAATTGATGTCTTAATCTTCTCTCCATGTTTGACAAGTTGTTTTCTTTGGATGGGAGTCTTCACCACATCTTTCCTAATCCATTTTAGCTTAGGTTGGTCTCTCTACTCCATCATATCATTGTGCTTGCTGTCAAGTACAAACACAATTTTCTTCTTCTCTTCTACCTTCTCACTCAGCTTTTCAATATAGTCAAGTCCTCTCTTGCCCATGGAATAAGGTCTTTGATTGCTTAGACACTCATCCAACTATTTGGTAGCATCCTCCTTGATGGCATTAGCTGATGATGACTCTCCTTTTACTTCCAAGGCCTGTATAAAGCTTTCCTCATGCTTCCTTAGCTCGGATTCAGCCTTGTGAAGCTTGGCTTGCATAGTTAACATCTCTTGCTCTTGTGCAATCACCTTAGCACCAAGATCTTTGTGTATCTTGCCTTGTTCTGCCTCAAGTATGCTCAGCTCCTTAATTCTTTTCAAGTACTCCTTTGTCTTCACCTAGAGATTAAATTCATCAACAATAGAATTTTCATATAGCTTTTTAAGAAGATTTACCACTTTTTCCAACTTGCTGTTTTTGTGCAAACAATCCCTCAACTCAATCTCAAGTTGTTGCACCAACTCATCCTCTTCCTCTTCTATTGATTCCTCATCACCTGAAGATTCTTGATCATCATCTACTTGAGCAACCAGCACATCCTTTGCAGCCTCATCATCAAAATAATTATCACTTCCCCTCTTCAAAATCTTCTTCATCTAGCTTGCTCAAGAAATTCTTTCTTTTGGATCTAATGAATTTCTTTTTCCCTTTGGTACTTGAATTTCTAACTTTAGAGTAGATGGATTGCTTTGTTCTCCTCCTTGGGACCGGTACATCATGATCCTCACTGTTTGCTTCTCTTCTCTTTGGGTAGTCCATGACAAAGTGCCTAATTGCTCCACACTTGAGGCACTTCAAGGGTAATTTTCCCTTGTACTTTCCTTTTCCTTTCCTCAATGGGGCTATTCTCATTTCATAAGCCACTAATATGCTATGTAGGTCATCTAAGAGTAGCCTATCCAAATCTCTATCTTCTATGGAAGAGACTTTGGCATTGTAAGCTTATGGCAAGGTTTTGAGTATTTTCCTTACCACAATGACATCATGGATCTCCTCTCCATAACCTCTAATGGAGTACACAATTTCATTGACTCTTGTGAAGAATGCATCCACAGTCTCATCATTCTACATCTTTATGTCTTTGAATATGCCCTGCCAAATTTGTAGGTTGGCTTCCTTTACAACCTTGTCTCCTTTATGTTCTTCAATTTGTCCTAGATTTACTTGGCTGTGTTGCACCCCATTGCTTCAGTGAATTCTTTGTTTGACAAAGAGGCATATAAGGCATTTCTTGCCTTTCTATCACACTCCAAATTCTTCTTATCAGTTGATGTCATAGGATCACCTTTAGCAACAAGGATGAAGCCACTAACAGCAGATTCAAACTCATTAAGAGCAAGGGACATTAGATATGAGAGCATTCTATTCTTCCATAACTAATAATTCTATCCATCGAAAGTAGGGATGCCCTTGCTGTTAATATTGTTCATGCTATCCATGATCTTAAGTTGAAGTAAAGATGAAAACTCACACAACAATGCATAACTTCAATTCAAAGCAAAAAAATTGGATCAACAAAGGAACTAGACTCTGATACCACTTGATGAGGACCTTTTTAGGTCTCACACTGAAAAGGGGGGTGAATCAGTGTGAGATATTCGTTTTTACAAACCTATTCGAATTTAACCATTGTGACTCGTTAGAGTTGATGATCCAATTATTTAACTTTCTCCTTTATGTGAGATCGGTTGTATGGAAATTAATCACACACAAGCACCCAAGAACACACAACAATTTTTACATGATTCACCAACAGTGTGTGGGCTACATCCATAGTGTGATAAGATCACTTTTAAATCACACAATCCATTCTTGTTATCAAGGGACACAACAATGTTGTGGAAGGATCACTCTACCACTTGTAGAAGGACTACTCCTTAACCACTTACAACGATCTCCTAATCAAGGAGTTGACCTCTTAATCAATCCAAGGGTATCCCACCACTTGTCAGTATGTTTAAGAAGAGTTTATGATAAAAACTTTCCTGGAGAATGATCACTCAATGTATATGGACTACTAGTGCAAAATATGAATCTTCTCCTTCCTTTGCTACCGGTGTTGTCTCACCTGTTGCTAGTGCAACCTACACACGCTACTATTGCTACCTGCATGAGCTGCTACAGCTGTCTGCACATGCTACTACTGCTACTGCTATCCATGTATGTTGCTACTATTCGCTCACGCTGCTACTACTATCCGTGCACGTTGCTGCTGTCCGTTGCACTGCTGCTACTGTCCCCGTGCATTACTGCTACTGTTTGTGCACATTGTTATTGCTGTTAGCCTATGCACGGGCTTCTATTGCTGCCTGCATGTTCTGCTATTGCTGTCTGCATACGCTGCTACTGCTCATGAGTTGTTGCAACTACTACTAGTATTGCACCTACTGTAGATTATTGGATTGCTTGCTACTGGTATTGCACTTGCTACTGGTATTACACTTGTTCGACATGTTGCTAGTGCTAATATACCCTGTTGAACATACAACTGGTGCAGGGACCTCTTGTTGGTGCTATTAGTGCTAATATACCCTCCTAGATATGCTGCTAGTGCAAGGATACCCTCCTAGATATCCTGTTAGTGCAAAGATACCCTCTTGGATGTGCTGCTGGTGCGGGTATACCCTCCTGCATGTGTTACTGGTGCTGGTATACCCTCCTGGACATGCTACTGGTGTAAGGATACCCTCTTAGACATGCTGTTGGTTGTTGGACCAGTAATTTGCAAGTTCTATTTTTGCTTGCCTGGCTACCTGATTCCCGGACTTACAATCTACAAGTTGTGGTTTCAGGTTGCAGGTTTTGCTTGCACCTTTTGCTGGCTTGCCTCCCTTGCTGCTAGAACCTGCTGGTGGCTACTAACCTTGTTGGTTTGTCTCCCTTGCTGTAGGATCTGTAGGTGGCTACTAACCTTGCTGGTTTGCCTCCCTTGCTATCAGACCTGTTGCAATCGACCTTGTGATGGCTGGCTACTCTCTCCTTGGTGGCTACCTCTCTCTTTTCCGTTCACCTCTCCTTATAAATGTCTTTAGGTTTGCCATTCTCTTAAAAATCTGCAGCATATG
>CM038603.1:4857599-4964585 GCA_021533255.1 Ceriops tagal
TCTCTCTTGTAGCCCACACAAGTCTTGCAAGATGCATGGAGGTATTTATAGAGAATTGAGATTAGGGTTACACAATCATTAACAATCATTATTGATTCCCAAAGGTTGCCTTACAATCAACAGCTAGATTTGATTCTTAAAATTTAAGGTCAATGGTCAATATTGACTTCCTAAAATTTAGGATCAATGGTCAATATTAACTTATTGACTTTAGTTGAACTACCATCAACGGTTTTGACCAACAACTTCTATATATCTCAATTACATTTAAAACATCAAATCAACACGAACAACAATGTGAGATGTTGTTGACAACAAATCCAACATAGTCATCAAAGATGGGTTCAACATTTATGACAATTGAAATGCACCTCATGCTTTATGTTAGGTCAATAAAAATGCTCATGTAATACATCTAGAGTCTCATACATGCTAAAGTGTCCCATTAAACAACCCTCATGAGTTTCCCTACTAAGCAACTCACGAATAAAACAAGTAGGCTCACATAATTTATCCTTCTTAAACAAAAACTCTTAATGCCTATAAAAGTCACCAAACGCACACTTATCACATGCATTCCATACTTGGCCAAAATCAGAATCATTTGCATACAAGCCCTTAAGCAATTCAAAACCAAGTAACTTAGTTTGCAAAGAAAGTAAGTAATATGTACCTCATAGACAATGCATCAGCAACAACATTTTATTTTCCATGATTGTACTTGATCACAGAAGGAAATGTTTCTATAAACTCCAGCCTCTTAGTATGTGTTTTATTAAGCTTACCTTAGGATTTCAAGAACTTTAAGCTCTCACGATTAGAATGAATGATGAATTCCTCAGCCACAAATAATGTTGCCATGTTTGAAGAGTTCATGCCAAAGCGTAAAGTTCCTTGTCACAAGTGGGATAATTTAAGGCTGCCCCACTTAGCTTTTCTCTAAAATAAGCAATCGGTTTGGAGTCTTGCATTAAAATGGCCCCTATTCCTATTCCAGACATTCTACCTCAAAAAATTTATCAAAGTTATGTAAGCATAACCAAGGTACATTAGTAAGCTTTTCTTTCAAAGTACTAAAAGCTTGATCATGCACATCATCCCACTTAAAAATAACATTCTTTTTAACAAGTTCATTTAAAGGTGTAGTAATGGAACTAAAATCCTTAACAAACTTTTGATAAAAACTTGTTAAACCATAAAAGCTTCTTACCTCGTTTGTGTTCCTAAGTGTAGGCCAGTCCCTTATTGCCTTTGTCTTCTCCCCATTCACACTAATACCTTGGGAACTAACAACATAGCCAAGAAACACAATGAATTCCATGCAAAATGTACACTTTTTGAGATTAGCATATATTGTTCCCACAGCCTTGTATGGGTTATAATTGTTGTCAACTAAGTTTAAGTGTGCAAGAAAGTAAAGCCACATGGAAGGGTAAGAAGGTAAATCCACATGGAAGGGCAAAAACGTAAATCCACATGGAAGGGCAAGAAAGTAAGTTTGTCGCGTAAGGGCAAGAACGTAAATCCGCCACATAAGCCCTATTAGGGTTTCATGGAAGAGATATATAAAGGTCTTGGAAGACAAAGAACAACGTGTCGGCAATATTGAGCATTCAGCAAAACCTAGACAACCGACCAACCAAAGAGAACACCAAACCCTACATAGAAGAACACCACCTGCAAAAGAAAAGAGTAGCCGTAGTGAACAGTTTCGTCGGAATTGAACAGTGTTGTTGGAAATTGAATGGTGTATCTGGCAGGGCAAAACCTAGAGAGAGAAACCGTCAAACACTTGGAAGAGAGAGAGAAAATAGTAGCCATCGACAGGAAAAAGAGACGGTCGATGGCTAGGCTGAAGAATAACAAAGGTGGACTGCCGAAACAATTGAGCAATCATCGATGGGAAGGAGAAGAAAATGCAGCCATCGACGGTCGAAAAATCGAGCAAAAATGGCAAATATGTTGAGAGAGAAGGAGGTAGCTGAAGGGGGGCTGAACGTTGAACGTAAGACGGTTGAAAGGCGACTGAGGAAGGTGACGAGAGAGTGAAAAACCAGTCCATCGGAGTGAGAAACCTGACATGGCTAGATGGCCGAAGGTGGGTGGACGACAAAGACTTATACGGCCAGATCGGGAAGAGAGAGAAACCCGATGGCCAAATCGGAGCAGATCGGCGGGAAGAGAGAGAAACCCAACAGTGAATGGAAAAGTGAAATCCAGTAAGAGAGAGAAATCCGATAGGACGGTGAGAGAAATCCAGCGGTAAGAGAGAAAAATCCGGCTGGACAGCATGAGAGAGAGAAATGGATAGGCGAGCTGTGAGACAGTGAGATCGTGAGACAAGGAGACGGGTGAGACCATAAGACGGTGAAAGCAGGAATTGTGTGATACAACGTAAAGAAGGAGTTCAGCGAAGTATTGAACTCAACGTATTTCCAAATTTCTTCAAGAAAGGTTAGAAGGCATTGCGGTGAACTTTTAAGCGGTAGTGGAGCAGCCTTTCAATTCAACAGAGGCAAGACAAGCTAGAAGAAGAGTAGACACAGTAAGTGACACTCTTTGTATTGTACTTGCTTAGTAATTGCAATAGTGAAAGGAGCAGAGAATTAAGACATCCATTGTAACTTGTATTCACAAGTATAGTGGATAGTCTCGGTAGAGGGAGAGTCCCTACCATCGTGGATGTACGTCACGTTGATGGAACTACGTAAATCTCGTGTGCCCTTAATTTGCTTTACGTTTTGTGTTTTGAATTGAGTTGTGAACGCAGCTAAAGTATCAGCCAACCCATAACCTAACGAAGACCTAAACAAGAATATCCGTATTGTCTATTAGGCAAGGTGTCTGAAAGGTGACTTTGGGGACTATTGTGATTAGTAGGTAGCAATAGATATACCTTAGTCGAGTCTGAGAAAGAGTTCGCTTTTAAGAAGAGGTTGAAGTTGTTCACTTACCTGTGAATTGCGAATTGTGGTGATACTGATTCACCCCCCCTCTTAGTATCACAAACTAGTAGATCCTAGGGAGAAGTCAGGAACTTCAATTGGTATTAGAGCACAGGTTCACCAGCTTGAAGCTTAACAGCTTGGTGTACTAGTTTGAAGGGATCTAGAAGTTTGACTTGTTTAGTATACTGAGAAATGGAAGCCGGTACCAGCACTAGCACCACTTACAGCAAGAAGATTCCAATCTTCAACGAAACCAACTACCATATGTGGAGAGCAAGAATGCAAGTGGTATTTGCAACCATGGGCATGAATGTGGTGAAATGCATACAAGAGGGTTTTGTGGCTCTGAAAGAAGGTAAAGACCTAACCCCAGAGGAGTTAAGGTAGTTTGAGATAAATGGGAAGGCCTCAAACGTCATCATTTCAGCATTGACAGATGCTAAGTATGCTAAAGTGATGGATTGCAAATCTGTTAAGGAGATATGGGATAGATTGCAGAAGGTCTATGAAGGTGATGGCAAAATGAAGGAGGCTAAGCTTTAATTGTTCAAGGAGAGATATGAATCTCTCAGAATGCAAAAGAATGAGACAGTCCAAGAGTTCTTCACCAGGGTTATTGATGCTGTAAACAATCTAAGAAGTCATGGGAAGAACAAGAAGGACTCATCTATTGTGAAGAAAATTCTGAAAATTCTGCCTGAGAGGTTTGCCTCAAATGTAGCAGCCATAGAGGAGAGTAGAGATCTCAATTCTATGTCTCTGCATGATCTCCAGTGCAATCTTATTGTATATGAGATGAGGATAAAGTCAGCTGAAAGCTCTGCAACAACAAAGGTATCAAAGGAGGTAGCTTTCAAAGCTATGAAGCAATTGAAGATTAAGGAAGAGAAAGAATCATCTAGTGAGGAGGATGATGATGAGGATGAGGAAGAAAGTGAAGGTGAAGCATTGGCTTATTTCATAAGGAAATTCAAAAAGGGGTCTAAGAAGGGAAAAGGACAATTGGCCTTGAGATGTTATCGCTGTGGGCAGACTGGACACTTTGCTTCTCAGTGCAAAGTGAAACTTGATGACGAAGATGAGGATGGTGATGATGAGCAGAATTCAAGATAGAAAAGATCATCATTCAAATCAAAGAAGTCCAGTAAGAAGACTGCCAACCCACAGAAGAAGAAGAGAGCCTCATTCAAGAGCTATGTGAGTCAAATAAAAGATGCTGATGAGGAGGAAGATGAAGACTCATCAGATGAGGATGTCTTTATGGCATCAGATCAAGGTGGTAGTTCAACCTCTGAAGAGGAAGAGGAGGTTGATGAAGAGGAACCAGATTTTGAAGCTAAGTTGGAAGCAGCTTCAAAAGAGATAATCAGAAGGGGCAGAACCATACAAAAGTTTGGAGGCTCACATAAAACAAGTTGAAGCAAAGTCTGAAGAAGCTAAAAGTCAAAAGGATGAAATAAGGGCTGAACATATTGACTTAAAGAGAAGATTTGAAGAACAGATCAAAATATGTGAAGACCTTACAATAGAGCTTGGCTCAAGGACTTCAACAATTGAAGAAATGGAGATAGAGTTGCTGAAACTTCAGCAACAACTCAAAAAGAGTGAGGAGAACTTGCAGAAGTTTGAAGTGGTAGGAGAAACAAGCTCTGTAAGAGAAAAGAAGAATGAGACTTTGCCACAAAAGTTGAAAGAGAAGGCTGTGACTCAGGTGAAGATAATTGAAGAAGAGAAGACAGTTATCAAACCAAAGTCGGGGCCAAAAATGTTGTATGTGGTTAAAGAGCAGCAGCCCATAGCTGCTACGTCTCAGAAAGAAAAGAAAGTTAGCCAACAGAGGACTACGGCTAAACAGAAGAAGGAGAAGGAGGTGACTGAAATGAAAGTCACACAAGCAAAAAAGCCAACTACTTTGCCTACATAGCAAGTGATGAACAAAAGAAGACAAGCTGTGATCAAACCCAAGAAGAGGCAGTTTCAAGTTCATTGCCTGTATTGTGGAGTTTGGGGTCATAAGGCGAGTAACTGCTGGTGGAGAAAGCCAGTATATGTCTCCAATTTGAGAAGATACAATGCTGCATACAGGGGGAGACAATACAGAATCCAGAAGAGAACACTTGTCGTGAGTTCTTGCACATACTATAAAAGGCAAGGACATACCGAGAAGGATTGTTGGTGGAGGCCCAAACCAATAGCTTCAGAGAACAAGTTTGCTATATTGGCAGACTTGGAACAGTGTGAAAGGTGCGGGCAAGATGGCCATAATGCCAAGAGATGCATGACACTTCTCCCTGAGCAAGAGAAGGCACTCAATGGCATAGTAAAAACAAGCGGTGCAGTCAAAATTGAGAAAAAGGAGAAAGCTATCTTCCAGCCAGTTCAAAAGAAGGAATATAGAGAAAAAAGAGAGGTGGCTAATATAGCTGAAATTGCACTAAAGGTTGATTGCAAGGATAAGTAGTGGATCCTTGATAGTGGATGCACTTCGCACATGACGAGAGACAAGAGTAAATTATCAAAGCTAAACAAATCAAGAGAAGGTAGAGTCAAGTTTGGCAATGATGATTCACTCAACATCAGTGGTCAGGGGTCAGTGAATATTGCAAAATGAAAGCTGAAAGATGTTCTGCACATTGAAGGACTTAGATATAATCTAGCATCTATCAGCCAACTATGCAACGACGACCACAAAGTGATATTCACAAAAAACAGGTTGCCAATTAAAGAGTAAAGAAGGCAATACTGTTGCAGCCAGGAAGAGAATAGCTGAAAATTTGTATGTGATTGATGAGGACAAGACGAACAGCTATTTACTTACAAAAGAAGAAGAAAATCAATTATGGCATAGGAGGCTAGGACACTTATCACAGAAGAACATGAGGAAGCTGACCACTACTCATGCAATCAGAGACATTCCCGACCTCAGGAGAGAGAGAGAGTATGTTTGCTCAGCATGCTCTAAAGGAAAACATGCCAAAAAGTAGTACAAGACCAAAGAGTTCAGTTTTGAAGCAGTGCTTGACATTGTGCATACTGATTTGTGTGGACCGACGAGGACAAAAGGGTTGAAAGGTGAGAGGTACTTCATTTTGTTTGTTGATGATTATTCGAGAAGGACTTGCCTCATGCACCTCAAACACAAGTCAGAAGTTTTGAATTGCTTCAAGAGATACAGAAGATTGGCTGAAAATGAGAGTGGAAGGAAGATCAAAGTATTGAGGTCAGATCAAGGCACTGAATTTACAAATGAAGCTTTTGAAGATTACCTTAAGAAGCATGGTATTCATCATCAGATGGCAGCAGCAAGAACACTTCAACAGAACGGGGTGGTAGAGAGGAAGAATAAAGCTGTGGTTGAAATGGCAAGAACTCTACTGTTGGAATCCAAGCTTCACACAAGATTTTGGATAGAAGCAACATTTACAGTCGTACATCTACTAAACAGAGTATTACTAAGGCCTAATACTGATAAGACTCCATATGAACTATGGAGTGGAAAGAAGACAACAGCCAAGTATCTCAGAGTCTTTGGCAGCCCATGTTTTGTGAAGAACAAGGAGCAAAACTTGGGAAAATTCAACGTTAGGTCTGATGAAGGCATATTTGTGGGATATTCAGAAAAGACAAAAGGTTACAGAGTTTTCCTGCATAAGCTAGGAACAGTGATCACTTCCAGTGATGTGAGAATAGATGAGAACTAGAAAATAATGCAGAATGGAGAAGCTGAGGACAATGAAGAAGATGACTTCAATATAGATGAAGAATTAGACTAACCTGATGAAAAGGAACAAGAAGTAAGTTCAGACTCAGAGAAGAGTGAGTTTGAAGATAAAGAGAGAGATCCTCTTGCAATTAAAACTGTGCAAGAAAGAAAGCCAAAGAACACGTGAACTAGTGCTCATCAAGAAAGTCAGATCATAGGTGACCCATCAGCAGGAGTTACAACAAGAAGAAGAATTGTGGGAGCTACTGCTTTACTCTCACAAGTTGAACCTAAATTTGTTAAAGAGGCTACACAAGATCTAACTAAACCTCTGTCCACAGAGCTGTTTAACAATCATAGATTGAGTCTATCTATGCAAATGCCTCTTCAAGCCTGAAGTTCAGGTGAATCCTCCATCTCCACTTTACGAGTTTTTCAGATTTGTAATTGGTTGGCAAAGAAGGAGAGAAGCAACAGTGCAGGGGGAGCTGTTAAGAAAGGGGAAGTGCATATTTAGGGGGAGTTGAAACTGCTGCATAGCTGCATAGTGGCTTTTGTTATAAGTGTTGCCAATAATTACAAAGGGGGAGATTGTTGTTCCCACAGCCTTTATGGGTTGTAATTGTTGTCAACTAAGTTTAAGTGTGCAAAAAAGTAAAGCCACATGGAAGGGTAAGAAGGTAAATCCACATGGAAGGGCAAGAACGTAAATCCGCATAGAGGGGCAAGAAAGTAAATCTGCCGCGTAAGGGCAAGAACGTAAATCTGCCACGTAAGCCCTATTAGGGTTTCATGGAATAGATATATAAAGGTCTTGGAAGATAAAGAACAGGGTGTCGGCAATATTGAGCATTCAGCAAAACCTAGACAACCGACCAACCAAAGAGAACACCAAACCCTACACAGAAGAACACCACCTGCAAAAGAAAAGAGTAGCCGTAGTGAACAGTTTCGTCGAAATTGAACGGTATTGTGAGAATTGAACAGTGTCGTCAGAAATTGAACAGTGTTGTCGGAAATTGAACAGTGTATTCAGCAGGGCAAAACCTAGAGAGAGAAACCGTCAAACACTTGGAAGAGAGAGAGAAAATGGTAGTCGTCGACAGGAAGAAGAGACAGTTGACGGCCGGGCTAAACGAAGAACAAAGGTGGATGACCGAAACAATTGAGTAGCCGTCGACGGGAAGGAGAAGAAAACACAGCCATCAATGGTTGGAAAATCGAGCAAAAACGGCAAATACATTGAGAGAGAAGGAGGCGGTCGAAGAGGGGCTGAACGTTGAACATAAGACAACTAACGGCCGAAAGGGGGTTGAACGTTGAACGTAAAACAGTCGAAAGGCGGCTGAGGAAGGTGACGAGAGAGTGAAAAACCAATCCATCGGAGTGAGAAACCTGACATGGTTGGACGACCGAAGGTGGGTGGACGGCAAAGACCTATACGGCCAAATCGGGAAAAGAGAGAAACCAGATGGCCAAATCGGAGCAGACCGGCGAGAAGAGAGAGAAACCCAACGGTGAACGGAAAAGTGAAATCTAGTAAGAGAGAGAAATCCGACAGGACGGTGAGAGAAATCCGGCGGTAAGAGAGAGAAATCTGGCTGGACAGCAAGAGAGTAAGAAACGGATAGGCGTGTCGTGAGACAGTGAGATCGTGAGACAAAGAGACGAGTGAGACCATAAGACAGTGAAAGCAGGAATTGTGTGATACAACGTAAAGAAGGAATTTAGCGAAGCATTGAACTCAAAGTATTTCTAGATTTCTTCAAGAGAGGTCAGAGAGCATTGCGATGAACTTCTAAGTGGCAGTGGAGCAGCCTTTCAATTCAACAAAGGCAAGACAAGCTAGAAGAAGGGTAGACACAATAAGTGACACTTTTTGTATTGTACTTGTTTAGTAATTGCAATAGTGAAAGGAACAGAAAATTAAAGACATCCATTGTAACCTATATTCATAAGTATAATGGATAGTCTCGGTAGAAGGAGAGTCCCTACCACCGTGGATGTACGTCACGTTGACGGAACCACGTAAATCTCGTGTGTCCTTAATTTGCTTTACGTTTTGTGTTTTGAATTGAGTTGTGAACGCAGCTAAAGTATCAGCCAGCCCATAACCTAACAAAGACCTAAACAAGAACATCCGTATTGTCTATTAGGCGAGGTGTCTGAAAGGTGACTTTGGGGACTATTATGATTAGTAGGTAGCAATAGATCTACCTTAGTTGAGTTTAAGAAAGAGTTCGCTTTTAAGAAGAGGTTAAAGTTGTTCACTTACCTATGAATTGCGAATTGTGGTGATACTGATTCACCCCCCTCTTAGTATCACAAACTAGTAGATCATAGGGAGAAGTTGGCAACTTCAGCATATGGTTGGTTCTCTCTTAACACACTGAACACAACATGCAAGTGTTTCACATGTTCATCCAAATTTTTGCAATAAACTAAAATATCATTAAAGTAAACTACTACAAATTTTCCTATGAAAGCACGTAAGACATGATTCATTAACCTTATGAATGTACTAGGTGCATTAGTTAATCCAAAAGGCATTACAGACCACTCATACAATTCATATTTAGTTTTAAATGCTATTTTCCATTCATATCCTTGTTTCATACGAATTTAATAAGAGCCATTCTTTAAATCAAATTTTGAAAACACACACGAACCATGCAATTTATCAAGTGTATCATATAATCTAAGGATAGGATGTCTATACTTTATAGTAATCTTATTAATGACTTGAAAATCCATACACATGCGCCATGTTCCATCTTTCTTTCGGACTAAGATAACAAGGACTGAGCATGGGTGAAGACTCTCACTTACAAATCCCTTTTACACTAACTCATCCACTTGTCTCTATATCTCCTTTGTTTCATCTGGATTCACTCTATAGGTAGGTCAATTTCATATGCCAACACTGTGTATGAAGTCTATTTGGTGCTCAATTCCTTTTAAAGGAGGTAATCCCTAAAGAATCGCTTCGGGAAATAAATGTTCAAACTCCTATAATAATGGAACAACCATGCTAAACAAAGAGGAATTAGTCATTATATAAAAAATAAACATCTTTGTACATAAGTACAAGTAGTTGTTGTTTTGTGATCATAGCACTCTTAACCTCACTTTTCCCATCAAACACACTTACCTTTTTATTTTTCTTTGCTTTTTGCACACTTTTCTCCCCAACTATTCTCCTTGCCTCACCATTTTCACTTGAATTTTTCCCCTCAACCTCACTTTCTCTCTTTTCCTTTGACCTCTTGATTCAAACTTTGATTATATGCAAATAGAACCCAACACCAATGTTGGTATAAGATCATTCTAAAAAGGTTATGGGATTTGGAGTTTTGACTCAATGATTATAAACAACCAAGAACTAGAACTATAAGATTCAGACGCCACTCCAAACAACAACAACGTTGAAGAAGATAAGTCTATTGAACCAACACACTCAAGTATGAAAGTTAAGAATTAGTTCTCAAAGAACCAGGGAAAATAGCTCATACACTCATGAAAATGGGTTCGTCTCCTCTAGCCACCCTTTTTGCCATTTTTATATGCTAACCCCCAAAAACCCTAGCTAATAAGATGGGCTTATTAAGGAAATTCGTTCAACCCACTACATAACAAAATAACCCATGAAAATAATTCATTTAAATAAATGCCCAAACATGGGCTCCTAAACCCATGGTTCTCAAATTTCTCCACATATGACACATTTGCAAGCCCTAGTGAAGCCTCTATCATCCTTAACTCATACCTAGCAACTTCCTGAGAGTAAATGTCACAAAACAAGTTGTTGAGAGCTTTCTTTATTTTCTTTGACCTTGCCCTTGTCATTGGTCCCCCAAGGTTTTGTAAAGCATCACAATATGGCTTCCATCATTGCCGCTCTCCTCAAAATGGTTTGTCCTTAAATCAGCACCTACATCATCAAAGAGAAAAGGAGAAAGGTCAGAAACATTAAATGTTGCACTCACATTATACTCACCTAGCAAGTCAAGTTTATATGCATTATCATTAACTCTTGCCACCACTTGAAAAGGACCATCTCCTCTTGGTTGCAACTTTGATTTCCTTTGCATAGGAAATCTATCCTTCCACAAATGTACCCAAACCCAATCACTAGGTTCAAAAGTGATATGCCTATGACCTTTGTTGGCTTGTATTTTAGAATGTTTGGTTTTTCTCTCAATGTTAAGCCTAGCTTTCACATGAAGTTGCCTAACTACTTCAACCTTCTTTTTCCCATCTAAATTAACCTTGTCCTGTATAGGCATTGGTACTAAATCCAAAGGAGATAATGGGTTAAAACCATAAACAAGCTCGAAAGGAGAATAACCCACAAAAGGCAAACATTCTTCCCAGGTTTTAGAGTTCTTACCAATAACAGCATGCAACAATGTACCAAGAGTTCGATTTATTACCTCAATTTGTCCATTGGTTTATGAATGGTAAGTTGTAGAAAACAACAACTTTGTTCCAAGCTTACCCCATAATGTTTTCCAAAAATGGCTCAAAAATTTTGCATCACGGTCTGACACAATACTTTTCAGCACTCCATGTAGGCGAACAATCTCTCTAAAAAATAAGTCTACAATGTGTGTGGCATCATCCGTTTTGGTGCAAGCAATGAAATACCCCATCTTTGAAAACTTGTCAACTACAACAAGAATACAATCTCGGCCTTTCTTGGACCTAGGTAACCTAAGAACAAAATCCATAGAAATGTTGGTCCAAGGTTCACAAGGAATTTCTAAGTGCATATGCTTACCATGGGGTAAAACTCTAGACTTAGCTTGTCTATAGTTAATACACTTGGCACAGACTCTTTTAACATCCCTTTTCATATGTGGCCAAAAGAAATGTTCACTTAAAACATCAAAAGTTTTTGAATGCCAAAGTGTCCCATTAAACCACCCCCATGAGCTTCTCTCATAAGTAATGCTCTTATAAACCCTTGAGGAATACAAAACTTATTTACTCTAAACAAATACCTCTCATGTCTATAAAACTTACCAAAAGCAGCTTTCTCACATGCAGCATATACATTACTAAAGTCAACATCATTAGCGTATAAATCAATAATGTGCTCGACCCCAACAACTTAACACTTAAAGTGCTAATCAATGTGTACCTATGTGACAATGCATCAACACCAACATTTTCCTTACCTGATTTGTATTGAATTACATAAGGAAAATTTTCAGTAAACTCAATCCATTTTAAATGCCTCCTATTAACTTACCTTGCCCCTTCAAGTATTTTAAAGACTCATGATTAGTATGAATTACAAACTCTTTAGGCCAAAGGTAATTTTGCCACGTTTCTAAAGTCCTAACAAGTGCATACATTTCTTTATCATAAGTTGGATAATTCAATGTTGCCCCCTTAACTTCTTACTAAAGAATGCAATAGGTCGTTTCTCTTGCATGAGAACTCCCCCAATCCCAATGCCCAATGCACACATTCAATTTCAAAGATCTTAGAAAAATCAGGCAAAGCAAAAAGTGGTGCATTACACTACTTAGACTTAAGCAAATCAAAGGCATCTTGTTGTTCCTTACTCCACTTGTACTTAGCATTCTCAAATGCTTTCACCTTGTTTTTCTCTCATTCACTTTCTTTTCTCTCAACTCTCTCTTTCTTTTCTTTCCTCCTCTTTTGCTCACTTTTATAAAGTCTCACTTGGTCTTCATACACCTGTTTTGGAGTCAATGGAACAAGTATGAATGGTGAAAGAATAGCGGTTCTTGTAACCATCATGCAAAATTTTTCTATCAAATTGCCAAGGATGACCCAATAATAAATGCTTGTCCTATATAGGTACAACATCACAAAACAACTTATCCTTATATCTATTGATGGAAAATGGAACCATAACTTGTTTAGTCATTTTCACCACTCCACTATCATTCAACCATTGCAAATTATATGTTCTAGGATGTTTGATTGTAGGCAAGTTCAATTTTCCACCAACTCTGTACTTGCTACATTAGTGCAACTACCTCCATTGATGATCAAGCAACAGAGTCTATCTTGAACTAAACATCGAGTATGGAAAATATTTTACCATTGCATCTCAACATCATCCTCCTCCTTAACCTACATACTAAGGGCTCTCCTTGCTACTAAAAGCCTTCCACCATGCTCTAGATACTCTATCCCTTTATCAACATCACTAGCATCCTTCAGTAGTGGAATTTCTTCTTCATCACTAGCTTCACTGCTAGACACATAGTCACCATTCTCCTTAAGGTACATGATTCTTTTGTTAGGACATTATGAAGCTACATGACCCCTACCCAGACATCTAAAGCATTTGATGTCCTTAGTTTTTCCTTAGGTGCCCTTAAGTTTTTCCTCAAATTTGCCCATTCCAAGGGTGCTCCTACTAGTCTTGGGTCTATGTGAATTGGTTTTAAGCTTAGAAGTCATCTTTTCTTCCTTCTTCCCTTAGTTCAACTTCCAAAAAGATGAACCTGAATTATGATTACATATAGAAGTACTCCTTCCCTTAAGTTGTCTCTCAACTTTCATGGCAATTTGTACTATCTTCAAGCTCTACATAGTGTTGCAATTCTACCACATCAATTATGCTTTTATTCAACCCTTGGAGGAACCTAGCCATGGTTGCCTCCCTATCCTCCATTACAGTTTCCTTAACCATAACAATCTCTATCTCCTTATGGCACTCTTCCACACTCTTGGAACCTTGCATAAAGCTCTACAACTTGCTATACAATTCCCTATAATAAGAGTTAAGAACAAATCTCCTTCTCATCAGAATCTTTAACTCATTCCAAGTTTCTATGGTCCTCTCAAAGTTTCTTCTCCTAGTGGTAACCTATTGGTCCCACCAAAGTATAGCATCATTAGTGAACTCTGCCATAGCTTAGTTCACTTTCTTCTCCTCAGAGAAGTTGTGGCACTCATATATTAATTCTATCATTCGTTCCCAACCCAAATAGATATCAAGGTTTATTTTTCCTTGGAAAGAAGGTTTTTTCATTTTAATACTACTAAGATTTTTATCTACTCCTTCCTCCACTCTATTTCTGTATCCTAACCTCTAATATACCTATTATAACATTTCCATTGCCTTTTACTTTTTTACCATTCCTATTACCACGTCCTCCTTTAAATCTACCTCTGAAGTTTCTATTACTATTATCACCATCATTATAATAATCATCACCATCTTCACCAAAATCATGTTCAAATTGCTCCTCCATAACCCTCCCAACAAGCCTCTTAGGATTCAGACTTAATTCCCCTTCTATTTTATCCATCCTATCCTGGACTTCCTAAAACATTTGGTCAATCCTATCAAACTTCTGCTCTAAAGATTTCATAAGCAATTTGAAGTCTGAAACAACTACTTCCTCTTCATATGAGAAACTACCTTCATTATCATTAGACATTGTACATGCACGATTGTTAGTAAAAAAAGAATATACCTCACAAAACTCACTCCCTTGCATGTTTGCTCTCAACTCAATTATAGTAGTCCTCAACTCGAGTGTTTCACACAATGAATTGCAAGACTCTAACAGCTCTTTCAATAGTTCTAGGCAAACTAAATTCAGAATAAACAAGACTTGAATATATCAATCCTAGACCTACCTCTTCAGAGAAGTGGCATGATAAAAGAAGATGGGCAATCAAGCAAATAGAATGACAAGGAATTCAATGATATAAGCAGTGCAATCAGACAACAATCAATTATTGAATATAATTGAGTAAATGACCAATTGAACAATAAAGCCAATTTCTTTTTCTTTTTTCTTTTGGTTAACTAATGGGTATTTTTGCAAAAGAAACAAATAGTAGAAAAGAAACACAAGAAATACATGAATTGTTTTTTATTAACTAATGGATATTTCTGCATAATGAATGACAACAGTAGCCAAACATAACAACCACACAAATTTCTTCTTTTCTTTTCTTTTCTTTTCTTTTTTTGATTATTCAACTATAATAAAGAACCCATGAAAAAGATGATGAAAAAAGTATAACTAAACTGAGTTAAAGCTGAGTTTCTGATACCAAATGATATGAACTCCGATTATATGTAAATGGAACCCAACACCAATGTTGGTATAGGATCATTCTAATAAAGGTTAAGAGATTAGAGTGTTGACCCAAGGATTATAAACAACCAAGAACCAGAACTATAAGATTCAGGCACTACTCTTAATAATAAAAATGTTGAAGAAGATAAGTCTATTGATTCAACGCACCCAAGTATGAAAGTTCAGAATTAGTTCTCAAAGAACCAAAGAAAATAGATCAAACACTCATAAAAATGATCTGCCTTCTCCAGCCATCCTGTTTTCCCTTTTTATATGCTAACCCCCAAAACCCTAACTAATAAGATGGGCTTATTAAGGAAATTCATCCAACCCTTTAAATAATAATAAAAACCCATGAAAGTAACCCATTAAGATGCTGAATTTCGTCCAACCCACTACATAACAATATAACCCATGAAAATAACCCATTTAAATGCCCAAACATAGGCTCCCAACTCCAACTTCTTTCCCAAGGCCATGATTTTCATATTCCTCCATAGATAACACATTTACAAGTCCTGGTGAAGCCTCCATCATCCTTAACACGTGCCTAGCAACGTCCTATAAGTAAATGTCACACAACAAGTTGTTGAGAGCTTTCTCTATTTTCTTTGACCTTGCCCTTATCATTGGTCCTCCAAGGTTTTGCAAAGCATTAACTTCCTTATTGATTTGAGTTAGTACAATATGGCTTCCATAAGGAAACAAGCAGGTAGTCTTCCATCGACTCCCTCATTTATGACTTGAATATATATACATCCTAGTATAATCCATTGTCATATAGATGATGGGACTCAATTCATGGGTCATTTTAAAGAAAACACAAAAGGTTACACCCAATAATCTTAACTAGTAGTAATCTAAGTACCAACCATTATATTCAATTTAAGAAGCATTTATATATAGCATCGACACTCTGAATCTGTTAAATTCCATCAAGCAAAGAAGTCAATAATTTTGATTAGCTTTTCATGCAAGTATTTAATGTTTGAAATCTTGAACAATGAGAATCTCTTCTTTTCTAGCTAACAACACTCCTCATTTGGCTAAACGAAGGAAATCATGACAATACAACTTAGGTTTCACTTAGGAAGATCCTTCCAAATATATTATTAAGAAGTAATTTAATTAGTAACAAATTGGGCAAGTAGCAAACACAATCTAATAATTTTCTTGTTAAAGATAAATAAACTAAGCTATGATTGGCTCTAATACCACTCCATATAGCTACCCTACTAAAATAGATATAATCTCAAACAATTAGAGTAAAGAAGAAGAAGATTTATAAAATAAGAGCTTTCATTGAAAGTTACTACTAAGAAAATTATCTTACATGATAAAGTAAGAAAGGAGCTTGTTTTTTTTATTGACGACTCCTCTTCCAAGAATGAGACTTCATTTATACAAGTACAATGATAATAACCAACAGAATAGACAATGTCACCCTATGTGTCATTCACCAATAATTATCTACCTTTACTTTATAAAAACTACATTTATAAAGTATCTTTATAGCTCGTAAGGTTCCTACAAATCCTACTTGATATCATATTGTGCCTTGGATTTCCTTTATTGGCTACCTTCTACTTTATCATCATCAGCCTTTAATAAACTTGTGATCATTTCCATCAACATTTCTTTTGAAACAAACTCATGAGTGCTTAAAGAATCTGCTCTAAGGTCTTTCGGGCCCAAGGTGCTAGCTTTGGTGTATTTAGTCCTATATCTATAACCTTTTTGCATATATACTATATTGTTGAATAAATCAAACTTTTTCCACCATTAAATATTAATTCTTTTAATTAGCCAAGGTGCATAGGAGATTTTTTTGCTTAATATATCCTACTACTTTACAATAATATGATAATGTCATTTCACAATTCATGAGATATGATACAAAAACTTTTTATAAAAGTTTGAAATATAATTTACGCTAGTAATTGTTAATTTCTCTTTTCTTTTAATCTTCTTTTGAATTACATCAATCTCCTTGTATTTAGCAGTTAACATAAACTTGAAACTAATAAGTTTCCCACCAATTTTCACATATATCCCTTGATGGAGAACAAGATGCTATTCAACTATAACAAAGCAAGTATTCCCTAGATCCTTTGCAAGGAATTGGTGGTCCAATGACTAGCATAAGGTGATGGAAGTCATATTGTACCAGCTTAAATCAACGAGGGAGTTGATACTTTACAAAACCTTGGACCACTAATGACAAGGGCAAGGTCAAAGAAAAATAAAAGAAGCCCTCAATAACTTGTTGTGCAACATTTACTTACAAGAAGTTGTTAGGCATGAGTTAAGGATGGTGGAGGCTTCACCAGGGCTTGCAAATGTATCATTTGTGGAGGAACATGAAAACCAAAGCCTTGGGAAGGAAGTTGGACTTAGGAGCCCATGTTTGGGCATTTAAATGGATTATTTTCATAAGTTATATTGTTATGTAGTGGGTTGGATGAAATTCAGCATCTTAATAGGTTATTTTCATAGGTTATTATTATTATTTAATGGGTTGCATGAATTTCCTTAATAAGCCCATCTTAGTAACTAGGGTTTTTGGGGCTTAGCATATAAAAAGAGAAATAAGGATGGCTGGAGGAGGCAGACCATTTTTATGTGTATGAGCTATTTTCTCTAGTTCTTTGAGAACTAATTTTGAACTTTCATACTTGAGTGTGTTGGTTTAATAGACTCATCTTCTTCAACATTATTGTTGTTAGGAGTGACATCTAAATCCTATGGTTCTATGACGAGAACAGTAGACATGATGGGTGGAAAGCTTCAATGGATGCACGAAGTCCATTGCACATTCTAGAAGGCCCAATAACATGAACTAGTGCTTCAATGGATGCAAGAGGTCCATCTCACATTCTTGAAGGCCTAATAACATGAGCTAGAACTTTAATGGATGCAAGAGGTCCATTGCACATTCCAGAAGGCCCAATAACATGAGCTAGAGCCAAAAAGATTAAAGAAGCACTAAATGAGCTGATTGAGGACATTCAGGCCAACCCAGCTTCAAATGGTGTGAATTCAAATTTGACAAAGAGTCCAAGTCTAATTAATATAATTGGAATACTTAATGGGTCAAATTAAGTAATAACATTCACTCCCAAATAAAAGTTTATTTCTGTGTTGAAATTTGTCCATAGTTAGGAATTCCTTTAAAAAAAAGAGACAACTTTAAGTGAAATAGAAAGCAAGAGTTTTTCTCCCTCAATTCTTTTGAGGACTAAAGAACTCGTCAACAGGTACTTTTTCTTGTGGCATTCCAATCAACTTATCACCCTCAATTCCTTTCTTTTCTGGAGTGTGGCATCCATATCCTTCTTAAATACCCTCGGTTTGCATTCCTTAGAATGGTGGGTCTAGGGTTTGTGTTATTAAACTTTGGTTTAGCTTTCCTGGTTGTTCTTTGATTCCTTGTGTGCGTTGGGTCCCTAAGGCATGTCTTTCTAGGGTTTTTCGCATTAGTTGGTATCAGAGCTTGATTCTAAATAAAGTTGAATCCACTCACTCTTCAATTTTCTACCTTGTGATTTATTTATTTCTGTTTAGTTTGTCTATTATGTGCATTGTCATTCATATGCACAAATCTGTTTGTTTGCAATCCTTCTCTCTTTTCTTGTTTGTTAAAGCTCATAAATGTGCTAATTTCAATTTCAATTGTTGTATCTAAGTATTCTACTATTGTTTTGTGTTGAGAAAAAAAAAAGGAAGAGGAACAAAAGAAATAGAACATCAATTCAAATTATTGATAAGGTTAACAATTTAGTCATATTGGCTACAATAATAATAAAGCTTTCTTGGTCAACTCCAATTCTACCATCTATTTTCCTATTTTTTTAACCCAAGTTTGTCCTCTAGGTTATACTACCCCTGTCCTGATTTTTGTGAGTTTAGTTCATTAAATTCGTTTGCCTTGATATCCTTTTTGGTTTTTGATTCCTTGTTCTCCAATTTGTTCAATTCTACGCCATTTATCTTATTTTGTTCAAAATCAACATCCTTGATTTACATTATTTAGTTCTTTATAGAGCTAAAAGGGGAAATCCAAGTGGTAAAAGGTAAAAGTGAAAGTTCATATAAAGAAAAAGCCATAAAGAGTGTAAACATGAGGGAGTGTGACACCATCTTTTGAGTGACACACGTGAGGGAATGCTCTGTGAGGTATCCTAATTATTTTGTGTAGAAGTAATACTATGACATCCAAAGACAAAGGTGCAACTCATGAGAAAGCTGATGATGTGCTTTCTATTCATTTTGCAGAAATACCCATTAGTTAACACAAAAAAAAAAAAACAATTCACGTGATTCTTGTGTTTCACTGTTGCTGTTCATTCTTTCTGTAGAAATATCTATTAGTTAACCAAAAAAAAAATTTGTGGGTTTTTGGTTTTCGCTACTGCTGTTCATTTGTTTTACAAAAATGCCCATTAGTTAATAAAAAAAGCAGCTTCATTGTTCAATTGCTAAGTTACTCGATTAGATTTGATAATCAATTGTTGTCCAATTACACTGTTAAATTCATCAAACTTGTTGTCATTCTGTTTGCTTTATTGCTATCTTCCTTGATTGTGTCACTTCTCTGAAGTGGTAGGTCTAGGATTAATATATTCAAGTTTTGTTTGATCAAATTTAGTTTACTTAGAACCTTTTAAAAAAGCTCTTGATTGTGAAATTACAATTAATTGTATGAAACACATCAAGTGGAGTGTAAACATGTAAGAGAGCAATTTGAAAGGATGACATTTTCTATTCTTCATCATTTTCTGCTACTATAAACATGTCACATGATAAAACAAATAGAATGGAATTTGCCTTACTAGACCTTAAATTTTTTATGAAATCCCTACAGGGGAAGTTTAAGAGAGTGTAGTTTATGTTTAAGAGAATGCATAAAGTCAAGGTAAAACCCTAACTAATGTATTAAGACTCAATTGAACTTACAAGCCCAAATAAAACCAAGAAATTAAGCCTTTTCTACATGTAATTTGGCCTTAACTTAAAATCCAACTAACCAAAACAAAATCAGAACCATTAATACAACTGGCATGCAATTAAACCTTTCCTTAGTTTGCTCATATAGACTTATATCATGGGTTTCAAGTTTTGTTCTTCAAGTTCTAAGCCTTGTCCATCAGCACATAAAGACCAGTGATAATTCTTGGTGTAGCATTGAAAATTTTTAGAATAGCATTGGAATCTTTTAGAGCATCCTCTTTGTCATGTAGTTCTATGATTAAGCCTTGTAAAGCCTCTTTGTCCTTGTCCTAGTAATTGGACCGCCGATTCCTTGCAAAGGATCTTGGGAATACTTACTTTGTTGCACTTGAACAGCACCTTATTCTTCATCACTATGAAGGAGTCCATCCATTGTAGGCATTTAAGGATTTATTATGTATTCAAAAAGGGCCAATAACATGTTCAATAACTAAAAGAATGAAAGTGGCACTTAGCAAGCTGATTAAAGAAATATGGGCTAGAGAAGCTAATTCAAGCTCCAAGAGCAAAGCATATCTTAATGTGGGTTAAGGCTTTATTAGTTGTATATGTAGGTTAACTGGGCATTTATTAAGTGATTTTAAGGGTTTTTACAACAACTCCTAAAAAACAGGAGCAAAGTTGTTAACTTATTTAGAAAGTTTATTTTTATCTCTAGGGCCAGGATTATTAATTTAGCCCATAAATAGGCTTGATTTCATTTTTAAAGGAGACAAATCTTTGATAAAATAACATATGAGAATGTTTTAGAACTATAGAACTTATCAAAAACTAACTTTTGTTGTGGGTTTAACCCGATTTATCACTTCTAAATCCCTTCTTTTATAGAGTGTGATAGTCATATCTTTCTTTGTATAGTAGGTTTATATTCTTTTGAACATTGGGTTTAGGTTTTGTATCATTTAAATTTGATTTAACTTTCTTTGGTTCCTTTCTATTTCTTTGTGTATGTTAGGTTCCTAAGCCACATCTTTTGGGGTTCACATTAGGCATGCTTGTTGCAATAACTCTAATGTATATAAAAGTTAATTTTATAATTATTTTACATGAATAACTATTTGTAACAAAAGTAAGAGCATTATTTATGAGAAATGAAGTGATTGTATCATCTTTCACAAAATCAACCATTCCAATAGTGTAAGAAAAGTTATTTTAAGTTTAATAAGTCATATGTTTGATGGACTTCAAAGGATTTAGACTACTAAAAGTATATTGATACACTTGTTGCAATGAATCTAATATTCAATGTAGATATAAAAGTTAATTTTATAATCATTTTGTGTGAATGACTTATTGCAACTAAAGGAGAAGCATTGTTACCAAGTAATGAACCATTTAAAATATTTAAGAAAAGGTAATGAAAATCAATGACTCTTATATATTGGTGCATTTCAATGGATTTAGACTATCAAGGGTGTATAGATGTGCTTGTCATATTGAATGTAATGTTGGATGTAGACACAAAAGTTAATTTCACAATTATTTTGTATGAATGTGCCCTTAAAACAAATGAAGAAGCCATGTTAGCAACAAATTAAGTGACAAACTCATCTTTTAAGCAATAAACCATTCAAACCATAAACAAAAGTTGATCAAGGTCTATGATTGCTATGTTTTATGGACACACTAATCATGAGTCATTTTATATTTTTGTACTTGAAACATAGAGTATTACTTACTATTAGGAGAGTTTATTATTCACACTAATTATAAGTCACTAAAGCATTTGCAAGGTTAAGTAAAAGTTAGTAGGAAATGTGCTTATTGGATGAAGCTCTTATAACCATTTCATTATGTTAACAACTACAAATCTAGTCGTTGAAAAGTTGTGGCAAATGCATTATCAAAGAAACATGCATAGCCCTTCATACTCAATGCCAAGCTACTTAAATTTGAGCTAGTTAAGGATTTGTACCTTAATGTCCATGATTTCTTTTCCATCTATATGTCTTATGATAAACGTTATAGACAAGTCTTATAAACATACTGATTTTCTCTTTAAGGATGGAAAGTTATGGATTCTTGAGAGTCTAGTGAGAGATCTATTGATTCAACAAGCTCATGGTAATTGTCTAGCTAAGAAATTATGGAATGAGCAAAATTTTACTAATGCTTTAAGAGTATTTCTGTTGCCTAGGAGTGAATAAAAGTGTGCAAGCCACTGTTAAGAGGTTTGTAACATGTCATAAGGCCACTATTGCCATAAGGATTTTACACTCTTCTAACTATAGAGATTCTTGGGACTGATGTGAGTACAGATTTTGTACTTGGGCTACTAAGAATTTAAAGGGGAAAGGATTCTATAATGGTGGTAATAGATCATTTCTTCGAGATGGCTCATTTTGTTCCTTTCCATAAGATAGATGATGCTTCTCACATTGTTGACATATTCTTCTAATAAATCATTAGGCTTTATAGAGTGCCTATGAGCATTGTTTAAAATCAAGATTTGAAGTTTCTTAGTTATTATTGGAATAGAATCTTTAGGCTATGTGCCACCCTCAAATGGATAGCCAAAATAAGGTGGTGAATAAAACCCTATCAACCTTGCTAAGGTCATTAATTAGCAAGAACTTGAAGAAATGGGATGAATACCTTACACATGCTAAAATTTCATTTAATAGGGACACTTATTGCACTACTAGTCTTACTCAATTTAGGGTAGTATATGACTTGAATCCTATCACTCCTATTGACCGAGAAGAGAGAGCAAAGACAATGAAGAAGCTTTAGGAGTAAACTTTGGCTCAAATTGAAAAGAAAAATGAATCTTACAAGCAAGCAACCAATAAGCATGAAAAGAATGTTCACTTTGCTCCTAATGACTTGGTATGGATTCACTTGAGAAAGGAAAAGTTTCCAAGCATGAGGAATTTTATAACTGATCCCTAAGCTAAAGGTCCATTCCAGGTATTGGAAACTACTAAGAGATTAGAGTGTTTCAACCACTTTTAATGTTTAAGACTTGTCTCAATATTTGGAAGACAATGGTTAGTTGTATTTTAAGGGAAAGCCTTTCCAACAAAAGGAGATCGATACATCACCTAACCCTTCATGTTGCATTTAACCCAACTTATCACTCCTAAATGCTTTCTTTTCTATAGTGTGGCATTTATATACTTTTTTTATACCTTTGGTTGATGTTCCTTTGAACATTAGATTTAGGTTTTGCATGATTGAAATTTGATGTAGCTTTCTTGGGTTCTTATTTGATTCCTTATGCATGTTATGCCCTAAGCAATGTCTTTTGTGGTTCACATCAAAAGGGGGAATGATGGGAATCAAGTTAACACATGTAGTGATCCATTTCACACATATGAAGGTCAAATAACAAAAGCTAAAGGTATAAGGATGCAAGAAGATTTAAAGGGGCTTATTGAAATTATTAGGTTTGAAAGCAAAGTACAACAAAGAGATAAAGGATTAGAAGAACATTTGGGTTTTATTAATATGGGTGAATTGCTTATTGGAGCAATGTTAAGCAATAAAATCTACTTTTAAACATAGGGCTACTATAAAATAAGAGTTTGCAATAACTAAAATTGTTTATATATTTTATGAGTTTATCATTGTCTATATTTTAGTTGTTATTTCAGCCTATAAAGACATACCTCTTTGTAAGCTCAAAGGACAAATGATTTATATGAATTGAGAAGTAAGCAACTTTTTTCATTAAGTTCTCCATTAAACATTAAGAACTTATCAAGATTATTATCTTAGTCATTCCTACCTAACTTATCACTTCCAAATTTCTTATTTTTTAGAGTGTGGCATCCATATCCTTTTTTATATCTTATGTTTGTGTTCCTTGCATGGTTGAAATCTAATTTAGCTTTCTTAGATCCTTGCTCGATTCCTTGTGCATGTTGGGTACCAAGCCACGTCTTTTGGCTTTCACGATAGGTCAACCTTATTAGGTAAAAATGAAGCAAAGACATCATCTTTCAAGTAGTGAATCATTCTATCCATGTAGAAAAAGATAATTAAGGTGAATGACCCTTTTATGTGATTTAATTTAATGGACTTAGATTACTTATTTATTGATGTGCAACTAACAATGAATTTAACGTTTAATGTAGCCATTAATGTTAATCAAATGATTTTTTTGTGCACATAATTCTTTGCAACGAAAGAAAAAAACCTTATTATTGAGGACTAAGGTGACAATTTCAAGTTTCAAGCAATGAATGGTAAAAAATGTTAATCAAGAGAAATAACCCTTTTATTCAATGAATTTTAGTGGATTTAGAATACCCAACCAATAACAACATGCATCTCACAATAAAATCAAAGACTAGGTATACATTTAAGTTAATTCCCTAATTCCTTTTATGAATGACCCTTTGAATGAAAGGGTAAGCCTTATTAGTAAGAAATGAAGTGTTGACCTCATTATTAATTCATTGAACCATTCTATCCATATGAGAAAAATTAATAAAGATATGAAGTTCCTGACTTCACTCTAAGATCTACTAGTTTGTGATACTGAGAGGGGGGTGAATCAGTATCACCACAATTTGCAGATATGTGAACAACTTCAACCTTTTCTTAAAAACGAACGCTTTCTCAGATTCGACTAAGGTAGATCTATTGCTACCTACTAATCACAATAGTCCCAAAGTCACCTTTCAGACACTTTGCCTATTAGGTCTTCGTTAGGTTATAGGTTGAATGATACTTTTGCTGTGTTCACACAACTCAATTCAAAACACAAAACATAAAACAAAGTAAGGACACATGAGATTTATGTGGTTCTATCAACGTGACGTACATCTACGGTGGTAAGGACTCTCCTTCTACCGAGACAATCCACTATACTTGAGAATACTAGTTACAATAGATGTTTGAATCCTCTACTCCTTTCACTATTGCAAATACTAAGCAAATACAATACAAAGAGTGTCACTTACTGTGTCTACCCTTCTTCTAACTTGTCTTGCCTCTGTTGAATTGAAAAGGCTGCTTCATTGTCGCTTTGAAGTTCACCACAATGCTCTCTAACCTCTCTTGAAGAAATCTGGAAATACGTTGAGTTCTTTCAATGCTTCATCGAATTCCTTCTCTAGGTTGTCTCACACAGCTCTTACTTTCACCGTCTCACGGTCTCACCTGTCTCCTATTTCACGATCTCATTATCTCACGACTCGCCTCACGTTTCCAATTTGTCGTTCCACGTCTCACGGCCTACCTTACATTTCTAGTTTGGCATTTCATGTCTCACACATGTTTCTGGTTTGCACACTTTACTGGTTTCACGACTCACGTACGTTTCTGGTTTGCACGCCTTGCTGGTCACGCGCCTCACGTACGTTTCTAGTTTGCCCTTGTCCGTTTCACACATCTGGGCAACTTGGTTTGCTTTCCCGGTGGTCTCCTTTTTCACAGTATCTCCTCTCTTCCCTTACGGATGGTGTGTTGTCTCCTCTCTTACCAATGGTGCGTTTGCCTCTCCTCTTATCGTGAGTCACATAGTTTCCTTCCAGCCGTTGCCCGGTTTCCCTTGCTGTCCAAGGTCTCCCTTGGTTTGCCATGTGTTCACTCTTGCTGTCCAACTGGTTTACTCTTCCTTATTGTAAGGTTTTGACTCACCAAGGTCTCACTTGCCATTGGTGTGTTGTGATCGTGCTCTTCTTATTGCTATTCACCTTGCCTTGACCGTTCTTCTTCTTGTCGTCCACACCTCTTTTGCTGGTTGATTGCTTTGCCATTTAACTTGTGTTGGCCGAATGTTTTCTTGTGTTAAAAGGTTCCTCCTTTGTGTTTGGCCGGTTGTCTCCTTGCTTGGACGTCTAGGGTTTTCTCTCAAGGTTGTGTTTTCTCTCTTGGCCGAATACCCTAGCTTGTGTTGGCCAGTTTCTCTCTTTGGATGGTTTCTTTTTGTGTTGGCCAAATGGTTGGTTGGACGTTCTCTCTCTTTCAGCTAGTGGTGGTTTTGCCATTCACTCTTTGGTTTTGGCATGCTGTTTTGTGTTTGGCCGTTCCACCTATTCTGATTTGTGATTTGCCGTCCTCCCACTCTTGTTGTCCAATCGTTCCTCCCTTGTTTTCTCTCTTTGGCCAATCACCAACCTTTGCCGTTTATGCTGTTTTTCCGTGTAGGGTAGGGTTTTTTTCTTGATTGCCTCTTTGGTTGGCCGGTTGTATAGGTTTTCTGAATGGTTGAATTGCTGACCCTCCCCTAACTTTGTCTTCCAAGGCCTTTATATACTCTCTTCCATGAAACCCTAATAGGGCTTACATGGCAGATTTATGTTCTTGCCCTTACGTGGGGGATTTACTTTCTTGCCCTTCCATGTGGCTTTACTTTTTTGCACACTTAAACCTAGTTGACAACAATTACAACCTATACAAGGTTGTGGGAACAACAAGATAAATAACTACTTTATTCAATGAAACGCCATGGATTCAAACTATTCATGTTATATTAACAACATGTCATAGTGAAATTAACTTTGGTGTAGACATGGATGTTAATTGTATAATCTCTTGTTATGAATAATTCCTTACCAAGAAAGTAGAAGACATATTGTCAAGGATATATGTTGTGTGTAGTCACAACTAGCAAAGAAATATGATCTAATTAGTGTAGCATGCAATTTCTCAAAACATAAAACACTTAGAATAAAACATAAATGATCAAGATGATCATCTTTCTATAAATCAAAATATCATTAAAATACACAACTATAAATTTTTCAATGAATGCATGTAAAATATGATTCATCAATCTCACAAAAGTGGTCAGTGCATTATGAGACCAAATGACATAATAAGTCATTTATACAAAACCATACTTAGTTTTGAAAAATATTTTCCACTTATCTCCCCCTCTCATCTAATTTGGGATATCTACTTTTCAAATCAATTAAAGTTGTATTTTTGCACCAAAGAAAGAAAGGAATTAGATAAAAAGATAAAATAAAAAAATAAAAAAATAGTGATTTGTTGATTGCTCAAAATGGAAATTTGTTGCCTTATTTTTCTTTTAAAGGGAATTCCAACTGCTAAGCCTACATTCAAGATAGTTGAATTGGAGTTTTATTTTATGTTAGTTTGCTTTGCACATATAATTGCTAGCAATTATATGCTTTACTCAAATATAGCAATAATTGTTAACAATTATACATTTTAAAATCTTATTTGGATATATTTCACTCCATTGATTTGTTCTTCCTTATCTCATAATTTGTAATTTTTAATCCATTATTTTTTTAATATATGTTGACTTGTACACTTTGGAAAAGTTTTTTATTGGACTCTAATGTTGATTAACAAATATGCGTGTGTGTGTGTGTGTGTGTGTGTGTGTATGAAATGTATATGCTATCGTTAAGTTATTAGTGAGACTTTGGCTTTTTATATTTATGGTAGAAAATTTTGAGCAAAATTGATTCATTATTTTACTCATCAACTGCAATTAACACTTATAACTATAGTTAAAATCACCCAAAAGTTAATAAATTCTTTAATATTATTATGATAGGACCAAATATTATTGGTAACTCATGTAAACATAAAGATGTACTACACCAAAGCTATTATTTTTTTAAAAAAAGAAAAGCTATCTTTTTATTAGTATCACTTAAATATTTTTATGAATAAACCCTAAATAATAAAACTTGATATCCATTTAAAAAAATTTCCTAATAGTGCCTTATTTGAAAACCACCTTCACCACCATCAATTCACCACCTACCATTTTTCTATTTCTAAATTACAAATAGTTATCAAGATCTTACAATTTTAGGTATTTTCAAATTAAATCCTCTTTTTTCTTTTCTAATTTATTTTTTTGTCGATAAAATTTGAAGTTTCCAACTTTAACCTAGGATCTACTAGTCTATGATACTGAGAGGGGGGGTGAATCAGTATCACACCCCTTAAAAACACACTCTAATAATTTAAGTCAAAATATTCTACTTATTTAATACTCTAGCTCTTGTCAATATGCAGGTATGTGAACAACTTCAAACATTTCTTAAAAGCGAACTCTTTCTCAAATTTGACTAAGGTAGATCTATTGTTACCTACTAATCACAATAGTCCCCAAACTCAACTTTCAAACACCTTGCCTACTAGACAGATAGGATGTTCTTGATTAGGTCTTCTTTAGGTTATGAGTTCAATGATACTTTAACTGCGTTTACAACTCAATTCAAAACATAGAATGTAAATCAAAGTAAGGACACAAGAGATTTACGTGGTTCCGTTAATGTGACGTACATCTACGGTGGTAGGGACTCTTCCTCTACTGAGACAATCCACTATACTTGAGAATACCAATGTGGTACTCCCGATGTTCACAATGTAGTTACAATGGATGTCTTAATCCTCTGTTCCTTTCACTATTGCAAATACAAAGCAAGTACCATACGAAGAGTGTCACTTACTGTGTCTACCCTTCTTCTAGCTTGTCTTGCCTCTATTGAATTGAATAGGCTGCTTCATTGCTGCTTAGAAGTCCGCCACAACACTCTCTAACTTCTCTTGAAGAAATTTGGAAATACGTTGAGTTCTTTCCAATGCTTCACCGAATTCCTTCTCTAGGTTGTTTCACACAACTCTTGCTTTCACCGTCTCACGACTTCACCCGTCTCTTGATCTCATAGCCTACCTCACGTTTCTGGTTTGGCATTTCATGTCTCACGCACATTTCTGGTTTGCCCGCTTTGCTGATCTCACGCCTCACACACGTTTCTGGTCTTATGCCAATGCACGTTCTAGTCTCACGCCATCGCATGTTCTGGTCTCACGCCATCACACGTTCTGGTCTCACGCCGACGCACGTTCTGGTCTCATGTTTCAGATCTGCACCTGCTTCGCTGTTCTCAAGCCTCACGGATACCAAATCTGCTCTTCCAGTGATTTATTTTTCACATTTGCTCTCTCGGTGGTCTGGTTTTCCACGTTTGCTCTCCCAATGGTCTGTCTCTCTCTTTTACGGTGGTGACTTTCTCTCTTACGGTCTAGCCGTATCTCTCCTGCCATCCAGCTAGATCTCTCTCACCGTCCAACTGGATCTCTCTCTCATCATCTAGCCGAATTTTCTCTGTTCTGTCGTCCACCCTTTTTGGCTGTCTCGTATTTTCTCCCTTTCGACCCCTCTTCGTTCTATCGTTCACTCTTTTCTTTTGCCGTCAACTCTTTGCCAAGAGTTCTTGTATTTCCACCGCCCGTCCACTCTCCTCTTTGGCTGTGTCGGATTTTTCTCTTTTGCAACCCTTGTTCTGCTGTCCAGCCCCTTCTCTGATTTTGGTCGTATTTCTTTTTCTCCTTCCTACCCGATTGTATATGTTCTGTGTAGGGTTTTCCTTTTCTCTTGCAAAGTTGTGGTTTTACTTTCTTGCCCCTCCATGTAGCTTCAAATTACTCTCTTGCCTCTCTATGTGGCTTTACTTTCTTGCCCTCCATGTCAAATTAATTGCACACTAAAATCTAGTTGACAACAATTACAACCCATACAAGGCTGTGGGAACAACAAAATTATTTTCATAGGTAATAAAATAAAAACTAAGATAGACTTTGCAAAAATAAGGAGTGAGATATAGTCTATGCCTAATTTGTGCCTTTTTCTTTGTCTTGGTGTAGTAAAAAATAGTATAAATTTACAAGCATTTGAAATTGATAAAAAAATTTCTAAGTTCATAATGATGTGATTGATACTTTTTGTAGAAGTAGATTTAAAAACTTTGCAAGGATGATGTAGCATTGTTATCACAACTTTAACTTAGTATATGGTTTAACTACTCACTATAATGTAAATTCTAATTATGATTTTCTATATGGCAATGAATTACTAAATGTATGGGACAAGACAAGATACTCCAATCAGAAAAGTACATGAGGTAAACACATCTACTCTTTTACAATAAATTTCTAACCTTGCTTTTATTGTTTGATAGATGGTTGTGAAAAATATGCAACAAATTAAGGCATGTGACGTATGTTTAATGATGGGACATGCCATTAACTTATGCCTAATTCTTCAAGAGAAGCATAAGAGTAGGATTTTTAGGGCAACCAAGCAAGAATGATCCTTACATACAATCCAAGATGGAGGGATCATCCTGACTTAAGCAATGGCATAATAGGCATCTAATTGAAAATTTGTATCAAAATAAGCTAGCAAGGTTCCAACAAACTCAATAACCCCATCCACATAAAAAAATATAGCTATGCCTAGTTCAAGTGCATCATTGAAAAATATGTTTAAAACCTTCTTAACTCACACATAGCAATTTCCACAAGAGACAAGAGCGAGCATACACAATTATGAAAATTAAGTGAGTTAGCTAACTTCCACAATAGGGAGATTGGATGTTCAGGAGTCAAGTAAATTACCTTCTTAACCCCTAGTAAATCCAAAAGAAATTGTGAGTGCTATATCATTAAGGAGAAGAAAATAACTGATGAAAACACATAAGAAAATACATACTGTGGCCATTGAAAAAGAGGTAGAGATTTCTTCATTTAAGGTAAATCTTAACTCTTCCATTTAGATAAAAACTAACCCCCTTTCTTTCCCCATTAGGCGTATAAAATCTAAAAAGAAGGAGCATAAGAGAAAGATCCTTGAGACATTCTACAAGGTAGAGGTAAAGATAGCACTTTTAGAGGCAATTAAGCAAGTACTAAGTTATGTGAAGTTTCTCGAGGAGTTATGCACTAATAAATGGAGACTGAAAGGTGATAGGAAGATTATAGTGGGGCAAAATGTATTTATAGTTGTGGTTCTCCAAAGGAAGCTTCCCCCTAAGTGTAAAGATTTAGGTATATTCATCATCTCATAACAAATAGGTAATACCATATTTGAAAGAGTCATGTTAGATTTAGGAGCTTCTATTAATGTTGTTGTTCCCACAACTTTGTATGGGTTGTAATTGTTGTCAACTAGGTTTAAGTGTGCAAGAAAGTAAAGCCACATGGAAGGGCAAGAAAGTAAAGCTACATGGAAGGGCAAGAAGATAAATCCACATGGAAGGGCAAGAACATAAATCCGCCGCGTAAGCCCTATTAGGGCTTCAGGGAAGAGAATATAAAGACCTTGGAAGACAAAATTAGGGTAATGCCAACACAATTGAATACACGGCAAAACACAAAAGTGTGTGGATGGCCAAACAGAGAAAACAGAAAAACACAACATATAGCCAAAGCACACCGACGGCAAGCGAACGGCAGAATTGGGGACAGCAAAATAGAAAATAAGTAGCAGTCGTGAACAGTGTAACCGTCGAGAGAGAGAAAGAGGAGACGGTCGATGGCCAGGCTGAACGAAGAACAGCCGTTGTCGGAGATAAGAGAGAAAACAAGCCGTCGTTGGAAAAGGAGAGAGGGTGAACAACATAAAAAAAAAGAGTGATCGGAAAACACAAAGCATCTCTCTTGGCAACATATGGCCAAATAAGGGAAAAGGAGAGAAAATCTGGAACGACCAAAGAAGAGTGGACGGCTGGACGGTAAGAGAGAGAAATCTAGCTGGATAGCAAGAGAAAGAGAAATGGACAAGCGAGTGTGAGACAGTGAGATCGTAAGACAAGGAGACGGGTGAGACCGTGAGATGGTGAAAGCAGGAGCTGTGTGAGACAACTTAGAGAAGGAATTCGGTGAAGCATTGGAAGAACTCAACGTATTTCCAAATTTCTTCAAGAGATGTTAGAGAGCGTTGCGGTGAACTTCTAAGCGGCAGTGGAGCAGCCTCCCTAGGATCTACTAGCTTGTGATACTGAGTGGGGGGGTGAATTAGTATCACCACAATTCGCAATTTACAGGTAAGTGAACAACTTCAACCTTTTCTTAAAAGCGAACTCTTTCTCAGACTCAACTAAGGTAGATCTATTGCTACCTACTAATCACAATAGAAAAGGTCTTCGGAATAAGGTAAAGACCCAACCCCAGAGGAGTTAAGGCAGTTTGAAATAAATGGGAATGCCTTAAATGTCATCATTTCAGCATTGACAGATGCTGAGTATGTTAAAGTTATGGACTGCAAATCTGCTAAGGAGATATGGGATAGATTGCAAAAGGTCTTGAAGGTGATGGCAGAATGATGGACACTAAGCTTCAAGTGTTCAAGAAGAGATATGAATCTCTCAGAATGGAGAAGAATGAGACAATCCAAGAGTTCTTCACCAGGGTCATTGATGCTGTAAACGACCTTAGAAGTCATGGGAAGAACAAGAAGGACTCATCTATTGTGAAGAAAATTCTGAGAATTCTGCCTGAGAGGTTTGCCTTAAAGGTAGTAGCCATAGAGGGGAGTAGAGATCTCAATTCTATGTCTCTGCATTATCTCTAGTGCAATCTCATTACATATGAGATGAGGATAAAGTCAGCTAAAAGCTCTACAACAACGAAGGTATCAAAGGAGGCAGCTTTCAAAGCCATGAAACACTTGAAGATAAAAGAAGAGGAAGAATCCCAGTGAGGATGATGATGATGATGAGGAAGAAAGTGAAGGTGAAGTATTGGCTTACTTTACAAGGAAGTTCAAAAGGGGGTCTAAGAAGGGAAAAGGACAGTTGTCCTTGAGATGTTATCACTGTGGGCAAACTGGACACTTTGCTTCTCAGTGCAAAGTGAAACTTGATGATAAAGATGAGGATGGTGATGATGAGTAGAATTCAAAATGGAGAAAACCATCATTCAAATCAAAGAAGTCCAGCAAGAAGATTGCCAACCAACAGAAGAAAAGAGACTCATTCAAGAGTTATGTGAGTCAGACAAAAGAAGCTGATGAGGAGGAAGATGAAGACTCATCAGATGAGCAGGCCTTTATGGCATCAGCTTAAAGTGGTAGTTTAACCTCTGAAGAGGAAGAGGAGGTTGATGAAGAAGAACCAGATCTTGAAGTGAGTTGGAAGCAGCTTTAAAGGAGATAATCAGAAAGGGCAGAACTATAAAAAGGTTGGAGGCTCACATAAAACAAATTGAAGCAAAGTCTAAGGAAGCTGAAAGTCAAAAGGATGAAATAAGGGCTAAACATATTAACTTGAAGAGAAGATTTGAAGAACAGATCAAAATATGTGAAGACCTTACAATAGAACTTGGCTCAAGGACTTCAACAATTGAAGAAACGGAGATAGAGTTGCTGAAACTTCAGCAACAACTCAAAAAGAGTGAGAAGAACTTGCAGAAATTTGAAGTGGTAGGAGAAAGAAGCTTTGCAAGAGAAAAGAAGAATGAAACATTGCCATAGAAGTTAAAAGAGAAGGCTGTGACTCAAGTGAAGATAACTGAAGAAAAGAAGACAGTTATCAAACCAAAGTCAAGGCCAAAAATGATGTGTGTGGTTAAAGAGCAGTAACCCATAGCTGCTACGTCTCAAAGAAAAGAAAGTCAACCAGCAGAGGGCTACGGCTGAATAGAAGAAGGTGACTAAAATGAAAGTCAAACAAGCAAAGAAGCCAGCTATTTTGCCTACATAGCAACTGATGAATAGAAGAAGACAAGCTGTGATCAGACCCAAGAAGAGGCAGTTTCAAGGTCATTGCCTTTATTATGGAGTTTGGGGTCATAAGGCGAGTAACTGCTGGTGGAGAAGGCCAGTATATGTCTCCAACTTTAGAAGATACGATGCTGCATACAGGGGGAGACAATACAAAATTCAGAGAAGAACACTTGTCGTGAGTTCTTGCACATACTATAAAAGGCAAGGACACATTGACAAGGAGTGTTGGTGGAAGCCCAAACCAATGGTTTCAAAGAACAAGTTTGCTGTATTGGCAAACTTGGAATAGTGTGAAAGGCGCGGGCAGGATGGCCATAATGCCAAGAGATGCATGATACTTCTCCCTGAGCAAGAGAAGGCACTCAATGGCACAGTAAAAACAAGCGGTGTAGTCAAAGCTAAGAAAAAGGAGAAAGCTATCTTCCAGCCAATTTAAAAGAAGGAATATAGAGCAAAAAGGGAGGTGACTAATATAGCTAAAATTGCACTAAAGGCTGATTTCAAGGATAAGCAGTAGATCCTAGATAGTGGATGCACTTTGCACATGACGAGAGACAAGAGTAAATTATCAAAGCTAAACAAATCAAGAGATAGCAGAGTCAAGTTTGGCAATGATGATTCACTCAACATCAGTGGTCAGGGGTCAGTGAATATTGGAAAAGGGAAGCTGAAAGATGTTCTGCACGTTGAAGGACTCAGATATAATCTAGCATCTGTTAGCCAACTATGCAACGATGACCACAAAGTGATATTCACAAAAACAGGTTGCCAAGTAAAGAGTAAAGAAGGCAATATTGTTACAGCTGGAAAGAGAACAGCTGAAAATTTGTACGTGATTGATGAGGACAAGACAAACAGCTGTCTACTTATAAAGGAAGAAGAAAATCAGCTCTAGCATAGGAGGCTGGGACACTTATCACAGAAGAACATGAGGAAGCTGACCACTACTCATGCAATCAGAGACATTCCTGACCTCAAGAGAGAGAGAGAAAGAGTATGTTTGCTCAGCATGCTCTAAAGGAAAACATGCCAAAAAGCAGTACAAGACCAAAGAGTTTAGTTCTGAAGCAATGCTTGACATTGTGCATACTGATTTGTGTGGACCGATGAGGACAAAAGGGTTGAAAGGTGAAAGGTACTTCATTTTGTTTGTTGATGATTATTTGAGAAGGACCTGCCTCATGCACCTCAAACACAAGTTAGAAGTTTTGAATTGCTTTAAGAGATACAGAAGATTGGCTGAAAATAAGAGTGAAAGGAAGATCAAAGTATTTTGGTCAAATCAAGGCACTGAATTTACAAATGAAGCTTTTGAAGATTACCTTAAGAAGCATGGTATTCATCATCAGATGACAGCAGCAAGAACACCTCAACAGAACAGTGGTGGTAGAGAGGAAGAATAGAGCTGCAGTTGAAATGGCAAGAACTCTACTGCTGGAATCCAAGTTTCACACAAGATTTTGGACAGAAGCAACATTTACAGCTGTACATCTACTGAATAGAGTTTTACTAAGGCCCAATACTGATAAGACTCCATATGAGCTATGGAGTGGGAAGAAGACAACAGCCAAGTATTTCAAAATCTTTAGCAGCCCATGTTTTATGAAGAACAAGGAGCAAAACTTGGGAAAATTCAACGCTAGGTCTGATGAAGGCATCTTTGTGGGATAATCAGAAAAGAAAAAAGGTTACAGAGTTTTCCTGCATAAGCTAGGAAAAGTGATCACTTCCAGTGATGTGAGAATAGATGAGAACTGGAAAACAATGCAGAATGGAGAAGTTGAGGACAATAAAGAAGATGACTTCAATGTAAATGAAGAATCAGACCAACCTGAAGAAAAGGAACAAGAAGTAAGTTCAGACTCGGAGAAGAGTGAGTCTGAAGATGAAGAAAGAGATCCTTTTGCAACTAAGACTGTGCAAGAAAGAATGCCAAAGAAAACGGGGACTAGTGCTCATCAAGAAAATTAGATCATAGGTGACCCATTAGCAGGAGTTACAACAAAAAGAAGAATTATGAGAGTTACTGCTTTACTCTCACAAGTTGAACCTAAATCTGTTGAAGAAGCTACACAAGATCTAACCAAACCTCTGTCCACAAAGCTGTTTGAAAAGCACAGATTGAGTCTATCTGTGCAAATGCCTCCTCAAGCCTGAAAATCAGGTGAATCCTCCATCTCTACTTTGCGAATTTTTCAGATTTGTAATTGGTTGGCAAAGGGGGAGAGAAGCAACAGTGCAAGGGGAGCTGTTAAGAAAGGGGGAGTGCATATTTAGGGGGAGTTGAAATTGCTGCATAATGGCTTTTGTTATGAGTGTTGCCAACAATTACAAAGGGGGAGTTTGTTGTTCCCACAGCCTTGTATGGGTTGTAATTGTTGTCAACTAGGTTTAAGTGTGCAAGAAAGTAAAGCCACATGGAAGGGCAAGAAAGTAAAGCCACATAGAAGGGCAAGAAGGTAAATCCATATGGAAGGACAAGAACGTAAATCCACCGCGTAAGCCCTATTAGGGTTTCATGGAAGAGAATATAAAGACCTTGGAAGAAAAAATTAGGGTAAGGCCAACACAATTGAATACACAGCAAAACATAAAAGTGTGTGGACGACCAAACAAAGAAAACAGAAAAACACAACATACGGCCAAAGCACACCAACGGCAAGCGAATGGCAGAACAGGGGACGGCAAAATAGAAAAGAAGTAGCTGTCGTGAACAGTGCAGCCATCATGAACAGTGTAACCGTTAGAGAGAGAAAGAGGAGACGGTTGACGGCTGGGCTGAATGTAGAACAGCCGTCGTCGGAGATAAGAGAGAAAACAAGTCGTCGTCGAAAAAGGAAAGAGGGTGAACGACATAAACACAAAGTGTGACCGGAAAACACAAGGCATCTCTCTCAGCGAAATAGGGAACAAAGAGAGAGACAACCCGATACAGAGAAAGAGGCAGGTCAAAAATTGAGCAAATCGGAGCAGATCAACGGGAAAGAGAGAAGAGAAACCCAACTCCCAGACCAGAGGAGTTAACGAGAAGGAGAGAAAGAGAAACCCGACAGCTAGAATAGAGGAGTCGATGGGAAGGAGAGAAAAAGAAACCCGACAGCTGGAACAGAGGAGTCGACGGGAAGGAGAGAGAACACACGACCAAATAAGGGAAAAGGAGAGAAAATCTGGAACAGTCAAAGAAGAGTGAATGGTTGGATGGTAAGAGAGAGAAATTTGGCTGGACAGCAAGAGAGAGAGAAACGGACAAGTGAGTGTGAGACAGTGGGATCGTGAGACAAGGAGACGAGTGAGACCGTGAGACAGTGAAAGCAGGAGCTGTGTGAGACAACCTAGAGAAGGAATTCGGCGAAACATTGAAAGAACTCAACGTATTTCCAGATTTCTTCAAGAGAGGTGAGAGAGTGTTACGATGAACTTCTAAGCGGCGGTGGAGCAGCCTTTCAATTCAACAAAGGCAAGACAAGTTAGAAGAAGGGTAGACACAGTAAGTGACACTCTTTGTATTGTACTTGCTTAGTAATTGCAATAATGAAAGGAGCAGAGGATTAAGATATCCATTATAACTGGAATTTTTAAGTATAGTAGATAGTCTCGGTAAAGGGGAGTCCCTACCACCATGGATGTACGTCACGTTGATGGAATCATGTATATCTCATGTGTGCTTAATTTACTTTACGTTATGTGTTTTGAATTGAGTTGTGAACGCAGCTAAAGTATCAGCCAACTCATAACCTAATGAAGACCTAAACAAGAACATCCATATTGTCTATTAGGCAAGGTGTCTGAAAGGTGACTTTGGGGACTATTGTAATTAGTAGGTAGCAATAGAACTACCTTAGTCGAATTTGAGAAAGAATTTGCTTTTAAGAAAAGGTTGAAGTTGTTCACTTACCTGCAAATTGTGAATTGTGGTGATACTAATTCACCCCCTCTCTCAGTATCACAAACTAGTAGATCCTAGGGAGAAGTCGGGAACTTCACTGAAAAACTCACAAAGTAGAGATGGAGGATTTACCTGATTTTCAGGCTTGAGGAGGCATTTGCACAGATAGACTTAATCTATGCTTTTCAAACAGCTCTGTGGACAGAGGTTTAGTATTAATACTATTATCAAGGACCATTACAAAAATACTATTATTATTATACAAGTAGTTGATTGTATTAATACTTACCCTGATGGTGTAGATGAGGATGTGTTAGTATAGGTGAATAAGTTAATGTTTCAAGCTAACTTATGCATACATATGAATGACGTTGCTTTTCCTAACTCTACACCTATTTTGTTTGGAAGACAACCTTCTTAAAGATAGCTAAGACAATAATTGATGTGCATGAGAGTACCTTGATGATGGAGTTTAAAGGTGAACAAATTCAGCTCAATATTTACAAAATTATAAGGTACCATAGTGATGTCCTTTCAGTTTACACTATAAATGATATTGATTCTTTGGCATAGGAAATGTTTTAGTTGATAAGCAAAGAAGAGTTAGAATTGACAATTGTAAAAGATTTTGAGCTACATACAAAAGGAGAAGTTGAGCTAAGCAAGGAGTTAAAGAAGATTATGATTGAATTTCATTCATTATCAATGATTTTAGATAGATATGTAGTTTCTTTCATTTAATTGCTAGTTGCTCACAAGAAAGTTTTACCTTTCTTCTTCTGAACTCTTATGTTGGAGCTAAAACTTTTACTAGCTTATTTAAAATATATGTATTTAAGAGAGGAAGACATCCTCTCAATTATTATTGCAAGAAATTTGACACGTGTAGGAATAAAAGTTGATTTGTATGCTAAGAGAGCATAAGATGATGTTTAGTCAGACAATTGTAGACTTTAAGGGGATATGTTTTGTCATCTACATGCATTGAATATTATTGGAGGAATAAGAAAATCTATACTGAAGCAATGTGTCGTCGGGCCAACAACATTAAATAATGACACTACTTAGGAGGTAGTCCAAGTATAATTTAGATTTAAATTCTTTACCTTGCCTTTTATTTCTATTTCAAATAACCTTTTATTATAGTTGACCTTACATTGAGAATAATGTAAGTTTTAACTATACGGGAGAGGTTTAGATAAGATTTTTTTTATATATAATTTTTAAAATTTTTGTGAAATAGTTATCGCATGTTAATTATGCTTTAGAATGCTTTGAGATGTATAAATATTAAATTAAATTATTTTATTTTATTTTATATTGCTTAGCTTAGGATGTTAGTAATGTTTTGTAAAATAATGGTTAATATGCTTAACTTTTTAATACTTAATTGAAACAATATTTATTGAGAAGTCGTGTATGTTTTATAATTAAACATTATTAAGTAGTGTGTGATTTATGTTAAATTTGTTCTTCTTAAACTAGTCTTAAACTTAGGTTTAAGTAAATAGGGCATTGAAAAAAACACATAATTTTAATTTTATTATGCTGTTCAAATTGCTTGGTCATTAGGAGCATATAACCACAATTGTTGACATTCATGCCAAACAACGATGTGAACATGAGTATGCAAAACACTTTGATTTATGTTTTCTAATTTTTGGATATGCCTTAAAAAAGGATATTAATTTTACTTTTCTACTTTATTAAAGGACACCTTAGTTTGCTACTTATATTGTAATAGTAAAGAGAAATAATTGATTGGTATACTATATGTCTTGGTTATATTAGTTGTGAGATTTGCATTCATTAAAGCAATTGTGGACAGAGGAAGAGAGATAAGTATGTTGCTATTATTTTATTCAACATTGTTACATTTCTAAGGTAGGTGTGTATATTGGTTGAAAATTAAATGAAATTAGCTTATGCATTATAATGGTGTTTTGAGGTATGATTAGTGTGTGGTTTATTATTCTTTTAAGTTTGATTTTATTTTGCTTAAAGATGTTCAAAAGCTAAGTGTATGGGAATTTAATAAATAAGAATTTATTTATTTGTTTATTTTCTTTTACATTTAGTTATTTTTCGTAAGTTTAATAGCTATTTAAGTTCATTAAAATGTGTTTTGTGACTTAGGTATATTTTGAGGAAGTGTTGAGAATTTGTGCTTTTAGAAGTCAATATTATAGCATTTCATCATTCTGACTTTTATTTCTTATTTTATGTTTTTCATTAACTTAAATGTTAATATTAAAAAAGTGATCTTCAGTGAAATAATAGACATCTCAAATTTACCAAATTGGAGTAGTAAGTCTAAATGTGAGTTTGTCTCATTCGTGAAATATTGTTTCAATGACTAGGCAAATAAAGTTCAAATCCTAATTGGAGTAGAATTCCTATCACTAAGTCTTTCAACGGGCACAACTTAATCATTAGACATTTAAATCAAGTAATTTAAAACCCTAAATTGAATTACACATTCAAACCTACAATTCTTGTGTCAACATCTAAGCCTAAATATGTTTTTTAAGGATCCAAAAATAGCTGAGAAGTCACTTTATAATTTGTCACGACCTTGAATGAGTCAATATCAATTTTTAACTTATAAATTAGACATTGAACCTTTGTTTTGGGCAAGAATAGATACATTGGAAAACTAAATAAGAAAAATATATTAAACCCTAATTCAAATTATACCTATTAAAAAATCAGCCTGAAACTCATTACAAAATATTTGCCACCATTAAGGAAACAAGTTTATTGTAACCTTAAGAAGTTAAGAGATTCCTTTTGGAGTATCCTAGAATTTTCTTATATTTGTCATCTACATTTTCTAGAACTATTGAGAGCAAGAGGGAGAAAAAATAGAAACAATGAGGACAGTAAACGTAACTTTAGCAAGAATTTGGTTTTTAAACATCTGTAACAAGGGTTTTTTTTAACAATTTTAAGAGATTTTGAAATGTATGATATTTACTGAAATTGATTTTTTTGGTTATGTTGATTTCTTATTTTATGAAATTATTTGAGTTGTTCTAATAAAATTCTTGAATGATTATTTATTCGATTGATTTGGATAGGTTTATTGAATTGATAAAAAATGGTCAATTGCTAGAGTAATAGATTACTACAAATATTTAATTTATTCTTAATCACCAATTAGCAATTAATAGTGAGAGATTATGTACAAGTTTTTTCTTTTATTATTATGAATAATTTAATGCAAATTAAATAATCTAAATTTGTGTGATTGTTACTTGAATTAACCTATTTTCATAATTCTTAAGGTTGTTAATATGTAATTCAAGAGAGCGTGTTAAGGGGTATAATGGTTAGATTCTAAGTAGAGAGATTTTCCTACTTAATGAATATTTAAGGAAAAATTCAAATAACAGAGCTTGTTGTTATTTAAGATTAATAGTTCCAATAAAATTGAGACAACCATATGGATAATCAAAAAACATTAAATATTTTAGTTGTAAATGAATTTAAAACTAAAATTTTGTTAATTAATATTTTTATAAGTTGTTTTGTTTGCTTTATAAGCATAAAGTCACACTTCAAATTACCCTTTTCATATTATTATATTTAGGTTTTATTTATCTAACATTAAATTGATAACACTCCCTATGAGATTAATCCTTATTCACATTATTTACCATTGCATGATCAAGAATAAGGTAATTCATTTTTGTAGCTATAATGACAACTGCCAAATCCTAACAATACTAGTTTTGCTACCTTTCTGCCATCATATATTACAACACAAATGATAATTGAAAAATTGAAATTCCTTGATAGAGTTATAAGAACTAGTTGCCCCCTTAAGAACAACTTTTGTTTTTTAAACCATTAACTAAATGCAAATAGCATGATCATATTTATTTAGCTGATATATTTTGAAAGACATTAAAGCAAACATAATACAAATTGATTTCTTTATTTCAGATTTCTAAGTATGTAAGGAATTCTTTTAAATGACATGCTCAATGTCCTTAAGTGATGTTAGTAAGTAGAAATGAATCAAGGTTTTTCAATGGATTAAGACTGTAAAACAACAGTGCAAGCTTGCTCCAAAAACTCCTCAAAGATTCCAAATGCAAACATCAAAATGTATACCTACCCTAAATCAACTTTATATAGTTAATAAAAAAAGGCTTAAGGTAGCAGATTTGGAAAAGAAACAAAGAGAAAAGGACAAACCAAAGCCATGATAAGTGAAGTTCTCGACTTCTCCCTAGAATCTATTAGTTTGTGATACTGAGAGGGGGGTGAATCAGTATTACCACAATTCGCAATTCGTAGGTAAGTGAACAACTTCAATCTCTTCTTAAAAGCAAACTCTTTCTCAAACTCAAGTAGATCTATTGCTACCTACTAATCACAATAGTCCCTAAAGTCACCTTTCAGACACCTTGCCTAATAGGTTTTCATTAGGTTATAGGTTGGCTGATACTCTAACTGCGTTCACAACTCAATTCAAAACACAGAACGTAAAGCGAATTAAGGACACACGAGATTTACGTGGTTCCGTCAACGTGACATACATCCACGGTGGTAGGGACTCTCCCTCTACCAAGACTATCCACTATACTTGTGAATACAGGTTACAATGGATGTATTTAATTCTCTGCTCCTTTCACTATTGCAATTACTAAGCAAGTACAATACAAAGAGTGTCACTTACTGTGTCTACCCTTCTTCTAACTTGTCTTGCCTCTGTTGAATTCAAAGGTTGCTCCACTACCACTTAGAAGTTCACCGCAACGCTTTCTAACCTCTCTTAAAGAAATCTAGAAATACGTTGAGTTCTTTTCGTACTTCGCCGAATTCCTTCTGTAGGTTGTCTCACACAATTCCTACTTTCACCGTCTTATGGTCTCACCCATCTCCTGTTTCACAGTCTCATTGTTTCACGTTTCCGGTGCACCGTTTCACGTCTTATGGCCTACCCCACGCTTCTGGTCCGTCACACATGTTCTGATCTCACGCCGACGTAGTCTCATCGTCCAGCCGGTTTTCTCACTCCTACCACTGGATTTCTCTCTCTTCATCGGATTTCTCTCTCTTCACCGGATTTCACTTTTCCGTTCATCGTCGGGTTTCTCTCTCTTCCCGCCGGTCTGCTCCGATTTGGTCGTTGGGTTTCTTTCTCTTCCCGATCTGGCCGTATAGGTCTTTGCCGTCTACCCACCTTCGGTCGTCCAGCCGTGTTGAGTTTTTCACTTCGATGGTCTGGTTTTTCACTCTCTCATCACCTTCCTCAGTTGCCTTTCGGCTATCTTACGTTTAACGTTCAGCCCCCCTTCAGCCGCCTCCTTCTCTCTCAACGTATTTGCCCCTTTTTACTTGATTTTTCGACCGTCGATGGCTGCGTTTTCTTCTCCTTCCCGTTGACGACTGCTCAATTGTTTCAGCCATCCACCTTTGTTCTTTGTTCAGCCCGGTCGTCGACCGTCTCTCTCCTTCCCGTCAATGGCTACCGTTTTCTCTCTCTCTCTTCTAAGTGTTTAACAGTTTCTCTCTCTAGGTTTTGCCTTGCTGGATACACTATTCAATTTCCGATGACACTGTTCAATTCCGACAATACTGTTCAATTCTGACGAAACTGTTCACTACGGCTACTCTTTTTTTTTGCAGGTGGTGTTCTTCTGTGTAGGGTTTGGTGTTCTCTTTGGTTGGTCGGTTGTCTAGGTTTTGCTGAATGCTCAATATTGCCGACACCCTGTTCTTTGTCTTCCAAGACCTTTATATACTTCCATGAAACCCTAATAGGGCTTACGTGGCAGATTTATGTTCTTGCCCTTACGCGGCAGATTTACTTTCTTGCCCTTCTATGTGGCTTTACTTTCTTGCACACTTAAACCTAGTTGACAACAATTACAACCCATACAAGGCTGTGGGAACAACAATCTCCCTCTTTGTAGTTGTTAGCAATACGTATAACAAAAGTCACTATGCAGCAGTTTCAACTCTCCCTAAATATCCACTCCCCCTTTCTTAACAGCTCCCCCTGCACTGTTGCTTCTCTCCCCTTTTGCCAACCAATTACAAATTTGAAAAACTCACAAAGTAGAGATGGAGGATTCACATGATTTTCAGGCTTGAAGAGGCATTCGCACAGACAGACTCATTCTGTGCTTTTCAAATAGCTTTGTGGACAAAGATTTAGTTAGATCTTGTGTAGCCTCTTCAACAGATTTATGTTCAACTTGTGAGAGTAAAGCAATAGCTCCCATAATTCTTCTTCTTGTTGTAACTCCTGTTGATGAGTCACCTGTGATCTGATTTTCTTGATGAGCACTGGTCCACGTTTTCTTTGCCTTTGTTTCTTGCACAGTCTTAGTTGCAAGAGGATCTCTTTCTTCATCAATCACATACAAATTTCCAATTGTTCTCTTCCCAGCTACAACAGTATTGCCTTCTTTACTCTTTACCTGGCAACTTGTTTTTGTGAATATTACCTTATGGTCTTCATTGCATAGTTTGTTGACAGATGCTAGATTATATCTGAGTCCTTCAACATGCAGAACATCTTTCAGCTTTCCTCTTCCAATGTGTACTGACCCCTGACCACTGATGTTGAGTGAATCATCATTGCCAAACTTGACTTTGCCTTCTCTTAACTTGTTTAGCTTTGACAATTTACTTTTGTCTCCCATCATGTGTGAAGTGCATCCACTGCAAGGATCCACTGCTTATCCTTGTAGTCAGCTTTGAGTGCAATTTCAGCTATATTAGCCACCTCCCTTTTAGCTTTATATTCCTTCTTTTGAACTGGCTGGAAGATAGCTTTCTCCTTTTTCTCAACTTTGACTGCATCGATTGTTTTCACTGTGCCATTAAGCGTCTTCTCTTGCTCAGGGATAAGTGTCATGCATCTCTTAGCATTATGGCCATCTTGCCTGCACCTTTCACACTGTTTCAAGTCTACCAATACAGCAAACTTATTCTTTGAAACTATTGGTTTGGGCTTCCACCAACACTCCTTGTCAGTGTGTCCTTGCTTTTTATAGCATGTACAAGAATTCACGACAGGTGTTTTCCTCTGAATTTTGTATTGTCTCCCCCTATATGCAGCATCGTATCTTCTCAAGTTGGAGACATATACTAGCCTTCTCCACCAGCAATTACTCACCTTATGACCCCAAACTCCACAATAAAGGCAATGACCTTGAAACTACCTCTTCTTGGGTTTGATCACAGCTTGTCTTCTTCTATTCATTACTTGCTGTGTAGGCAAAGTAGCTGGCTTCTTTGCTTGTGTGACTTTCATTTCAACCACCTTTTTCTCCTTCTTCTGTTCAGCCGTAGCCCTCTACTGGCTGACTTTCTTTTCTTCCTTCTTATTTGCCACCCTAGGTTGCTTCTTCAGATCTTCTTTATACTCAGCTATCTTGTTCTGAGTCACAACCTTCTCTTTCAACTTCTGTGGCACATTCTTATTTTCTTTAGCCAATGCAGCCTCGAATTGCTGCACTTTCTCTACATTCTTCTCTCCTTCTACAGAACTTTTTTCTCTTATCATTTTAAGCTTCTGCAAGTTCTCTTTGCTACTTTTGAGTTGTTGCTGAAGTCTCAGCAACTCTTTCTCCATTTCTTCAATTTTTGAAGCCCTTGAGCCAAGCTCTACTGTAAGGTCTTCACATATTTTGAGCTGTTCTTCAAATCTTCTCTTCAAGTCAATATGTTCAACCCTTATTTCATCCTTTTGACTTTCAGCTTCCTCAAACTTTGCTTTAACTTGTTTTATATGGGCCTTCAACCTTCTTATGGTTTTCCCCTTCTGATTATCTCCTTTGAAACTGCTTCCAGCTCAGCTTTAAGATCTGGCTCTTCTTCATCAACCTCCTTTTCCTCTTCAGAGGTTGAGCTACCACCTTGTGCTGATGCCATAAAGACATGCTCATCTGATGAGTCTTCATCTTCCTCCTCATCAGCTTCTTTTATTTGACTCACATAGCTCTTGAATGAGGCTTTCTTCTTCTTCTGTGGGTTGGCAGTCTTCTTACTACACTTCTTTGATTCGAATGATGATCTTTTCCATCTTGAATTCTGCTCATCATCACCATCCTCATCTTCATCATCAAGTTTCACTTTGCACTGAGAAGCAAAGTGTCCAGTTTGCCCACAGGGATAACATCTCAAGGCCAATTGTCCTTTTCCCTTCTTAGACCCCTTTTTGAATTTCCTTTTGAAGTAAGCCAATACTTCACCTTCACTTTCTTCCTCATCATCATCATCATCCTCAATGGATGATTCTTCCTCTTCTTTTATCTTCAAGTGCTTCATAGTTTTGAAAGTTGCCTCCTTTGATACCTTTGTTGTTGCCGAGCTTTCAGCTAACTTTATCCTCATCTCACATGCAATAAGATTGCACTGGAGATCATGCAGAGACATAGAATTGAGATCTCTACTCTCCTCTATGGCTGCTACCTTTGAGGCAAACCTCTCAGGCAGAATTCTCAGAATTTTCTTCACAACAGATGAGTCCTTTTTATTCTTCCCATGACTTCTCAGGTCGTTCACAGCATCAATAACTCTGGTGAAGAACTCTTGGACTGTCTCATTCTTTTGCATTCTGAGAGATTCATATCTCTCCTTGAACACTTGAAGCTTAGCCTCCTTCATTCTGCCATCACCTTCATAGACCTTCTGTAATCTGTCCCATATCACCTTAGCAGATTTGCAGTCCATCACTTTAGCATACTCAGCATCTATCAATGCTGAAATGATGACGTTTGAGGCCTTCCCATTTATCTCAAACTACCTTAACTCCTTTGGGGTTGGGTATTTACCTTCTTTCAGAGCCATAAAACCCTCTTGTACGCATTTCACCACGTTCATGCCCATGGTTGCAAATACCACTTGAATTCTCGCTCTCCACATATGGTAATTGGTTCCGTTGAAGATTGGAACCTTCTTGCTGTACGTAGTGCTAGTGCTGGTATCGGCTTGCATTTCTCAATATGCTAAATAAGTCAAACTTCTGGATCCCTTTAAACTAGTACACCAAGCTGTTAAGCTTCAAACTGGTGAACCAGTGCTCTGATACCAATTGAAGTTCCCGACTTCTCCTTAGGATCTACTAGTTTGTGATACTGAGAGGGGGGTGAATTAGTATCACCATAATTTGCAATTCACAGGTAAGTGAACAACTTCAATCTCTTCTTAAAAGCGAACTCTTTCTCAGACTCGACTAAGGTAGATCTATTGCTACCTACTAATCACAATAGTCCCCAAAGTCACCTTTCAGACACCTTGCCTAATAGGTCTTCGTTAGGTTATGGGTTGGCTGATACTCTAGCTGCGTTCACAACTCAATTCAAAACACAAAATGTAAAGCAAATTAAGGACACACGAGATTTACGTGGTTTTGTCAACGTGACGTACATCCACGGTGGTAGGGACTCTCCCTCAACCAAGACTGTCCACTATACTTGTGAATACAGGTTACAATAGATGTCTTTAATTCTCTGCTCCTTTCACTATTGCAATTACTAAGCAAGTACAATACAAAGAGTGTCACTTACTGTGTCTACCCTTCTTCTAACTTGTCTTGCCTCTGTTGAATTGAAAGGCTGCTCCACTGCCGCTTAGAAGTTCACCGCAACGCTCTTTAACCTCTCTTGAAGAAAACTAGAAATACGTTGAGTTCTTTTCGTGCTTCGCCAAATTCCTTCTATAGGTTGTCTCACACAATTCCTGCTTTCACCGTCTTATGGTCTCACTCGTCTCCTGTTTCACAGTCTCACTGTTTCACGTTTTCGGTGCGCCGTTTCACGTCTCATGGCCTACCCCACGCTTCCGGTCTATCACGCATGTTCTGATCTCACACCGACGTAGTCTCACGCCCCACGACTCACCTGTGTGTTTCTCTCTCACCATCCAGCCAGATTTCTCTCTCCTACTGCTGGATTTCTCTTTCTTCTCGCCAGATTTCTCTCTCTTCCCGCCGGATTTGTCTCTCTTCGCCGAATTTCTCTCTCTTCACCGGATTTCACTTTTTCGTTCATTGTCGGGTTTCTCTCTCTTCCCGATTTGGCCATATAGGTCTTTGCCGTCCACCCACCTTCGACCGTCCAGCCATGTCGGGTTTCTCACTCCGATGGTCTGGTTTTTCACTCTCTCGTCAACTTCCTCAGCCGTCTTACGTTCAACGTTCAGCCCCCCTTCGGCCGCCTCCATCTCTCTCAACGTATTTGCCCTTTTTGCTTAATCTTCCGATCATCAATGGCTGCGTTTTCTTCTCCTTCCTATCGACGGCTGCTCAATTGTTTCAACCGTCCACCTTTGTTCAACTCGACCGTCGACCGTTTCTCTCCTTTCCGTCGATGACTACCGTTTTCTCTCTCTCTTCCAAGTGTTTGACGGTTTCTCTCTCTAGGTTTTGCCTTGCCAGATACACTGTTCAATTTTCGACAACATTGTTCAATTTTCGATGACACTGTTCAATTCCGACAATACTATTCAATTCCGACAATATTGTTCAATTTTGACGAAACTGTTCATTACGGCTACTTTTTTCTTTTGCAGGTGGTGTTCTTCTGTGTAGGGTTTGGTTTTCTCTTTGGTTGGTCGGTTGTTTAGGTTTTGCTGAATGCTCAATATTGTCGACACCCTGTTCTTTGTCTTCTAAGACCTTTATATATCTCTTCCATGAAACCCTAATAGGGCTTACGCGGCGAATTTACGTTCTTGCCCTTACGCGGCAGATTTACTTTCTTGCCCTTCCATGTGGCTTTACTTTATTGCACGCCTAAACCTAGTTGACAACAATTACAACCCATACAAGGCTGTGGGAACAACAATAAGCAACAACAAAGCCCAAGGCAAAATAAAAACATTGTCTTTGATATATTAGAACCAAAATAGATGCTTTCCAAACAACAAATACATGATAAGGGAAGACACGTCCTCAAAAATTATCATGCCAATGCAAGTATATTTGAACGACTATAATCATTGAAATCAACAATTATGTATAAGTGTGAATGTACCTTATATTAGCAACCTAAAGCAATGGGTCATGCAACTATCTAAGTATAGGTCACTTGGTAGCATACTTCAAAAATTTCAATAGCAAATGGCAACTGAAAGCAATTTTGTACGGAGTTTGTATGTGTCTTACTTTGGCAACCTAAACTAAAAGGCCATGTAACCCTTTAAACAAGTAAGCCACCCATCAAGTCACCTCAACAACTCTGTGCAAAATTTAAGAATGCAATCTATGTTGGCAACCTAAAACAATGGGTCATTAGGCCATCTCAAACAAATATAGGTCATTTGTCAGCTCACTTCAATAACTCAACGTGAAATTTAAGAATATGATTTGCATTAGTCATTTGAAAAAATGAATAATGTAGTCATCTTAAACAAATACAGATCATTTGTAAACTCACTCTAATAACTCTGTGCAATATTTAAGAATGCAATGTGTGATAGCAACTCAAACCAAAGGGTTAGGCAACCATCTCAAATAACTACAAAACACTTTTTAACTCACCTTGACAACTCTATACAAAAGTTGAGAATACAATTTAGTACTTTTCTTTCAAATGTTCTAATTTTGAGATTTGTCACTATTTAAAATGATAAATTCAAGGTAGATGAGTTACAATTACTTAGCAAATCCAAATCCTCTAGAAGGCGTTTGATTGAGGAAGAAGATAAGGAAGCATTAGACTATGAAGAATCAAGCTCAAGAAAAGGCAAGAATGTTGTTTCCAAAAGAGATAGCGATTTGTGCAGCATTAAAGTTGAAGACTCCAACATTTCAAGGGAAGAATGATCTTAAACTTTATTTGGAGTGGGAAAGAAAGGTTGAGCGTGTATTTGATTGCCATGATTATTTGAAGGAGAAGAAAGGAAAATTGGCAACTATAAAATTGACTGATTATGCAAGTGTTTGGTAGGACCAATTGGTGATAAGTAGAAGGAGGGATGGTGAGAGGCCAATTCAGTCATAGGAAGTGAAGAAGTTGATAATGCATAAGAGATTTATACCTAGCCACTACCATAGAGACTTGCATAGAAAGTTGTAGGGGTTGGTGCAAGGGTCCATAAGTGTGAAGGATTATTACAAAAAGATGGAATAGCCATGATTAGAGCTAATATAGAAGAAAACTGAAAGGCTACCATGACAAGGTTTATTAGTGGCTTGAACAAGGAAAAATGCTGATGTAGTGGATTTGCAACACTATTTGGAGATGGAGGAACTGTTGCATAAGGCTATCTAGGTGAAGAAACAAATCAAGTCCAAAGGATCAAATTGTGGATCAACTTCTAGTTCTACATGGAAGGCAACTTGGAAAGATGCCAAAATAGCCTTAAAGTTGAAAGAAGATGTAAGGCCAAAGGAATCAGCTGCTATTTCTAAAGGTAAAACCAAAATGAAATCTTTTAAATCTCATGATATTAAGTGCTTTATGTCAGGGAGTTAGGCTTAGATCGTGCTAACCCGTGCGACACTTAGTCAATCTTGTAAGAGAAGATGAGCTAAGTAAGCCTTGGAGAGTTTGAGTGAATCAACGGAAGGCGTGTGAGAGGCAAGTAAGCGAATTGGAAGTGCTAGAGAGAAAGAGAGAGAGAGAGAGAGAGAGAGAGAGAGAGAGAGAGAGAGAGAGAGAGCACAAGAGAGCTTTGCAACTAAACTTGTATTGAGAAAGGATTCGTGTTGTACAAATGAGAGGGGTGACCTATTTATACAACTCAAAAGAAAGTCCTAGAATGGAATATTCTTGGTATTTACAAGGAGTATTCTAAATATAGTCCCTTCCAGAATTCTCTAGGCAATTGTAGTGCATTTTGCATACTTCTGCATGCTTCTGGGACCTTCCGTACATAGCAAAGGGGCTAGACAATGCTGGCAGCTCGCAGAGGTTTAGTCTTGTTCCGAATTTGCACCTTAAGGATATGTGAATTGGCCGGATCAACATATCGTTATGACATCCTCCCCCACTTAATTCTGTGATGTCTTCGTTGCATTTTCAGCCTTAAATTGCTGAATGTGATCGGCAAACTACCAAAGCTGGTCCTCTCATTCCCAACTAGCCTCTTGGTCTGGCAAAGCTTTCCATTTCACTAAGTATTCGGTGTAATTGGCAACTCCCCTTCTTTGGATCACTCTATCAGTAAGGATGTGTTCTACCTCCTTGTTGAATTTGGTGATCACCGTCGTTGGTGCGCGCTTTGACTCGTTTCGGCTTGGATCCTCTTCGTCTCCATAAAAAGGCTTTAGAAGACTTACATGGAAAACGTTGTGGATCTTTAGCTTAGGAGGGAGTTGGACTTGATAGGTGGCCTTTCCCACACGCTTGATGATAGGAAATGACCCTTTGTATTTCCGTACAAAGCCCTTATGTACTTTGTGTAGAGACTTGAATTGGTTGGGTAGTAATTTTACCATCACCATGTCTCCCGTTGCATAGTCCTTTAAGCATCATTTGGAGTCAGCCTATCTTTTCATCTTCTTGGCCACTTTGTCACGGCAAGCCCTTGTTATGTCCACTTCCTCATGCCATTCCTTTGCAAACTTAAAGGCAGATAGGTTGTTGCCAGTGTAGGGAGAGGCAATAGCACTTGGTGTTAGCGGTTGTTGCTCTATGACAATGTCAAATGGGCTTTTGTTTGTGGCCTCACTCCTTTGAAGGTTGTATGATAATTGGGCAGCATCAAGTAGTTTCACCCAATCTCTTTGGTGGGCATTGACATAGTGCCTCAAGTACTGTTCAAGCAAGGCATTGACTCGCTTAGTTTGTCCATCGCTTTGAGGATGGAAGCTTGTTGAGAAGTTCAAGTCGGTTCCCAGCAACTTGAATAGCTCACGCCAAAATTTGCCCGTAAAGTGGGGATCTCTGTCATTGATTATACTCTTTAGCACACCCCATAGCTTTATTATGTTCTTGAAGAGCAGGTGAGCAGCTTCATCCACCTTGCAATCATCAAGGGCTGGAATGAAGGTGCCATACTTGCTAAACCGATCAACTACCACCATGATGCTTCCACATCTTTCGGACTTTGGTAGAGCCACAATAAATTCCATTGAGACACTTTCCCAAGGCTTCTCAAGAATGGGTAGTGGCTCAAGTAGGCTAGCTGGTAGCTGCTGTTCTACCTTGTCTTGTTAGCAAACTAAGCAAGTTCGCACATAGGCCTCGACATCCACATGCATATGCGACCAAGAATAATGTTGTTGGACAAGAGCAAGGGTTCGTGCCATACCTGGGTGACCAGCCCATAGGGCATCATGACATTCCTTGAGGATCTCCTTTCACAAGTTTCCCCACCTAGGCATGAAGACTCGATTACTGATGGTTGTCAGGACTTCGTTGTCCACCCAAAATCGACAAGTCTTCCCCTCACTAGCCAATCTCAGCAAATTGTTGGCCAGTTTGTCTTGTCCTGTACCTTCCTTGATTCGTTCATGGAGGTTGCTCTTAGGGGTACTAGTAGCAAGGGGCTTTAGTTCTGCCTTCTTGCTCAGCGCATCAGCAACAACATTGGTTTGACCTGGCTTATACTGCAATGTGTAGTCGAATTCAGCCAGAAAGTCTTGCCAACGAGCTTGCTTGGGGCTAAGTTTATTCTGCGTCTAGAAGTAGCTCGTAGCAACATTATCGGTCATGATCACGAATTTACTCCCAAGGAGACAATGTCTCTAAGTGCACAAGTAGTGGATGACGACAATCATCTCTTTGTCTTGGATGGTATATCGTCTCTTTGTGTCATTAAGCTTGCGACTTTCATAGGCAATGGGATGCCTATCCTCCATTAAGACTCCTCCAATGGCGAAGTTGAATGCATCGGTGTGGACTTTGAAAGGCTTTTTATAGTCTGGTAGTACCACGATAGGTTCCTTGGAGATTGCTTACTTTAATCTCTCGAAGGAAGCTTGACATTCCTTCGTCCAATGCCAAGTGTGGTTCTTCTTTAGTAGGTTGGTTAAGGGTACGGCTATGGTAAAGTATCCCTTAATGAACCAATGATAGTAGTTGACAAGCCCCAGGAATGATCGCAATTCTGGGACCTTGGTTGGAGGCTCCCATTGTTGGATGGCTCGCACCTTTATTGGATCCATCAAAAGTCTACCATCCTTGATTCGGTGACCAAGGAAGTCCACCTCTTGCTTTGCAAATGAGCACTTCTCCTTCTTGATGAACAACTCGTTTTCTCAGAGAGCTTGGAAGACTTGCTTGAGGTGCTCAACATGCTCCTCAAGTGTGTTGCTGTACACCATAATGTCATCCAAGTAAACTACCACGAATTTGTCAAGAAAAGGATGTAGTACCTTGTTCATGAGTGTGCAGAAGGTGGTTGGTGCATTGGTGAGGCCAAAGGGCATGACTAAGAACTCAAACGCTCCATAGTGTGTCACGCAGGTCCTCTTTGGCTCATCACCTTGTGCTATGCGGACCTAGTAGTAACCTGATCGCAAATCCAGCTTAGTGAAGTACCCTTGCCTTCCCGAGTTGGCCGAAAAGATCAGCTATCAAGGGGATTGGATACTTGTTCTTGATAGTGACCTTATTTAAGGCTCAGTAGTTGATACACATGTGTAGCGATCCGTCCTTCTTCTTTTGGAAGAGGACTGGGGCACCAAATGGGCTTTCGATGGTCGAATGTAGCCCGAATCGATCAAATCATGGAGCTACTTCCTCAGTTCAGCGAGCTCTGGGGGTGCCATGCAATAAGGACCCATGGCAGAAAGGTTGGCACTGGGTTCCAGCTCAATGTGGTAATCCACATCTCACTTTGGTGGAAGCTTCTTTGGTAATTCGGAAGGCATGACATCCTTGAACTTGGTAAGGACAGCTTGAATGGGTTGTGGCAGTACAAGAGTTGGTGCTGTTATGTCCTCCCCATTGCTTTGCTCCCTTATGGTTATGACATAACCGGGACCCGACTTGAGACCCCGTTTGAATTGCAAGGCTGAGATCATCGATGGTTGAGACCTCTCCTTGCATTTCAAGGGAACTACATGGATCTTACAAGGGTCAATAACCACAAGAGAACTTGAAGCAGGAACGGGAAAAGCCAAGGCTTCGTAAAAGAATGCAAGACCTAACACCACCTTGAAATCATCCATAGAAATGACGGTAAAGTCTAACTTATCGGTCCATTTGCCAATCTGGATAGCTACTCCATGGACCACACCTTGGACATTCCTTGCTTCCAAATTTACTGCTTTGATGGTGCCATTTCCCTTCGTTAGTTTGAGGCCTAGATGTTTGGCCTCTTGTACGTCCATGAAGTTGTGCGTTGCCCCTATTTCTAGCATTACACAAGCTGATTTACCCTTGATGGTAACATTAGCGTACAACAGTCCCTTCTCCTTAGCGACTGTTGGGGAGAAACACTTTGAGAGATTACCCAATTATTGGATAGATCCCATATCCGCTTGGGTTTCTTCGTTGGCCTTTTCCGAGTTGAGTACTGCTATCATAGCATTCATTGCTTTACAATTGGGGCAGTCCTTTACCCAGTGCGGTCCATCATAAATGAAATAGGGTTTAGGAGGATTAGCTGAGTTGTGCTTACCTATAGACTTCTTTTTATGCTTGGGACAGTCACTTAAGGGTCTCTATTGTCCACCCTCGTTGCGGCCAGAATCCTGCTTCTTTTGTCTGGTTTTCTCTCCCCCACTTTTGCTAGAGTTTGGCTTCTTGCCCTTAGAGTGAGAAGAGTAATCAATGAAGGTTTCGGCAGTGGCAATGGCAGCATCCAAGGTCTACACATCACACCTGTCCAACTTGACTCTTGCCCAATCCATCAAGCCGTCATTAAAGTAGAAGAGAAGCTCCCTATCGGACATCTCAATTTCAAGCATGAGGGTAGTAAATTCCTTAATGTAGTTAGAAATACTACCTGTCTAACATAGGTGACGCAACTTTCCTCTAGCTTCGCTGTCTGCATTGTGAGGCACAAAGTACCTACACACTTCAGCCTTGAATTGTTCCCAAGTGTCGATGATACACAAGCCTTTCTCCCGTTCGGAATGCTTCCATCCCTACCAGAGTTGGGCAGTATCCTTTAGGAAGATTGGGGCATTGCTTACCTTGGCCAGGTCATCAACAACCCCCATGGCCTCGAAGTACTGCTCAAGGCCAAACAAGAAGTTTTCCACAGCAATGGCATTGCGTGTGCCATTGTACATGGCAGGCTTAGGGACCTTCAAGCTATGTACTACAGTGGTTGTGCTAGTAGTGGTAGCTGTATTAGCAAGTGAGTTGTTTCGGCACAGAGACTCCATCTCCTTATGGAGGTTGTGAATCTCTCCCTCAATGAACTCGCGCAGGTTGGACAAACCTTGATTTAGGGAGCGTATTTCTCCCCTAAACGAGTGGCCAAATTCTTCGATCATGACTTTGGCAGCCCGCGTGATCTTTGCATTCTCATAGATCAAGTTATCGATTTGATCGCTGAGGTCACCCACAACGAAGCTTATGTTAGTGACGCACCTTTCCAAGTTGCCAACACAAGAGTCCACGGTTTCCTTTACTGGAGCCTTGGACTTGCTACATTTGACTGGAGCACGCTGCTCCTTATGCCCACGAGCTTGTTGTCCCGTTTGTTGCTCATCCATAGTGGTCTCAATAAATCCTTCTTCGCTTGCCATACTCACAACTCAAATAAGAACAAAGTTGAAACTAGGATTCAACCGTGCTCTAATACCATCTATCATGGAGTTAGGCTTAGATCATGCTAACCCACGTGATACTTAGTCAATCTTGCAAGAGAAGATGAGCTAAGTAAGCCTTGGAGAGTTTGAGTGAATACGCGAAAGGTGTGTGAGAGGCAAGTAAGCAAATTGGAAGTGCTAGAGAGAAAGAGAGAGAGAGAGAGAGAGAGCATAAAAGAGCTTTGCAAGTGAACTTATATTAAGAAAGGATTCGTGCTGTACAAATGAGAGGGGTGATCTATTTATACAACTCAAAAGAAAGTCTTAGAATGGAATATTCTTGGTATTTACAAGGAGTATTCTAAATATGGTCCCTCCTAGAATTCTCTAGGCAATTGTAGTGCATTCTGCATATTCTGCATGCTTCTAAGACCTTCCGTAGATAGCAAAGGGGTTGGACAATGTTGGCAGTCCACAGAGGTTTAGTCTTGGCCCGAATTTGCACCTTAAGGATACATGAATGGGCCGGATCAACATATCCTTGTGACATTTAGGTGTCAAGGACATGGACATATTGCTTCTCAATGTCCAAATAAAAGAGCTATAATCATGTTGGAGAATGGTGAGATAGAGTGATGATGACATGCTACCATTGGAGGATTATTCTGATGTTGAAGTTGAAGAACCTATTTATAAAGATATACTAGTTACAAGGCGTGCATCAAGCATTCAACCTAAAGATGATAATGATGAGGAGCAATGTGAGCACATTTTCTAAACAAAATGTCATGTTAAAGATATGTATCATGATTATTGATAGTAGAAGTTATACTAATGTTGCTAATACTTTATTTGTAGAGAAGTTGAATTTGGATACCTTTAAGCATCCTAAGCCTTATAAGCTGTAATAGTTGAATGATTGTGGAGAAATTAAAGTAACCAAGCAAGTTTTAGTTGCCTTTTCTATTGGCAATTACAAGGATAAGATTCTCTATGATGTGGCACCAATGCATGACAATTTGATATACTTCTTAGGTGACCATGACAATTTGATAGGAAGGTTACTGATGATGGCCACAAGAACAAATACTTCTTTGTAATTAATAATCTGATTGTTATATTAACTCCTCTCAAACCTATTCAAGCATTTGAAGATCAGATTAAGATAACAAGAATGTGCAAAATGAGAAAAGAACAAATGAGAGAATAAGGGGAAAAGAAAAAGAAAGAGAGTGAGAGGTCAAAAGAAAAGAAAGAAAGTGAGTCTGAGTAGAAAAATTCAAGCAGAAAGGGTGAGGCAGAGAAAAAAGTTAAAGAGAAAAGTGTATAAGAATGAGAGAAAAGCTAGAAAGTGAGTGTGTTTATTGGGAAAAGTAAGGTTAAGAGTGCTATGATCGCAAGGTAACAACTACTTGTACTTATATACAAGGATGTTTATTTTTATCTAATGATTTTAACTCCTCTTTGCTTAGTGTGGTTGTTCCATTATTGCAGAAGTTTGAAAATTTATTTCTCAAAGAGATTCCCTAAGGTAAAAGGAGTTTATAGAAATATTTCCTTATGTGACCAAGTACGATAATAAATCTTCAAACTCCTGCAATAATAGAACAACCACATTAGGCAAAGTGGAATTAGGGTCATTAAATAAAATAATAAATATCCTTGTGTATAAGTACAAGTAGGTGTTGTCTTGCGATCATAGCACTCTTAACTTCACTTTTTCTAGCAAACACACTTACCTTTTTAGTTTTCTCTCCTTTTTGCACACTTTTCTCTCTGCCTTGCCCTTTTCACTTGACTTTTTCCCTTTAGCCTCACTTTCTCTCTTTTCCTTTGACCTCTCACTATCTTTCTTTTTCTTTTCCCCTTGTTCTCTCATTTCATCTTCCCTCATTTCGCACTCTCTTATTATTTTAATTTGATCTTCATATGCTTGAATTATTAATTATAAAGGAGTATCTATTTTTGTGGCCATTATAAGTAACCTTCCTATCAAATTGCCATGGTCGCCTAAGAAGAATATGACCAGCATGCATTGGTGCCACATCATAAAGAACCTTATCCTTGTAATTGTCAATAGAAAAGTGATGCAAAAAACCCCTAAAAGACGTGGCTTAGGGACCAAACGCACATAAGGAATCAAAGAACAACCAAGAAAGATAAACCTAAGTTTAATAACACAAACCTTAGATCCACCATTTAAAGGAACACAAACCTAAGGTATTTAAGAAGGACATGGATGCCACACTCTAGAAAAGAAAAGAATTGTGATGCAGAAAACCCCAAAAAGACATGGCTTAGGGACTCAATGCACACAAGGAATCAAAGAACAACTAGAAAAGTTAAACCAGAATTTAATAACACAAACCCTAAACCCACCATTCGAAGGAACATGAACCTAGGGTATTTAAGAAGGATATTGACGCCACACTCCAGAAAAGAAAGGAATTGGGAGTGATAAGTCGATTGGAATGCCACAAGAAGAAGTACCTCTTGATAAGTTCTTAGTCCTAAAAAGAATTGAGGGAGAAAAACCCTTACTTTCTATTTCACTCAAAATTGTTTGATTTTCCAGAGCTTACAAGGGATGCCTATTTATAGGCTAAGATAGCAATCCTAAAGAGGCACAAATTCCTACTTAGGACAAATCCTTATTTTGGAGGAATTCCTAATTATGGACAAACTCCAACATAGACAATAAACTCCTATTTAGGAGTGAATGCTATTACTTAGTCTGACCATTAAGTATTCCAATTATATTAATTAGGCTTGGACTCTTTGTCAAACTTAAATTCGCACCATTTGAAGTTTGGTTGGCCTGAATGTCCTCAATCAGCCCATTTAGTGCTTCTTTTATATTTTTGGCTCTAGCTTGTGTTATTGGGCCTTCTGGAATGTGCAATGGACCTCTTGCATCCATTGAAGATCTAGCTCGTGTTATTCGGCCTTATGGAATGTGTTATGGACCTCTTACATCTATTAAAGCTCTAGCTCATGTTATTGGTCTTTCTGGAATATGCAATGGACCACTTTTATCCATTAAAGCCTTCCACCTATCATCTCTACGATTCTTATCATTCCCCTCTCCTAAAAAGGATTCGTCCTCGAATCATCACCTATATCAAAAGGGGAAAGATTAGAAACGTTAAATATTGCACTCATATTATACTCACTGGGAAGGTCCAACTTATAAGCATTGTCATTAATTCATGCTACAACTTGAAAGGGACCATCTCTTCTAGGTTGTAGCTTTGAACACCTCTGAGCTGGGAACCGTTCCTTGTGCATATGCACCCAAACCCAATCACCAGGTTCAACACTACTTTCTTTCGTCCCTTGTTGACATGGGATGCCTATTGCTCAGTTTGTTTTTCAATATGTTGCTGCACCTTCTCATGCAATTTTCTTATCATGTCAGCCTTGCGTTCACCATCAAAGTTGGCATACTCATTGATAGGTATAGGTACCAAATCTAAGGGAGTCAATGGATTAAAACTATATACAATTTCAAATAGAGAGTAACTAGTAGTAGAAAGAAAACTCCTATTATACTTAAATTCGACATATGGTAAACAATCTTCTCATGTTTTGAAATGTGTTCAAATAATAGCATGCAAAAGAGTAGAAAGAGCTCGATTAACCACCTCAGTTTGCCCATCAGTTTGTAGATGACAAGTAGTTGAAAACAATAGCTTAGTACCTAACTTACCCCACAAAGTCTTTTAGAAGTAGCTTAAGAACTTTGTATCCCAGTCTTAAACAATGCTTCATGGCATGCCATTCAAACGTACTACTTCTCTAAAGAATAAGTCAGTCACATTGTTTGCATTATCAATTTTATGGCATGCGATGAAGTGTGTCATCTTTAAAAATCTATCAACAACAACAAATATAGAATCCCTACCCCTTTTTGTTCGTGGCAATCCTAGAACAAAGTCCATAGATAAATCAACCCAAGGATGGCTAGGTATGGGTATAGGAGTATACAAGCCATGGGGTAAAACTGTAGATTTAGCCTATTTGCATGTTCTACATTTCTCACATATCCTCTCAACATCTCGTTTCATGCGTGGCCAAAAGAAATGTTCATTTAGGACATCTAGGGTTGTCTTAACTCCGAGATGACCCATTAGACCACCCTCATAAGCTTCTCTTACTACCAACTCCCTCAAAGAACTCTTAGGCATGCATAAACAACTTTCCCTAAATAAGAAACCCTTATGCCTATAAAACTTCCTAAAGGCTAATGTCTCACATGCTCCATACATATTAGCAAAGTCAGGATCATTCACATATAAATCCTTAATATGTTCAAATCCTAATAAGTTTGCAGTAAGTGTAGAGATAAGGGCATATTTGCGAGATAATGCATCAGCTACCACATTTTCCTTATCTTGTTTATATTTGATGATGTAGGGAAAGGTCTTAATGAATTCAATCCACTTGGCATGTCTTTTGTTCAACTTTCTTTGTCCCTTTAAGTGCTTTAAAGATTCATGGTTAGTAGGGATGACAAACTCCTTTGGCCAAAAGTAATGTTGCCATGTCTCCAAAGCCCATACCAATGCATACATCTCTTTATCATAAGTAGGATAATTAACGCTTGCTCTACTTAGCTTTTCACTAAAGTAAGCAACTGGGTGCCTTTCCTGCATCAAAATATCTCCAATGCCAATACTTGAAGCATCACACTTAATTTCAAATGCTTTTGCAAAGATAGGTAAAGCAAGTAAGGGTGTAGAACTTAATTTTTCTATGATGCAATTAAAAGCCTTGTCTTGGTCACTACCCCACCTAAAAATTCATGTTCTTTTTCATAAGCTCAATGAGTGGTGCACTAATGGTGCAAAAGTGCTTAACAAAGCGTCAATAGAAACTAGCTAGACCATGAAAGTTATGCATATCACTAATTGACTTAGGTGTAGGCCAATCACAAATTGCCTCAACTTTTTCCTCGTCAACCTCAACACCTTTAGCACTGACAACATAGCCAAGAAATGTGATCTGATTAGTACAAAAGGAACATTTCTGTAAGTTAGCATACAATTTCTCAGAACGTAAACCACTTATAATAGGACATAAATGATCAAAATGCTCTTCTAGGGTTTTACTATAGACCAAAGTATCATCAAAATACACAACTACAAATTTACCAATGAATGGACACAAACCATGATTCATGAGTCATATAAAAGTGCTTGGTGCATTAGTGAGACCAAATGGCATAACAAGCCATTCATACAAATCGTACTTAGTTTTGAAAGATGTTTTCCACTGGTCTCCGTCTCTCATCCTAATCTAATGATATCTACTTTTCAAATCAATCTTAGAAAAGACAACTAAACTTGCTTAGTTACTCTAATTTCTCCACAATCATTCAACCATTGCAACTTATATGGTTTAAGATGCTTGAAGGTATCCATATTTAATTTCTTTACTAATAAGGTGTTAGCAACATTAATACTACTTTCACTATCAATAATCATGCTATATACATTGTCTTTAACGTGACATCTTGTATAGAAAATGTGTTCATATTGCTCCTTATCATTATCATCTTTAGGCTGAATACTTAGTGCATGCCTTACAACTAGCATATCTCCATAAATAGGTTCTTTAATTTTAACATCAGAACAATCCTCTAATAGTGGCATGTCATTATCACTTAAACTAATGCTTTCTATATGACCATTCTCCAACATGACCATAGCTCTTTTATTTGGACATGGGCAAGTAATATGTCCATGTCCTTGAAACCTAAAGCACTTAACATCACAAGATTTAGAAGGTTTAATTTCGGTTTTACCTTTAAGAACAGTAATTGATTCCTTTGCCCTTGTATCTTCTTTTGGCCTTGAGGCTACTTTGGCATCTTTCCAAGTTGCCTTCCATGTAGAACTAGAAGTTGATCCAATTTGGATCCTTTGGACTTGATTTGTTTCTTCACCTTGATAGCCTTATGCAATATCTCATCCATCTCCAGATAGTGTTACAAATCCACTACATCTACAATTTCCTTGTTCAAACCACCAATAAACCTTACCATGGTAGCCTTTCCATCTTCCTCTACATTAGCTCTAATCATGGCTATCTCCATCTCCTTGTAATAGTCCTCCACACTCATGGACCCTTGCACCAGCCCCTGCAGCTTTCCATGCATGTCTCTATGGTAGGTTAGGTATAAATCTCTTGTGTATTACCTATTTCATCACTTCCCATAAGTAAACTAGCCTCTCACAATTCCTCCTTCTACTTATCACTAATTGGTCCTACCAAATACTAGCATAATCAATAAATTCTATAGCTACCAATTTTACTTTCTTCTGCCCTGAATAATTGTGGCAATCAAACACATGCTCAACCTTTCTCTCTTACTCCAAATAATGTTCAGGATCATTCTTCCTCTGAAATGTTGGAATCTTCATCTTTATGCTGCCCAAATTGCTATCTTTTTTGGAAACAACCTTCTTGCTTCTTCTTGAACTTGATTCTTGATAGTCTTATTCTTCCTCATCTTCTTCCTTAATCACACACTTTCTAGAGGATTTGGATTTGCTAGGTGATTGGAACTCATCTAACCTTGCATTTATCAACTTAAATTGCTCGGTGACAGCCTTCATCCAAATCTTCACATCTATGTCATGCACTTCTCGTTCGCTACTCATGTTTACAAGCTGCAGAAACACTTAGTAATTAAAAGAAATTTGTTCCTCACACACTCCCTAATGTGTTTGCCCTCAAATAAGATGAGGTTCTCTGTGATATGGAACCAATGCATGCCAACTATATACTACTTGGGTGACCATGGCAATTTGATAGGAAGGTTACTCATAATGGCCATAAGAACAGATATTCCTTTGTAATGAGTCATCAAACTATTATGTTAACTCCTCTCAAACCAATTCAAGCATATGAAGATCAAATTGAGATAATAAGAGAGTGAAAAATAAGGGAAGAACAGATGAGAGAAGAAGGGGAAAAGAAAAAGAAAAAGAGTGAGAGGTCAAAGGAAAAGAGAGAAAGTGAGGATGAGGGGAAAAATTCCAGCAAAAAGGGTGAGATAGAGAGAAAAGTTGGAGAGGAAAGTAAGAAGATGAGTACGTTTGCTAGGAAAAGTGAGCTTAAGAGTGCTATGATCGCAAGGTAACAATACTTGTACTTATGTACAAAGATGTTTATTTTTTATGTAATGACTCTGATTCTTCTTTGCTTAGTGTGGTTGTTCTATTATTACAGGAGTTTGAAGATTTATTTCCTGAAGAGATTCCCTAAGAATTACCTCCTTTAAGAGGAATTTAGCACCAAATAGACTTCATACCTCGTGTTGGCATACAAAATTGTCCTGTCTATAGAGCTAATTCAGATGAAACCAAGGAGATATAGAGACAAGTGGATAAGTTGGTGCAAAACGGATTTGTAAGGGAAAGTCTTAGCCCATGCTTTGTCCCTATCATCTTAGTCCCAAAGATAGACATGGCACATGTGTGTGGGTTGCTAAGTTATCAATAAGATCATTGTAAAGTATAGACATCCCATCCCTAAATTAGATGATATGCTTGATGAGTTGCATGGTTCATGTGTGTTTTCAAAAATTGATTTAAAGAATGGCTATTATCAAATTTGAATGAAAGAGGGAGATGAATGGAAAACAGCATTTAAAACTAAATATGGATTGTATAAGTGGTTAGTAATGCCTTTTAGATTAACTAATGCACCTAGTACATTCATGAGGTTAATGAATCATGTCTTGTGTGCTTTCATAAGGAAATTTGTTGTAGTTTACTTTGATGATATTTTAGTTTATAGTAAGAATTTGGATGAACATGTGAAACACGTGCATGTTATGTTCAATGCGTTAAAAGAGAACCAACTATATGCTAATATCAGAAAGTGTACATTTTGCATGGAATCCATTGTGTTTCTTAGCTATATTGTTAGTTCACAAGGTATTAGTGTGGATGGGGAGAAGGTAAAGGCGATAAGGGACTGGCCTACGCCTAAGAATGTGAATGAGGTAAGAAGCTTTCATGGTTTAGTAAGTTTTTATCGAAGGTTTGATAAGGATTTTAGTTTTATTGCTATACCTTTAAATGAACTTGTTAAAATGAATGTTGTTTTCAAGTAGGATGATGTACATGATCAGGCTTTCTGTACTTTGAAAGAAAAGCTTACTAATGCACCTTTGTTATGCTTGCCTAACTTTGATAAAGTTTTTGAGATAGAATGTGATTCATCTGGAATAGGAATAGGGGCTGTTTTGATGCAAGATTCCAAACCATTTGCTAATTTTAGTGAAAAGCTAAGTGGGGCAGCCTTAAATTATCCCACTTATGACAAGGAACTTTACGCATTGGTACAAACTCTTCAAATATGGCAAAACTATTTGTGGCCAAGGGAATTCATCATTCATTCTGATCATGAGAGCTTAAAGTTCTTGAAATCCCAAGGTAAGCTTAATAAAAGACATGCTAAGTGGCTAGAGTTCATAGAGACATTTCCTTATGTAATCAAGTACAAAAATGGAAAGGAAAACGTTGTTGCTAATGCATTGTCCAAGAGGTACACATCACTCTCTTCTTTGCAAACTAAGTTACTTGGTTTTGAATTGCTTAAAGGCTTGTATGCGAATGATTCTAGTTTTGGTCAAGTATGGAATGCATGTGATAAGTGTGAGTTTGGTGACTTTTATAGACATGAAGGGTTTTTGTTTAAAAGGGATAAATTATGTATGCCTATTTGTTCTATTTATGAGTTACTTGTTAGGGAGAGTTATAAGGGTGGTTTAATAGGGCACTTTGGTGTGCAGAAGACTCTAGATATATTGCATGAGCATTTTTATTGGCCTAATATGAAGCATAATGTGCATTACGTGTAGGTAAGCAAAGACTAGTGTTAAAAAACCCTATGGCTTATATACACCTTTACCTGTGCCTAACCAACCTTGGACTGATATTTCTATGGAATTTGTCTTAGGATTACCAAGGTCTCAAAGTGGTAAAGACAACATATTTGTCGTTGTTGATAGGTTTAGAAATATGGCTCATTTTATTGCATGTTATAAAACCAATGATGCAACACATATTGCTGAGTTATTCTTTAAGAGAGTGGTGCGTTTGCATGGATTGCCAAGAATTATTATTAGCGATAGGGATGTTAAGTTCTTAACTCATTTTTGGCGCACTTTATGGAATAAATTGGGAACTAAACTCTTATTTTCTACTGTTGCACATCCTCAAACAAATGGACAAATTGAGGTAGTTAATAAGATACTCACTACTTTGTTACATGCTATCATTCGAAAGAACTTGAAGCAAAGGGAATCGTGTTTACCACATGTTGAGTTTGCAATATGTTCATTCTATTACTTCCTTGTCGCCTTTTGAAGTTGCTTATGGTTTTAATCCTTTAACTCCATTAGAGATTTTATCTTTGCCTACTAAAGAGTGTGCTAATGTTGATAGTATGAAAAAGGCCGACTTTGTAAAGGATTTACATGACAAGGTTTGGGCTAACATTGAAAGGAAGAATGAGCAATATGTTAAGCTAGTTAATAAGAGACATGTGAAAGTTGTCTTTGAACTTGGTCATTGGGTATGGGTACATATGAGGAATGAACGATTTCCCCCACAAAGAAAGTCCAAATTATAGCCTCAAGGAGATGGACCTTTTCAAGTTTTGGAGAGGATTAATGACAATGCCTACAAGCTAGATTTACTAAGCAATTATGGTAATGTTAGTGCTACTTTTAATGTTGCTGACTTATCCTTGTTTGATGTAGGTGATTTGAGGATGAATCCTTTCGAGGAGGGGAGGAATAATGGAGAACAAGGTGCTATTCAAGTGCAAAACTTGAATAGCACCTTGTTCTCCATCAATCCCTAAATGGGAAAACCTTAATTATAAGTGATCCATCTAATTAAAAATACAAATCTACCTTGATTAGGAATTTTTAAAAAGACTACCACTAATGATATAAAGTCAAAGTAAAGACCTAACTGATGTATCAAGACTCAGATGAACCCATAAGCCCAAAAAATCCTAGAAGTTAAGTCTTTTCTACATGTAATTTGTCCTTAACTTAAAATCCAACAACCCAACACAAAATTAGGCTCATTAATATAACTTAGCATGCAATTGAGCCTTTCCTTAGCTTGGTCATGTAGCTTGGACTTATGTCACAGTTTCCAAGTTTTGTTCTTTAAGTCTTAAGCCTTGTCCATCATCTTGCACATAAAGATAAGTGATTATCCTTGGTGTAGCATTGAAAACTTTTATAACAGCTTTGGAATCTTTTGGATCACCCTCTTTGTCACACAACTCTATGATTTAAGCCTTGTAAAGCCTCTTTCATCCTCTTTGTCCTCACCCTAGTCATTGGAAAACTAATTCCTTGCAAAAGATATAGGGAATACTTGCTTTGTTGCACTTGAATAACACCTGTTCACCATTAGAGAGTGTGTGAAAAGTGTATCACATACAAATAAACTAAATCTATTTTACCCCATGACTTGTAAACCTTGATTAGGACCATTATAGGTCTCACACTGAGAGGGGGGTGAATTAGTGTGAGCTATTTTCATTTTACAAATCGATCCAGATTTAATCTCTATGGCTTGTTAGAACCGATGATCCAATTTTTAATTTTTTTCTCCTTTATGTGAGCGCGACCATATGAATAAAAATTAATGCACAAGCACCCAAGAACACACGACAATTTTTACGTGGTTCACTCACAATGTGGGAGCTATGTCTACAGTGTAATAGGATCACTCCTAAATCACACAATCCACTTTTGTTATCAAGAGATAAAGTTATGGTGTGGAAAGATCACTCCTTAACTACTTGTGGAAGGACAACTCCTTAACCACTTACAATGATCTCCCGATCAAGGAGTTGATCTCCTGATCACTCTAAAGGTATCGCACCTTTTTTCAACACATTTATCAAGAGTATGTGATTAAAACTTTTCCTAGAGAATGATCATTTAATGTATACAGACTGCTAGAGCAGAATATGGATCTTCTACTTCCTTCGCTACCGGTGTTGTTTCACCTGTTGCTGGTGTTGTCTGCACGCATTGTTGCTATTGTCCATGTGCGAAATCCTCATTGCTAAGAATGTGATGCGGAAAACCCTAAAAAGACGTGGCGGCTTAGGGACCCAACGCACACAAGGAATCAAAGAACAACTAAGAAAGCTAAACCAGAGTTTAATAACACAAACCCTAGACCCACCATTCGAAGGAACACGAACCTAGGGTATTTAAGAAGGATATGGATGCCACACTCAAGAAAAGAAAGGAATTAGGAGTGATAAGTTGATTGGAACGCCACAAGAAGAAGTACCTCTTGATAAGTTCTTTAGTTCTAAAAAGAACTGAGGGAGAAAAACCCTTGCTTTCTATTTCACTCAAAGTTGTCTAATTTTCCATGCCTATTTATAGGCTAAGATAGCTGTTGTTCTCATAGCCTTGTATGGGTTGTAATTGTTGTCAACTAGGTTTAAGTGTGCAAGAAAGTAAAGCCACATGGAAGGGCAAGAAGGTAAATCCACATGAAAGGGCAAGAACGTAAATCTGCCGCCTATTAGGGTTTCATGGAAGAGATATATAAAGACCTTGGAAGACAAAACGGGTAAGGCCAACACAATTGAATACACGGCAAAAAGAAAAGGAGCACGGAAATTGAGCATTCGGTAACCAGCATGGCAAAAAGAAGAGGAGCACGACAAAGAAAAAGCCGATAGATGAAGAGAGAGAAAAAGGAAGAAGAGGAGCAGTCGTCGGACGAAGAGAGAGAAAACACTTCGAAGAGAGAGAAAAGCCATTGTTAGAAGAAGGAGAAGTTGGCAATTAAGCAAAACGGACAGCAATGCTAGAGCATCCATTAGGTTGACCAAAAGAGAGAAACACAAGACCCTAAAGCGTCGAAAGTAAGTGTCGGCCAAAAACGAAAGAGAACGTTCAAGGAGAAGAGAGAGCAGATGGCCAAAGAGTACCCGACAAAACACAGCACCCAGAAAAACACAGTACTCGGCGAAGGGTGACACGGAAGAACAAAAAACGGCAAAAAGATTTTGAGAGAGAAAACCCTACACGTTGGAAGAGATACACCACCGGGAGAGACCAAACCTGAAAAACCAGAACGTGCAGATCCTGGAAGAGACGATACACCACCAGAACTTGCAGAATCTAACCTGAAGAACTAGATACACCATGGCAGGAGAGAAGACCAACCCTGAAAAGAACGATACACCATTGGTCAGAGACGTGACGGCGCACCACCGGCTGGAAGAAAACCAGAAACGGAAAGGAACGTGCGACGGCTGAAACCAGAAACGGACAAGAACGTGCATGAGACCAGAACGTGCGTGAGACCAGAACATACATGAGACAAGAACATGCATGAGACCAGAATGTGCATGAGACCAGAACGTGCTTGTGACCAGCAAACCAGAACGTGCGTGTGACAGGGGTACAGCAGAAACAAGCGACGGGGAGAGCAGACCTGGTATCCGTGAGGTGTGAGACCAGGTGAGGCGTGAGGTAGGCTGTGTGACTTGAACCAGCAAAACCAGAAAGTGGTGTAGGCCAACAGAAGTGCAATGGCAGTGAGGTAGGCCATGTGACTTAAACCAGCAAAACCAGAAGCGTGGTGCAGGCCAACAGACATGCAATGGCAGACCAGAAGTTGTTCACTTACTTGCGAATTGCGAATTGTGGTGATATTAAGTCACCCCCCTCTTAGTATCACAAACGAGTAGATCCTAGGGAGAAGTCGGGAACTTCAATAGCAATCCTAAAGTGGCACAAATTCTTACATAGGACAAATCCTTATTTTGGAGGAATTCCTAACTATGGACAAATTCCAACATAGACAATAAACTCCTATTTAGGAGTGAATGCTATTACTTAATTTGACGATTAAGTATTCCAATTATATTAATTAGGCCTAGACCCATTGTCAAACTTAAATTCGTGCTATTTGAAGCTTGGTTGGCTTGAATGTCCTAAATCAGCCCATTTAGTGCTTCTTCAATCTTTTTGGCTCTAGCTCGTATTATTGGGCCTTCTAGAATGTGCAATGAACATATTGCATCCATTGAAGCTTTAGCCTGTTTGCATGTTATGCATTTCTCACATATCCTCTCAACATATTGTTTCATACATGGCCAAAAGAAAGGTTCATTTAGGACATTTAGAGTTTTCCTAACTCAAAAATGACCCATTAGACCATTTTGATGAGCTTCTCTTACAACCAACTCTCTCAAAGAACTCATAGGCATGCATAAACGATTTTTGCTAAATAAGAAACCCTTATGCCTATAAAACTTCTCAATGGCTGACGTCTTACATGCTCCATACACATTAGCAAGTCAGGATCATTCACATATAAATCCTTAATATGTTCAAATCCTAATAAGTTTGCAGTAAGTGTAGAGATAAGGGCATACCTGCAAGATAATGCTTCAGCTACCACATTTTCCTCACCTAATTTATCTTTAATGATGTAAGGAAAGGTCTCAATGAATTTAATCCACTTGGCATGTCTTTTGTTCAACTTTCCTTGTCCTTTTAAGTGTTTCAAAGATTCATGGTTAATATGGATGACAAACTCCTTGGGCCAAAGGTAATATTGCCATGTCTCCAAAGCTCGTACCAATGTATACATCTCTTTATCATACGTAGGATAATTAAGGCTTGCTCCACTTAGCTTTTCACTAAAGTAAGCAATTGGATGCCTTTCCTACATCAAAACAGCTCCAATGCCAATACATGAAGCATCACACTCAATCTTAAAAGCTTTTGCAAAGTTAGGTAAAGCAAGTAATGGTGCAGAACTTAATTTTTCCTTGATGTAATTAAAAGCCTTGTCTTGGTCACTACCCCACCTAAAACTCATGTTCTTTTTTATAAGCTCAGTGATTGGTGCAGCAATGGTGCTAAAGTCCTTAACAAAGCGTTTATAGAAACTAGTTAGACCATGAAAGCTACACACATCACTAATTGACTTAGGTGTAGGCCAATTTCGACTTGCCTTAACTTTTTCCTGGTCAACCTCAACACCTTTAGCATTGACAACATAGCCAAGAAATATGATCTGATTAGTACAAAAGGAACATTTCTGTAAGTTAGCATACAATTTCTTAGAACGTAAAACACTTATAATAGAACGTAAATGATCAAGATGCTCTTATAGGGTTTTACTACAAACCAAAATATCATCAAAATACACAACTACAAATTTACAAATGAATGGACACAAAACATGATTCATTAGTCACATAAAAGTGTTTGGTGCATTAGTGAGACCAAATGGCATAACAAGCCATTCATACAAACCGTACTTAGTTTTGAAAGCTGTTTTCTACTCGTCTCCCTCTCTCATCCTAATCTGATGATATCCACTTTTCAAATCAATCTTAGAAAAGACACATGAACCATGCAATTCATCTAACATGTCATCTAATCTAGGTATGGGGTGATGATACTTTACAGTGATTTTGTTGATTGCTCGACAATTAACACACATCCTCCAAGTCCCATCTTTTTTGGGTACAAGTAGGACAAGAACAGCATTTGGACTCATGCTTTCCCTCACATATCCCTTGGAAATAAGCTCCTTAACCTGCCTTTAATGGTCCTTTGTCTCCTCAGGATTACTCTTATATGCTGGCTGGTTAGGGATAGATACACTTGGGATGAAATCAATTTGATGCTTAATTCCTCTATTAGGTGGCAATCCATTTTGGACATTGTCAGGGAATATGTCTTCAAATTCCTACAATAGAGCAACAACAATACTAGGTAAAGATGGGTCAAACTTGTTAGTGCTAAAATAAGCCTCCTTGTACAAAAATACAATCATAGGCTGTTTGGCATAGAATGCTCTTTTGACATTACTTTCTTTTGTATAAAGACTTTCTCTTTTCTTCTCTTTCTCTTGTGTCCTCAAGTTTTCTCCTTTCTTTTCTCTTTTATCAATCTCTCTTTTCTGTTCACTCTCATTTTTAATCCTCAATTGATCCTCATAAATTTATTGAGGTGATAATGGTACAAAAATGATAGGTTTTCATTCATTACAAAGGAATATCGATTCTTGAAGCCATCATGCATATCTCGCCTATCAAATTGCCATGGTCTTCCTAATAGAATATGGTCTGCATGCATAGGTACAACATCACATAAAACTTCATTATGGTACCTTCCAATAGAAAGTGATATGAGTACTTGCTTTTTTACCTTCACTTCACCACTCTTATTCGACCATTGAAGCTTATATGGCCTAGGATGCTTCATAGTAGGTAAATCCAGCTTCTCAACCATAGTTGTGCTAGCAACATTAGTGGAACTCCCACCATCAATAATCATACTACATACCTTATCTTTGATGAGACACCTTGTCTGAAAGATGTTATCTTATTGCACCTCATTTTCTTCCTTTACATGTACATTGAATGCTCGCTTTGTAATGAGAGCTACTCTGTTAACTAGATACTCCTTTCCATCACTTTCACCCTCTGATGATGGCACAAAATCATCATCTGATTCACTTTTAGTTTCAACATCACCATTACTTCTTAAGATCATTGCATGCTTATTTGGACATTGAGATGCAATGTGAATCCTACCTTGTTGTTCCTACAGCCTTGTATAGGTTGTAATTGTTGTCAACTAGGTTTAAGTGTGCAAGAAAGTAAAGCCTCATGGAAGGGCAAGAAGGTAAAAGCCACATGGAGGGGCAAGAACATAAAAGCCACATGGAAGGGCAAGACTGTAAATTTGCCATATTAGGTTTTTTATGAAGGAGTATATAAAGGAATATAAGAGAGCACAGTAGAGAAGCCGTCGATGGGAAGAGAGAGAAAACAAAGTAGTCGTCGAGTGAACAGTAGCCGTTATCGGAGATAGGAGAGAAAACGAACTTGTGGTCGGAAAAGAGGAGACGGTCAACGACCGAGTTGAACGAAGAACAACCATCGAGGGAGAGAGAAAGGGGAGATGACTGGGCTGAACGAAGAACAGAGGTAAAGAGACAACCATAAAAGAGAGAGATGCAGTCGACAAAAATAGAGAAAAGAGGAGATAGCTGAAGAGGCTGGACGACTGGACAGCAAACTGGAAGAGCAAAACGGCAAAGTCCTATTCGACTAACCAAGTTAGTCGACAGTAGAACAGGGGAAGGAGAGAAAATCCGACATGGCTCAAAAGGAGAGTGGACGGCAAAGGAACAACACACCACCGACACACCAACAGTTGGCAGAACACAAGAGAAAGAGAGAAAAATTGAGACAGCCGTTGGAAGAGAGAGAAAAGAGGTATATGGCCAGAACAGAGGAGTCGACAGGAAGGAGAGAGAAAACACGGCCAAATTAGGGAAAAAGAGAGAAAATCTGGAACGGCCAAAGAGGGGTGGACGAAAAGAGAGTGACCGTCGGTAGAACAGAGGAAATCCAACTGGATGGTGAGAGAGAAATTCAGCTGGACGGTAAAAGAGAGAAATCCGGTGTTTAGAGAAAGAAATCCGACTGGACAGCAAGAGAGAGAGAAACGGACAGGTGAGGTGTGAGACATGAGACCACCAGCTGGAAGAAAACCAGAACTGTGAGGTAAGAGCAAAAACCAGAAATGCATCACCCTTGGAAGAGAAGAAAACTAGAACGTGCGATGGCGTGAGACAAGTAGACGGGTGAGACCGTGAGATGGTGAAAGCAGGAGTTGTGTGAGACAACGTAGAGAAGAACTTCGGTGAAGCATCAGAAAGAACTCATTGTATTTCCAGATTTCTTTAAGAGAGGTTAGAGAGCGTTGTGGTGAACTTCTAAGCGGCAGTGGAGCAGCCTTTCAATTCAACAGAGGCAAGACAAACTAGAAGAAAGGTAGACATAGTAAGTGACACTCTTTGTATTGTACTTACTTAGTAATTGCAATAGTGAAAGAAGCAGAGGATTAAGACATCCATTGTAACTGGAATTCTCAAGTATAGTGGATAGTCTCGGTAAGGAAGAGTCCCTACCACCGTGGATGTACGTCACGTTGACGAAACCACGTAAATCTTGTGTGTCCTTAATTTGCTTTACGTTCTATGTTTTGAATTGAGTTGTGAACGCAACTAAAGTATCAGCCAATCTATAACCTAATGAAGACCTAAACAAGAACATCTGAATTGTCTATTAGGCAAGGTGTCTGAAAGGTGACTTTAGGGACTATTGTGATTAGTAGATAGCAATAGATCTACCTTAGTCGAGTTTGAGAAAGAGTTTGCTTTTAAGAAGAGGTTGAAGTTGTTCACTTACTTGCGAATTGTGAATTGTGTTGATACTGATTCACCCCCCTTTTTAGTATCACAAACTAGTAGATCCTAGGGAGAAGTCAGGAACTTCATACCTAAACACTTAAAACATTTAACATCACTATTTCCACTTGGTTGGGGTTCAAAATTACCTATCTCCTTGCTAGAACCCACAATTTTGTGCTTGGGTAGCTCAACTTTTGACTTGTAATTGGTCATCTCGTCCCTTTTTCTCCAATTTGGCTTCCAAGACAAGGTAAAACCCGAATTCTGCCCAAACCGTGTGGAGCCCTTTCATTTAAGTTGCCTTTCAACTTTTATTACCATGTGCACCATGTCTTCTAATTTCACATAGTGTTGCAATTCAACCACGTTTGCTATGTTTCTATTTAGCCCTTACAGAAATCGAGCCATGGTTCTCCCTAACATGGTAATCTCCATGTCCTTGTGGTAGTCCTCCACACTTTTGGTGCTCTAAATGAGCCCTTGCAGCCTTTGGTAGAACTCCTTGTAATAGTGATTAGGGACAAACCTCCTCTTCATGATAGCCTTCATCTTTTCCCATGTATCAATAGGCTACTCATGAACTAAACTCACAAAAATCAGGACAAGGGTAGTAGTACAACCTAAAGGACAAACTTGGGTAACAAAATAGGAAAATAGATGGTAGAATTGGAGTTGAGCAAGAAAACCTTCATTATTATTGTGGCCAATGTGACTAAACTATTAACCTTATCAATAACTTGAATTTGATGTTCTCTTTCTTTTGTTCTTCTTCCTTTATGTTTTTTTTTCTTTTTCTTTTTTTTTTCAACACAAAACAACAATAAAATACTTAGATACAACAATTGGAATTGAAATTAGCATGTTTATCAGCTTAAACAAACAAGCAAAGAGAGAAGGATTGCAAACAAATAGATTTGTGCATTTGAATGGTAATGCACATAATAGACAAACTAAACAGAAATAAATAAATCACTAGGTAGAAAATTGAAAAGTGAGTGGAATTAACCTGATTTAGATCTTGACTCTGATACCAATTAATCTGGAAAACCCCAAAAAGACATGGCTTAGGGACCCAATGCACACAAGGAATCTAAGAACAACCAAGAAAGCTAAACCAGAGTTTAATAACACAAACCCTAGACCCACCATTCAAAGGAACACGAACTTAGGGTATTTAAGAAGGATATGGACGCCACATTCAAGAAAAGAAAGGAATTGAGAGTAAAAAGTCGATTGGAATGCCACAAGAAGAAATACCTCTTAATAGGTTCTTTAGTCCTCAAATGAATTGAGGGGAAAAAACCCTTACTTTCTATTTCACTCAAAGTTGTCTGATTTTTTAGAGCTTACAAGGGGTGCCTATTTATAGGCTAAGATGGCAATCTTAAAGAGGCATAAATTCCTACTTGAGACAAATCCTTATTTTGGAAGAATTCCTAACTATGGACAAATTCCAACATAGACAATAAATTCTTATTTAGGAGTGAATGCTATTACTTAGTCTGACCATTAAGTATTCCAATTATATTAATTAGGCCTGGACTCTTTTGATTCACACCATTTAAAGCTTGGTTGGCCTGAATGTCCTCAATTAGCCCATTTAATACTTCTTCAATCTTTTTGGCTCTAGCTCATGTTATTGGGCCTTCTAGAATGTGCGATGGACCTCTTGCATCCATTGAAACCTTCCACCCATCATCTCTACTATTCTTATTAGAATGACCATAATTACCACTATACTTTCCATTAGCATCATTCTTGTGCAAATTAGGAGTCCCTTTTTGCTATCCTCTATGCAAATTGACTAAGGCAATGTCTTACTTCTCCAATTTGTTTGCAATTTCTCCAAACATGATATTCGTCCTCTCAAATTGTTATTCAATTACTCTAAGCATGAATGATTTATCCACCTTTCTCCCTTTGGCTATCCTTTATCTTTATTATTTGACATTTTAAATCCTAAAAAGAATTGTTAAAGAAAAAACCTCAAAACACTCCCTCACGCATTTCACTTTGCTCTCTCATAATATGACACCCGTGCTCTTGTTCACACACTGATAAGAACCGTAGAAATGATGGGTAGAAGGCTTCAATGGATGTAAGAGGTCCATTGCACATCCCAAAAGGTCCAATAACACGAGCTAGAGCCTGGTTGGTCTTTGATTCCTTGTGTGCGTTGGGTCCTTAAACCACGTTTTTTTGCGGTTTTTCACATCACACACTATATAAATTCATATTTTCTCTATAATGTTGCTCACACCTCTTGCCTTTTCCCTTACTCAACTTTTTGCTCTCAATTCTTTATTGAACTAAACACTTCAGTCAAAGTCATGTTGTAACCAACCATTTCCAACAAATTATAATGAATGAAATTTAAGAAGCACAATGAATAAAAGTTGCAAAGTAGAAGAAAATAGCAAGATTAAATGGCAAGTGATAAAGAATGATTAATTAGATATAAATTCTGGTAGGAACCAGAAAGAATTCTATTCCTTTAATTTTTCTTTATGTTGTAAGATTTCCAATTAGAAAGGAATAAATCATTTATTTATGTTTAACCTAATCAAATAAGATTTATTTCTCCAATTGAAAGGAATCAACTATAATATTTCCTTTACTATTTCACCTGAATCAACCTTTATTTATTTATTTTTTTGCATTCTTTCTCATTTTCTTTCAAGAATAAAAGACAAGAAAGTTAAAACTATGATTTGTGGATTCAAGGAACAAAAAGGGTATAAAATGTAGCCAAGAAGAAAAATAAAACAAAAATGGATATATGGTGCTACCAAGAAAAACAAAAACATAAGAAAAACTCAAATTCAGATAACCAAACCTAATTTAAACCCTTACTTTGATACCATGCTTTACGTTTTGTGTTTTGAATTGAATTGTAAACGCAGCTAAAGTATCAGCCAACCCATAACCTAACGAAGACCGAAATAAGAACATCTGAATTGTCTATTAGGCAAGGTGTCTGAATGGTGACTTTGGGGACTATTGTGATTAGTAGATAGCAATAGATCTACCTTAGTCGAGTCTGAGAAAGAGTTCACTTTTAAGAAAAGGTTGAAGTTGTTCACTTACCTGCGAATTTCGAATTGTGGTGATACTGATTCACCCCTCTCTTAGTATAACAAACTAGTAGATCTTAGGGAGAAGTCAAGAACTTCAAATAATCTTATTTAAAGCTTCTTGCATCCTTTTAGTTTTAGCTCTTGTTATTGGACCTTTATGTATGTGCAACGGATTACTACATATGTTAACTTAGTTCCCATCCATTGTTGCTAACACAAAAGTCAATTTGTTAATCATTTTGTGTGATTGAGTGAGTTATTGTAACAAAAAGAAGGGCCTTGTCAGTAAGAAATTAAGTGAAGTTCTCATCATTCAACTAATAAACCATTTCAAAGCATGTTTGAAGGATTTCAATGGATAGAGACTAATAATCATGTATTAACATGCTTATCACTATAAATATTGCATTTGATGTAGCCACAAAAGTTAATTTCATGATCATTTGGTGTGAATAAGTATTTGTAAGGAAAAGATAAACCTTTCTAGGGAGAAATTAAGTGAGAATCCCATCTTTCAAGCAATGAACCATTCAAACCATGTAAGATTTCACACAATCAATTGCAATTTCACAATCAAGAGCTATTTCAAAAGGTTCTAAGTAAACTAAATTTGATCAAAAAAAAACTTGAATATATCAATCATTGTTGTTCCCACAGCCTTGTATGGGTTGTAATTGTTGTCAACTAGGTTTAAGTGTGCAAGAAAGTAAAGCCACATGGAAGGGTAAGAAGGTAAATCCACATGGAAGGGCAAGAACATAAATCCGCATGGAGGGGCAAGAAAGTAAATCCGTCGCGTAAGGGCAAGAACGTAAATCCACCACGTAAGCCCTATTAGGGTTTCATGGAAGAGATATATAAAGACCTTCGAAGACAAAAATGGGGCAAAGGCCAACACAATTGCATACACGGCAAGAAGAGAGGGTGAACGACATAAACACAAAGAGTGAGTTTGGAAAACACAAGAGAAATCATTTAACCAAGGAGACAAGAAAAGCCAACACAATTGAATACACGACAAAAAGAAAAGGAGTCGACAATATTGAGCATTCAGCAAAACCTAGATAACCGACCAAGTAAAGAGAACACCAAACCCTACACAGAAGAACACCACCTACAAAAGAAAAGAGTAGCTATAGTGAACAGTTTCGTCAGAATTGAATAGTATTGTCAAAATTGAACATTGTCGTTGGAAATTGAATAGTGTATTCGGCAGGGCAAAACCTAGAGAGAGAAACCGTCAAACACTTAGAAGAGAGAGAGAAAACGGTAGCCGTCGAGGGGAAGGAGAGAGACGGTCGACAGCTGGGCTAAACGAAGAACGAAGGTGGACGACCAAAACAATTCAGCAGCCATCGACAGTCAGAAAATCAAGCAAAAAGGGCAAATACATTGAGAGAGAAGGAGGCAGCCGAAGGGGGGCTGAATATTAAACATAAGACGGCCGAAAGGCAGTTGAGGAAGGTAACGAGAGAGTGAAAAACTAGTTCATCAGAGTGAGAAACTCGACACGGTTGGACGGCCAAAGGTGGGTGGATGGCAAAGACTTATATGGTCAAATCGAGAAGAGAGAGAAACCCGACGACCAAATCAGAGCTGACTGGCGGGAAGAGAGAGAAACCCGACGGTGAACAAAAAAGTGAAATTTGGTGAAGAGAGAGAAATTCGGCAGGAAGAGAGAGAAATCTGATGAAGAGTGAGAAATTTGGCGGGAAGAGAAAGAAAAGAGAGAAATCCGGCTAGACGGTGAGAGAGAAACGCACAGGTGAGTCGTGGGGCGTGAGACCAGAACATGCGTGACAGATCAGAAGCGTGGGATAGGCCGTGAGACGTGAAACGGCGCATCGAAAACGTAAAACAGTGAGACTGTGAAATAGGAAACGGGTGAGACCGTGAGACGGTGAAAGCAGGAATTGTGTGAGACAACGTAGAGAAGGAATTTGGCGAAGCATTAAACTCAACGTATTTCCAGACTTCTTCAAGAGAGGTTAGAGAGCATTGCAGTGAACTTCTAAGCAGCAGTGGAGCAGCCTTTCAATTCAACAGAGGCAAGACAAGCTAGAAGAAAGGTAGACATAGTAAGTGACATCCATTGTAACCTGTATTCACAAGTATAGTGGATAGTCTTGGTAGAGGGAGAGTCCCTACCACCGTGAATGTACGTCACGTTGACGGAACCATGTAAATCTCGTGTGTCCTTAATTTGCTGTACATTTTGTGTTTTGAATTGAGTTGTGAACACAGCTAAAGTATCAGCCAACCCATAACCTAACGAAGACCTAAACAAGAACATTCGTATTGTCTATTAGGCAAGGTGTCTAAAAGGTGACTTTGGGGACTATTGTGATTAGTAGGTAGCAATAGATCTACCTTAGTCAAGTTTGAGAAAGAGTTCGCTTTTAAGAAGAGATTGAAGTTGTTCACTTACTTACGAATTGCGAATTGTGGTGATACTGATTCACCCCCCATCTTAGTATCACAAACTAGTAGATCCTAGGGAAAAGTCGGTAACTTCAATCATAAACCTATCTCTACAGAGAAGTGATATGATCAAGGAAGATGGGCAATAAAGCAAATAGAATAACAAGGAATTTCATGAAATAAGTAGTGCAATTAGACAAAAATTGATTATCGAATATAATCGAGTAAATGACCAATTGAATAATGAAGCCAATTTTTTTTTCTTTTAGTAAACTAATGGGTATTTCTACAAAATGAATGAACAGCAGCAGCAAAACATAAGAAACAATGAACTTTTTCTTTTTTATTGATAATTCAACCAACAATGAAGAACACAAAAAGGTGATGATAAAAGGATAACTAACCTGAGCTAGAACCAAAACTTTGATACCAAATGATATGAATTCCGATTATAACAAAATGGAACTCAACACCAACATTGATGTCACTAGGATTGTTCTAAGCCATGCTATGAAATAAATAATTTTGACCCAATAATTATAAAGCAACCATGAACCAGGATTATAGAAGGATTAGACACCACTCTTATGCAACATAAGGTTAAAAAAGATAAGTCTATGATCAAGCATGCAAATCAACAAGTTCACAAAGAACCAATAGAAAAGATGCTTGTTTGAATTGAAACTAGAGAGAAAACAATGTCTCTTGTACTTGTAAAGTTATATTCTGATGTCTGTCTACCCCCCAGGTTATAGCCGTATTTATAAATATATATAATATACAAACCCTAGTTACCATATGGGTCTATGACCTAGTAGTGCAATACAACACATGCCCACAAAGTTTCCTAAATAACAAGCTCATATAAAGTACTAAACTTAATATGCATCATAGGGTTTAAAATAAGTAAAAACTCAGCCTAATTGGTAGTTAAAACCCCAAAGAATTAGTTTGTCTCAATGCCTATTGGTGTCCAACTATCAGATTTGCTATGTTAACAAGGCTACTGTGATTGTGGCACTTAATGCTTGCATGCCTTGGTTTGAAACTCATTTCGTAGCCTCGTAGCTTCCCTTACTCCAAGATCCTAGCCTTTGTCTTGGTCATTCCTTACATAAAACATGTTAAAAGGCCTTTGGAATGCTTCTGTCCTCAACCAATCATTCTAAGCAACTTCTTGCTATTAAACTTGACAAATTAAACTATTAAGCACTTTTCAAGCCTTTTATGATCTTTCTCTTGTCATTAGATCCCCAAGATTATGTATGACATCAATTCCTTGGTTGTTTGGTACTAGTATAAGTGGACCTGCATCAATTTGTATTCCTTCATTAGAGGGATCTCCTATAATTAAGTTTTTCTGATATAGGTATGTTAAGAAACACCTTATCCTTATAGTATTGTAATATTTACACACCTATATAAAGGCTACAACTATGTAAAATGGGAATCAATAAGATTACAACATTTTTTAGCAAGTTTTTTTTAGCTTTCTTGTGTTCTTGGAAGAATACATTGTCTTGACTTATTAAAAGAGTGATCAACTTTGTGATGTCTTAAGATTGGGGCTTTTAGGACTTAGTTTCCTTAAAGATCTAGTCTAATCAACCCAACTTGTTTTCTAGCTTTTTAGGGTTCCTAAGGCACCACGTAATGGGTTTTTTATCAGTTGGTATTAGAACCTTGGTTCTAAAAATAAGTTATGTATCCCTTTTCCATATTTGTTTAGTACTTTTCCTTATGCTTTATTTATTCCTTGTGTTTATTTATTTAATTCTTTTGGTTTGTTCTTACCACCCATTTTCATGAGTGTATGAGCTATTTTATCTGGTTCTTGAAGAACTAATTCTGAACTTTCATACTTGAGTGTATTGGTTCAATAGACTTATCTTCTTCAACATTGTTGTTGTTAGGAGTGGCGTCTGAATTTGATAGTTCTGGTTCTTGGTTATTTATAATCTTTGGGTCAGAACTCCAAATCCCTTAACTTTTGTTAAAACGATCCTATACCAACATTGGTGTTGGGTTCCGTTTACATATAATCCGAGTTCATATCATTTTGTATCAAAGCCTTGGCTCTAACTTAGGTTAGTTATACTTTTGTTATCATCTTTTTCGTGTATTCTTCATTGTTGGTTGAATAATCAAAAAAAAAAAGAAAAGAAGAAATTCATGTGTTTCTTGTGTTTGGCCACTACTGTCATTCATTTTGTAGAAATACCCATTAGTTAACCAAAAATAAAAAATCATGTATTTCTTGGGTTGCCTTTCTGCTATTTGTTCCTTCTATAGAAATACCTATTGGTTAACCCAAAAAAAAAAAAGGCTTCATTGCTCAATTGGTCATTTACTCAATTATATTTAATAATTGATTGTTGTCCGATTGCACTGCTCATATCATTGAATTCCTTGTCATTTTGTTTACTTTATTACCCTTTTTTTATTGTGTCACTTCTTTGAAGAGGTAGGTCTATGATTGATATATTCAAGTTTTGTTTGTTTTGAATTTAGTTTGCTTGGAACTGTTGAAAAAGCTTTTAGATTTTTGCTATTCATTGTGTGAAACACAAGAGTTAAGGACTACTATAGTTTAGTGGAGAGCAAACACGAAAAGGAGTGAGTTTTGTGAGGTATAATCTTTATTTACTAATAATCTTACATGTACAATGTCTAATGCTAAAGAAGGCAGTTTCTCACATGGAGAGGAAGAAGTAGTTGTTCAAAATTTCAAATTGCTTATGAAATCCTTAGAGCAAAAGTTTGATAGGATTAACCAAATGTTTTGGGAAGTGCAAGACAGGATCGATAAAATAGAAGGGGAATTGAGTGTCAATCCTAAGAGGCTAGTTGGGAGGGTCGTGAAGGAGCAATTTGAATATGATTTTGGTGAAGATGGTGATGATTCTTATGATGACAGTGATAATGCTAATAGAAACTTCAGAGGTGGATTTAGATGAGGATGTGGTAATAGGAATGGTAGAGGAGTAAGAGGAAATGGAAATGTTTATGATAGGTACAATGGAGATTGCGATAATAAAAATAGAGTAGAGGAAGGAGTAGACAAAAATCTTAGTAGTATTAAAATGAAAATACCTTCTTTCCAAGGGAAAGCTGACCCTGATGTCTATTTGGATTGGGAACTGTTGTTTCCACAGCCTTGTATGGGTTGTAATTGTTGTCAACTAGGTTTAAGTGTGCAAGAAAGTGAAGCTACATGGAAGGGCAAGAAGGTAAAAGCCACATGGAAGGGAAAGATAGTAAATTCACTACAAGTAAGCCCTATTAGGGTTTCATGGAAGAGAATATATAAAGACCTTGGAAGACAAAACTAGGGTAAGGCCAACAAAATTGAATACACGTCAAATACACCATCAGAGAGCAGAACAGTGAAAATATACAACCGGTAGAGAGAGAAATCCGACGGTAAGAGAGAGAAATCCAGCTGGACGACAAGAGAAGGAGAAGCCGTCATCAAAAAAAAGGAGAGGTTGGCAAATTGAGCAAATCAGAGCAAACCGTGTAATGGCAAGAGAGAGAAACCCATGAGGAACGGCACATCACCGGCACACCAGCAGTCGACGAGGAGACAACACGGCAAAGAGGTTGAGAGAGAAACAAATGATCAAAAAATAGAGAAACGACTAAAAGGGAGCTGGATGGCAAAGTGTGTCAACGGCAAAACAAAGTGCACAGTGAGATAGATCTGGCTAGACAGCGAGAGAGATTCAGCTGGACGAAGAGAGAGAGATTGTCGGCAGAACACAAGAGAAAGAGAGAAAAATTGAGACAGCCGTTGGAAGAGAGGTATACGACCAGAATAGAAGAGTCGACTAGGAGGAGAGAAAAAGAAACCCGATGGCCAAGCAACTGAGCATGGCAAAACACACCACCGGCAGAAGGAGAGAAAAACCCGTTACGGCCAGAATAGAGGGGTGGACGGTCGATGAATAGTAACTGGCAGAAAAGGGAGAAAATCTGATACGGCCAAAGGAGGTGTGAAACGGACAAGGGCAAACCAAAAACGTACGTGAGGCAAGCTATGAGACAGTGAGATCGTGGGGCAAAGAGACGGGTGAAAGCAGGAGTTGTGTGAGACAACGTAAAGAAAAAATTCGGCGAAGCATTGAAAGAACTCAATGTATTTCCAGATTTTTTCAAGAGAAGTTAGAGAGCGTTGCGGTGAACTTCTAAGCAGCAGTGAAACAACCTTTCAATTCAATAGAGGCAAGACAAGCTAGAAGAAGGGTAGACACAGTAAGTGACACTCTTTGTATTGTACTTGCTTAGTAATTACAATAGTGAAAGGAGCAGAGGATTAAGACATCCATTGTAACTGGAATTCTAAAGTATAGTGGATAGTCTCGATAAAGGAGAGTCCCTACCACTGTGGATGTACGTCACGTTGACGGAACCATGTAAATCTCGTGTGTCCTTAATTTGCTTTACGTTCTGTGTTTTGAATTGAGTTGTGAACGTAGTTAGAGTATCAACCAACCCATAACCTAACGAAGACATAAACAAGAACATATGAATTGTCTATTAGGCAAGGTGTCTGAAAGGTGACTTTGGGGACTATTGTGATTAGTAGGTAGCAATAGATCTACCTTAGTCGAGTCTGAGAAAGAGTTCACTTTTAAAAAGAGGTTAAAGTTATTCACTTACCTGCGAATTGCGAATTGTGGTGATACTGATTCACCCTCCTCTTAGTATCACAAACTAGTAGATCCTAAGGAGAAGTCGAGAACTTTAATTGGTATCAGAGCACTGGTTCACCAGTTTGAAGCTTAACAGCTTGGTGTACTAGTTAAAAGGGATCTAGAAGTTTGACTTGTTTAGAATACTAAGAAATGGAAGCCGGTACCAGCACCAACACTACTTACAGTAAGAAGGTTCCAATCTTTAACAGAACTAACTACCATATGTGGAGAGCAAGAATGCAAGTGGTATTTGCAACCATGGGCATGAACATGGTGAAATCCGTACAAGAGAGTTTTGTGGCTCCAGAAGAAGGTAAAGACCCAACCCCAGAGGAATTAAGGTAGTTTGAGATAAATAGGAAGGCCTCAAACATCATCATTTTAGCATTGACAGATGCTGAGTATGCTAAAGTTATGGAATACAAGTCTGCCAAGGAGATATGGGATAGATTGCAGAAAGTCTATGAAGGTGATGGCAGAATGAAGGAGGCTAAGCTTTAAGTGTTCAAGGAGAGATATAAATCTCTCAGAATGCAGAAGAATGAGACAGTTCAAGAGTTCTTCACCAAGGTTATTGACACTGTAAACGACCTGAGAAGTCATGGGAAGAACAAGAAGGACTCATCGATTGTGAAGAAAATTTTGAGAATTTTGCCTGAGAGGTTTGCCTCAAAGGTAGTAGCCATAGAGGAGAGTAGAGATCTCAATTCTATGTCTTTACATGATCTCTAGTGCAATCTCATTATATATGAGATGAGGATAAAGTTAGCTGAAAGCTCTGCAATAACAAAGGTATCAAAGGAGGCAGCTTTCAAAGCTATGAAACAAGTGAAGATAAAAGAAGAGGAAGAATCATCCAATGAGGATGATGATGATGATGAGGAAGAAAGTGAAGGTGAAGTGTTGGCATACTTCACAAGGAAGTTCAAAAAAGGGTCGAAGAAGGGAAAAGGATAGTTGTCCTTAAGATGTTATCGTTGTGTGCAGACTGCACAGTTTGCTTCTCAGTGCAAAGTGAAACTTGATGATGAAGACGAGGATGGTGATGATGAGCAGAATTCAAGATGGAGAAGATCATCATTCAAATCAAAGAAGTCTAGCAAGAAGACTGCCAACCCACAGAAGAAGAAGAGAGGTTCATTTAAGAGTTATGTGAGTCAAATAAAAGAAGTTGATGAGGAGGAAGATGAAGAGTCATCAGATGAGTAGGCCTTTATGGCATCAGCTTAAGGTGGTAGTTCAACCTCTAAAGAGGAAGAGGAGGTTGATGAAGAAAAGCCAGATCTTGAAATTGAGCTGGAAGTAGCTTTAAAGGAGATAATCAAAAGGGGCAGAACCATAAAAAGGTTGGAGGCTCACATAAAACAAGTTGAAGCAAAGTCTGAGGAAGCTGAAAGTCAAAAGGATGAAATAAAGGCTGAACATATTGACTTGAAGAGAAGATTTGAAGAACAAATCAAAATATGTGAAGACCTTACAATAGAGCTTGGCTCAAGGACTTCAACAATTGAAGAAATGGAGATAGAGTTGTTGAGACTTCAGCGACAACTCTAAAGGAGTAAAGAGAACCTGCAGAAGCTTGAAATGATAGGAGAAACAAGTTCTGCAAGAGAAAAGAAGAATGTAGAGAAAGTGCAGCAATCTGAGGCTACATTGGCTAAAGCAAATAACAATGTGCCACAGAAGTTGAAAGAGAAGGTTGTGATTCAGAAGAAGATAGCTAAGAATAAAGAAGATCTGAAGAAGCAACCTAAGGTGGTAAACAAGAAGGAAGAAAAGAAAGTCAGCTAGCAGAGGGCTACGGCTGAACAAAAGAAGGAGAAGAAGGTGACTGAAGTGAGAGTCATATAAGCAAAGAAGCCAGCATCTTTGCCTATACAGCAAGTAATGAACAGAAGAAAACAAGCTGTGATTAGACCTAAAAAGAGGCAGTTTCAAGGTTACTGTCTTTATTGGGGAGTTTGGGGTCATAAGGCGAGTAACTGCTGGTGGAGAAGGCCAGTATATGTCTTCAACTTAAGAAGATACGATGCGGCATACAGGGAGAGACAATACAGAATTCAGAAGAGAACACCTGTCGTGAGTTCTTGCACATACTGTAAAAGGCAAGGACAAACTGACGAGGATTGTTGGTGGACGCCCAAACCAGTAGCTTCAAAGAACTAGTTTACTATATTGGCAGACTTGGAACAGTGTGAAAGGTGCGGGCAGGATGGCCATAATGCCAAGAGATGCATGACGCTTCTCCTTGAGTAAGAGAAGGCACTCAATGGCACAGTAAAAACAAACAGTGTAGTCAAAGCTGAGAAAAAGGAGAAAGCTATATTCCAACCAATTCAAAAGAAGGAATATAAAGCAAAAAGGGAGTGGCTAATATAGCTGAAATTACACTAAAGGCTGGTTACAAGGATAAGCAGTGGATCCTTGATAGTGGATGCACTTCGCACATGACGGGAGACAAGAGTAAATTATCAAAGCTGAACAAATCAAAAGAAAGCAGAGTTAAGTTTGGCAATGATGATTCACTCAACATTAGTGGTCAAGGGTCAGTGAATATTGGAAAAGGAAAGCTAAAAGATGTTCTGCATGTTAAAGGACTCAGATATAATCTAGCATTTGTCAGCAAACTATGAAATGAAGACCATAAAGTGATATTCACAAAAATAGGTTGCCAAGTAAAGAGTAAAGAAGGCAATACTGTTGCAGTCGGGAAGAGAACAGTTGGAAATTTATATGTGATTGATGAGGACAAGACAAGCAATTGTTTACTTGCCAAAAAAGAAGAAAATCAACTCTGGCATAAGAGTCTGGGACACTTATCACAGAAGAACATGAGGAAGCTGACCATTACACATGCAATCAGAGACATTCTCGACCTTAGGAGAGAGACAGAGTATGTTTGCTCAACATGCTCTAAAGGAAAACATGTCAAAAAGCAGTACAAGACCAAAGAGTTCAGTTCTAAAGTAATGCTTGACATTGTGCATACTGATTTGTGTGGACCAACGAGGACAAAAGGGTTGAAAGGTCAGAAGTTTTGAATTGCTTCAAGAGATACAAAAGATTGGCTGAAAATGAGAGTAGAAGGAAGATCAAAGTATTGAGGTTAGATCAAGGCACTGAATTTACAAATCAATTAGCATAGAATTCATCATCAAATGGCAGCAGCAAGAACACCTCAACAGAACAGGGTGGTGGAGAGGAAAAATAGAGTTGTGGTTGAAATGGCAAGAACTCTATTGATGGAATCCATGCTTCACACAAGATTTTAGACAAAAGCAACATTTACAGCAGTGCACCTACTAAATAGAGTTTTACTAAGGCCCAATATTGATAAGACTCCATATGAGCTATGGAGTGGGAAGAAGACAACAACCAAGTATCTCAGAGTCTTTGGCAGCCCATGTTTTGTGAAGAACAAGGAGCAAAACTTGGGAAAATTCAACGCTAGGTCTGATGAAGACATCTTTGTGGGATACTCTACAAAGACAAAAGGTTACAGAGTTTTCCTGCATAAGTTGGGAAAAGTGATCACTTCCAGTGATGTGAGAATAGATGAGAATCGGAAAACAATGTAGGATGGAGAAGCTGAGGACAATAAAGAAGATGACTTTAATGTAGATGAAGAAGTAGACCAACCTAAAGAAAAGGAACAAGAAGTAAGTTCAAACTCAAAGAAGAGTGAGTCTGAAGATAAAGAAAGAGATCCTCTTGCAACACAGGCTGTGCAAGAAAGAAAGCCAAAGAAAATGTGGACCAGTGCTCATTAAGAAAATCAGATCATAGGTGACCCATCAGTAGGAGTTACAACAAGAAGAAGAATCGTGGGAGCTACTGCTTTACTTTCACAAGTTGAACCTAAATCTGTTAAAGAAGCTACACAAGATCTAACTAAATCTCTGTCCACAGAGCTATTTGAGAAGTACAGAATGAGTTTGTCTATGCGAATGCCTCCTCAAGCATGAAGTTCAAGTGAATCCTCCATCTCCACTTTGCGAGTTTTTCAGATTTGTAATTTGTTGGCAAAGGGGGAGAGAAGCAACAGTGCAGGGGGAGCTGTTAAGAAAGGGGGAATGCATATTTAAGGGGAGTTGAAACTGCTGCATAGTGGCTTTTGTTTTGTTATGAGTGTTGCCAACAATTACAAAGGGGGAGATTGTTGTTCCCACATCCTTGTATGGGTTGTAATTGTTGTCGACTAGGTTTAAGTGTGCAAGAAAGTAAAGCCACATGGAAGGGCAAGAAGGTAAAAGCCACATGGAGGGCAAGAATGTAAAAGCCACATGGAAGGGCAAGACAGTAAATTCACCGCAAGTATGCCCTATTAGAGTTTCATGGAAGAGAATATGTAAAGACCTTGGAAGACAAAACTAGGGTAAGGCCAACAAAATTGAATACACGGCAAATACACTACCGGAGAGTAGAACGGTGAAAATATACAACCGGTAGAGAGAGAAATTCAATGGTAAGAGAGAGAAATCCAGTTGGACGGCAAGAGAAAGAGGAGTCGTCGTTGAAAAAGAGGAGAGGTCGGCAAATTGAGCAAATCAAAGCAAATCGTATGACGGCAAGAGAGAGAAACTCGTGAGGAACGACACACCACCAGCACACTAGCGGTCGGTGAGGAGACAACACGACAAAGAGGTAGAGAGAGAAATAGATGGTTGAAAAATAGAGAAACGACTAAAAGGGAGCTGGACGGCAAAGTGAGTCGACGGCAAAATAGAATGGATGGTGAGATAGATCCAGCTGGATGAAGAGAGAGACCGTCGGCAAAACACGAGAGAAAGAGAGAAAAATTGAGACAGCCGTTGGAAGAGAGAGAAAAGAGGTATACGGCCAGAATAGAGGAGTCGACTAAGGGGAGAGAAAAAGAAACCCGATGACCAACCAAGTGAGCACGGCAAAACACACCACCAGCGGAAGGAGAGAGAAACTCGACGACCAAACAGGGAAGGAGAGAAAAACCTGTTATGGCTTGAATAGAGGGGTGGATGACCGATGACCAGTGACTGGCAGAAAAGGGAGAAAATATGATACCGCCAAAGGAGGTGTGAAATGGACAAGGGCAAACCAAAAACGTACGTGAGGCGAGCTATGAGCCGGTGAGATCGTGGGGCAAGGAGACGGGTGAGACCGTGAGACGGTGAAAGTAAGAGTTGTGTGAGACAATGTAGAGAATAAATTTGGCGAAGCATTGAAAGAACTCAACGTATTTCCAGATTTCTTCAAGAGAGGTTAGAGAGCGTTGCGGTGAACTTCTAAGCAGTAGTGGAGCAGCCTTTCAATTCAACAGAGACAAGATAAGCTAAAAGAAGGGTAGACACAGTAAGTGACACTCTTTGTATTGTACTTGCTTAGTAATTGCAATAGTGAAAGAAGCAAAGGATTATGACATCAATTGTAATTGGAATTCTTAAGTATAGTGGATAGTCTCGGTAAGGGAGAGTCCTAACCACCGTGGATGTACGTCACATTGACGGAACCACGTAAATCTCGTGTGTCCTTAATTTGCTTTATGTTCTGTGTTTTGAATTGAGTTGTGAACGCAGCTAAAGTATCAGCCAACCCATAAACTAAGGAAGACCTAAACAAGAACATCCATATTGTCTATTAGGCAAGGTGTCTAAAAGGTGACTTTGGGGACTGTTGTGATTAGTAGGTAGCAATAGATCTACCTTAGTCGAGTCTGAGAAAGAGTTCGCTTTGAAGAAGAGATTGAAGTTGTTCACTTACCTGCAAATTGCAAATTGTGGTGATACTGATTTACCCCCACTCTCAGTATCACAAACTAGTAGATCATAGGGAGAAGTTGGGAACTTCAGCTTTTCATACAACTCAGAAAGTAGATCAAGCCTTTCCTTGGATTAGACATAAAACTTGGACTTATATCATGAGCTTCAAGTATTGTCCTTCAACTTCAAAGCCTTGTTCATCATATTGCATATATAATGAGAAAGAGTTCGCTTTTAAGACGAGGTTGAAGTTGTTTACTTAGTTGCGAATTGCGAATTGTGGTGATATTGATTCACCCCCCTCTCAGTATCACAAACTAGTAGATCCTAAGGAGAAGTTGGGAACTTCAGGAACGAAGGGTAAAATTAATATATGAGTGCCACAACTTCTCTGAGGAGAAGAAAGTGAACTTAGCTATAGCAGAGTTCACTGATTATGCTATAGCATGGTGAACCGTAGAAACTTGGAATGAGTTGAAGACTATGATGAGGAGATTTGTTCCTAACTCTTATTATAGGAATTTGTATAACAAGTTGCAGAGCCTTATTCAAGGTTCTAAGAGTGTGGAAGAGTACCATAAGGATGGAAATTACTATGGTTAGGGCAAATGTAATAAAGGATAAGGAGGCCACCATGGCTAGGTTCCCCAAGGGTTGAATATAAACATAGTGTAGTAGAACTGCAGCACTATATAGAGCTTGAAGACATGGTATACATTGCCATGAAAGTTAAGAGGCAACTTAAGGGAAGTAGCACTTTTAGATAAAATTAGAACTCAAGTTCATCTTCTTGGAAGTTGAACTGGGGGAAGAAGGAAGAGAAGATGACTTCTAAGCTTAAAACCAATTCACATAGACCCAAGACTAATGGGGGCAGCCTTGAAAGAGGCAAATTTGAAGAAAAACTTGAGGGCACCCAAGGAAAAACTAGAGACATCAAATGCTTTAGATGTCTGGGTAGGGGTCATGTGGCTTCACAATGTCCTAACAAGAGAACCATGTACCTTAAGGAGAATGGTGACTATGTGTCAAGCAGTGATGCTAGTGATGAAGACCAAATGCCGCCACTAAAGGATGCTAGTGATGTTGATGAAGGGATAGGGTATCCAGAGTATGGTGGAAGGCTTTTAGTAGCAAGGAGAGCCCTTAGTGTGCAGGTTAAGGAGGAGGAGGATGTTGAGATGCAGCGAGAAAATATTTTCCATACTCGATGTTTAGTTCAAGATAGACTCCATTGCTTGATCATTGGTGGAGGTAGTTGTACTAATGTAGAAAGTATAGAGTTGGTGGAAAAATTGAACTTGCCTACAACCAAACATCCTAGGCCATATAATTTGCAATGGTTGAATGACAGTGGAGTGGTGAAAGTGAGTAAACAAGTTGTGGTTCCATTTTCCATTGGTAGATATAAGGAAGAGTTGTTTTGTGATGTTGTACCTATGTAGGTTAGGCATTTGTTATTGGGTCATCCTTGGAAATTTGATAGAAAAGTTTTGCATGATGGTTACAAGAACCACTATTCTTTCACCATGGATGGAAAACAATTCACACTTGCTCCATTGACTCCAAAATAGGTGTATGAAGACCAAGTGAGACTTTATGAAAGTGAGCAAAAAAGGAGGAGCGAAAAGAAAGAGAGAGTCGAGAGAAAAGAAAGTGAAGGAGAGAAAAACAAGGTGAAAACATTTGAGAGTGCTATGTACAAGAGTGGTCAAGTTCACAAGAGTGAAGATGAGAGAAAACAAGAGAGTGTGTTTGCAAAAGGAGTAGATGTTAGGGTTTCCTTCCAAGCTAGGCAATAAATGATCTTGATTTTACAAGGATTCTTATTTCTCTAACACTGACCTTAATTCATCTTTGCATAGTGCTATTTCATCTTTATTGCAGGATTATAATGATGTATTCTTTAAGGAGATCCTAAATGGTTTTCCACTAAGGAAAGGGATTGAACATCACATTGATCTTATTCCTAGAGCTCTCATTCCTAATAAGCCAATGTATAAAAGCAATCCTAAGGAGACAAAGGAGCTTCAGAGGCAAGTTGATGAGTTGATGAAGAAGAGACATGTAAGGGAGAGCATGAGTCCATGTGCAGTGCCAGTGTTGCTTGTGCCAAAGAAAGATGGATCTTTGAGGATGTGTGTTAATTAAGAGCTATCAACAAAATAACAGTTAAGTATCGACATCTTATACCCAGGCTTGATGATATATTAGATGAATTACATGGTACTAGTTACTTCTCTAAAATTGACCTTAAGAGTGGGTATCATCAAATTAGGATGAGGGAATGAGATTAATGGAAAACTGCATTCAAGACCAAGCATGGTTTGTATGAATGGTTAGTTATGCCCTTTGGTTTGACTAATGCACCTAGTACTTTTATGATATTAATGAATCATGTTTTGAGACCTTTCTTAGAAAATTTTGTTGTGGCTTATTTTGATGACATATTAGTATACAGCAGGAATTTAGAAGAGCATGTTGAACATTTGTGTTGTTTGCTTAATGTTTTGAGGAAAGAGAAATTGTATGCCAATTTGAAGAAATGTGATTTTCGGAAGGATCATGTCATTTTCTTGGGTTATGTTGTGTCTACTTATGGCATAGAAGTTGATAAAGAGAAGATTAAGGCAATTCAAGAATGGCCTACACCTAAAAGCGTGAGTAATATGAGGAGTTTCCATGGTTTGGCTAGCTTTTATAAGAGGTTCATCAAGGATTTTAGTACCATAGCTATACCATTGATTAAGGTGATTAAAAGAGTGTGGGTTTCAAGTGGAGTAAGGAACAATAAGATGTCTTTGATTTGCTAAAGTCTAAGTTGTGTAATGCACCATTTTTTGCCTTGCCTGATTTTTTTAAGAACTTTGAAATTGAATGTGATGCATCAGGCATTGGGATTGAGGGAGTTCTCATGTCAGAGAAACGACTTATTGCATTCTTTAGTGAGAAGTTAAGTGGGGCAACATTGAATTATCCAATTTATAATAAAGAAATGTATGCACTTGTTAGGACTTAAGAAACGTGGCAACATTACCTTTGGCCAATGGAGTTTGTAATTGATATTGATCATAAGTCTTTAAAATACTTAAAGGGGCAAGGTAAGTTGAATAGGAGACATGCAAAATGGGTTGAGTTTGTTAAAACTTTTCCTTATGTAATTCAATACAAATTGGGTAAGGAAAATGTTGTTGCTGACACATTGTCACGTAGGTACACATTGATTAGCACTTTGAGCGTTAAGTTGCTGGGGTTTGAGTACATTATTGATTTGTATGCTAATGATGTTGACTTTAGTAACATATATGTTGCATATGAGAAAGCTACCTTGGTAAGTTCTATAGACATGAGGGGTATTTGTTTAGAGTAAATAAGCTTTGTATTCCTTAAGGGTTTATGAGAGCATCACATATGAGAAAAGCTCATAAGGGTGGTTTAATGGGACACTTCGGCATTCAAAAGACTTTTGATGTTTTAAATGAACATTTCTTTTGGCCACATATAAAGAGGGATGTTGAAAGAGTCTATGCCAAGTGTATTACCTATAGATAAGCTAAGTCTAGGGTTTTACCCCATGGTAAGTGTATACCCTTAGAAATTCCTTGTGAACCTTGGACCAATATTTCTATGGATTTTTTTCTTGGGTTACCTAGGTCCAAGAAGGGTCGAGATTGTATTCTTGTTGTAGTTGATAGGTTTTCAAAGATGGTGCATTTCATTGCTTGCACCAAAACAGATGATGCCATACACATTGCAGACTTATTTTTTAGAGAAATTGTTTGCCTAAATGGAGTGCTGAAGAGTATTGTGTCAGATCGTGATGCAAAATTTTTGAGCCATTTTTGGAAGATATTGTGGGGTAAGCTTGGAACAAAGTTATTGTTTTCTACAACTTGCTATCCACAAATTGATGGACAAACTAAGGTAGTAAATCGACCTCTTAGTATGTTGTTGCATGCTGTTGTTGGTAAGAACTCTAGAACCTAGGAAGAATGTTTGCCTTTTATGGAGTTTGCCTATAATCGTGTTGTTCATAGTGCTACAGGTTATTCTCCTTTCAACCCTATTTATGGTTTTAATCCATTATCTCCTTTGGATTTAATACCATTGCCTATACAGGACAGGGTTAATTTAGATGGGAAAAAAAAGGCTGAAGTGGTTAGGCAACTTCATAAGAAAGCTAGGCTTAACATTGAGAGAAAAACTAAACATTATGAAACATAAGCCAACAAAGGTCATAGGCATATCACTTTTGAACCTGGTGATTGAGTTTGGGTACATTTGTGGAAGGATAGATTTCCTATGCAAAGGAAATCAAAGTTGCAACCAAAGGCAGATAGTCTTTTTCAAGTGGTGGCAAGAGTCAACAATAATGCATATAAACTTGACTTGCTAAGTGAGTATAATATGAGTGCAACATTTAATGTTTCTGACCTTTCTCCTTTTCTTTTTGATGATGTAGGTGTTGATTTGAGGACAAATCATTTTGAGGAGAGCGAGAATGATGGAAGCCATATTGTACCAGCTCAAATCAACAAAGGAGTTGATGCTTTGCAAAACCTTGGAGGACTAATGACAAGGGCAAGGTCAAAGAAAATAAAGGAAGCTCTCAACAACTTGTGCGACATTTACTATCAAGAAGTTGCTAAGTACAAGTTAAGGATGATGGAGGCTTTACCAGGGCTTGCAAATGTGTCATTTATGGAGGAATTTGAGAACTATGGCATTGGGAAGGAAGTTAGATTTGAGAGCCTATGTTTGGGCATTTAAATGGATTATTTTCATAGGTTATATTGTTATGTAGTGGGTTGAACGAATTTTAGCATCTTAATGGGTTATTTAAATGGGTTTTTATTATTATTTAGTGGGTTGGACGAATTTCCTTAATAAGCTCATCTTATTAGCTAGGGTTTTTGGGGGTTAGCATATAAAAATGGCAAAAAGGGTGGCTGGAGGAAGAGACCCATTTTCATGAGTTTATGAGCTATTTTCTCTGGTTCTTTGAGAACTAATTCTGAACATTCATACTTAAGTGTGTTAGTTCAATAGACTTATCTTCTTCAACGTTGTTATTGTTAAGAGTGGCATCTGAATCTTATAGTTTTGGTTCTTGGTTGTTTATAATCATTAGGTCAGAACTCCAAATCCCTTAACCTTTGTTAGAATGATCCTATATCAACATTAGTGGTGGGTTCTGTTTACATATAATCGGAATTCATATCACATTCATCTCCCTCTTTTATGCAAATTTGATAATAGCCATTCTTTGAATCAATTTTTGAAAATACATACAAACCTTGCAACTTGTGAAGCATATCATCTAATCTACGTATAGGATGTCTATACTTTACAATGATCTTATGATAGCTTGACAATTCACACATATGCACCATGTTCCATCTTTCTTTTGGGACTAAGATGACAAGGACTGAGCATGGGATATGACTCTCCCTTATAAACCCCTTTTGCCCTAACTCATCCATTTGTCTTTGTATCTCCTTTGTTTCATCTGGATTAGCTTTATAAGCTGGTCAATTTGGTATGCCAGCGCCAGGTATGAAGTCTATTTGATGTTTAATTCCTCCCAAAAGAGGTAATCCCTAGAGAATCTCTTCGAGAAATAAATCTTCAAACTCTTATAATAATGGAATAACCACACTAAGCCAAGAGGAATTAAAGTCATTAGATAAAAAATAAACATCCTTATACATAAGTATAAGTAGTTGTTGCTTTGCAATCATAACACTCTTAACCTCACTTTTCCTAACAAAACACCCTCACTTTCTTGCTTTTCTCTCCCTTTTGCCCACTTCTCTCTAACATTTCTCTTTACCTCACCCTTTTCACATGAATTTTTCCCCTCAGCCTTACTTTCTCTTATTTCTTTTAACCTCTTACTCTCTTTTTCTCCTTTACCCTTGTTCTCTCATATGTTCTTCACTCATTTTGCACTCTCCTGTTATCTTAATTTGATCTTCATATGCTTGAATTGGTTTGAGAGGAGTTAACACAACTGTTTGATGATTCATTACAAAGGAGTATCTGTTCTTGTGGCCATCGTGAGTAACCTTGATGCGGAAAACCCCAAAAAGACGTGGCTTAGGGACCCAACGCACACAAGGAATCAAAGAACAACTAAGAAAGCTAAACCAGAGTTTAATAACACAAACCTTAGACCCACCATTCGAAGGAACACGAACGTAGGGTATTTAAGAAGTATATGGACGCCACACTCCAAAAAAGAAAGGAATTGGGAGTGATAAGTCGATTGGAATGCCATAAGAAGAAGTACCTCTTGATAAGTTCTTTAGTCCTCAAAAGAACTGAGGGAGAAAAACCTTTGCTTTCTATTTCACTCAAAGTTGTCTGATTTTCCAGAGCTTACAAGGGGTGCCTATTTATAGGCTAAGATAGCAATCTTAAAAAGGCACAAATTCCTACTTAGGACAAATCCTTATTTTGGAGGAATTCCTAACTATGGACAAATTCCAACATAGACAATAAACTCCTATTTAGGAGTGAATGCTATTGCTTAGTTTGACCATTAAGTATTCCAATTATATTAATTAGGCCTAGACTCTTTGTCAAACTTAAATTCGCACCATTTGAAGCTTAGTTGGCCTGAATGTCCTTAATCAGCCCATTTAGTGCTTCTTCAATCTTTTTGTCTCTACCTCGTGTTATTGGGCCTTCTAGAATGTGCAATGGACATCTTGCATCCATTAAAGCTCTAACTTGTGTTATTAGGCCTTCTGGAATGTATGACGGACCTCTTGCATCCATTAAAGCTTTAGCTCGTGTTTTAGGCCTTCTAGAATGTGCGATGGACCTCTTGTATCCATTGAAGTTCTAGCTTGTGTTATTGGGCCTTCTGGAATGTGCAATAGACCTCTTGCATCCATTAAAGCCTTCCACCCATCATCTCTATGGTTCTCATCATTCCACCTTTCCTCAAAAGGATTCGTCCCCAAATCATCACCTACATCAAAATGGGAAAGATCAGAAACATTAAATGTTGCACTTACATTATACTCACCGAGAAGGTCCAACTCATAAGCATTGTCATTAATTTGTGCTACAACTTGAAAGGGACCATCTCCTCTAGGTTGTAGCTTTGAACGCCTCTGAGTTAGAAACCGTTCCTTGCGCATATGCACCCAAACCCAATCACCAGGTTCAAACACCACCTTCTTTTGTCCCTTGTTGACATGGGATGTGCAGTGCTCAGTTTATTTTTCAATATGTTGCCGCACCTTCTCATGCAATTATTTTATCATGTCAGCCTTGCGTTCATCATCTAAGCTAGTATACTCAATGACAAGTATAGGTACCAAATCCAAAGGAGTTAACGGATTAAAACCATATACAATTTCAAATGGAGAGTAACTAGTTGCAAAATGAACACTTCTATTATACGCAAACTCGACATGTGGTAAACAATCTTCCCATGTTTTCAAATTTGTTTGAATAATAGCACGCAAAAGAGTAGAAAGAGTTCGATTAATCACCTCAGTCTAACCATCAGTTTGTGGATGACAAGTAGTTGAAAACAATAGCTTAGGACCTAACTTACCCTACAAAGTCTTCCAGAAGTAGCTTAAGAACATTGTATCCTGATCTTAAACAATGCTTCGTGGCATGCCATGCAAACGTACTACTTCTCTAAAGAATAAGTCAGCCACAATGTTTGCATCATCAGTTTTATGGCATGGGATGAAGTGTGCCATCTTTGAAAATCTATTAGCAATAACAAATACAGAATCCCTACCCCTCTTTGTCCGTGGAAATCCTAGTACGAAGTTCATGGATAAATCAACCCAAGGATGGCTAGGTATGGGTAAAGGGGTATACAAGCCATGGGGTAAAACTCTAGATTTAGCTTGTTTGCATGTTATGCATTTCTTACATATCCTCTCAATATCTCATTTCATGCATGGCCAAAAGAAAAGTTCATTTAGGACATCTAGGGTTTTCCTAACTCTGAAATGACCCATTAGACTACCCTCATAAGCTTCTCTTACAACCACTCTCTCAAAGAACTCATAAGCATGCATAAATGATTTTCCCTAAATAAGAAACCCTTATGCCTATAAAACTTCTCAAAGGCTAATGTCTCACATGCTCCATACACATTAGCAAAGTCAGGATCATTCACATATAAATCCTTAATATGTTCAAATCCTAATAAGTTTGCAGTAAGTGTAGAGATAAGGGCATACCTGTGAGATAATGCATTAGCTACCACATTTTCCTTACCTTGTTTATATTTGATGATGTAAGGAAAGGTCTCAAAATTCAATCCACTTGGCATGTCTTTTGTTCAACTTTCCTTGTTCCTTCAAGTGCTCCAAAGATTCGTGGTCAATATGGATGACAAACTCCTTAGGCCAAAGGTAATATTACCATGTATTCAAAGCCCGTGCCAATGCATACATCTCTTTATCATAAGTAGGATAATTAAGGCTTGCTCCACTTAACTTTTCACTAAAGTAAGCAATTGGACGTCTTTCCTGCATCAAAACAATTCCAATGCAATTATGTTGTTCCCATAACCTTTTATGGGTTGTAATTGTTGTCAACTAAATTTAAGTGTGCAAGTAATTTGAAGCCATATGGAGGGGCAAGAAAGTAAAGTCACATGAAGGGGCAAGAGAGTAATTTGAAGCCATATCAGTAATTTGAAGGGGCATACATCTCTTTATCATACATCTCTTTGTTCGTTTCACACCTCCTTTGGCCATATCAGATTTTTTTTTTCCTTTTTTGCCGGTCATTGTTCATCGGCCATCCACCCCTTTGTTCTAGCCGTAACAGGTTTTTCTTTCCTTCTCTGTTTGGCCGTCGGGTTTCTCTCTCCTTCCGTTGGTGGTGTGTTTTGTCGTGCTCACTTGGTTGGCCGTCGGGTTCCTTTTTCTCTCCTTCCCGTCGACTCTTCTGTTCTGGCCGTATACCTCTTTTTTCTCTCTTCCAACGGCTATCTCAAATTTTCTCTCTTTCTCTCGTGTTCTACCGATGGTCTCTCTCTCTTCTTCCAGCTAGATCTCTCTCACCATCCAGCCGGATCTATCTCACCGTCCACTCTATTTTGCCATTGATTCGCTTTGCCGTCTAGCTCCTTTTTAGCCGTTTCTCTATTTTTTGACCATTTATTTCTCTCTCTACCTCTTTGTCGTGTTGTCTCCTCGCCGACCGCTGGTGTGCCGGTGGTGTGCTGTTCCTCACAGGTTTCTCTCTCTTGCCGTCACACAGTTTGCTTTGATTTGTTCAATTTGCCGACCTCTCCTCTTTTCCGACGATGACTACTGTTCTTCGTCTAGCACCCCTTCTTTTTGTCGTGCACTATTATGTCGTGCTGGTTATATTTGGACGTCTTATTGTTTTGGCCAGCTACTCTCTTTGCTTGCATGGTTTCTCTTTTCTTTTGCAGGTGGTGTTCTTTGCCAGCTACCACGTCCACTTGATTGTTGTTTTGCCATGTATTCAATTGTGTTGGCCTCGCCCTAGTTTTGTCTTCCTAGGTCTTTATATACTCTCTTCCATGAAACCCTAATAGGGCTTACATGGTAGATTTACATTCTTGCCCTTACACGGCGGATTTACTTTCTTGCCCTTCCATGTGGCTTTACTTTCTTGCACACTTAAGCCTAGTTGACAATAATTACAACCCATATAAGGATGAGGGAACAACAGTAAATATTGGAAAAGGAAAGCTGAAAGATGTTCTACACGTTGAAGGACTCAAATATAATCTAGCATCTGTTAGCCAGCTATGCAATGAAGACCATAAAGTGATATTCACAAAAATAGGTTGCCAAGTAAATAGTAAAGAAGGCAATATTGTTGCAGCCAGGAATAGAACAACTAGAAATTTATATATGATTGATGAGGACAATATAAACAGCTATTTACTTACAAAAGAAGAAGAAAATCAACTCTGGCATAGGAGGTTGGGACACTTAACACAGAAGAACATGAGGAAGCTGACCATTACTCATGCAATTAGAGACATTCCAGACCTCAAGAGAGAGAGGGAGTATGTCTGCTCAGCATGCTCTAAAGGAAAACAGGTCAGAAAGTAGTATAAGACCAAAGAGTTCAGTTCTGAAGCAATGCTTGACATTGTACATACTGATTTGTGTGGGCTAATGAGAACAAAAGGGTTGAATGGTGAGAGGTACTTCATCTTGTTTGTTGATGATTATTCCAGAAGGACCTACATCATGCACCTCAAACAGAAGTCAGAAGTTTTGAAATGCTTCAAGAGATGACCGCAACACTCTCTAACCTCTCTTGAAGAAATCTGGAAATACATTGAGTTCTTTCCGATGCTTCGCTGAATTTCTTCTTTACGTTGTTTCACACAACTCCTGCTTTCACCATCTCACAGTCTCACTCGTCTCCTTGTCTCACGCCGTTGCACGTTCTGGTTTTCTTCTCTTCCAAGGGTGATGCATTTCTGGTTTTTGCTCTCACCTCACGGTTTTGGTTTTCTTCCAGCCGGTGGTCTCACGTCTCACGCCTCACCTGTCCGTTTCTGTCTCTTGTTGTCCAGCCAGATTCTCTCTCTTACCGCCGAATTTCTCTCCCTTACCGTCCAGCCGGATTTCTCTCTCTTACCGCCATTCACCTCTATTCTGCCATCCAGCTGTCTCTGATTTTGGCTATGTTTTCTTTTTCTCGCCTTCCTGTCGACTCCGATTTGGCCGTTCTTGGGTTTCTGCTGGTTGTTTATTTTTGCTGTTCTGCTCACTTTTTTGGTCGTCTCCCCTTTCTCTCTATCTCGACAGTTGTTCTTCGTTTAGCCCGGCCGTCCTAATTTTCCGTCAATCGTCTACTTTGTTTTGCTGTTGACCCATTTCTCTCTCTTGCCTTGTCGTGCTTTCTCTCTCATCGTCCAGCCGTGTCAACCCGTTTGTCTCACATCGTCGCAGATCTGCTGTCTGCTTTTCCGGTGGTGTCTCACTCTTCGTTCGTCTCTCTCTCGATTTTGTCGACCTTTCCTCTTTTTTGACGAAGGCTTTTTCAATGGCTACTCTGTTTTGGCGTCAAACCCCTGTTCTGTTGTTCTCTTGCCATCAGTGCCCTCTCCTATTTTCGACAGTCGACCTCTCCTCATCTTCGTTTTCTTCTCTCCTTCGTCCGACGGCTACTTCGTTTTCTCTCTCTTCCTGTTAACGACTTCTTTTCTCTCTCTTCCAAGTGTTTTCTCTCTTTTCGTTCGACGGCTTCACTTTGGGCTACTGATCAGTCGACGACTGCACTGTTCACTACGGCTACTCTTTTCTTTTGCAGGTGGTGTTCTTCTGTGTAGGGTTTGGTATTTACCGTGTATTCAATTGTGTTGGCCTTTCCCCTTATGTTTTGCCGTGTCTTCATGAAGTTCCCGACTTCTCCCTAGGATTTACTAGTTTGTGATACTAAGAGGGGGGTAAATCAGTATCACCACAATTCGCAATTCGCAGGTAAGTGAACAACTTCAACTAAGGTAGATCTATTGCTACCTACTAATCACAATAGTCCCCAAAGTCACCTTTCAGACACCTTGCCTAATAAACAATTCAGATGTTCTTGTTTAGGTCTTCGTTAGGTTATGGGTTGGCTGATACTTTAACTGCGTTCACAACTCAATTCAAAACACAGAATGTAAAGCAAATTAAGGACACACAAGATTTATGTGGTTCCGCCTACATGACGTACATCCACGGTGGTAGGGACTCTCCCTTACCGAGACTATCTACTATACTTGATAATTCCAGTTACAATGGATGTCTTAATCCTCTGCTCCTTTCACTATTGCGATTACTAAGCAAGTACAATATAAAGAGTGTCACTTACTGTGTCTACCCTTCTTCTAGCTTATCTTGCCTCTGTTGAATTGAAAGGCTACTCCACTACTGCTTAGAAGTTCACTGCAACGCTCTCTAACCTCTCTTGAAGAAATTTGGAAATATGTTGAGTTCTTTCCGATGCTTTATCGAATTCCTTCTCTAGGTTGTTTCACACAACTCCTGCTTTCAATCTCACAGTCTCACCCGTTTTCTATTTCACGATCTCACTATTTCACGGCTTGCTTGTCCGTTTCTCTCTCTCTCTCTTGCCGCCGGATTTCTCTCTCTTACCGTCCAACTCCTTTTCTCTCTCTCAGACCTTTGTTCTTCGTTCAGCCCCCAAATCTGATTTTCGGCCGTCCTGGGTTTTCTTTCTTTTCAGCTAGTCTCGTGTCTAATTTTTCTCCTTCCCACTGTCCAGCCGGATCTCTCTCACCGTCCAGCCGTTCACTCTTCTTTGGGCGTGTTTGGACGTGTCAGTGGTGTGCCATTTCAGATTTTTCTTTCTCTTCAAACGGCTCTTCGTTCTGATGGTGGCTCTTCATTTTCTCTCTCTTCTCGTCGACCCTTCTTCGGCCGGTCAACAGTTTTCCTCTATTCTGCCATGGCCATCTCGGATTTTCTCTATATTACTGTCGACCACCTCTTTGTGTTTATGCCATGTAGGGTTTGGTGCTGGCTAGTCACTCTAGGTTTGCTGAATGTTTAATTGCCGACCAACCTTCTTCCGACGACGGCTTTTCTCTCTCTTCCAAGTGTTTTATCTCTCTTCGTCCAATGGCTGCTCCTCTTCTCCCTTTTTTTCTTCGTCCGTTGGCTGTTCTCCTCTTTCTTTCTCTCTCGACAATTGCACTGTTCACGACAGCTACTGTGATGAGTTCCAGTCAATAAATGCAAGGCTAGATGAGTTCCAGTCACCTAGCAAATCCAAATCCTCTAGAAGGCATGTGATTGAGGAAGATTATGAGGAAGAATCAGACTATAAAGACTCAAGTTCAAGAAGAGGCAGAAAGGCTGTTTCCAAAAGAGATAGCAATTTAGGCAGCATAAAGATCAAAATTCCAACATTTCAAGGGAAGAATGATCCTGAACATTATTTGGAGTGGGAGAGAATGGTTAAGCATGTATTTGATTGCCATAATTATTCAAAGGAGAAGAAAGTCAAATTGGTAGTAGTAGAATTTACTGATTATGCTAGTTTTTGGTGGGACCAATTGGTGATAAGTAGAAGGAGGACTGCTGAAAGGCTAGTTCAGTCATGGGAAGTGATGAAATCAGTAATACGCAAGAGATTTATACCTATAGCCACTACCATAGAGACTTTCATAGAAAGATGCAAGGGTTGATGCAAGGGTCCATGAGTGTGGAGGACTATTACAAGGAGATGGAGATAGCCATGATTAGGGCCAATGTAGAGGAAGACCGAGAGGCTACCATGGCAAGGTTTATTGGTAGCTTGAACAAGGAAATTGCAGATGTAGTGGATTTGCAACACTATTGGGAGATGGAGGAGCTATTGCATAAGGCTACCAAGGTGGAGAAACAAATCAAGTCCAAAGGATCCAAATTTGGATCAGCTTCTAGTTCTACATGGAAGGCAACTTGGAAAGATGCCAAAGTAGCCTCAAAGCCAAAAGAAGATACAATGCTAAAGGAATCAACTGTTGTTCCTAAAGGTAAAACCGAAATTAAACTACTATTCCTAAAGTACTTAAGTACTTTAGGTGTCAATGACATGGACATATTGCTTCTTAATGTCCAAATGAAAGAGATATGACTAATATCAAATTCGCATGAAATAGGGAAATGAATGGAAAATAGCATTTAAAACTAAATATGGATTATATGAGTGGTTAGTAATGCCTTTTGGATTAACTAATGCACTTGGTACATTCCTGAGGTTAATAAATCATGTCTTGCGTGCATTCATAAGGAAATTTGTAGTAGTTTACTTTGATGATATTTTAGTTTATAAAAGAATTTGGATGAACATGTGAAATACTTACATATTGTGTTCAATGCATTAAAATAGAACCAACTATATGCTCATCTCAAAATATGTACATTTTGCATGGAATCCATTGTGTTTCTTGGCTATGATGTTAGTTCACAAGGTATTAGTGTGCATAGGGAGAAGGTAAAGGCAATAAGGGACTGGCCTACCCTAAGAATACGAATGAGGTAAGAAGCTTTCATGGTTTAGCATGTTTTTTTTTTTTTTTGAAGGTTTGTTAAGGATTTTAGTTCCATTACTGCACCTTTAAATGAACTTGTTAAAAAGAATGTTGTTTTCAAGTGGGATGATGTACATGATTGAGCTTTTTGTACTTTGAAAGAAAAGCTTACTAATGCACCATTGTTATGCTTGCTTAACATTGATAAAGTTTTTGAGGTAGAATGTGATGCATTTGAAATTGGAATAGGGGTTGTTTTAATGAAAGATTCCAAACCAATTGCTTATTTTAGTTAAAAGCTAAGTGGGGGAGCCTTAAATTATCTCACTTATGAAAAGGAGCCTTACACATTGATACGAACTCTTCAAATATGGCAACACAATTTATGGCCAAGGGAAGTCATCATTCATTTTGATCATAAGAACTTAAAGTTCTTGAAATCCCAAGGTAAGCTCAGACTCAAAGAAGAGTGAGTCTGAAGATGAAGAAAGAGATCCTCTTGCAACTAAGACGATGCAAGGAAGAAGGACAGAGAAAACATGGACCAGTGCTCATCAAGGAGATCAGATCATAGGTGACCCATCAGTAGGAGTTACAACAAGAAAAAGAATTGTGGGAGCTGCTGCTTTACTCTCACAAGTTAAACTTAAATCTGTTAAAGAGGCTATTCAAGACAAAACCTGGGTCAAAGCTATCAATGAGGAGCTGGATCAAATTGAGAAGAATGATACATGGGAGCTGGTTCTAAGACCCACTAATAAGAATGTCATAGGAACAAAATGGGTGTTTAGGAATAAACACAATGAAGATGGCAAGGTGGTGAGGAAAAAGGCCAGGCTGGTTTGCAAAGGCTACACTCAGATAGAAGGAGTAGATGTTGATGAAACTTTTGTACCAGTAGCAAGGTTAGAAACTATCAGAATGTTATTAGCTTTGGCAGCATACAAGAGGTATAAAGTTTATCAGATGGATGTGAAATCTGCCTTTCTGAATGGGCTCCTGAAAGAATAAGTGTATATTGAACAACTCGATGGAGTACAAATCAGTGAGGATGAGACACACATGTGCAAGCTGAAGAAAGCCTTGTATGGTCTTAAGCAAGCTCTAAGAACATGGTACAGTAGGCTGGATGCGTACTTGAGAAGGTTGAATTTCAGAAGAGGAACGGTTGATAATAACTTGTATGTGTTCAACTTAGAGAAAGGCCAGCTGATAACCATAGTATATGTAGATGACATCATCTTTGGAGGGCATCACTCTGAGCTATGCCAAGAATTTGCATAGAAGATGAGTGAGGAATTTGAGATATCATTGATTGGAGAAATGACGTACTTTCTTGGATTACAGATAAAGCAATGTGAAGAAGGTATCTTTATTTCTCAAACGAAATATGCCAAAGAGATGCTGAAAAGGTTTGGCATGGAGGATAACAGACCTATCAGTACCCCTATGACAGATAAAGCAAGTTAACAAAAGATCAGGAAGGAAGGAGTACAAGCCCTACAGAGTACAGGAAGATGATAGGGAGCCTTCTGTACCTTATAGCATCAAGGCTTGATCTTATGCAAGCTATATGTGCTGTTAGTGGATTCCAAGCTGATCCTAAGGAGTCTCATGTATTGGCAGTGAAACAAATCCTAAGGTACCTCAAAGGAACACTGGAAATGGGTTTGTGGTATCCAGCCATGGATTCTGTTAAACTACAAGCATACACTAATACAGATTGGGCAAGAAGTATAGATGATAGAAAATCAACCAGTGGCTACAGCTTATACTTGGGTTCAAAGTGTGTTGCATGGTTAAGTAAAAAGCAAAACAATTTTGCTTTGAGCGCAGCTGAGGCTGAGTATATGGCTGCTTGTGCAGCATGTGCTCACGTGATATGGATGCAAAGACAATTGGCAGACTTGGATATTGAAGTGAAGTTACCAATAAGTGTACTTTGTGATAATCAAAGTGCTATTGATCTCAGCAAACATCCGGTTCAACATTCAAGGAGCAAGCATATTGACATCCGGTATCACTTTATTAAAGATCAAGAGGAACAGGGTACAATTAAGTTGGAGTATGTTGGCACTAAAGATCAAATTTCAGATATTCTAACTAAACCTCTGTCCATAGAGCTGTTTGAAAAGCATAGATTAAGTCTATCTGTGCAAATGCCTCCTCAAGCTTGAAAATCAGGTGAATCCTCCATCTCTACTTTGTGAGATTTTCAGTGAAGTTCCTGACTTCTCCCTAGGATCTACTAGTTTGTGATACTGAAAGGGGGGGTGAATCAGTATCACCACAATTCGCAATACGCAGGTAAGTGAACAACTTCAACCTCTTCTTAAAAGCGAACTTTTTCTCAGACTCGACTAAGGTAGATCTATTGCTACCTACTAATCACAATAGTCCCCAAAGTCACCTTTCAAACACCTTGTCTAATAGACAATACGGATGTTCTTGTTTAGGTCTTCGTTAGGTTATGGGTTGGCTGATACTTTAACTGCGTTCACAACTCAATTCAAAACATAGAACGTAAGGCAAATTAAGGACACACGAGATTTACGTGGTTCCGTCAACATGATGTACATCCACGGTGATAGGGACTCTCCCTCTACCGAGACTATCCACTATACTTTTGAATACAGGTTACAATGGATGTCTTTAATTCTCTGCTCCTTTCACTATTGAAATTACTAAGCAAGTACAATACAAAGAGTGTCACTTACTGTGTCTACCCTTCTTCTAGCTTGTCTTGCCTCTGTTGAATTTAAAGGCTGTTCCACTACCGCTTAGAAGTTCACCGCAACGCTCTCTAAGCTCTCTTGAAGAAGTCTGGAAATACGTTGAGTTCAATGCCTCGCTGAATTCCTTCTCTACGTTGTATCACACAATTCCTGCTTTCACCATCTTATAGTCTCACCCGTCTCCTTGTCTCACAATCTTAGTCTCACGGCTCGCCTGTCCGTTTCTCTCTCTCTTGTTGTCCAGCCGGATTTCTCTCTCTTCCCGCCGGTCTGCTCCGATTTGGTCGTCGGGTTTCTCTCTCTTCCCGTCGGTCTGCTCTGATTTGGCTGTCGGGTTTCTCTCTCCTTCCAATCTGGCCGTATAGGTCTTTGCCGTCCACCCATTTTCGACTGACCAGCTGTGTCGTCTCCTCGCCAACTGCTGGTGTACCCGTGGTGTGCCGTTCCTCACAAGTTTCTCTCCTTCTCCGATTTGTGTTTTCTCTCTCTTCATCCCTCGATTTGATCGATTTTTCGGCCGTTAATGGCTGTGTTTTCTCTCTCCTTCCCGTTGACGGCTGCTCAATTGCTTCAGCAGTCCACCTTTGTTCTTTGTTCAACCCCCAAATCTGATTTTGGCTGTGCTTCTATTCGTTTTGCCGTGTACTGTTCGTCGGCCGTCGGGTTTCTCTTCTTCTTCCGGCGATGACTACTGTTCACTCAACAGCCATTATTCACTCGACGACTACTGTTCACTTGACGACATTGTTCAATTCCGATGACACTGTTGACTATGACTACTCTTTTCTTTTGCAGGTGGTGTTCTTTTGTGTAGGGTTTGGTATTCTCTTTGGTTGGTCGGTTGTCTAGGTTTTGCTGAATGCTCAATATTGCCGACACCCTGTTCTTTGTCTTCCAAGACCATTATATATTCTACTCCATGAAACCCTAATAGGGCTTACGCGGTGAATTTACTTTCTTGCCCTTCCGTGTGGTTTTACCTTTTTGCCCTTCCATGTGGCTTTAATTTACTTGCACACATAAACCTAGTTAACAACAATTACAACCCATACAAGGCTATGGGAACAACAATCTCCCCCTTTGTAATTGTTGGCAACACTCATAACAAAGGCCATTATGCAGTAATTGCAATTTCAACTCCCCCTGAATATGCACAATTTCAACTCCCCCTTTATTAACAGCTCCCCTTGCACTGTTGCTTCTCTCCCCCTTTGCCAACCAATTACAAATCTGAAACACTCGCAAAGTAGAGATGGAGGATTCACCTGAACTTCAGGCTTGAGGAGGCATCTGCATAGATAGACTCAATATGTGCTTTTCAAACAACTCTGTGGACAGAGATTTAGTTAAAATATTTGAAATTTGATCTTTAATGCCAACATACTCCAACTGAATTGTACCCTATTCCACTTGATCTTTGATGAAGTGATACTGGATATCAATATGCTTGCTCCTCGAATATTGAACTGGATTCTTGCTGAGATCAATAGCACTTTGATTATCACAAAGTACACTTATTGGTAACTTCACTTCAACATCCAAGTCTGCCAATTGTCTTTGCATCCATATCACCTGTGTACATGCTGCACAAGCAGCCATATACTTCGCCTCAGCTGTGCTCAAAGCAACACTATTATGCTTTCTACTTAACCATGTAACACACTTTGAACCCAAGTAGAAGCTGCAGCCACTGGTTGATTTTCTATCATCTATACTTCCTGCCTAGTCTGCATCAGTGTATGTTTGTAGTTTAACAGAATCCATGGCTGGATACCACAAACCCATTTCCAGTGTTCCTTTAAGGTACCTTAGGATTCTTTTCACTGCCAACACATGAGATTCCTTAGGATCAGCTTAGAACTTGCTGGTAGCGCACACAGCTTGCATAAGATTAGGCCTTGATGCTGTAAGGTATAGAAGGCTCCCTATCATCTTCCTGTATTATGTAGGGCTTGTACTCCTTCCCTCCTGATCTTTTGTTAACTTTTAGCCCACTGTCATAGGGGTACTGACAGGTCTGCTATCCTCCATTCCAAACTTTTTCAGCATCTCTTTGGCATATTTCGTCTGAGAAATAAAGATACCTTCTTCACACTACTTTATCTGTAATCCAAGAAAGTATGTCATTTCTCCAATCAATGACATCTCAAATTCCTCACTCATCTTCTGTGAAAAATCTTGACATAGCTCAGAGTGATCCCCTCCAAAGATGATGTCATCCACATATACTATGGTTATCAGCTGGCCTTTCTCTGAGTTGAACACATATAGGTTATTATCAACCGTTCCTTTTTTTGAAGTTCAACCTTCTCAAATACGCATCCAGC
>CM038603.1:4964685-4986062 GCA_021533255.1 Ceriops tagal
GTCATCCACATATACTATGGTTATCAGCTGGCCTTTCTCTGAGTTGAACACATATAGGTTATTATCAACCGTTCCTTTTTTGAAGTTCAACCTTCTCAAGTACGCATCCAACCTGCTGTACCATGCTCTTAGGGCTTGCTTAAGACCATACAAGGCTTTCTTCAGCTTGCACACATGATTCTCATCCTCACTGATTTGTACTCCATCGGGTTGTTCAATATACAGCTCTTCTTTCAGGAAACCATTCAGGAAGGTGGATTTCACTTCCATCTGATAGAATTTATACCTTTTGTATGCTGCTAAAGCTAGGAACATTCTGATAGTTTCTAACCTTGCTACTGGTGCAAAAGTTTCATCAACATCTACGCCTTCTATCTGCATGTAGCCTTTGCAAACTAGCCTGGCCTTGTTCCTTACCACCTTGCCATCTTCATTGTGTTTATTCCTAAACACCCATTTCGTTCCTATGACATTTTTGTTAGTGGGTCTTGGAATTAGCTCCCATGTATCATTCTTCTCAATTTGATCTAGCTCCCCATTGATAGCTTTTACCTAGGCTTTGTCTTGAATAGCCTCTTCAATAGATTTAGGTTCAACTTGTGAGAGTAAAGCAGTAGCTCCCACAATTCTTCTTCTTATTGTAACTCCTATTCATGGGTCACCTATGATTTGATCTTCTTGTTGAGCACTGATCCATGTTTTCTTTGTCCTTCTACCTTACCTCGTCATAGTTGCAAGAGGATCTCTTTCTTCATCTTCAGACTCACTCTTCTCTGAGTCTGAACTTACTTCTTATTCCTTTTCTTCAGGTTGGTCTGATTCTTCATCTACATTGAAGTCATCTTCTTCTTTGTCCTCAGCTTCTCCATTCTGCATTGTTTTCCAGTTCTCATCTATTCTCACATCACTGGAAGTGATCACTTTTCCCAGCTTATACAAGAAAACTCTGTAACCTTTTGTCTTTTCTAAGTATCCCACAAAGATGCCTTCATCATACCTAGCATTGAATTTTCCTAAGTTTTGCTCCTTGTTCTTTACAAAACATGGGCTGCCAAAGACTCTGAGATACTTGGCTGTTGTCTTCTTCCCACTCCATAGCTCATATAGAGTCTTATTAGTATTGGGCCGTAGTAATACTCTGTTTAGTAGATGCACGGCTGTAAATGTTGCTTCTGTCCAAAATCTTGTGTGAAGCATGGATTCTAGCAGTAAAGTCCTCGCCATTTCAACCACAGCTCTATTTTTCCTCTCTACCAACCCATTCTATTGAGGTGTTCTTGTTGCTGCCATTTGATGATGAATTCCATGCTTCTCAAGATAATCTTCAAAAGCTTTATTTGTAAATTTAGTGCCTTGATCTGACCTCAATACTTTGATCTTTCTTCCACTCTCATTTTCAGCCAATCTTCTGTACCTCTTGAAGCAATTCAAAACTTCTGACTTGTGTTTAAGGTGCATGAGGCAGGTCCTTCTCGAATAATAATCAATAAACAAAATGAAGTACCTCTCACCTTTCAACCCTTTTGTCCTCATCGGTCCACATAAATCAGTATGCACAATGTCAAGCACTGCTTCAGAATTAAACTCTTTGGTCTTGTACTGCTTTTTGGCATGTTTTCCTTTAGAGCATGTTGAGCAAACATACTCTCTCTCTCTCCTGAGGTCGGGAATATCTCTGATTGCATGAGTAGTGATCAGCTTCCTCATGTTCTTCTGTGATAAGTGTCCCAGCCTCCTATGCCAGAGTTGATTTTCTTCTTCTTTGGTAAGTAAACAGTTTCTTGTCTTGTCCTCATCAATCACATATAAATTTCCAGCTGTTCTCTTCCCAGCTGCAACAGTATTGCCTTCTTTATTTTTTACTTGGCAACCTGTTTTTGTGAATATCACTTTGTGGTCGTCGTTGCATAATTGGCTGACAAATGCTAGATTATATCTGAGTCCTTCAACATGCAGAACATCTTTCAACTTTCCTTTTCCAATATTTACCAACCCTTGACCATTGATGTTGAGTGAATCATCATTGCCAAACTTGACTCTACCTTCTCTTGATTTGTTTACCTTTGACAATTTACTCTTGTCTCTCGTCATGTGCGAAGTGCATCCACTATCAAAGATCCACTGCTTATCCTTGCAATCAGCCTTTAATGCAATTTCAGCTATAGTAGCTACCTCCCTTTTTGCTCTATATTCCTTCTTCTGAATTGGCTGGAAGATAGCTTTCTCCTTTTTCATAACTTTGACTGCACCACTTGTCTTTACTGTGCCATTGAGTGCCTTCTCTTGCTCAGGGAGAAGTGTTATGCATCTCTTGGCATTATGACCATCCTGCCCACACCTTTCACACTATTCCAAGTCTGCCAATATAGCAAACTTGTTCTCTGAAGCTACTAGTTTAGGCTTCCACTAACAATCCTTGTCAGTATGTCCTTGCCTTTTACAGTATGTGCAAGAACTCACGACAAGTGTTCTCTTCTGGATTCTGTATTGTCTCCCCTTGTATGTAGCATCGTATCTTCTCAAGTTAGAGACATATACTGGCCTTCTCCACCAGCAGTTAATTGCCTTATGACCCCAAACTCCACAATAAAGGTAATGACCTTGAAACTGCCTCTTCTTGGGTCTGATCACAGCTTGTCTTCTTCTGTTCATCACTTACTGTGTAAGCAACGTAGCTGGCTTCTTTGCTTGTGTGACTTTCATTTCAGTCACCTTCTTCTCCTTCTTTTGTTCAGTCGTAGCCCTTTGCTGGCTAATTTTCTTTTCTTTTTGAGACGTAGCAGCTATGGGCTACTGCTCATTAACCACATCCATCATTTTTGGCCTTGGCTTTGGTTTGATAACTGTCTTCTCTTCTTCAATTATCTTTACCAGAGTCATAGCCTTCTCTTTCAACTTCTGTGGCAAAGTCTCATTCTTCTTTTCTCTTGTAGAACTTATTTCTCCTACCACTTCAAACATCTTCAAGTTTTTCTCACTCTTATTGAGTTGTTGCTGAAGTCTCAACAACTCTATCTCCATTTCTTCAATTGTTGAAGAACTTCAACCTCTTCTTAAAAGCGAACTCTTTCTCAGACTCGACTAAGGTAGATCTATTGCTACCTACTAATCACAATAGTCCCCAAAGTCACCTTTCAGACACCTTACCTAATAGACAATACGAATGTTCTTGTTTAGGTCTTCATTAGGTTATGGGTTGGTTGATACTTTAGCTGTATTCACAACTCAATTCAAAACACAGAACGTAAAGCAAATTAAGGACACACGAGATTTATGTGGTTCCATCAACGATGGTAGGGACTCTTCCTCTACTGAGACTATCCACTATACTTATGAATACAGGTTACAATGGATGTCTTTAATTCTCTACTCCTTTCACTATTGAAATTACTAAGCAAGTACAATACAAAGAGTGTCACTTACTGTGTCTACCCTTCTTCTAGCTTGTCTTGCCTCTGTTGAATTGAAAGGCTGCTCCATTGCCGCTTAGAAGTTCACCGCAACGCTCTCTAACCTCTCTTGAAAAAGTCTAGAAATACGTTGAGTTCAATGCTTCGCTGAATTCCTTCTCTACGTTGTATCACACAATTCCTACTTTCACCGTCTTACGGTCTCACCCGTCTCCTTGTCTCACGGCTCACCTATCCGTTTCTCTCTCTCTTGTTGTCCAGCCAGATTTCTCTCTCCTACCACCGAATTTCTCTCTCTTCGCCGGATTTCTCTCTCTCTCTTCACCTGATTTCACTTTTTCGTTCACCGTCGGGTTTCTCTCTCCTTCCGATCTGGCCGTATAGGTCTTTGCCATCCACCCATTTTCGGCCAACCAGCTGTGTTGTCTCCTCGCCAACCGTTGGTGTACCAGTGGTGTGCCGTTCCTCATGGGTTTCTCTCCTTCTCCAGTTTGCGTTTTCTCTCTCTTCATCCGTCGGTTTGCTCGATTTTCTGGCCGTCGATGGCTGTGTTTTCTCTCTCCTTCCCGTCGATGGCTGCTCAATTGCTTCAGCGTTCCACCTTTGTTCTTTGTGTAGCCCCTAAATCTGATTTTGGCCATGCTTCTCTTTGTTTTGTCGTGTACTGTTCGTCGGCCATTGGGTTTCTCTTCTTCTTCCGGCGACGGCTACTATTCACTCGACGGCTACTATTCACTCGACGACTACTATTCACTCGAGGACACTGTTCAATTCCGATGACACTGTTCACTACGGCTACTCTTTTCTTTTGTAGGTGGTGTTCTTCTGTGTAGGGTTTGGTATTCTCTTTGGTTGGTCAGTTTGAATGCTCAATATTGCTGACACCCTATTCTTTGTCTTCCAAGACCATTATATATTTTACTCCATGAAACCCTAATAGGGCTTATGCGGTGAATTTACTTTCTTGGCCTTCCGTGTGGTTATCTTTTCGCCCTTCCATGTGGCTTCAATTTACTTGCACACGTAAACCTAGTTGACAACAATTACAACCCATATAAGGCTGTGGGAACAACATTTAGATTTGTAATTATTATTCCCACAACCTTGTATGGGTTGTAATTGTTGTCAACTAGGTTTAAGTGTATAAGAAAGTAAAGTCACATGGAAAGGCAAGAAGGTAAAGCCACATGGAAGGGAAAGAAGGTAAAGCTACATGGAAGGGTAAGAACATAAATCCGCCGCGTAAGCCCTGGAGGGGCAAGAACGTAAATCTGCCGCGTAAGCCCTATTAGGGTTTTATGGGAGAGAGTATATAAAGACCTTGGAAGACAAAATTAGGGTAAGGCCAACACAATTGAATACATGGCAAAACACCAAACCCTACACAGAAGAATACCACCTGCAAAAGAAAAGAGTAGCCGTCGTGAACAGTAGCCGTCGAGTGAACAATAGCAGATGGACGAAGAGAGCGAAAAAGGGAGAAGAGGAGCAGTTGTCGAACGAATAGAGAGAAAACACTTGGAAGAAAGAGAAGAGCCATCGATGGGAAGAAGAAGAGAAAAAGAAAATTGTAGCCGTCGTCGGAAAAGAAAAAGAGAAAATATATATACGGCCAAATCGGAGCCGTCGTCGGGCGAAGGAGAAAAGAGGACCAAAGGGGGTTACCAGACACCACCGATACGCCCAAAATACACCTAAAGAAAATAGAGAAGCCGTCGTCGGAAGAACAGGGGTGGTCGGCCAAAACACAAGAAACCCGATGGCCAAACAGAGGAAGGAGACAAAGTGGTGAACGAACAAGTGGGTGAACGGAAATGAGACGATATGGCCAAAATTAGATCCAACTGGACGGTGAGATAGATCCGGCTGGACAGTGAGAGAGATCTAGCTGAACGAAGAGAGAGAAACCACTGGCAGAATCAAAGACGGACGAAGAGAGAGACACCACTGGAAGAGCATATAGCAGATCTGCGACGGCGTGAGACAAACGAACAACATGACAAGGAGAGAACCGTGAAACGGACGAAGAGAAACTCACCACCGGCGGAAGGAGAGAGAAACTTGACGGCCGATGAACAGTGATCGACAGTAAAGGGAGAAAATTTGATACGGCCAAAGGAGGTGTGAAACAGATAGGTGAGGGCAGATCGTGAAACAGTAAAGCCGTGAGACAAGGAGACGGGGGAAGATAGTGAGACGGTGAAAGCAGGAATTATGTGAAACAACGTAGAGAGAAATTCGGCAAAGCATTGAAAGAACTCAACATATTTCCATATTTCTTCAAGAGAGGTTAGAGAGTGTTGCGGTGAACTTCTAAGTAGCAGTGGAGCAGGCTTTTAATTCAACAGAGGCAAGATAAGCTAGAAGAAAGGTAGACACAGTAAGTGACACTCTTTGTATTGTACTTGCTTAGTAATTGCAATAGTGAAAAGAGCAGAGAATTAAAGACATCCATTGTAACCTGTATTCACAAGTATAGTGGATAGTCTCGGTAGAGGGAGAGTCCCTGCCACCGTGGATGTATGTCACATTGACGGAACCACGTAAATCTCATGTGTCCTTAATTTGCTTTACGTTCTGTGCTTTGAATTGAGTTGTGAACGCAACTAAAGTATCAGCCAACCCATAACCTAACAAAGACCTAAACAAGAACATTCGTATTGTCTATTAGGCAAGGTGTCTGAAAGGTAACTTTAGGGACTATTGTGATTAGTAGGTAGCAATAGATCTACCTTAGTCAAGTCTGAGAAAGAGTTCACTTCTAAGAAGAGGTTGAAGTTGTTCACTTACCTGCAACTTGTGAATTGTGGTGATACTGATTCACCCCCCCTCTCAGTATTACAAACTAGTAGATCCTAGAGAGAAGTCGGGAACTTCAAATTGCTTAAGGGCTCATATGCAAATGATTCTGATTTTGGCCAAGTATGGAATGCATGTGATAAGTGTGTGTTTGGTGACTTTTATAGGTATGAAGGGTTTTTGTTTAAGAGGGATAAATTATATGTGCCTATTTGTTCTATTCGTGAGTTGCTTGTTAGGGAGACTCAGAAGGGTGGTTTAATGGGGCACTTTGGTGTACAGAAGACTCTAGATATATTGCATGAGCATTTTTATTGGCCTAAAATGAAAAATAATGTGCATTTCATTTGTTATAAGTGCATTGCATGTAGGCAAGCAAAGGTTAAAGTTAAACCCCATGGCTTGTGTATACCTTTACCTATACCTAACAAATTTTGGATTGATATTTCTATGGACTTTGTCTTAGGATTACCAAGGTCTCAAATTGGTAAGGACAACATATTTGTCGTTGTTGATAGGTTTAGCAAAATGGCTCATTTTGTTACATGTTCTAAAACCAATGATGCAACACATATTGCTAAATTATTCTTTAAGGAAGTGGTGCATTTGCATGGATTACCAAGAACTATTGTTAGCGATAGGAATGTTAATTTCTTAATTCATTTTTGGCGCACTTTATGGAATAAATTGGCAACCAAACTCCTATTTTCTACTGTTGCATATCCTTAAACAGATGGACAAACTGAGGTAGTTAATAAGACACTCATTACTTTGTTACGTGCTCTCATTTGAAAGAAATTGAAGCAATAGGAATGATGTTTACCACATGTTGAGTTTGCTTATAACAGATCTGTTCATTCTACTACTTCCTTGTCACCTTTTGAAGTTGCTTATGGTTTTAATCCTTTAACTTCATTGGAGATTTTATCTTTGCCTACTAAAAAGCATGTAACATTGATGATACGAAAAGGCTGAATTTGTTAAGGATTTGCATGCCAAGGTTTGGGCTATCATTGAAAGGAAGAATGAGCAATATGCTAAGCATGTTAATAAGGGACGTGTGAAGTTTGTCTTTGAACTTGGTGATTAGGTGTGGGTACATATGAGGAAGGAACGATTTTCCCCACAAAGAAAGTCCAAATTGCAGCTTCAAGGAGATGGACCTTTTCAAGTTTTGGAGAGGATTAATGATAATGTCTGCCTACAAGCTAGATTTACCAAGCAACTATGGTAATGTTAGTGCTACTTTTAATGTTGCTGACTTATCCTTGCTTGTTGCAGGTGATTCAAAGACGAATCCTTTCAAGGAGGGGAGGAATGATGGAGAACAAGGTGCTATTCAAGTCCAACAAAGAAAGTATTCCCTTGATCCTTTACAAGGAATCGGAGGTCCAATGACTAGGTCAAGGACAAAGAGGATGAAAGAGGCTTTTCATGGCATAATCATGGAGCTACATGACAAATAAGGTGCTCCAAAAGATTCCAAGGTTGTTCTACAAGATTTCAATGTACCCTAAGGATAATCACTTATCTTTATGTGCAAGATGATGGAAAAGACTTATAACTTGAAGAACAAAACTTAGAGCCCATGATATAAGTCCAAGCTACATGGACAAGCTAAGGAAAGGCTCAATTGCATGCTAAGTTGTATTAATGGGCCTGATGTTGTTTTAGATTGTTGGATTTGAAGTTAAGACCGAATTACATGTAAAAAAGGCTTAACTTCTTTGGTTTATTTGGGCTTGAAGGGTCAGCTAGGCTTGATACATTATTTAGGGTTACTTTGACTTGATATCATTTGTGGTAGTCATTTTTATAAATTCCTAATCAAGGTAGATTTAGGATTCCTAATCAAGGTAGAATTTTATTTCTTAATTAGAAAGATCACCTATAATTAAGGTTTTCCTATATAGGTATGTTAAGAAACACCTTTCCCTTATAGGATTGTAATATTTACATGCCTATATAAAGGCTACCACTATGTAAAATAGGATCAATAAAGATTGAGGTATTTTTCAGCAAGCTATGCTTTTCTTTCTTGTGTTCTTGAAAGAATACATTGTTTTGACTTATCAAGGTAGTGATCAACTTTTGTGGCATCTTAAGATTAGGGCTTTTTTGGACTTCGTTTCTTTGGGGTTCTTATCTAATCAACCTACCTTGTTTCCTAGCTTTTTAAGGTGTGCATAACAAATTGATTCAAGAGTTCCTAGGGCAAGTCGCCTAGCGAGTTCTTTATCAACATAGGTACAATATTAACTCCTACATATTTATTTAGTCTCCCCACATTCATTTAACCATTGAAGTTTATATGGCCTAGGGTGATTCATAATAAGTAAATTAATCTATTTAACCAAAATAGTGGTAGCTAAATTTTTATAACTACCATTGATATGAACTTCAATTGTATGTAAATGAAATTCAACACCAATGTTGGTATAGGATCATTCTAACAATGGTTAAGGGATTGAAGTTTTGACCTAATGATTATAAACAACCAAGAACCAAAACTATAGGATTCGGATGCTACTCCTAACGACAACGTTGAAGAAGATAGGTCTATTAAACCAACACACTCAACTATAGGACTCGGACGACTCTTGCATGAGTATGCCCTACCTCAATGCTTATGCATCACATTCAATTTCAAAAGTTTTAGAAACATTAGGCAAAACAAGAAATGGTGCATTACATAACTTAGATTTTAATAGTTCAAATGCAACATGTTGTTCATCACCCTATTTGACCCTACACTTTTCTTAAAGACCATTGTCAATGGTGTGGCTATAGTGCTAAAATCTCTAATAAACCTCCTATAAAAACTAGCCAGACCATGAAAACTCCTCACATCACTTACACATTTTGGTATAGGCCATTCTTGGGTAGCTTTAACCTTCTTAGTATCAACCTCGATGCCATTAGGAGTCATAACATACCCTAAGAAAATGACATGATTAGTGCAAAAGGTACATTTCTTCAAGTTAGCATACAATTTTTCTTTCCTTAACACATTTAGCACACAAATCAAGTGTTTGACATGAGATTCTAAAGAACAACTATATACTAAAATATCATCAAAATAGACCACCATGAATTTCCCTAAGAAAGGTCTTAAAACATTATTCATTAATCTCATGAAGGTGCTAGGTGCATTAGTTAATCCAAACGATATAACCAACCACTCATATAAACCATGCTTAGTTTTGAATGCAATTTTCCATTCATCACGTACCTTAATCCTAATTTGGTGAAATCCACTTTTAAGATCAATTTTTGAAAAGAAGCATGCATCTTGCAATTCATCAAGCATGTCATCAAGTATAGGTATAGGGTGTCGATACTTAACTCTAATTTTATTAATGACTCGACAGTTGATACACATTCTTCATGACCCATCTTTCCTTGGCACTAACAATACAAGCACTGCACATGGACTCATGCTTTCTCGCTCATACCCTTTTTTCATCAATTCCTCAACCTACCTTTGAAGTTCTTTTGTCTCCTCTGGGTTACTCCAGTATGCTAGCTTGTTGGGAATAGCTGCTCTAGGTACTAGGTTAATACAATGCTCAATTCCCTTTTGAGGTGGCAATCCATCTGATACATTCTCAGGGAATAAGTCATCAAACTCCTGCAACAAAGAAGAAACAACACTAATGTTGGTATAGGATCGTTCTAACAAAGGTTAAGGGATTGGAGTTCTAACCCAATGATCATAAACCACAAGAACCAGAACTATAGGATTCAGAAGTCATTCCTAACAATGACAATGTTGAAGAAGAGAAGTTTATTGAACCAACACACTTAATTATAAAAGTTTAGAATTAGTTTTCAAAGAATCAGAGAAAATAGCTCATACACTCATAAAAATAGTCTACCTTGCTCTAGCTATCCTTTTTTTCCTTTTTATATGCTAACCCCCCAAAACCCTAGCTAATAAGATGGACTTATTAAGGAAATTCGTCCAAGCCACTAAATAATAATAAAAACCCATAAAAATAACCCATTAAGATGCTTAAATTCATCCAACCCATTACATAACAATATAACCTATGAAAATAACCCATTTAAATGCCCAAACATGGGCTTCCAACTCTAACTTCCTTTCCAAGGCCATGGTTGTCATATTCCTCCATAAATGACACATTTGCAAGCCCTAATGAAGCCTCCATCATCCTTAATTCATGCTTAGCAATTTCTTGTAAATAAATGTCGCACAACAAGTTGTTGAGTGCTTCCTTTATTTTCTTTGTCGTTGTTATTGGTGGCCCAAGGTTTTGCAAAGCATCAACTCTCTTGTTGATTTGAGCTAGTACAATATGGCTTCCATCAACCATCATCAATGATAATGTCACATACCTTTTCTTTAATATGACAACATGTACAAAAGACATTATCCCTTTGCACTTCATCATCTTCCTTGGCTTGTGCACTCAGTGCTCATCTAGCCACCAACACATCTCCCTTAATTAAGCACTCCTTTTCATTACTTGCATCCTCCAATGGTGGCATGGAGTCATCATCAGACTCACTTTTGATCTCAATATCACCATTACCTTGCAATATCATGGTATGCTTATTTGGACACCAAGGTGCAATGTGAGCCTTATATAACATTTAACATCTTTATTTGTACTAGGTTGAAAATTAGAATTACCTAACATTTGGCCTTGGACACAATCAGCCCTCTCCTTCCTTTTTTCTCCAACTTGGCTTTTAGGATGTAATGGTCCCTGAATTTTGTCCAAACTGTGTCGAAACCTTTTATTTGAGTTGCCTCTCAACTTTTATCACTATGTGCACCATGTCCTCCAAGTTCACATAGTGGCATAATTCAACTACTTTGGTGATATCTTGATTCAACCCTTACACGAACTGAGCCATGTTTGCTTCTTTATCCTCCTCCACATTGGCCCAAATCATGACAATCTTTATCTTCTTGTGGTAGTTTTCCATACTTTTAGTGCCTTAAAAGAGGCCTTACAGCCTTTGGTATAAATCCCTATAATAGTAATTAGGGATGAACCTTGTAATCATGATAGCCTTCATCTCTTCCCATGTATCAATAGGCCTTTTATGATTTCTTCTCTTAGTTAAAACAAGTTGATCTCACCAAATAGTAGCATGGTCAGCCAATTCAACAACAAAAAGTTTACCTTTTTCTCCTTAGGGTAGTTATGGTAGTCCAACAACTCAACCTTTTTTTCCCATTCTAGGTAGGTTTAGGATCATTTGTCCCTTAGAATGGAGGAATTTTCATTTTAATGCTGTCCAAATCATGGTCATGCATGTTTGGCCTCCTAAAATCTCTCCAACCATCTCTCTTATCAACAATTTTGACCAAAGTAGTTGGATCATCAAATTCATCATCTTTTACATCATTGTTATGACCCCTTCTTGTCACTCATACCTTCTTGCATTAGAAACCTCATAACCCACTTGCTTCCTTTGCAACTCCACTATTGTATTGACTTGCTCCTCCATTTTATCCCTTATATAATCAAATTTTGTGTTAATGTGCTCAAATTATTGTTGCATAGTTTTGATTGTGAATTTTCACTACCATGCTCTTGAGCTACACCTTCCTCTTTGGAAGACATGATTATACACAAGATAGCTAGGACACCTCACACTCCTTCACATGTTTAACTCAAAAATTGTCACATGCCCTTATGTTATACTTTTTAAGGCTTTTTCTTAATATGTTACCACTCAAATTTCTCCTTTCAGCTCTTTAAAGAGCTAACCAATCTAAATCAAGAGGATTAATTTTGAATGAATGAAAGTCCCAAAAGAAAATAAATAAGGGAAAAATTGAATTAGTGGAAAACAAGAAAATAGAAAACAAACAAGGGATGTCAAGGAAAAAAGAATTTAATGAATACTTAAAGATATAAGATAAAGGGTTAAACTTGGAAGACAAACTTGAAAGACAAAACAAGAAAATAGGTGATAGAATTAGAGTCAAACCAAAAAACTAGGTCATTTTGTGGCCAGTTTGGCTCAATTGATTAGCTCTTGCCTCAATTAGTCAAATTTGACCTTTTTTTATTCTTAATTCAATAACTAAATACAAACATATGGATAAAACACTTAAAGACAGCAAATATAATTGAAAAAAAAAATGTTTTTTATGATTATGCACTCAAACAAATATACAAAACAAGAAAGATTGCAAACAGGTAAATTAGCATGTTTGAATGCTAATGCACTCAATAGACAAATTAAACAAGAAACAAATAAAACTGAAGACAACAAATTGAAATGTTAATTGATCCAATCTCATTTAGAGTTGATCTTTGATACCAATTGATGTGAACCCCATTAGACATAGCAAAAAGATATAATGTAATCAAATATAGAACCTATTGAAAGTCAAACTAGATTTCTAAGATATAAATGACCCTGACTGTGAGCTTTAAGAATTGAATTAATGGTATTGAAGAAGGATACAGATTCCAACACTTTATAAAATAATAAAATTGGGAATTATAAGTCAGGATGAATGTCATAAAAAGAGTTAGTTCTTGATAAGTTTTTTAGTTCTTAAAAGAACTAGAGGAGAAAATTCTCATTTTTTGTTTCACCTAATGATCCCTTTAACAATGAAATTAAGTCTATTTAAGGCTGAATTAATAACCTTAAAGATAAGGACAAACTCTTAAATAGGTTGATAACAAATCTACTCCAATTATTTTAAGAGTTATTATAGAAATTCTTATAATTACTTAATACAAGCCTACTCAGTGTACTTATACAAGTAATAAAGTCTCAACCCATATTAAGATATGCTTTGTTGCCCTTTAAGCTTGAATTAGATTTTTTAACCATAACTTCTTGAATGCTCCTCTATGGATCTGATCGAGTTGTTGATCTTGATTAGCTTCTCTTACATTATTTAAATGTTTCACTGCCAAAAAAAATAAGACCATCACTTTATTTCATGCTAAAAGGCTTCTCATTTCTTTTTAAGTAATTATTCCCACAAAATGATCATAATGATAATTGTTATGTTTATACCAAACATTATATTCATTGAAACAAGCACATCAATGTACCGTTAGTAGTCTAAACCCATTAAAGTCTATCAAACATAGTAATCATTGATCTTAATTAACAATTCTTTTTAAGGATTCCTACATCAAGACAGATTTGTATTCTTTGATTAAAGGGGTCTCTTGTAATTAAGATTTTTCTTATATATGTATGTTAAGAAACACCTTTTCCTTATAGGATTGTGATGTTTACATGTCTATATAGAGGCTAAAACTATGTAAAATGGAAATCAATAAGATTGAGGATTTTTCTACACGTTTTGCTTTGCTTTCTTGTGTACTTGGAAGAATACATTGTTTTGACTTATCAAAGGAGAGATCATACATTGTGGAATCTTAAGATTGGGCCTTTTAGGACTTAGTTTCCTTAGGGTTCTAATCTAATCAATCAACCTTGTCTCCTAGCTTTCTGAGGTGTGAAAACAATTTGATTGAAGGGTTCTTAAAGTAGATTGCCTAAAGGGTTCTTTATCATTTGGGATCAGAGTCTTGGTTCTAGAGACAAGTTACATATCTCTTATGATACGAACTATAATTATATATAAACGGAACCCACACCAATGTTGGTATAGGATCGTTCTGACAAAGGTTAAGGGATTTGGAATTTTGACCCAATGATTATAAACAACCAAGAACCAGAACTATAAGATTCAGACACCACTCCTAACAACAACAATGTTGAAGAAGATAACTCTATTGAACCAACACACTTAAATATGAAAGTTTAGAATTAGTTCTCAAAGAACCAGAGAAAATAGCTCATACACTCATGAAAATGGATCTTGCCTCCTCCAGCTACCCTTTTTGCCCTTTTCATATGCTAACCCCCAAAAACCCTATCTAATAAGATGGGCTTATTAAGGAAATTCGTCCAACCCACTAAATAATAATAAAAACCTATGAAAATAACCTATTAAGATGCTAAAATTCATTCAACCCACTACATAATAATATAACCCATAAAAATAATCCATTTAAATGCCTAAACATGGGCTCTTAAATCCAACTTCCTTCCCAAGGCCATGGTTCTCAAATTCCTCCATAGATGACACATTTGCAAGCCCTGGTGAAGCCTCCATCATCCTTAACTCGTACCTAGCAACTTCCTGATAGTAAATATCGCACAACAAGTTATTGAGAGCTTCCTTTATTTTCTTTAACCTTGCCCTTGTCATTGGTCCTTTAAGGTTTTGCAAAGCATCAACTCCTTTGTTGATTTGAGCTAGTACAATATGGCTTCCATCATTCCTACTCTCCTCTAAATGATTTGTCCTCAAATCAGTATCTACATCATCAAAGGGAAAAGGAGAAAGGTTAGAAACATTAAATGTTGCACTCACGTTATACTCACCTGGCAAGTCAAGTTTATATGTATTATCGTTGACTCTTGCCACCACTTGAAAAGGACCATCTCCCCTTGGTTGCAACTTTGATTTCCTTTGCATAGGAAATCTATCCTTCTGCAAATGTACCCAAACCCAATCAACAGGTTCAAAAGTGATATGTCGCGACCTCTATTGGCTTATGTTTCATAATGTTTGGTTTTTCTCTCATGAAGTTGCCTAACCACTTCAGCCTTTTTTTTCCCATCTAAATTGTTGTTCCCACAGCCTTGTATAGGTAGTAATTGTTGTCAACTAGGTTTAAGTGTGCAAGAAAGTAAAGCCACATGGAAGGGCAAGAAGGTAAAAGCCACATGGAGGGGCAAGAACATAAAAGCCACATGGAAGGGCAAGACAGTAAATTTGCCTTATTAGGGTTTTATGGAGGAGTATATAAAGGCCAACATAAGAGAGTGAACAGTGTAACCGTAGTGAACAGTGTAGCCGTCATCGGAGATTGGAGAGAAAATGAAAATTGGCCAAATCGGAGCAGACTGGCGGAAGGAGAAACTGACGGCAACAAAGAATCAATCGTCGAAAGAGAGAGAGAGAGAAAGAGGAGACGGTCGACGACTAGGCTGAATGAAGAACAACCGTCGAGAGAGAGAGAAAGGGGAGACGGCCGGGCTGAACGAAGAACAGAGGTCGAGAGACAGCCATAGAAGAACAAAATGGCAACTTCCTATTCGGCCAACCAAGTGAGCCAACGGTAGAACAGGGGAAGGAGAGAAAATCTGACATGGCCAAAGAGGAGAGTGGATGGTAAAGAAACGGCACACCAACAGTACACCAACGGTTGATAGAATACGAGAGAAAGAGAGAAAATTTGAGATAGCTGTTGGAAGAGAGAGAAAAGAGGTATACGGCTAGAACAAAGGAGTCGACAGGAAGGAGAGAAAAAACACGGCCAAATAAGAGAAAAGGAGAGAAAATCTGGAATGGCCAAAAAGGGGTGGACGAAGAGAGAGAGACTAACGATAGAACAGAGGAAATTTGGCTAGATGGTGAGAGAGAAATCTGGCTGGACGGTAAGAGAGAGAAATTCGGCGATAAGAGAGAGAAATTCGGCTGGACAGCAAGAGAGAGAGAAACGGATAGGTGAGGCGTGAGATGTGAGACCAGCGAAGAGGAAGAAAACCAGAACCGTGAGGTGAGAGCAAAAACAAGAAACGCATCACCCCTGGAAGAGAAGAAAACCAGAACGTGCGTCGGTGTGAGAACAAAACGTGCGATGGCGTGAGACAAGGAGATGGGTGAGACTGTGAGACGGTGAAAGCAGGAGTTGTGTGAGACAACCTAGAGAAGGAATTCGGTGAAGCATTGAAAGAACTCAACGTATTTCCAGATTTCTTCAAGAGAGGTTAGAAAGCGTTGTAGTGAACTTCTAAGTAGTAGTGGAGCAACCTTTCAATTCAACAGAGGCAAGACAAGCTAGAAGAAGGGTAGACACAGTAAGTGACACTCTTTGTATTGTACTTGCTTAGTAATTGCAATAGTGAAAGGAGCAGAGGATTGAGACATCCATTGTAACTGGAATTCTCAAGTATAGTGGATAGTCTTGGTAAGGGAGAGTCCCTACCACCTTGGATATACGTCACGTTAACGGAACCACGTAAATCTCGTGTGTCCTTAATTTGTTTTACATTCTGTGTTTTGAATTGAGTTGTGAACGCAGCTAAAGTATTAGCCAACCCATAACCTAACGAAGACCTAAACGAGAACATCCGAATTGTCTATTAGGTAAGGTGTTTGAAAGGTGACTTTGGGGACTATTGTGATTAGTAGGTAGCAATAGATCTACCTTAGTCAAGTCTGAGAAAGAGTTTGCTTTTAAGAAGAGGTTGAAGTTGTTCACTTACCTATGAATTGTGAATTGTGGTGATACTGATTTACCCCCCCTCTTAATATCATAAACTAGTAGATCCTAGGGAGAAGTCGGGAACTTCATAAATTAACCCTGTCATGTATAAGCAATGGTACTAAATTCAAAGGAGATAATGGATTAAAACCATAAACAAGCTCAAAAGGAGAATAACCTGTAGCATTATGAACAACACGATTATAGGCAAACTCCACAGAAGGTAAACATTCTTCCCAGGTTCAAGAGTTCATACCAATAACAGTACACTGTTTACTACCTCAGTTTGTCTATTGGTTTGTGGATGGCAAGTTGTAAAAAACAACAACTTTGTTCCAAGCTTACCCCCCAATGTCTTCCAAAAATTTTGCATCACGGTTTGACACAATAATCTTTGACACTCCATGTAAGCAAACAATCTCTCTACAAAATTAGTCTGCAATGTGTGTGGCATCAATCGTTTTGGTGCAAGCAATGAAATGTGCCATCTTTGAAAACCTTTCAACTATAACAAGAATACAATCTTGGCCCTTCTCCCATGAGCTTCTCTCACAAGTAATGCTCCTTAAACCACCTTTAGGATTGCTATCTTAGCCTATAAATAGGCACCCCTTGTAAGCTCTTGAAAATCAGACAACTTTGAGTAAAATAGAAAGCAAGGGTTTTTCTCCCTCATTTCTTTTGAGGACTAAAGAACTTATCAAGAGGTACTTCTTCTTGTGGTATTCGAATCGACTTATTACTCCCAATTCCTTTCTTTTCTGGAGTGTGGCATCTATATCCTTCTTAAATACCCTAGGTTTGTGTTCATTTGAATGGTGGGTCTAGGGTTTGTGTTATTAAACTCTGGTTTAGCTTTCCTGGTTGTTCTTTGATTCCTTGTGTGCGTTGGGTCCCTAAGCCATGTCTTTTTGGGGTTTTTTGCATCAATTGGTATCAAAGCCTGGTTCTAAATCAGGTTGATCCCACTCACTCTTCAATTTTCTACCTTGTGATTTATTTATTTCTCTTTAGTTTGTCTATTATATGCATTACCATTCAAATGCACAAATCTATTTGTTTGCAATCCTTCTCTCTTTGCTTGTTTATTTAAGCTCATAAACGTGCTAATTTCAATTCCAATTGCTATATCTAAGTATTCTATTGTTGTTTTGTGTTGATAAAAAAAAAAGAAAAAAGAAGAACAAAAGAAAGAGAACATCAAATTCATGTTATTGATAAGGTTAATAGTTTGGTCATATTGACCACAATAATAATAAAGTTTTTCTTGTTCAACTCTAATTCTACCTTCTATTTTCCTATTTTGTTACCCAAGTTTGTCTTCTTGATTGCATTACCCCTGTCCTAATTTTTGTGAGTTTAGTTCATTAAATTCATTTACCTTGATATCCTTTGTCATTTTTGATTCCTTGTTTTCTAATTTGTTTAATTCTATGCCATTTATCTTATTCTGTTCAAAATCAATAATCTTGATTTACATTATTTAGTTCTTTATAGAGTTGAAAGGGAAAATCCAAGTAGTAAAAGGTAAGAGTGAAAGTTCATATAACGAAAAAGCCATAAAGAGTGTAAACATGATTAGTGAAGGAGAATAGCATGATATAGACATAAAGTTTTGGATGAAGGTTGTTACCAAGCAATTTAAGATGATAAATGCAAGGCCAGATGATTTACAATCATCTAACAAATCTAAATCTTCTAAAAGACATGTGATTAAGGAAGAAAATGAGCAAGAATCAAATTATGAAGAATCAAACTCCAAAAAAGAAAAGAAGGCTTTTTCCAAAAGAGATAGCAATTTAGGCATTATAAAGATGAAGATTCTAGCATTTTTGAGATTTGGAGTGGGAAAGAAAGGTTGAAAATGCACTTAATTGACATAATTATTCTAAGGAGAAGAAAGTAAAGTTGGCAACCATGGAATTCATTGATTATGTCAGCATTTGGTGAGATTAGTTAGTGATAAATAAGAGGAAGAATATTGAGTAGTAAGAGATGAAATTGGTAAGTCTCACCACCATAGTGACTTATATAGAAAGTTGCAAGGGCTGGTTCAAGGGTCTATGAGTGTGGAGGATTATTACAAGGAGATGAAGATAGTCATGATTAGAGCTAATATAGAGGAAGATTGAGAGGTTACCGTGGCAAGGTTTATTGGTGGTTTGAACAATGAGATTGTTGATGTAGTGGATTTGTAGAACTATTTAGAGATAAAGGAGCTATTGCATAAGGCTATCAACGTGGAGAAACAAATTAAGTATAAAAGATCCAAATCTAGGTTGGCTTGTAGTTCTACATGGAAGGTCACTTGGAAAGACATTAAATCAGCCTCAAAGTCAAAAGAAGAGGCAAAGGCAAAGGATTTCGTCGTTGTTGTTTCTAAAGGTAAAACTAAAATCAAATCTTCTAAATCTCATGATATTGAGTGCTTGAGGTGTCAAGAGAATGGACATATTGCTTCTTAATGTCCAAATAAAAGAGCTATGATCATGTTGGAAAATGTTGACATAAAAGTATTAGTTCAAATGATAATGACATGCCACTATTGGAGAATTGTTCTGATGTTGATGTTAAGGAACCTATTCATGGAGATATGCTAGTTGCAAGGCATGCACTAAGTATTTAGCCTAAGGATGATAATGATAAGGAGCAACATGAGCACATTTCCTATACAATATGTCACATTAAAGACAAGGTATGTAGCATGATTATTGATAATAGAAGTTGGACTGATGTTGCTAATAATTTGTTCATAGATAAGCTAAATTTGGATGCCCTTCCTAAGTCATATAAGCTGTAATGGTTGAATGATTATGGAGAAATTAGAGTAACTAAGCAAGTTTTAGTTGCCTTTCTATTGACAATCACAAGGATAAGGTTCCTTATGACATGGCACCAATGCATGCTAGTTCTTACCGAACCATGACAATTTGATAGGAAGGTTACTCATGATGACTACAAGAATAGATTCTTTTTGGTAACTAATAATCGAATTGTTGTATTAACTCCTCTCAAATGTTTTGAAGCATATGAAGAACACATTAAGATAGCAAGAGAGTGCAAAATGAAAGAATATATAAGAGAATAAGAGGAAAAGAAAAAGAAAGAGAGTGAGAGGTCAAAGGAAAATAGAAAATGTGAGGCCTATGTGAAAAATTCAAGTGAAAAATGTGATGTTGTGTGAAAAGTTGGAGAGAAAAATGCACAAAAAGGAGAAAAGAAAAAAAGGGTGAGTGTGTTTGGTGGCAAAAGTGAGGTCAAGAGTGTTATGATTGCAAGACAACAACTACTTATACTTATGTACAAAGATGCTCATTTTTTATCTAATGACCTTAACCCCTCTTTGCTTCGCATGGTTGTTCTATTATTACAAGAGTTTAAAGATTTATTTTTTGAAGAGATTGCCCATGGATTACTCCTTTAAGAAACTATAAGGCCAAAGGAATTAGTTGTTGTTTCTAAAGGTAAAACCAAAATGAAATCTTCTAAATCTTATGATATTAAGTGCTTTAGGTGTTAAGGACATGGACATATTGCTTCTTAATGTCCAAATAAAAGAGCTATCATCATATCAAAGAATGGTGACATAGATAATGACATGCCACCATTAGAGGATTGTTTTGATGTTAATGTTGAAGAACCTGTTTATGAAGAGAAACTAGTTGCAAGGTGTGCACTAAGTATTCAGTCTAAAGATGATAATGACGAGGAGCCACGTGAGCACATTTTCTATACAAGATTCCACATTAAAGATAAGGTATGTAGCATGATTATCGATGGTGGAAGTTATACTGATGTTACTAATACTTTATTGGTAGAGAAGTTGAATATGGATACGTTCAAGTATCCTAAGCCTTATAAGCTGCAATGGTTGAATGATTGTGGAGAAATTAGAGTAACCAAGCAAGTTTTAGTTTCATTTTCTATTAGCAATTACAAGGATGAGATTCTCTATGATGTGGCACCAATGCATGCTGGTCATATACATCTTGGATGACCATGGCAATTTGATAGGAAGGTTACTCACGATGGCCATAAGAATAAATACTCCTTTGTAATTAATAATTGGATTGCTGTATTAACTCCTCTAAAACCTATTCAAGCATATGAAGATTAGATTAAGATAACAAGATAGTGCAAAATGAGAGAAGAACAACTAAGAGAACAAGGGGAAAAGAAAAGGAAAGAGAGTGAAAGGTCAAAGGAAAGGAGAGAAAGTAAGGCTAAGGGGAAAAATTCAAGTGAAAAGGGTGAGAAAGTGTGCCAAAGGGAGAGAAAGCAAGAAAGTAAGTGTGTTTGCTAGGAAAAGTGAGATTAAGGGCGCTATGATAGCAAGACAATGAAGTTCTCGACTTCACTCTAGGATCTACTAGTTTGTGATACTGAAAGGGGGGGTGAATCAGTATCACCACAATTCGCAATTTGCAAGTATGTGAACAACTTCAACCTCTTCTTAAAAGCAAACTCTTTCCCAGAATCGACTAAGGTAGATCTATTGCTACCTACTAATCACAATAGTCCCCAAAGTCACCTTTCAGACACCTTGCCTAATGGATAATTTGGATGTTTTTGTTTAGGTCTTTGTTAGGTTATGGGTTGGCTGATACTTTAGCTGTGTTCACAACTCAATTCAAAACACAAAACATAAAACAAATTAAGGACACATGAGATTTATGTGGTTCTGTCAACATGACGTACATCCACGGTGGTAGGGACTCTCCCTTACCAAGACTATCCACTATACTTGAGAATTCCAATTACAATGGATGTCTTAATCCTCTGCTCCTTTCACTATTGCAATTACTAAGCAAGTACAATACAAAGAGTGTCACTTATTGTGTCTACCCTTCTTCTAGCTTGTCTTGCCTCTGTT
>CM038603.1:4986162-5052983 GCA_021533255.1 Ceriops tagal
TCTCCTTTCACTATTGCAATTACTAAGCAAGTACAATACAAAGAGTGTCACTTATTGTGTCTACCCTTCTTCTAGCTTGTCTTGCCTCTGTTGAATTGAAAGGCTGCTCCACTGCCGCTTAGAAGTTCACCGCAATGCTCTCTAACGTCTCTTGAAGAAATCTGGAAATATGTTGAGTTCTTTTCGATGCTTCGTCGAATTCTTCTCTACGTTCTCACATAACTCCTGCTTTTACCGTCTCACGGTCTCACTTGTCTCCTGATCTCACGGCCTGCCTCACGTTTCTGGTTTGGCATTTCACGTCTCACGCACGTTTCTGGTTTGCCGACTTTGCTGGTCTCACGCCTCACGCACATTTCTGGTCTCACGTCGACACATGTTTTGGTCTCATGTCGTCGCACGTTCTGGTCTCAGGCCGTCCAACTGGATCTCTCTCACAATCCAGCTGGATCTCTCTCACCCATTCTAGATCTGGTCTGGTCTCACCTGTTCCAGCTCCGATTTGGTCTTGGCCGCCTCCGATTTTCTCTTTTGTCGTCCATTTCTCTCTTTTCCTGTCCACTCTGATTTTGGCCGTCACGGATCTTCTCCCTTATTTGCCGGTGGTTTGCTTTTCTTCGTCTTGTCGTCCAGCCCCCCTTCGACCATCTCTTTTTTTTTTTTGTTTTTGCCGAAGGTTCTCTCTCTCTCTTCCATATCGTTCTGCCATAGCCCCTTTTGGCCATCACATATTTTCTCTCCTTTTCCCCTGTTCTGCTGATGGTGGTCTCTCTCTTCTTTGGGCTGTTGGATTTTTCTCTCCTTCCCTTGTTTTGCCGTCGGCTCACTTGGTTGGCTGAGCTCTTCCGGTTTGCCGTCCAGTCGTTTCTGATTTTGGCCGTATTTTCTTTTTCTCTCCTTCCCGTCGACTCCGATTTGGCCGTATATGATTTTTCTCCTTCTTCCAACGGCTGTGTTTTCTCTCTCTACCGGTTGTATATTTTCATCGTTCTGGTGGTGTATTTGCCATGTATTCAATTTTGTTGGCCTTACCTTAGTTTTGTCTTCCAAGGTCTTTATATACTCTCTTCCATGAAACCCTAATAGGGCTTACGTGGCGGATTTACGTTCCTACCCTTACGCGACGGATTTACTTTCTTGCCCTTCCATGTGGCTTTACTTTCTTGTACACTTAAACCTAGTTGAAAACAATTACAACCCATACAAGGCCTTACACACTTAAACCTAGTTGACAACAATTACAACCTATATAAGGCTGTGGGAACAACAATCTCCCCCTTTGTAATTGTTGGCAACACTCATAAGAAAACAAAAGCCACTATGCAGCAGTTTCAACTCCCCCTAAATATGCACTCCCCCTTTCTTAACAGCTCCCCCTGCACTATTTCTTCTCTCCCCCTTTGCCAACCAATTACAAATCTGAAAAAATCACAAAGTGGAGATGGAGGATTCACTTGAACTTCAAGCTTGACGAGACATTCACACAGACAGAATCATTTTGTGCTTTTCAAACAGCTTTATGGACAGAGATTTAGTTAGATCTTGTGTAGCCTTTTCAACAGATTTCGGTTCAACTTGTGAGAGTAAAGCAGTAGCTCCCACAATTCTTCTTCTTGTTGTAACTCTTGCTGGTGGGTCACCTATGATCTGATTTTCTTGATGAGCACTGGTCCACGTTTTCTTTGGCTTTCTTTCTTGCACAGTTTTAGTTGTAAGAGGATCTCTTTCTTTATCTTCAGACTTACTCTTCTCCAAGTCTGAACTTACTTCTTGTTCCTTTTCTTTAGGTTGGTCTGCTTCTTCATCTACATTGAAGTCATCTTCTTCATTGTCCTTAGCTTCTCCATTCTGCATTGTTTTCCAGTTCTCATCTATTCTCACATCACTGGACATGATCACTTTTCCCAACTTATGTAGGAAAACTCTATAACCTTTTGTCTTTGCTGAGTATCCCATAAAGATGCCTTCATCAAACCTAGCATTGAATTTTCCCAAGTTTTGCTCTTTGTTCTTCACAAAACATGGGCTGCCAAAGATTCTGAGATACTTGGCTGTTGTCTTTTTCCCACTCCATAGCTCATATGGAGTCTTATCAGTATTGGGCCTTAGTAAAACTCTGTTCAGTAGATGTATGGCTATAAATGTTACTTTTGTCCAAAATCTTGTGTGAAGCTTGGATTCCAACAGTAAAGTTCTTGCCATTTCAACCACAACTCTATTTTTCCTCTCTACCACCTTGTTCTGTTGAGATGTTCTTACTGCTGCCATTTGGTGACAAATTTCATGCTTCTCAAGGTAATCTTCAAAAGCTTTATTTGTAAATTCAGTGCCTTGATCTGACCTCAATACTTTGATCTTCCTTCCACTCTTATTTTTAGCCAATCTTCTGTATCTCTTGAAGTAATTCAGAACTTCTGACTTATGTTTGAGATGCATGTTGCAGGTCCTTCTGGAATAATCATTAACAAACAAGATGAAGTACCTCTTACCATTCAACCCTTTTGTCCTCATCGGTCCACACAAATCAGTATGCACAATGTCAAGCACTGCTTCAAAACTAAACTCTTTGGTCTTATACTGCTTTCTGGCATGTTTTCCTTTAGAGCATGCTGAGCAAACATACTCTCTCTCTCTCCTGAGGTCGAGAATGTCTTTGATTGCATGAGTAGTGGTCAGCTTCCTCATGTTCTTCTATGATAAGTGTCCCAACCTCTTATACCAGAGTTGATTTTCATTTTCTTTGGTGAGTAAACAGCTGCTTATCTTGTCCTCATCAATCACATATAAATTTCCAGCTGTTTTTTTCCTGGCTGCAACAGTATTGCCTTTTTCTATTTAATTGGCAACCTGTTTTTGTGAATATCACTTTGTGGTCGTCGTTGCATAGTTGGCTGATAGATGCTATATTATATTTGAGTCCTTCAACATGTAGAACATCTTTCAGCTTTCCTTTTCCAATATTCACTAACCCTTGACCACTGATGTTGAGTGAATCATCATTGCCAAACTTGACTCTGCCTTTTCTTGACTTGTTTAGTTTTGATAATTTACCCTTGTCTCCTGTCATGTGTGAAGTGCATCCACTATCAAGGATCCACTGCTTATCCTTGTAGTCAGCCTTTAGTGCAATTTCAACTATATTAGCTACCTCCCTTTTTGCTTTATATTCTTTCCTTTGAATTGGCTTGAAGATAGCTTTCTCTTTTTTCTCAGCTTTGACTGCACCAATTGTTTTTATTGTGCCATCGAGTGCCTTCTTTTGCTCAAGGAGAAGTGTCATGCATCTCTTGGCATTATGGCCATCCTGTCCGCACATTTCACACTGCTCCAAGTCTGCCAATACAACAAACTTGTTCTTTGAAACCACTAGTTTAGGCTTCCACCAACACTCCTTATCAGTATGTCCTTGCTTTTTACAATATGTGCAAGAACCCATGACAGGTGTTCTCCTTTGAATTTTGTAGTGTCTCCCCCTGTATGCAGCAATCTATCTTCTCAAGTTGGAGACATATATTGGCCTTCTCCACCAGCAGTTACTCGCCTTATGACCCCAAACTCCACAATAAAGATAGTAACCTCGAAACTACCTTTTCTTGGGTCTAATCACAACTTGTTTTCTTTTATTCATCACTTGCTGTGTAGGAAAAGTAGTTGGCTTCTTTACTTGTGTGACTTTCATTTCAGTCACCTTCTTCTCCTTCTGTTCAACCATTGCCCTTGGCTGGCTGACTTTCTTTTCCTTCTGAGACATAGCAGCTATGGGCTACTGCTCTTTAACCACATACATCATTTTTGGCCCTAGCTTTGGTTTGATAACTGTCTTCTCTTCTTCAGTTATCTTCTCCTGAGTCTTTTCTTTCTCTTTCAACTTCTGTGGTGAAGTCTTATTATCTTTAGCCAATGCAGCCTCAGATTGCTACACTTTCTCTTCATTCTTCTTCTCTTACAGAACTTGTTTCTCCTATCATTTCAAGCTTCTGCAAGTTCGCTTCACTCCTTTTGAGTTGTTGCTAAAGTCTTAGCAACTCTTTCCCTATTTCTTCAATTTTTGAAGCCCTTAAGCCAAGCTCTATTGTAAGGTTTTCACATATTTTGATCTATTCTTCAAATCTTCTCTTCAAGTCAATATGTTTAGCCCTTATTTCATCCTTTTGACTTTCAACTTCCTCAGACTTTGTTTTAACTTGTTTTATATGGGCCTCCAACCTTCTTATGGTTCTGCCCCTACTGATTATCTCCTTTGAAGTTGCTTCTAGCTTAGCTTCAAGATCTGGCTCTTCTTCATCAACCTCCTCTTCCTCTTCAGAGGTTGAGCTACCACCTTGTGCTGATGCCATAAAGACATGCTTATCTGATGAGTCTTCATCTTCCTCCTCATCAACTTCTTTTGTCTAACTCACATAACTCTTGAATGAGTCTCTCTTCTTCCTTTGTGGGTTGGCAATCTTCTTACCAGACTTCTTTGATTTGAATGATGATCTTCTCAATCTTGAATTCTGCTCATCATCACCATCCTTATCTTCATCATCAAGTTTCACTTTGCATTGAGAAGCAAAGTGTTCAGTCTACCCACGGCAATAACATCTCGAGGACAACTATCCTTTTCCCTTCTTAGACCCCTTTTTGAATTTCCTTATAAAGTAAGCCAATACTTCACCTTCACTTTCTTCCTCATCATCATCATCATCATCCTCACTGGATGATTCTTCCTCTTCTTTTATCTTCAAGTGCTTCATAGCTTTGAAAGCTGCCTCCTTTGATACCTTCGTTGTTGTAGAGCTTTCAGTTGACTTTATCCTCATCTCATATGCAATGAGATTGCATTGAAGATCATGCAAAGACATAGAATTAAGATCTCTACTCTCCTCTATGGCTGTTACCTTTGAGGCAAACCTCTTAGGCAGAATTCTTAGAATTTTCTTCACAATCGATGAGTCCTTCTTGTTCTTCCCATGACTTCTCAGGTCGTTTACAGCGTCAATAACCCTGATGAAAAACTCTTGAACTGTCTCATTCTTCTGCATTCTAAGAGATTCATATCTCTCCTTGAACACTTGAAGCTTAGCCTCCTTCATTTTTCCATCACCTTCATAGACTTTCTACAATCTTTCCCATATCTCCTTGGAAGATTTACAGTCCATAACTTTGGCATACTCAGCATCTGTCAATGCTGAAATGATGACATTTAAGGTCTTCCCATTTATCTCAAACTACCTTAACCCCTCTAGGGTTGGGTCTTTACCTTCTTCTAGGGCCACAAAACCCTCCTGTACGCATTTCACCATGTTCATACCCATGGTTGCAAATACCACTTGCATTCTTGCTCTCCATATATGGTAGTTGGTTCTGTTGAAGATTGGAACCTTCTTACTGTAAGTAGTGCTAGTGCTGGTACCGGCTTCCATTTCTCAGTATGCTAAACAAGTCAAACTTCTAGATCCCTTCAAACTAGTACACCAAGCTATTAAGCTTCAAATTGGTGAACCTGGCTCTAATACCAATTGAAGTTCCCGACTTCATCCTAAGATCTACTAGTTTGTGATACTGAGAGGGGGGTGAATCAATATCACCACAATTCGTCATTCACAGGTAAGTGAACAACTTCAACCTCTTCTTAAAAGTGAACTCTTTCTCAGACTTGACTAAGGTAGATCTATTGCTACCTACTAATCACAATAGTCCCCAAAGTCACCTTTCAGACACCTTGCCTAATAGACAATTCAGATGTTCTTGTTTAGGTCTTTGTTAGGTTATGGGTTGGCTGATACTTTAGCTGCATTCACAACTCAATTCAAAACACAGAACGTAAAGCAAATTAAGGACACACGAGATTTACGTGGTTCCATTAATGTGACGTACATCCACGGTGGTAGGGACTCTCCCTTACCGAGACTATCCACTATACTTGAGAATTCCAGTTACAATGGATGGCTTAATCCTCTGCTTCTTTCATTATTGCAATTACTAAGCAAGTACAATACAAAGAGTGTCCCTTACTGTGTCCACTCTTCTTCTAACTTGTATTGTCTCTGTTGAATTGAAAGGCTGCTCCACTGCCAATTAGAAGTTCACCGCAACGCTCTCTAACCTCCCTTTAAGAAATCTGGAAATACGTTGAGTTCTTTTTGATGCTTCGCTGAATTCTTCTCTACGTTGTCTCACACAACTCCTACTTTCACCGTCTCATGGTCTCACCCGTCTCCTGATCTCACAGCTTGCCTCACGTTTTTGGTTTGCCTGCTTTACTGGTCTCACGCCTCACGCATGTTTTTGGTCTCACGCCGTCCAACCGGATCTCTCTCACCGTCCAATCGGATCTCTCTCACCGTCCAGTCGGATCTCTCTCACCCGTTCCGGATCTGGTTTGGTCTCACCCATTCTAGCTTCAGTCTGGTCTTGGCTGCCTCCGATTTTCTCTTTTGTCGTCTGTTTCTCTCTCTTGCTGTCCACTCTAATTTTGGCCATCACGGATCTTCTCCCTTTTCTACCGGTGGTCTGCTTTTCTTCTTCCTGCCATCTAGCCCCCCTTCAACTGTCTCTTCTTTTCTCTGTTTTTGCCGATGGTTCTCTCTCTTTTCCGTATTGTTCTGTCGTTGCCCCCCTTTTGGTCATCACGTATTTTCTCTCTTTTTCCCCTGTTCTGCTGACGGTGGTCTCTCTCTTCTTTGGGCTATTGGATTTTTCTCTCCTTCCCTTGTTCTGCCGTCGACTCACTTGGTTGGCCGAGCTCTTTCGGTCTGCTGTCCAGTCATCTCTGATTTTGGTCATGTTTTCTTTTTCTCTCCTTCCCGTCGACTCCGATTTGGCCATATATGATTTTTCTCCTTCTTCCAACGACTGTATTTTCTCTCTCTTCCAATAGCTGTGTTTTCTCTCTCTGTCGGTTGTATATTTTCACCGTTCTGCTCTCCAGTGGTGTATTTGCCATGTATTTAGTTTTGTTGGCCTTGCCCTAGTTTTGTCTTCCAATGTCTTTATATACTCTCTTCCATGAAACTCTAATAGGGCTTACACGGTGAATTTACGTTCTTGCCCTTATGCGATGAATTAACTTTCTTGCCCTTCCAAGTGGCTTTACTTTCTTGCACACTTAAACCTAGTTGACAACAGTTACAACCCTACAAGGCTTTGGGAACAACAGACAATTACTTGTACTTATATACAAGGATGTTTATTTTTTATCTAATGACTAACTCCTTTTTGCTTAGTGTGGTCATTCCATTATTATCAGAGTTTGAAGATTTGTTTCTTAAAGAGATTCCCCAAGGATTACCTCTTTGAATTAAGCAGCAAATAGACTTCATACCTCGTGCTGGCTTGCCAAACCAACCTACCTATAAAGCTAATCCAGATGAAACAGAAAAGATATAGAGACAAGTGGATGAGTTCGTGCAAAAGGGATTTGTAAGGAAGAGTCTTAGCCCATGCTTGGTCCCTATCATCTTAGTCCCAAAGAAAGATGGAACTTAGGGCATGTGTGTGGATTGTCGAGTCATCAATAAGATCACTATAAAGTATAGACATCCTATCCCTAGATTAGATGATATACTTGATGAGTTGCATGCTTTATGTGTGTTTTCAGAATTTGATTTAAAGAATGGCTATTATCAAATTCGCATAAAAGAGGGAGATGTGGAAAACAACATTTAAAACTAAATATGGGTTGTATGAGTGGTTATTAATGCCTTTTGGATTAACTAATGCATGATTTCCTAAGGAAATTTTTAGTAGTTTACCTTGATGATATTTTATTTTATAGCAAGAATTTGGATGAACATGTGAAACACTTGTATGCTGAGTTTAGAGTGTTAAGAGAGAACCAACTATATGCTAATCTCAAAAAGTTTACATTTTTCATGGAATCTGTTGTGTTTCTTGGCTATGTTGTTAGTTCACAAAGTATTTGAGTGAAAAAGCTCAAAAAGACGTGGCTTAAGGACCCAACACACATAAGAAATTAAAGAACAATTAGGAAAGTTAAACCAGAGTTTAATAACAAAAACCATAAACCTACCATTCGAAAGAACACGAACCTAGGGTATTTAATAAGGATATGGATGCCACACTCTAGAAAAGAAAGGAATTAGGAGTGATAAGTTGATTAGAATGCCACAAGAAGAAGTACCACTTGATAAGTTCTTTAGTCCTCAAAAGTACTAAGAGAGAGAAACCCTTACTTTCTATTTCACTAAAAGTTGTCTAATTTTCTAGAGCTTACAAGGGGTGCTTATTTATAGGTTAAGATAGCAATCCTAAAGAGGCACAAAATTCCTACTTAGGACAAATCCTTATTTTGGAGGAATTCCTAACTATGGACAAATTCCAACACAGCCAATAAACTCCTATTTAGGAGTAAATGCTATTACTTAGTCTGACCCATTAAGTATTCCAATTATATTAATTAGGCTTGGACTCTTTGTCAAACTTGAATTCGCACCATTTGAAGCTTGGTTGGCTTGAACGTCCTCAATCAGCCCATTTAGTACTTCTTTAATCTTTTTGGCTTTAGCTCATGTTATTGGGCCTTTTGGAATGTGCAATGGACCTCTTGCATCCATTGAAGTTCTAGCTCATGTTCTTGCATCCATTGAAGCCTTCCACCCATCATCTCTACAGTTCTTATCCTTCCCCCTCTCCTTAAAAGGATTCGTCCACGAATCATCACCTACATCATAATGGGAAAGATTAGAAATGTTAAATGTTGCACTTACATTATACTCACTGGGAAGGTCCAACTTATAAGCATTTGATATGAACTCTAATTATATGTAAACGGAACCCAACACCAATGTTGGTATAGGATCGTTCTAACAAAGGTTAAGGGATTTGGAGTTCTGATCCAATGATTATAAACAACCAAGAACCAGAACTATAAGATCCAAATGCCACTCCTAACAACAATAATGTTGAAGATAAGTCAATTGAACCAACACACTCAAGTATGAAAGTTCAGAATTAATTCTCAAATGACCAGAGAAAATAGCTCATACACTCATGAAAATGGATCTTCCTCCTCCAGCCACCCTTTTTGCCCTTTTTATATGCTAACCCCGAAAAACCTTAGCTAATAAGATGGGCCTACTAAAGAAATTCGTCCAACCTACTAAATAATAATAAAAACCCATGAAAATAACCCATTAAGTTGTTGAAATTCATTCAACCCACAACATAACTATATAACCCATGAAAATAATCCATTTAAATGCCTAGACATGGGCTCCCAAATCCAACATCCTTCCCAAGGCCATGGTTCTCAAATTCTTCCATAGATGACACATTTGCAAGCCCTGGTGAAGCATCCATCATCCTTAATTCATACCTAGCAACTTCCTAATAGTAAATGTCGCACAACAAGTTGTTAAGGGCTTCCTTTATTTTCTTTGACCTTGCCCTTATCATTGTTCCTCTAAGGTTTTGCAAAGCATCAACTCCCTTGTTGATTTGAGCTGTTAATATGGCTTCCATCAGCATTATCATTAATTCATGCTACAACTTGAAAGGGACCATCTCCTCTAGGTTGTAGCTTTGAATGCCTCTAAGCTAGAATTCGTTCCTTGTGTATATGCACCCAAACCCCATCACCAGGTTCAAACACCACCTTCTTTCGTCCCTTATTGACATAGGATGCGTATTGCTCAATTCATTTTCCAATATGTTGTTGCACCTTCTCCTGCAATTTTTTTATCATATCAGCCTTGCGTTCACCATCTAAGCTAGCATACGCATTGACAAGTATAGGTACCAAATCCAAAGGAGTTAATGGATTAAAACTATATACAATTTCAAATAGAGTGTAACTGGTAGTAGAATGAACACTCCTATTATATACAAACTCGGTATGTGGTAAACAATCTTCCCATATTTTCAAATTTGTTTGAATAATAGCACGTAAAAGAGTAGAAAGAGTTTGATTAACCACCTTAGTTTGCCCATCAGTTTGTGGATGACAAGTAATTGAAAATAATAGCTTAGTACCTAACTTACCCCATAAAGTCTTCCAAAAGTAGCTTAAGAACTTTGTATTCCGTTCTGAAACAATGCTTCGTGGCATGTCATGCAAATGTACTACTTCTTTAAAGAATAAGTCAGCCACATTGTTTGCATCATCAGTTTTATGGCATGGGATGAAGTGTGCCATCTTTGAAAATCTATCAACAATAACAAATACAGAATCCCTATCCCTTTTTGTTCGTGATAATCCTAGTACGAAGTTCATAGATAAATCAACCTAGGGATGGCTAGGTATGGGTAAAGGGGTATACAAGCCATGGGGTAAAACTCTAGATTTAGCATATTTACATGTTATGCATTTCTCACATATCCTCTCAACATCTCATTTCATGGTGTCACAGTCCTTTGTGTTTACACTCTTTATGGCTTTTTCTTTATATTAACTTTCACTCTTACCTTTTACCACTCAAATTTCTCCTTTCAGCTCTATAAAGAACTAAACAATGTAAATCAAGGGTATTGATTTTGAACAAAATAAGATAAATAACATAAAATTGAAAAAAGTGGAGAATAAGGAATCAAAAACAAAAAAGGATATCAAGGCAAACGAATTCAATGGACTAAATTCACAAAAATTAGGACAAGGGTAGTACAACCTAGAGGACCAACTTGGGTAACAAAATAGGAAAATAGGTGGTAGAATTGGAGTTAAGTAAGAAAAACTTTATTATTATTATGGCCAATATGACCAAATTAATAACCTTATTAATAACTTAAATTTGATGTTCTCTTTCTTTTCTTCTTCTTCCTTCTTTTTTTTTCTTTTTCTTTTTTTTCTTCAATACAAAACAATAGTAGAATACTTAGATACAATAATTGGAATTAAAATTAGCACGTTTATGAAGTTAAACAAACAAGCAAAGAGAGAAGCATTGCAAACAAACAAATTTGTGCATTTGAATGGTAATGCACATAATAGACAAATTAAATAGAAATAAATAAATCACAAGGTAGAAAATTGAAGAGTGAGTGGAATCAACCTGATTTAGAACCAGGCTCTGATACCAACTGATGCAGAAAACCCCAAAAAGACATGGCTTAGGGACCCAACGCACACAAGGAATCAAAGAACAATCAAGAAAGCTAAACTAGAGTTTAATAACACAAATCCTAGACCCACCATTGGAAGGAACACGAACCTAGGGTATTTAAGAAGGATATGGACGCCACACTCCAGAAAAGAAAGGAATTGGGAGTGATAAGTCAATTGGAATGCCATAAGAAAAAGTACCTCTTGATAAGTTCTTTAGTCCTCAAAAGAACTGAGAGAGAAAAACCCTTGCTTTCTATTTCACTCATAATTGTCTGATTTTCCAGAGTTTACAAAGGGTGTAATCCTAAAGATGCACAAATTCTTACTTATGACAAATCCTTATTTTGGAGGAATTCCTAACTATGGACAAATTCCAACACAGACAATAAATTCCTATTTAGGAGTGAATGCTATTACTTAGTTTGACCCATTAAGTATTCCAATTATATTAATTAGGCCTGGACTCATTGTCAAACTTGAATTCACACCATTTGAAGCTTGGTTGGCCTGAATGTCCTCAATCATCCTATTTAGTGCTTCTTCAATCTTTTTGGTTCTAGCTCATGTTATTAGGCCTTCAGGAATTGGTGGTCCAATAACTAGGGCAAGGACAAAGAGGATAAAAGAGGCTTTACAAGGCATAATCATGGAGATGCATAACAAAAAGGATTCTCTAGAAGATTCTAAGGTTGTTCTAAAAGTTTCCAATGCTACACCAAAGATAATCACTTATCTTTATGTGCAAGATGATGGACAAGACTTAGAACTTGAAGAACAAAACTTGGAGCCCATGATATAAGTCCAAACTGCATGACTAAGCTAAGGAATGGTTTGATTTGCATGCTAAGTTGTATTAAAGGGCCTATTTTTGTTTTGGGTTGTTAGATTTTAAGTTGAGGTTGAATTATATGTAAAAAAAGGCTTAACCTCTTAGGTGTATTTAGGTTTGTAGGTTTAGCCGAGTCTTGATACATTAGTTAGGGTATCTTACTTTGACTTTTTTGCCTAACTATCATTAGTTGTAGTCTTTTTAAGGATTCTTACATCAAGGCAAATTTGTATTCAATAATTAAAGGGATCTTTTACAATTAAGGTTTTTCCTATATAGGTATGTTAGGAAACATCTTTTTCTCATAGGATTGTGATATTTACATGCCTATACAAAGCCTACAACTATGTAAAATGGGAATCAATGAGATTGATGTATTCTCAACAAGCTTTGCTTTGCTTTCTTGTGTTCTTGGAATATATTATCCTGACTTATTAAAGGAGTGATCAACCTTTGTGGTGTCTTAAGATTGGGGATTTTAGGACTTCATTTCCATAGGATTCTAATCTGTCAACCCAACTTGTTTCCTAACTTTCTGGAGCGTGCATAACAAATTGATTTGAGGGTTCCTAGCAAGTCACCTAGCAGGTTCTTTATTAGAGAGTGTTAACCAATATTCGGTTCCTATCATTTTGGTGTCAAATGAAGATGGAACATAGCACGCAGTGTGCATTGCTGAGCCATCTATAAAATCACTGTAATGTATAGACATCCTCTTCCTAGTTTAGATGATTAATTTAAAGAATGACTATTATCATTAGACCTCCAATTCCTTACAAAAGATCATGAGAATGGTTGAAAATAGGTGTTGGAACAATGTGGACAGCCTGCTCTCCATCAATACTCAATAAATAACTAAAGGAAATAAAGAGAAAGATACATCCCCAAAATCATGGGTTGCTTCTCATTAAGCAATTGGTTTATCGTCTTAGCCTAACACTATATTTTTCATTTTAGTTCATATAGATAAATGGTGGTTTCAAACTATAAAATCCACCATTTATGTAGAGCTTTAATCTCTAATCACTGAATTTGAATATTTCTTATGCATCGTGAGAAATTTTTACCACTTTAATGAGAAAAACTTGTGTGAATATGAAAGGTCTAACAACATGACATCAATTTACTAGGAAAAAGTTGAAGCTAGGAGTTATAAAGTAGGGCCTTTCGACCAACTACAAAATTATTCCTTACTAAGTGTTTGTCATGCTACTTCTTCAAGCCTTCTTTGTAGATTTTAGCATTGTCATAGGCTTCATGATGAAATTCATCCATCTCAGTCAATTAAGCAACCAAGTTTCTTATGCAACTCAAAGATCAAAATTAGAACTTAATATGCTTTATGTTCATGTTTAACAGGGAAATGACATGCTTTTGCAAAAACTAACATATATGGAAACATATCAATAGGAATTTTAAAAGTATACCTAAAGTGCATCATCCAATTTCAATGACCAATCTTTTCTATAAGCATTTATAATCGTTTCCAAATTCCTCTTCAATTCCTTATTTAAAACCTTTACTTGGTAATTAATTTGGGGATGGTAAAGGGTAGATATTTTTTGTGTAACAATAAATTTGCTCAAAAAATTTTCAAATGCTTTGTTGCAACCTTGTAAAATATATTTCTTTAAGAACCTCACAACTACCTTAACATCATTACTAAGATTAGCCACACCCTCCACTCATTTTAACACAAAGTCCATAGGGATAAATATGTATCAATTAGGAAAGAATTTAGGAAAAGAACCCATTAAATCTAAAACCCAAACATTTTTAGAGGCATCGTATTCCTTCTAGAAATATTTCTAGTCCTTCGATACTAATCACAAGAGGCTTGATAAAGAACTCGTTAGGCAACTTGCCCTAGGAACTCTTGAATCAAAATGTTATGCACACCCAGAAATCTAGGAAATAATTTGGATTGATCATATCAAAACCCTAAGGAAACTAAGTCCTAGAAGCCCTAATCTTAGGATGCTGCAAAGGATCACTCTTTTGATAAGTTGAGACAATATATTCTTTTAATAACATAGAAAAGCAAAACAAACCTTGCTAAAAATACCTCAACATTATTCATTCCCATTTTACATAGTTGTAACCTTTATATTGACATGTAAACATCGCAATCCTATAAGGAAAAGGTGTTTCTAATCTTATCTGTATAGGAAAGATCTTAATGACAAGGAATCCTTTTAATTAAGGAATACAAATCTATGTTAATGTAGGAACCATTAAAAGACTACAAAAAATGACAACTAGGAAAAAAGAGTCAAAGTAAAAAACATATTAATGGGCCTGATTTTGTTTTGGGTTGCTTGATTTGAAGTTAAGTCCAAATTACATGTAAAAAAAGGTTCAACTTCTTTGGTTTATTTGGGTTGAAGGTTTAACTGAGACTATACATTTGTTAGGATTTTACTTTGACTTTATATCATTAGTGGTAGTCGTTTTTAAGAATTCCTAATCAAGGCAGAATTAGGATTCTTGATTAAGGTAGATTTAAGATTCCAAATCAAGGTAGATTTAGGATTCCTAATTAAGGGAGATTAAGGATTCCTAATCAAGGTAATTTAGAATTCCTAATCAAGGAAAATTTAGGATTCCTAATCAAGGTAGAATTTTATTTCTTAATTAGAGGGAACACCTATAATTAAGTTTTTCCTATATAGGTATGTTAAGAAACACCATTTCCTTATAGAATTGTAATATTTACATGCCTATATAAAGGCTACCACCATGTAAAATAGAATCAATGAAGATTGAGGTATTTTTTAGCAAGCTTTGCTTTACTTTCTTGTGTTCTTGAAAGAATACATTGTTTTGACTTATCAAGGGAGTGATCAACCTTTGTGGCATCTTAAGATTGAGGCTTTTTTTTTTAACTTGGTTTCCTTAGGTTTTTGATCTGATCAACCCAACTTGTTTCCTAACTTTCTGGGGTGTGTATAATAAATTGATTCAAGGGTTCTTAGGGTAGGTCACCTAGCGGGTTCTTTATCTTTTGTATGAGTGGTTGGCTATGCTATTCAGATTAACTAAATGCACCTAGCACGTTCATGAGATTAATAAATCATCTTTTGAGACCTTTCCTAAGGAAATTCATGAAGGTCTATTTTGATGATATTTTAGTATACAGCTGCTCTTTAGAGTCTCATGTCGAACACTTGCATTGTGTTCTAAATGTGTTGAGGAAAGAAAAAATTGTATGCTAACAGGAAGAAATGTACCTTTTACACTAATAATGCCATTTTCTTAAGGTATGTTATGACTCCTAATGGCATTGAGGTTGATACTGAGAAGGCTATCCAAGAATGACTTATACCAAAATATATAGGTGATGTGGGGAGTTTTCATGGTGAAGTTCCTGACTTATCCCTAAGATCTACTAGTTTGTGATACTGAGAGGGGGGGTGAATCAGTATCACCACAATTCGCAATTCGTAGGTAAGTGAACAACTTCAATCTCTTCTTAAAAGCGAACTCTTTCTCAGACTCGACTAAGGTAGATCTATTGCTACCTACTAATCACAATAGTCCCCAAAGTCACCTTTTAGACACCTTGCCTAACAGACAATACACATGTTCTTGTTTAGGTCTTCATTAGGTTATGGGTTGGCTGATACTTTAGCTGCGTTCACAACTCAATTCAAAACACAAAACGTAAAGCAAATTAAGGACACACGAGATTTACGTGGTGTCGTCAACGTGACGTACATCCACGGTGGTAGGGACTCTCCCTCTACTGAGACTATCCACTATACTTATGAATACAGGTTACAATGGATGTCTTTAATTCTCTGCTCCTTTCAATATTGCAATTAATAAGCAAGTACAATACAAACAGTGTTACTCACTGGCAATTTCTCACTTATTATGTCTACCCTTCTTTTGAACTGGCTAGAAGATAGCTTTATCCTTTTTCTCAGCTTTGACAGCACCGCTTGTTTTTACTGTGCCATTGAGTGCCTTCTCTTGCTCAGGGAGAAGTGTCGTGCATCTCTTGGCATTATGGCATTATGTGCTTTGGCCATATGTTGTGTTTTTCTGTTTTATCTAATTGGTCATCCACACACTTTTTGTATTTTGTCGTGTATTCAATTGTGTTGGCCTTTTTTGTCTCCTTGGTTGAACAGTTTCTCTTGTGTTTTCTGAACTCACTCTTTGTGTTTATGTCGTTCACCCTCTCTTCTTGTCGTGTATGCAATTGTGTTGACCTTGCCCTATTTTTGTCTTCCAAGGTCTTTATATATCTCTTCCATGAAACCCTAATAGGGCTTACGTGGTGGATTTATGTTCTTGCCCTTACGCGGCGGATTCACTTTCTTGCCCCTCCATACGGATATACGTTCTTGCTCTTCCATGTGGATTTACCTTCTTACCTTTCCATGTGGCTTTACTTTCTTGTACACTTAAACCTAGTTGACAACAATTACAACCCATACAAGGCTGTGGGAACAACAACTCCTCTTTCTACCGTCCAACCGTTCACTCTTCTTTGGGTGTGTTTGGGTGTATTGGTGGTGTGCCGTTTCAGATTTTTCTTTCTCTTCCAACGGCTCTTCGTTCTGGTGGTGGCTCTTCATTTTCTTTCTCTTCCCGTCGACCCTTCTTCGGCCATTCCTCGGTTTTCCTCTGTTCTACCATGGCCGTCTTGGATTTTCTCTATATTACTGCCGACCACCTCTTTGTGTTTATGCCGTGTAGGGTTTGGTGTTGGCCAGTCACTCTAGGTTTGCTGAATGTTCAATTGCCAATCGGCCTTCTTCTGACGACGGCTTTTCTCTCTCTTCCTCCGACGGCTGCTCCTCTTCTCCCTTTTTTTCTTCGTCTGTCGGCTCTCCTCTTTGGCTGTGTCGGATTTTCTCTCCTATCTTTGACGACGGCTATTCTTCGTTCAGCCTAGCCGTCGACGGTCTCCTCTTTCTCTCTCTTGACGGTTACACTGTTTACGACAGCTATGTTCACTCGACGACTGCACTGTTCACGATGGCTGCTTCTTTTCTATTTTGTCGTCCCCTGTTTTGCCGTTCGCTTGCCGTCGGTATGCTTTAGCCGTATGTTGTGTTTTTCTGTTTTCTCTATTTAGCTGTCCACACACTTTTGTGTTTTTGCCGTTTATTCAATTGTGTTGGCCTTACCCTAGTTTTGTCTTCCAAAGTCTTTATATACTCTCTTCCATAAAACCCTAATAGAGCTTACATGGCAGATTTACGTTCTTGCCCTTACACGGCAGATTTACTTTCTTGCCCTTCCATGTGGCTTTACTTTCTTGCATACTTAAACTTAGTTGACAACAATTACAACCCATATAAGGCTGTGGGAACAACACATGGTCTTGTTAGTTTTTATAAGAGGTTTATTAGGGATTTAAGCACTATAGCCGCACCATTGATAGAGGTCATTTAAGAAAAGTGTAGTGTTTAAATGGGGTGATGAACAACAAGTTGCATTTGAATTGTTAAAATCTAAGTTGTATAATGCATCACTTTTTACTTTGCTTGATTTTTCTAAAACTTTTGAAATTAAATGTGATACATTGGACATTAGGGTGGGGGGCATACTTATGTAAGAGAAACATCCTATAATGTTCTTTAGTGAAAAGCTAGGTTGGGTTACATTAAATTATCCAACTTATGATAAGGAATTATATATACTTGTTAGAACTTTAGAAACTTGGCAGCATTACCTTTGGTCTAAGGAATTTGTAATCCACACTGATCATGAGTTACTAAAAAATTTGAAAGGCCTAGTAAATTAAACAGAAGACATGCAAAGTAGATGAAATTTATAAAAACATTTCCTTATGTGATTCAGTACAAGATGGGTAAAGAAAATGTGATTGCTGATGCATTGTCTCATAGATACACCTTAATTAGCACCTTAAGCACTAGATTATTAGGTTTTGAGCACATCATTGACCTATATGCTACAGATGTTGATTTTGGTAATGTTTATGCTGCTTGTGAGAATATTGGCTTTGGTAAATTCTATAAACATAAGGGTTACTTGTTTAGGGAAAATAAATTATGTATTCCTCAAGGGTCTGAATCTTATAGTTCTAGTTCTTGGTTGTTTATAATCATTGGGTCAAAACTCCAAATTCCTTAACCTTCGTTAGAACGATGCTATACGTTGGTGTTGTGTTCTGTTTACATATAATCAGAGTTCTTATTAATCTCACTTAAAAACAACATTCTTTTTAACAAGTTCATTTAAAGGTGCAACAATGGAACTAAAATTCTAAACAAATTTTTGATAAAAACTTGCTAAACCATGAAAGCTTCTTACCTTATTCGCATTCTTAGGCTTAGGCTTGTCCCTTATCACCTTTACCTTCTTCCCATCTACACATAATACCTTGTGAACTAACAACATAGCCAAGAACCACAATGAATTCCATGCAAAATGTACGCATTTTGAGATTAGCATCTGGTTGGTTCTCTTTTAACGCACTAAACACAGCATGCAAGTGTTTTAAATGTTCATCCAAATTCTTGTTATAAACTAAAACATCATCAAAGTAAACTACTACAAAATTCCCTATGAAAGCATGCAAGACATAATTCATTAACCTTATGAATGTACTAGAAGCATTAGTTAATCCAAAAGGCATTACTAACCACTCATACAATCCATATTTAGTTTTAAATATTGTTTTCCATTCATCTCCCTCTTTCTTTAAACCAATTTTTGAAAACACATATGAACCATGCAACTTATCAAGCATATCTCTAATCTAGGGATGGGATGTTGATATGAACTCTGATTATATGTCAACAGAACCCAACACCAATGTTGGTATAGGATTGTTCTAATAAGGGTTAAGGGATTGAAGTTTTGACCCAATGATTATAAACAACCAAGAACTAGAACTATAAAATTCAGACACTACTCCTAACAATAACAATGTTGAAGAAGATAAGTCTATTGAACCAATACACTTAAGTATGAAAGTTTAGAATTAGTTCTCAAGAACTAGAGAAAATAGCTCATACATTCATAGAAACGGTCTGCCCCCTCTAACCACCCTTTTTTCCCTTTTTATATGCTAACCCCCAAAAACCCTAGCTAATAAGATGAGCTTATTAAGGAAATTCTTCCAACCTACTAAATAATAATAAAAACCCATGAAAATAACCCATTAAGAAGCTGAAATTCCTCCAACCCACTACATAACAATATAACCCATGAAAATAACTCATTTAAATGCTCAAACATGGGCTTCCATACCCAACTTCCTTCCTAAGGCCATGATTCTCATATTTCTCCACAGATGACACATTTGCAAGCCTTGATGAAGCCTTTATCATCCTTAACTCGTAACTAGCAACTTCTTGTAAGTAAATGTCACACAAGTTGTTGAGAGCTTTCTTTATTTTCTTTGACCTTGCCCTTGTCATTGGTCCTCTAAAGTTTTGCAAAGCATCAACTCCCTTATTGATTTGAGCTGGTACGATATGGCTTCCATCATTCCCACTCTCCTTAAAATGATTGGTCCTCAAATTAGCACCTAAATCATCAAAGAGAAAAGGAGAAAGGTCAAAAACATTAAATGTTGCACTCACATTATACTCACCTAGCAAGTCAAGTTTATATGCATTATCATTGACTCTTGCCACCACTTGAAAAGGACCATCTCCCCTTAGTTGCAACTTTAATTTCCTATGCATAGGAAATCTATCCTTTCGCAAGTGTATCCAAACCCAATCACCAGATTCAAAAGTGATATGCCTACGACCTTTGTTGGCTTGTGTTTCATATTAGTTGATTTTTCACTCAATGTTAAGCCTAGCTTTCTCATGAAGTTGCCTAACTACTTCAGCCTTCTTTTTCCCATCTAAATTAACCCTATTCTATATAAGCAATGGTACTAAATCCAAAGGAGATAATGGATTAAAACCACAAATAAGCTCGAAAGGAGAATAACCTGTAGCAGTATGAATAACACAATTATAAGCAAACTCCACAAAAGGCAAACATTCTTCCCAGGTTCTAAAGTTCTTACCAATAACATTCTTCCCAGCATGCAACAATGTACCAAGAGTTCGATTTGCTACCTCAGTTTGCCCATTGGTTTGTGGATGACAAGTTATAGAAAACAACAACTTTGTTCCAAGCTTGCCCCACAATGTCTTCCAAAAATGGCTCAAAAATTTTGCATCATGGTCTAACACAATACTCTTCGGCACTCCATGTGGGCAAATAATCTCTCTAAAAAATAAGTCTACAATTTGTGTGGCATCATTCGTTTTGGTGCAAGCAATGAAATATGTCATCTTTGAAAACCTATTAACTACAACAACAATACAATCTTGGCCCTTTTTGGACCTAGGTAACCCAAGAATAAAATCCATAGAAATGTTGGTCTAAGGTTCACAAGGAATTTCTAAGGGCATATACTTACCATGGGGTAAAACCCTAGACTTAGCTTATCTATAGGCAATACATGTGGCACAGACTCTTTCAACATCTCTTTCCATATGTGGCCAAAAGAAATGCTTATTTAAAACATCAAAAGTCCTTTGAATGCCAAAGTGTCCCATTAAACCACCCCCGTGAACTTCTCTCACAAGTAATGCTCTCGTAGACCCTTGAGGAATATAAAGCTTATTTACTCTAAACAAATACCCCTCATGTCTATAGAACTTACCAAAGGCCATGCAACATTGTCATGTCTCATAGACAATGTACACATTGTCATGCAGCATATACGTTACCAAAGTCAGCATCATTAGCATACAAATCAATAATATGCTCAAATTGCTAACAATGTGTGCTTACATGACAATGTGTCAACAACAACATTTTCTTTACCTGATTTGTATTGAATTATATAAGGACGAGTTCAATAAACTCAACCCATTTTGCATGTCTCCTATTCAACTTGCCTTGCCCCTTCAAGTGTTTTAAAGAGTCATGATCAGTCTAAATTATAAACTCCTTAGGCCAAAGGTAATGCTACCACATTTCTAAAGTTCTAACAAGTGCAAATAATTCCTTATCATAAGTTGGATAATTTAACACAGCTCCATTTAACTTTTCACTAAAGAATGCTATAAGACATTTCTCTTGAATGAGTACGCCCCCACCCCAATGCTCAATGCATCATATTCAATTTCAAAAGATTTAGAAAAATTAGGCAAAGCAAGAAGTGGTGTATTACACAATTCAGATTTTAATAGTTCAAATGCAACTTGTTGTTCATAAAACCCTACACTTTTCTTAATGACCTCTACCAATGGTGTAGCTATAGTGCTAAAATCCCTAATAAACTTCCTATATAAACTAGCTAGACCATGAAAACTCCTCACATCACTTACACATTTTGGTATAGGCCATTCTTGGATAGTCTTAACCTTCTCAGTATCAACCTTAATGCCATTAGGTGTCACAACATACCCTAAGAAAATGACATGATCAATGCAAAAGGTACATTTCCTCAAGTTAGCATACAATTTTTCTTTCCTTAACACATTTAGCACACAATGCAAGTTTTCAACATGAGACTTTACAGAACAGTTGTATACTAAAATATCATCAAAATAGACCATGAATTGCCCTATGAAAGGTCTCAAAACATGATTCATTAATCTCATGAATGTACTAGGTGCATTAGTTTATTCAAATGGCATAACCAACCACTCATACAAAACATGCTTAGTTTTGAATGCAGCTTTCCATTCATCATCTATCCTAATTCTAATTTGGTGATATCCATTTTTAAGATCAATTTTAGAAAAGAAGCATGTACCATACAATTCATCAAGCATGTCATCAAGTCTAGGTATAGGGTGTCGATACTTAATTGTAATTTTATTAATAGCTCGACAGTCAACATACATTCTCTAAGACCCATCTTTCTTTGGCACTAGCAACACAGGCAATACACATAGATTTATGCTTTCTCGCACATACCCTTTTTCCATTAATTCCTCAACTTGCCTTTGAAGTTCTTTTGTCTCCTTTGGGTTACTTCGATATGTTGGCTTGTTGGGAATAGCTACTTCAAGTACTAGGTCAATATAATGCTTAATTCCCCTTTGTGGTGGCAATCCATTTAGTACATCCTCAAGGAATACATCATCAAACTCTTGCAACAAAGAAGAAACAACACTAGGAACATAAGAAGTACAGTTAATATTAGCAAGGTAGGCATCCTTATAAAGGATTAAATACATTTGTGGCCTAAATTGGAAGGCAACTCTCACATTAGCTCCTTTGGCATACACACTCGTTTGCTATCACTCAATTTTATTTTATGCCTCACCACTCTTGTGTTTAACACTCTCAAATGTTTGCTCTTGCCTCTTTTCTCTCTCACTCTCATTCTCCTCTCCTTTCTCTTTCTTTTCACTACTTTTCTTTTGTTCATTTTTGAAAAGTCTCAGTTGGTCTTCATAAACTTATTTAGGAGTTAATGGTGCGAGTGTAATGAGTTTGCCCTCCATGGTGAATGCATACCTATTTTTGTACCCATCATATGTTACCTTTCTATGAAATTGCCATAGTTATCCTAAAAACAAATGACTAGCTTGCATAGATACAACATCACAAGTAACCTCATCCTTCTACCTACAATTAGTAAATGGAACAATCACTTGTTTAGTCACTCTTACCTCTCCACTGTCATTCAACCATTGCAAATTATATGGCTTAGGATGTTTGGTTGTTACAAGTTCAATGTTTTTCACCAACTCTGTACTTGCTACATTAGTGCAACTACCTATATCTATAATCAAGCAACATAGTCTATCTTAAACTAAACATTGTGTTGTTCCCACAGCCTTGTATGGGTTGTAATTGTTATCAACCATATTTAAGTGTGCAAGCAGAAGTGGCTCATTCAAGCATTCAAGGGATGAGTTTTCAGTAGAAAGAAAAGAGCAAGAAAAATAAATTAAGAAGGAGGATAATGCTGAATTTTGTATGGAACAGTAATATGAAACCACATGGAGGGGCAAGAAAGGAAATTCGCCACAGCTCCAGTAAACCCTACTAGGGTTTGCATAGAAGGGAGTATATAAACCGGTAGAGCAAGAGATCAGATCCGTGACACCACAGGGAGAGCAAACCAGAAACGCACCACCTGCAAGAAAAGAAATCAGAAATAGACCACCCGAAAGAGAAGAAAGCAGACCTAGTATCTGTGAGACCACCCGGAAGAGAAGACAGCAGACCTAGTGTCCATGAGACCACCCGAAAGAGAAGACAGCAGACTTGGTATCCGTGAGACACCACCTGGAAGAGAAGACAGCAGACCTGGTGTCCGTGAGACCACCCAGAAGAGAAGACAACAAACCAGAAGCGTGAGGCAGACCGAGAAACATGAACCAACAGAACAGAAACGTGAGGTAGGCTGAGAGACGTGAAACGCCAGACCAAAAATGTGAGGTAGGCTAAGAGACGTGAACCAGCAAAACCAGAAGTGTGGTGTAGGCCAAGAGACGTGAAACGGCAAACTAGGAGTGTGGTGTAGGCCGAAAGACGTGAAACGGCAAACCAGAAGCGTGAGGTAGTTCGTGAGACGTGAAATGGCAGACTAGTTGTGTGAGGTAGGCCGTGAGACGTGAAATAATAGACCTGAAGCGTGAGTGCAGGACGTGAGATAGTGAGACGGTGAGACTAGGAGTTGGGTGTGACAACCTAGAGAAGAAATTCAATGTAGCATTTGAGAGAACTCAACGTATTTCCAGATTTCTTTAAGAGAGGTTAGAGAGTGTTTTGGTGATCTTCCAAGCGGTAGTAAAGTAGCCTATTAAATCAAATAGAGGCAAGACAAGCTAGAAGAAGGATAGACATAGTAAGTGACACTCTTTGTATTGTGATTGCTTTGTATTTGCAATAGTGAAAGGAGTAGAAGATTAAGACATCCATTGTAATCATAGGGAATACCACATTGGTGTTCTCAAGTATAGTGGATTGTCTCGGTAGAGGAAGAATCTCTACCACCGTGGAGTATGTCACATTGATGGAACCACGTAAATCTCTCGTGTCCTTGCTTTGAATTTACATTCTGTGTTTTGAATTGAGTTGTGAATGCAGCTAAAGAATCATCAAACCCATAACCTAAAAGAAGACCTAATCAAGAACAACCAATCCGTTTAATAGGCAAGGTATCTGAAACGTAACTTTGGGGACTACTGTGACTAGTAGGTAACAATAGATCTACCTTAGTTGAATCTGAGAAATAGTTCATTTCTAAGAAGAGTTTGAAGTTTTTCACCTATTAATTAAAAAGAAGGGGTGTAATACTGATTCACCCCCCTCTCAGTATTATAGACTAGTAGATCCTAGGGTGAAGTAGGGAACTTCACATTGAGTATGGAAAATATTTTTTTGCTGCATCTCAACATCATCCTCTTACTCAACCTGCACACTAAAGGCTCTCCTTCCCATTAAAAGCCTTCCACCATACTCTAGATACTCTATCCCTTCATCAACATCACTAGCATCCTCTAGTGGCGGCATTTGGTAACATCACTAGCATCACTGCAAGACACATAGTCACCAATTCTCCTTAAGGTACATGGTTCTCTTCTTAAGACATTGTGAAGCCACATGACCCTTACCCAGACATCTAACACATTTGATGTCCCTAGTTTTTCCTTGGGTATCCTTAAGTTTTTCTTCAAATTTGTTCTTTTCAAGGCTGCCCCCACTAGTCTTGGGTCTATGTGAATTGGTTTTAAACTTAAGAGTCATCTTCTTTTCTTTCTCCCCCTAGTTCAGATTCCAAAAAGATGAACTTGAGTTCTGATTATATCTAGAAGTGCTCCTTCCCTTAAGTTGCCTCTCAACTTTCATGGCAATGTGTACCTGAAGTTCCCGACTTCTCCCTAGGATCTACTAGTTTGTGATACTAAGAGGGGGGGTGAATCAGTATTACCACAAGTCACAATTTGTAGGTAAGTGAACAACTTCAACCTCTTCTTAAAAGCGAACTCTTTCTCAGACTCGACTAAGGTAGATCTATTGCTACCTACTAATCACAATAGTCCCCAAAGTCACTTTTCAGACACCTTGCCTAATAGACAATTCAGATGTTCTTGTTTAGGTCTTCGTTAGGTTATGGGTTGGTTGATACTTTTGCTGCGTTCACAATTCATTTCAAAACAAAGAATGTAAAGCAAATTAAGGACACACAAGATTTACGTGGTTTCGTCAACGTGACGTACATCCACGGTGGTAGGGACTCTCCCTTACTGAGACTATCTACTATACTTGAGAATTCCAGTTACAATGGATGTCTTAATCCTATGCTCCTTTCACTATTGCAATTACTAAGCAAGTACAATACAAAGAGTGTCACTTACTGTGTCTACCCTTCTTCTAGCTTGTCTTGCCTCTGTTGAATTGAAAGGCTGCTCCACTGCTGCTTAGAAGTTCACCGCAACGCTTTCTAACCTCTCTTGAAGAAATCTGGAAATACATTGAGTTCTTTCAATGCTTCACTGAATTCCTTCTCTATGTTGTCTCACACAACTCTTGCTTTCACCGTCTCACGGTTTCACCCGTCTCCTGGTTCCACGGTCTTACTATTTCACGGCCTGCCCTCAAGCTTCTGGTCTGTCATGCTGTCGCATGTTCTGGTCTCACGCCGTCGCACGGTCTGGTCTCACGTTTCAGATCTACACTCACTTCACTGTTCTCTAGCCTCACAGATACCAAATCTGCTCTTCCAGTGTTGGTGTTTCTGATTTTGCTCTCTCGGTGGTGAATTTCCCCCTTTTTTTTTGTTTTTTTTTTTGTCTTCCATTCAACTCCCCTTCGGTCGTCTCTGGTTTTCTCTATTTCTCTGTCAATGGTCTCTCTCTTCGTCCACCCCTCTTCGACCGTCTCTGTCTGTTTTTCCGTCAATTGTCCACTTTGTTTTGTCGTCAACCCATTTCTCTCTCTTGCTATGTCATGCTTTCTCTCTCACCATCTAGCCTTGTCGACCCGTTTCTCTCTCTCTTGTTGTGTTGTCTGTTTCCCTCTCTTTTGCTGTCCAGCCGGATTTCTCTCTTACCACCAGATTTCTCTCTCTTACAGCTGGATTTCTCTCTTTTTCAGGTGGTGTTTGACGGTTTCTCTCTCTAGGTTTTGGCTGACTCCACTCGACCTCCTGTTCTTTATCCAGCACCTCTTCCTTTTGTCGTGCTAGTTTTGTCGTGCTGGTTGCTGTGCTGGTTTTGCCGTGCTGGTTGTATTTGGACGTCTTTTTGTTTTGGCCGGCTACTCTCTTTGCTTGCACGGTTTCTCCTTTCTTTTGCAAGTGGTGTCTTCTGTGTAGGGTTTCGTGTTTTCTCTCTCTTCCACCTGATTGGTGTTTTTCTGTGTATGCAATTGTGTTGGCCATACCCTGGTTTTGTCTTCCAAGGTCTTTATATACTCTCTTTCATAAAACCCTAATAGGGCTTACGCGGTGGATTTACGTTCTTGCCCCTCCAAGGCTTACGCGACGAATTTACGTTCTTGCCCTTCCATGTGGCTTTACTTTCTTGCACACTTATGCAACAGTTTCAACTTCCCCTTTCTTAACAGCTCCCCCTACACTGTTGCTTCTCTCCCCCTTGGCAACCAATTACAAATCTAAAAAACTCCCAAAGTAGAGATGGAGGATTCATTTGAACTTTAGGCTTGATGAGGCATTTGCACAGATAGACTCAATTTGTGCTTTTCAAATAGCTCTATGGACAAAGGTTTAATTAGAATATCTGAAATTTGATCTTTAATGCCAACATACTCCAACTAAATTGTACCCTGTTCCACTTGATCTTTGATGAAGTGATACTGGATGTCAATATGCTTGCCCTTTGGATGTTGAACCAGATTCTTGCTGAGATCAATAGCACTTTGATTATCACAAAGTACACTCATTTGTAACTTCACTTCAACACCCAAGTCTGCCAATTGTCCTAGCATCCATATCACTTATTTTCCTTTAGAGCATGCTGAGCAGACATACTCCCTCTCTCTTTTGAGGTCTGGAATGCCTCTGATTGCATGAGTAGCGGTCAGCTTCCTCATGTTCTTCTGTGTTAAGTGTCTCAGCCTCCAATGCCAGAGTTGATTTTCTTCTTCTTTTGTAAGTAAACAGCTGTTTGTCTAGTCCTCATCAATCACATTCAAATTTTAAGCTATTCTCTTCTTGGCTGCAACAATATTGCCTTTTTTACTCTTTGCTTGGCAACTTGTTTTTGTGAATATCACTTTGTGGTCGTCGTTGCATAATTGGCTGACAGATGGTAGATTATATCTGAGTCCTTTAACATGCAGAACATCTTTCAACTTTCCTTTTCCAATATTCACTGACCCTTGACCATTGATGTTGAGTGAATCATCATTGCCAAACTTGACTCTACCTTCTCTTGATTTGTTTAGCTTTGATAATTTACTCTTGTCTCTCGTCATGTGCGAAGTGCATCCACTATCAAGGATCCACTGCTTATCCTTGCAATCAGCCTTTAGTGCAATTTTAGCTATATTAGCCACCTCCCTTTTTGCTCTATATTCCTTCTTTTGAACTGGCTGGAAGATAGCTTTCTCCTTTTTCTCAACTTTGACTGTACCGCTTGTTTTCATTGTGCCATTGAGTGCCTTCTCTTGCTCAGGGAGAAGTGTCATGCATCTCTTGGCATTATGGCTATCCTGCCCGTACCTTTCACACTGTTCCAAGTCTGCCAATATAGCAAACTTGTTCTTTGAAGCTACTGGTTGAGGCTTCCACCAACAATCCTCGTTAGTGTGTCCTTACCTTTTACAGTATGTGCAAAAACTCACGACAAGTGTTCTCCTTTGAGTTTTGTATTGTCTCCCCTTGCATGCAGCGTCATATCTTCTTAAGTTGGAGACATATATTGGCCTTCTCCACCAGCAGTTACTCGCCTTATGACCCCAAACTCCGCAATAAAGGCAATGACCTTGAAACTGCCTCTTCTTGGGTCTGATCACAGCTTGTCTTCTTCTGTTCATCATTTGCTGTGTCGGCAAAGTAGCTGGCTTCTTTGCTTGTGTGACTTTCATTTCAGTCACCTTCTTCTCCTTCTTTTGTTCAGCCGTAGCCCTCTGCTGGCTGACTTTCTTTGCTTCCTTCTTGTTTGCCACCCTAAGTTGCTTCTTCAAATCTTCTTTATTCTCAGCTATCTTCTTCTGAGTCACAACCTTCTCTTTCAACTTCTGTGGCACATTCTTATTTTCTTTAGCCACTACAGCCTCAAATTGCTGCACTTTTTCTACATTTTTCTCTCCTTTTGCAGAACTTGTTTCTCCTATCATTTCAAGCTTCTGCAAGTTCTCTTTGCTACTTTGGAGTTGTTGCTGAAGTCTCAGCAACTCTTTCTTCATTTCTTCAATTTTTGAAGTCCTAGAGCCAAGCTCTATTGTAAGGTCTTCACATATTTTGATCTGTTCTTCAAATCTTCTCTTCAAGTCAATATGTTCAGCCCTTATTTCATCCTTTTGACTTTCAGCTTCCTCAGACTTTGCTTCAACTTGTTTTATGTGAGCCTCCAACCTTTTTATGGTTCTGCCCCTTCTAATTATCTCCTTTGAAATTGCTTCCAACTCAGCTTCAAGATCTGGTTTTTCTTCATCAACCTCCTCTTCCTCTTCAGAGGTTGAACTACCACCTTGAGCTGATGCCATAAAGGCATGCTCATCTGATGAGTCTTCATCTTCCTCCTCATCAATTTCTTTTTTCTGACTCACATAACTCTTAAATAAGCCTCTCTTCTTCTTCTGTGGGTTGGCAGTCTTCTTGCTGGACTTCTTTGATTTGAACGATGGTCTTCTCCATCTCAAATTCTGCTCATCATCACCATCCTCATCTTCGTCATCAAGTTTCACTTTGCACTAAGAAGCAAAGTGTCCAGTCTGCCCACAACGATAACATTTCAAGGACAACTGTCCTTTTCCCTTCTTAGACCCCTTTTTGAACTTCCTTGTGAAGTATGGCAACACTTTACCTTCACATTCCTCCTCATCATTATCATCATCCTCACTGGATGATTCTTCCTCTTCTTTTATCTTTAAGTGCTTCATAGCTTTGAAAGCTGCCTCCTTTGATACCTTTGATGTTGAGGAGCTCTCAGTTGACTTTATTCTCATCTCATATGCAATGAGATTGCACTGGAGATCATGCAGAGACATAGAATTGAGATCTCTACTCTCTTCTATGGCTGCCACCTTTGAGGCAAACCTCTCAGGTAGAATTCTTAGAATTTTCTTCATAATCGATGAGTCCTTCTTGTTCTTCCCATGACTTCTCAAGTCGTTTACAGCGTCAATAACCCTGGTGAAGAACTCTTAAACTGTCTCATTTTTCTGCATTCTAAGAGATTCATATCTCTCCTTGAACACTTGAAGCTTAGCCTCCTTCATTCTGCCATTACCTTCATAGACTTTCTGCAATCTATCCTATATCTCCTTGGCAGATTTGCAGTCCATAACTTTAACATACTCAGGATCTGTCAATGCTGAAATGATGACATTTGAGGCCTTCCCATTTATCTCAAACTGCCTTAACTCCTCTGGGGTTGGGTCTTTACCTTCTTACGGAGCCACAAAACCCTCCTGTACGCATTTCACCACGTTCATGCCCATGGTTGCAAATACCACTTGCATTTTTGCTCTCCACATAGTTGGTTCTGTTGAAGATTGGAACCTTCTTGCTGGTACCGGCTTCCATTTTTCAGTATGTTGAACAAGTCAAACTTCTAGATCCCTTCAAACTAGTACACCAAGCTATTAAGCTTCAAACTAGTGAACCTGTGCTCTAATACAATTGAAGTTCCTGACTTCTCCCTAGGATCTACTAGTTTGTGATACGGAGAGGGGGGGTGAATCAGTATCACCACAATTCGCAATTCGCAGGTAAGTGAACAACTTCAACCTCTTCTTAAAAGCGAACTCTTTCTCAAACTCGACTAAGGTAGATCTATTGCTACCTACTAATCACAATAGTCCCCAAAGTCACCTTTCAGACACCTTGCCTAATAGACAATTAGGATGTTCTTGTTTAGGTCTTCGTTAGGTTATGGGTTGGCTGATACTTTAGCTGCGTTCACAGCTCAATTCAAAACATAAAACGTAAAGCAAATTAAGGACACACGAGATTTACGTAGTTCTGTCAATGTGACGTACATACATGGTGGTAGGGATTATCACTCTACCAAGACAATCCACTATACTTGAGAATACCAGTTACAATGGATGTCTTAATCCTCTGCTCCTTTCATTATTTCAATTACTAAGCAAGTACAATACAAAGAGTATCACTTACTATGTCTACCCTTCTTCTAGCTTGTCTTGCCTCTGTTGAATTGAAAGGCTACTCCACTACTGCTTAGAAGTTCACCGCAACGCTCTCTAACCTCTCTTGAAGAAATCTGGAAATACATTGAGTTCTTTTAATTCTTCGCCGAATTCCTTCTCTACGTTGTCTCACACAGCTCCTGCTTTCACTCTCTCACGGTGTTACCCGTCTCCTTGTCTGACGATCTCACTATCTCACGGCTCACCTGTCTGTTTCTGTCTCTCTTGCTGTCCAGCTAGATTTCTCTCTCATCGTCCAGCCGGATTTCCTCTGTTCTGCCATCGGTCTCTCTCTTTTCATCCACCCCTCTTTGGCCGTTCCAGATTTTCTCTCCTTTTCCCTTATTTGGCCGTGTTTTCTCTCTCCTTCCCATCAACTCCTCTGTTCTGGCTGTATACTTGTTTTCTCTCTCTTCCAACGACTGTCTCAATTTTTCTCTCTTTCTCTCGTGTTCTGTCGACCGTTGGTGTGTCGGTGGTGTGTTGTTCCTTTGCTGTCCACTCTCCTCTTTGGCTGTGTCGGATTTTCTCTCCTTCCCCTGTTCTGCCGTCAGCTCACTTGGTTGGTCAAATAGGACTTTGCCGTTTCGCTCTTCCAGTCTGTCGTCTAGTCGTCCAACCCCTTCAGCCATCTCCTCTTTTCTCTAATTTTGCCAACTATATCTCTCTCTTCTATGGCCGTCTCTCGACCTCTGTTCTTCATTCAGCTCGACCGTCTCCCCTTTCTCTCTCTCTCGACGATTGTTCTTCATTCAGCCCGGCCGTTGATCGTCTCCTCTTTCTCTCTCTCTCTCTCGACAGTTGATTTCTTTGTTGTCAACGATTTCTTTCTCCTTCTGCTGGTGGTGCTCCGATTTACTCAATTTTCTTTTTCTCTTCTTCTTCCGACGACGGCTACACCGATTTGCTTAATTTGTCGACCGCTTCTTTTCTATTTTGTCGTCCCCTATTCTGTCGTTCTCTTACCATCGGTGTGCTTTGGCCGTATGTTGTGTTTTTTTGTTTTCTCTATTTGGCCGTCCACACACTTTTGTGTTTTGCTGAGTATTCAATTGTGTTGGCCTTACCTTAATTTTGTCTTCCAAGATCTTTATATACTCTTTTCCATGAAACCCTAATAGGGCTTATGCGGCGGATTTACGTTCTTACCCCTCCAGGGCTTACGCGGTAGATTTACGTTCTTGCCCTTTCATGTAGATTTACCTTCTTGCCCTTCTATGTGGCTTTACTATCTTGCCCTTCCATATGGCTTTACTTTCTTGCACACTTAAACCTAGTTGACAATAATTACAACCCATACAAGGCTGTGGGAACAACACACCACTTAAAAAGGACCATCTCCCCTTGGTTGCAACTTTGATCTCCTTTGTATAGGAAATCTATCCTTCTGCAAATGTACCCAAACCCAATCACCAGGTTCAAAAGTGATATGCCTACAACCTTTGTTGGCTTGTGTTTCATGTTATTTGGTTTTTCTCTCAATGTTAAGCCTAGCTTTCTCAAGAAGTTGCCTAACCACTACAGCCTTCTTTTTCCCATCTAAATTAGCCCTGTCCTATATAGGTGATGGTACTAAATCCAAAGGAGATAATGGATTAAAACCATAAACAAGCTCGAGAGGAGAATAACTTATAGCACTATGAACAACATGATTATAGGCAAACTCCATAAAAGGCGAACATTCTTCCTAAGTTCTAGAGTTCTTACCAATAACAGCACGCAACAATGTACCAAGTGTTCTGAAGTTCCTAACTTCTCCCTAGGATCTACTAGTTTGTGATACTGAGAGGGGGGATGAATCAGTATCACCACAATTCGTAATTCGCAGGTAAGTGAACAACTTCAACCTCTTCTTAAAAGTGAACTCTTTCTCAGACTCGACTAAGTTAGATCTATTGCTACCTACTAATCACAATAGTCCCCAAAGTCACCTTGCAGACACCTTGCCTAATAGACAATTCAGATATTCTTGTTTAGGTCTTCGTTAGTTTATGGGTTGGCTGATACTTTAGTTGCATTTACAACTTAACTCAAAACACAGAACGTAAAGCAAATTAAGGACACACGAGATTTGTTTGGTTCCGTCAATATGACGTACATCCACGATGGTAGGGACTCTCCCTTACCGAGACTATCCACTATACTTGAAAATTCCAGTTACAATGGATGTCTTAATCCTCTGCTCGTTTCACTATTGCAATTACTAAGCAAGTATAATACAAAGAGTGTCACTTACTATGTCTACCCTTCTTCTAGCTTATCTTGCCTCTATTGAATTGAAAGGCTGCTCCACTACCGCTTAAAAGTTCACCGCAATGCTCTTTAACCTCTCTTGAAGAAATCTGGAAATACTTTGAGTTCTTTGAATGCTTCGCCAAATTCCTTCTCTAGGTTGTCTCATGGAGCTCTTGCTTTCATCATCTCACGGCTTGCCTCACGTACGTTTTTGGTTTGCCTTTGTCCGTTTCACACCTCCTTTGGCCGTATCAGATTTTCTTTTTTCCCTTTTCTGCCAGTCACTATTCATCGGTCGTCCACCCCTCTGTTCTGGCCGTAACGGGTTTTTCTCTCCTTCCTTATTTGGCCATTAGGTTTCTCTCTCCTTTCACCGGTGGTGTGTTTTGCCATGCTCACTTGGTTGGCCGTCGAGTTTCTTTTTCTCTCCTTCCCGTCGGCTCCTCTATTCTGGCTGTATACCTCTTTTCTCTCTCTTCCAATGGCTATCTCAATTTTTCTCTCTTTCTCTCATGTTCTGCTGACGGTCTCTCTCTCTTTGTCCAGCCAGATCTCTCTCACCGTCTGGCTGGATCTATCTCACCGTCCACTCTGTTTTGCTGTCAACTCGTTTCTCTCTCTTGTCGTGTCGTGCTTTCTCTCTCACCGTCCAGCCGTGTCGACCCGTTTCTCTCTCTTGCCGTGTTGTGCTTTCTCTCTCACCATCTAGCCATGTCAACCCGTTTCTCTCTCTTGCTGTCCAACCGAATTTCTCTCTCTTACCGCCAGATTTCTCTCTCTTCCCTTGTTCTGCCATCTTGGTTTTACGTGTTCGTTTTCTCCTCCGACTGGTGGTGGCTCTTCTTTGGCCTGTCATCTAGCCCCTCTTCGGCCATTCACCACTTTCTCTCTTTCCCAAGGTTGGGTTTTCTCTCTCTTTTGCAGGTGGTGTTTTTTTCTGTTTCACTTCATTGGCCACCTCTTCTTTTCTCTATTTTTGCCATGTATTCAATTGTGTTGGCCTTGCCCTAGTTTTGTCTTTCAAGGTCTTTATATACTCTTTTCCATGAAACCCTAATAGGGCTTATGCGGTAGATTTACGTTTTTGCCCTTACGCGGCGGATTTACTTTCTTGACCTTCCATATGGCTTTACCTTATTGCCCTTCCATGTGGCTTTACTTTCTTGCACACTTAAACCTAGTTGACAACAATTACAACCCATATAAGGCTGTGGAACAACAAGTTCGATTTACTACCTCAGTCTGTCCATTAGTTTATGGATGGCAAGTTATAGAAAACAACAACTTTGTTCCAAGCTTACCCCATAATGTCTTCGAAAAATGGCTTAAAAATTTTGCATCATAGTCTGACACAATACTCTTCGGTACTCTATGTAGGCGAACAATCTCTCTAAAAAATAAGTCTACAAAGTGTGTGACATCATTCGCTTTGGTGCAAGCAATAAATGCACCATCTTTGAAAACCTGTCAACTACAACAAGAATACAATCTTGGACCTAGGTAACCCAAGAATAAAATCCATAGAAATATTAGTCTAAGGTTCACAAGGAATTTCTAAAGGCATATACTTTCCATAGGGCAAAACCCTAGTCTTAACTTGTCTATAGGTAATACACTTGGCACAAACTCTTTCAATATCCCTTTTCATATGTGACCAAAAGAAATGTTCTTTTAAAACATCAAAGTCTTTTGAATGCCAAAGTGTCCCATTAAACCACCCCTATGAGCTTCTCTCACAAGTAATGCTCTCATAAACCCTTGAGGAACAAGCAACACTGGCACTGCACATGGACTCATGCTCTCCCTTATATGTCCCTTTTTCATCAACTCATTAACTTGCCACTGAAGCTCCTTTGTCTCCTCAGGATTACTTCTATACATTGGCTTATTGGGAATGGGAGCTCCAGAAATAAGATCAATGTGATGTTTAATCCCTCTCCTTGGGGGTAAACCATCTGAGATCTCCTTAGGGAATACATCATTATAATCCTGCAATAAAGATGAAATAGCACTAGGCAAAGATGAATCAAGGTTAGTGGTAGAGAAATAAGAATCCTTGTAAAGCATCAAGACCATTTGTTGCCTAGCTTGGAAGGCAACCCTAACATCTGCTCTTTTTGAAAACACACTTGTTTTCTTTCATCTTCACTTTTTTGAACCTGACCACTCTTGTACTTAGCACTTTCAAATGCTTTCACCTTGTTTTTCTCTCCTTTACTTTCTTTTCTCTTGACTCTCTCTTTCTTTTCGCTCCTCCACTTTTGCTCACTTTCATAAAGTCTCACTTGGTCTTCATACACCTATTTTGGAGTCAATGGAACAAGTGTAAATGGTTTTCCATCCATGGTGAAAGAATAGCGGTTCTTGTAACCATCATCAACCAACAATAAAGAACACATGAAAGAGATGATAACAAAAGTATAGCTAACAATGTTGGTATAGAAACTGATGCCAAATGATACGAACTTCGATTATATGTAAACGGAATCCAACACCAATATTGGTATAGGATCGATCTAACAAAGGTTAAGGGATTTGGAGTTCTGACCTAATGTTTATAATCATATTGGTTGTTTATAATCATCAGGTCAGAACTCCAAATCCCTTAATCTTTGTTAGAACGCCTATATCAACATTAGTGTTGAGTTCCATTTACATATAATCGGAGCTCATATCATTTGGTATCAGAGCCTTGGCTCTAACACAAGTTAGTTATACTTTTGTTATCATCTCTTTCGTGTGTTCTTTATTGTTAGTTGAATAATCAAGAAAGGAAAGCAAAAGAAAAGAAGAAATTTGTGTGTTCTTGTGTTTGGCTACTATTGTCATTCATTTTATAGAAATACCCATCAGTTAATACAAAAACAAAATCGTGTATTTCTTGGGTTGCCTTTCTGCTATTTGTTCCTTCTATAGAAATACACATTAGTTAACCCAAAAAAAAACAAAAAAAGGTCTTCATTGCTCAATTGGTCATTTACTCAATTATATTCAATAATTGATTGTTGTCTGATTGCACTGTTCATATTATTGAATTCCTTGTCATTCTGTTAACTTTATTGCCCATCTTTTTTGATTGTGTCACTTCTTTGAAGAGGTAGGTCTAGGATTGATATATTCAAGTTTTGTTTGTTCTAAATTTAGTTTGCTTGGAACTATTGAAAGAGCTTTTAGAGTCTTGCAATTTATTGTGTGAAATACGAGAGTTGAGGACTACTATAGTTGAGTGGAGAGCAAACAAGAAAGGGAGTGAGTTTTGTGAGTTATATTCTTTATTTACTAATAATCTTACATGTACAATGTCTAATGCTAAAGAAGGTAGTTTCCCACATAGAGAGGAGGAAGTAGTTGTTCCAGATTTCAAATTGCTTATGAAATCCTTAAAGTAGAAGTTTGATAGAATTCACCAAATGTTTTAGGAAGTGCGGGATAGGATGGATAAAATAAAAGGGGAATTGAGTGTCAATCCTAAGAGGCCAGCTGGGAGGGTCGTGAAGGAGCAATTTGAACATGATTTTGGTGAAGACGGTGATGATTATTATGATGACGGTGATAATGCTAGTAGAAACTTCAGAGGTGGATTTAGGAAAGGATGTGGTAATAGGAATGGTAGAGGAGTAAGAGGCAATCAAAATGTTTATGATAGGTACAATGGAGGTTGGGACAACAGAAATAGAGTGGAGGAAGGAGTAGAAAAAATTGTTAGTAATATTAAAATAAAAATACCTTCTTTTCAAGGGAAAGCTAACCTTGATGTCTATTTGGATTGGGAACGAAGGGTAGAATTAATATATGAGTGCCACAACTTCTTTAAGGAAAAGAAAGTGAAGTTAGCTATAGCAGAGTTCACTAATTATGTTGTAGTATTATGGGATTAGCAAGTTACCACTAGAAGAAGAAATTTTGATAGAACCGTAGAAACTTGGAATGAGTTAAAGATTGTGATGAGAAGGAGATTTGTTCCCAAATCTTATTATAGAGATTTTTATAACAAGTTGTAGAGCCTTACGTAAGGTTCCAACAGTGTGGAAGAGTACCATAAAGAGATGGAAATTGCTATGGTTAGGGCAAATGTATTGAAGGATAGGGAGGCAATCATGGCTAGGTTCCTCCAAGGGTTGAATAGAAGCATAGCTAATGTGGTAGAACTACAACACTATGTAAAGCTTGAAGACATGGTACACATTGTCATGAAAGTTGAGAGGCAACTTAAGGGAAGGAGCATTTCTAGATAGAATTAGAACTCAGGTTCATCTTTTTGGAAGTCAATCTAGGGGAAGAAGGAAGAGAAGATGACTTCTAAGCTTAAAACCAATTCACATAGACCCAAGACTAATGGGGGTAGCCTTGAAAGGGGCAAATTTGAAGAAAAACTTGAGGGCAACCAAGGAAAAACTAAAGACATCAAATGCTTTAGATGTCTGGGTAGGGGTTATGTCGCTTCACAATGTCCTAATAAAAGGACCATGTACCATAAGGAGAATGGTGATTATGTGTCTGGTAATGATGCTAATGGTGAAGACCAAATGCCACCACTAAAGGATGCTAGTGATGTTGATGGAGGAATAGAGTATCCAGAGCATGGTGGAAGGGTTTTAGTAGCAAGGGGGGCCCTTAGTGTGGAGGTTAAGGAGGAGGAGGATGTTGAGATGTAGCGGGAAAATATTTTCCATGCTTGATGTTTAGTTCAAGATAGACTCTGTTGCTTGATCATCGATGGAGGTAGTTGCACTAATATAACAAGTACAAAGTTGGTGGAAAAATTGAACTTACCTACAACCAAACTTCTTAGGCCATATAATTTGCAATGGTTGAATGACAGTCGAGTGGTGAAAGAGACTAAACAAGTTATGGTTCCCTTTTCCATTGGTAGATATAAGGACGTGTTGTTTTGTGATGTTGTACCTATGTAGGCCAGACATTTGTTATTGGGTCGTCCTTGGCAATTTGATAGAAAAGTTTTGCATGATGGTTACAAGAACCGTTATTCTTTCACCATGGATGGGAAACCATTCACACTTGTTCCATTGACTCCAAAAAAGGTGTATGAAGACCAAGTGAGACTTTATGAAAGTGAGCAAAGGAGGAGGAGTGAAAAGAAAGAGAAAGTCGAGAGAAAAGAAAGTAAGGGAGAGAAAAACATGGTGAAAGCATTCGAGAGTGTTAAGTACAAGAGTGGTCAGGTTCACAAGAGTGAAGATGAGAGAAAATAAGTGAGTATGTTTGCAAAAAGAGCAGATGTTATGGTTGCCTTCCAAGCTAGGCAACAAATAATCTTAAATCCTTTACAAGGATTTTTATTTCTCTAACACTGACCTTGATTCATCTTTGCCTAGTGCTATTTCATCTTAAATCCTTCTATTTACAAGCCTAAACGAACACAACATGTCGAGCCTTTTTACATGTATATTTGCCCTTGACCTAAAATATATCTACCTAAACCAAATCAAAAATAAAAGTCTTAATCATTTGGCAAATTAAAATTTGTAATTACCTTTGGTGTAGCATTTGAAATGTCTAGAATAGTCCTAAAATCATCTAGAGCAACTTTTGTGTCATTTATACCATGATTAAGTATTGCTAATCCGCTTTCATCGATTTTGTTCTTTCCCTTATCATTGGACCATTGATTTCTTGCAAACAATCCTAGGAATACTTGCTTTTGTTGCACTTGGTTAGCTCCTTGTTTTTCATCATTAGGTGTAACCCAGATCCGTATTACTTTGACCTTATTTTCAACTACACTTATTCCTCATATACTCAAAACAAAACTGAGGAAAACAATGGATTCCATGAAAATTGCACACTTCTTAAGATTTATGGGTTCCTATGGCAGGTCACATAATGGGTTCTTTTTTCAAGCCCAAATAAAAGCAAAAGCTTGAGCCTTTTTACAAGTATATTTGCCCTTAACTTCAAATCTATCAACCCAATATAGAAAAATAATAACTTTAATACAACTTAGCATGCAAATCAAGTTTTTCATTCATTTGTCAAATGGTTTAGACTTATATCACGAGCATCAAGCTTCGTTCTTCATGTTCTAAGCCTTCTCGATTGTCCTACCCATAAAGATAAGTGAGTATCCTTTGTGTAGCATGGAAACTTCTACAATAGCCTTAGCATCTTCTAAAGCAGCCTTTTTGTGATGCATGTCCATGATTAAGCCTTGTAAACTTCTTTCTTCCTCTTAGTTTTGATCTAGTCATTGCACTGCTAATTCTTTGCAAAAGATCTTAGGAATACTTGCTTTGTTATAATTGATTAGTACCTTGTTCTCCATTATCAATGGCCAGATCTAAATTTCATTGACCTCATTTTCATCTACAGTTATTCCTTATAAACTCATGAGAAAACCATGAAAAACAATGGATTTCATGCAAAATGCACACATCTTAAGATTCAAGCTAAGGAGAGTCACTTGGAGGGTTTTGTTTACAAGCCCAAATGAACCCAAAAGGTTAAGCTTTTTTACATGTATATTTGCCTTTAACCTAAAATATACCTACCCAACATAAATCAAAAATAAAAGACATGGCCTTTAATACAACTTAGCATGCAGATCAAGCCTTTCCTTAGATTGGTCATAAGGCTTGGACTTATATGAAGGGCTTCAAGCATTGTCCTCCAAGTTCGAAGAGTTGTTCATCATTTGGAAAATAAAAATTTGTAATTATCTTTGGTGTAGCATTGGAAATGTGTAGAATAGTCCTAATATCTTCTAGAGCAGACTTTTTGTCATTTATATCCATGATTGTGCCTTGTTAATCCAATTTCATTGATTTTGTTCTTGCCCTTGTCATTGGACCACCGACTTCTTGCAAACAATCTTAGGAATACTTGCATTTGTTGCACATGATTAGCTCCTTGTTCTCCATCATTAGGTGTAACTCAGATCCTTATTACTTTGACCTTATTTTCAATTGCACTTATTCGTCACATACTCAAAACAAGACCAAAGAAAAGGACGGATTCCAGGAAAAATGCACACTTCTTAAGATTCATAGGATCCTATGGCAGGTCACATAGTGGGTTCTCTTTTCAAGCCCAAATAAACCCAAAAGGTTAAGCCATTTTACATGTATATTTTCCCTTAACTTAAAATTTATCAAACCAAAATAGAAAAAAAGTACCTTTAATATGACTTACCAATCAGATCAAGCCTTTCCATCCATTAGTTAGACAGTTTAGACTTATATCATGAGCTTCAAGCTTCGTTCTTCATGTTCTAAGCTTTCTCCACTATCCTGCCCATAAAGATAAGTAAGTATCCTTTGTGTAGTATGAAAACTTCTGGAATAGCCTTAGAATCTTCTAAAGCAACCTCTTTCTGATGCATGTCCATGATTAAGCCTTGTAAAACCTCTTTTGTACTCTTTGTTCCGAACTAGTCATTGGACCACCAATTCTTTGCAACTGATCTGAGGAATACTTGATTTGTTATAATTGATTAGTACCTTGTTCTCCATTATTAGTAGGCAAATCCAAATTTCTTTGACCTCATTTTCATATACACTTATTCTTTATAAACTCATGAGAAAACCAAGAAAAATATTGGATTTCGTGGAAAATGCACACATCTTAAGATTCAAACGTTCCTAAGGAGAGTCACCTGAAGGGTTCTGTTTACAAGCCCAATCAAACCCAAAAAGTTAAGCCTTTTTACATGTATATTTGCCCTTAACCTAAAATATATCTACCTAAAACAAATCAAAAATAAAAGACTAGGCCTTTAAAATAACATAGCATGCAAATCAAGCCTTTCCTTAGATTGGTCATATGGCTTGGACTTATATGAAGGGCTTCAAGCATTGTTCTCCAAGTTCGAAGAGTTGTTCATCATTTGGCAAATAAAAATTTGTAATTATCCTTAGTGCACCATTGGAAATGTCTAAAATAGTCCTAAAATCTTCTAAAGCAGACTTTTTGTCATTTATATCCATGATTAAGCCTTGTTAATCTACTTTCATCGATTGTGTTCCTGCCCTTGCCATTGGACAACCAACTTCTTGCAAACAATCTTAGGAATACTTGCTTTTGTTGCACTTGATTAGATCCTTGTTCTCCATCATTTGGTGTAACCTAGATCCTTATTACTTTGACCTTATTTTCAACTGCACTTATTCCTCACTTACTCAGAACAAAACCAAAGAAAATAATGGATTCCATGAAAAATGTACACTTCTTAAGATTCATGGGTTCCTATGGTAGGTCACATAGTGGGTTCTCTTTTCAAGCCCAAATAAACCCAAAAGGTTGAGCCTTTTTACATGTATATTTGCCCTTAACTTAAAATTTGTCAAACCAAAATAGAAAAAAAGTACCTGTAATATGACTTACCAAGCAGATCAAGCCTTTCCATACATTGGTCACACATTTTAGACTTATATCATGAGCTTCAAGCTTTGTTCTTTGTGTTCTAAGCCTTCTCCACTGTCCTACACATAAAGATAAGTGAGTATCCTTTGTGTAGCATGGAAACTTTTGGAATAGCCTTAGTGTTGTTCCCACAGCTTTGTATGGGTTGTAATTGTTGTCAACTAGGTTTAAGTGTGCAAGAAAGTAAAGCTACATGGAAGGGCAAGAAAGTAAATCCGCCGCAGAAGGGCAAGAATGTAAATCCGCCACGTAAGCCCTATTAGGGTTTCATGGAAGAGAGTATATAAAGGCCTTGGAAGACAAAGCTAGGTGTAGGTTGGCAATTCTACCATTCGGAAAACCTATACAACTAGCCAACCAAAGAGACAATCAAGAAAAAAACCCTACCCTACACAGAAAAATAGCATAAATGGCAAAGGTGGGTGATCAGCCAAAGAGAGAAAACAAGGGAGGAACGGTTGGACAGCAAAGAGAGAGAGTACACGGCTGGACAGCAAATAGAGAGAGTACACGGCTGGACAGCAAGAGATGGTGGATGGCAAATCACAAATTAGAAAAGGTGGAACGGCCAAACACAAAACAGCATGCCAAAACCAAAGAGTAAACGGCAAAACCACCACCAGCTGAAAGAGAGAGAACGTCCAACCGACCATTCGGCCAACACAAAGAGAAATTGTCCAAAGAGAGAAACCGATCAACACAAGCTAGGGTATTCGGCCAAGAGAGAAAACACAACCTTGAGAGAAAACCCTAGACGTCCAAGCAAGGAGACAACTGGCCAAATACAAAGAAGGAACCGTCCAACACAAGAAAACGTTCAGCCAACACAAGCTAAACGGCAAAGCAATCAACCAGCAAAAGAGGTGTGGACGGCAAGGAGAAGAACGACCAAGGCAAGGTGAACGGCAATAAGGAGAGCACAGTTACAACACACCAACGACAAGTGAGACCTTGGTGAGTCAAAACCCTAGAACAAGGAAGAGTAAACTGGTTGGACAGCAAGAGTGAATACACGGCAAACCAAGGGAGACCTTGGACAACAAAGGAAATCGGGCAACAACTGGAAGGAAACCGTGTGACTTACGATAAGAGGAGAGGCAAATGCACCATTGGTAAGAGAGGAGACAGTACACCGTCCATAAAGGAAGAAAGGAGAAACCGTGAAAGAGGAGACCACTGGGAGAGCAAACCAAGCTGCCCGGAGGTGTGAAACGGACAAGGGCAAACCAGAAACATACGTGAGTCGTGAAACCAGCAAAGCATGCAAACCAGAAATGTGCGTGAGACGTGAAATGCCAAACTAGAAACGTGAGGTAGGTTGTGAGACGTGGAACAACAAACCAGAAATGTGAGGTGAGCCGTGAGACAGTGAGATCGTGAAATAAGAGATGGGTGAGACCGTGAGACAATGAAAGCAGGAGCTGTGTGAAACAACCTAGAGAAGGAATTCGACAAAGCATTGAAAGAACTCAATGTATTTCCAGATTTCTTGAAGAGAGGTTAGAAAGCATTGTGGTGAACTTCAAAGCGGTAGTGAAGCAGCCTTTTCAATTCAACAAAGGCAAGACAAGCTATAAGAAGGGTAGACACAGTAAGTGATACTCTTTGTGTTGTACTTGCTTAGTATTTGCAATAGTGAAAGGAGCAGAGGATTAAGGCATCCATTGTAACTGGAATTCTCAAGTATAATGGATAGTCTCGGTAAGGGAGAGTCCCTACCACCGTGGATATACGTCACGTTGATGGAACTACGTAAATCTTGTGTGTTCTTACTTTGTTTTACGTTCTGTGTTTTGAATTGAGTTATGTGAATGCAGCAAAAGTATCAGCCAACCCATAATCTAATGAAGACTTAATAGGCAAGGTGTTTGAAAGGTGATTTTAGGGACTATTGTGATTAGTAGGTAACAATAGATCTACCTTAATCAAATCTGAGAAAGAGTTCGCTTTTAAGAAGAGGTTGAAGTTATTCACATATCTGCGAATTGTGGTGATACTGATTCAACCCCCCTCTTAATATCACAAACTAGTAGATCCTAGGGTGAAGTCGGGAACTTCACTTAGAATCTTCTAAAGCAGCTTCTTTGTGATGCATGTCCATGATTAAGCCTCGTAAAACTTCTTTCGTCCTTTTTGTTCTAATCTAGTAATTAGACCACCAATTGTTTGCAAAAGATCTTATGAATACTTGCTTTGTTATAATTGATTAGTACATTGTTCTACATTATTAGTGGCTAAATCCAAATTTCGTTAACCTCATTTTGATCTACACTTATTCCTCATAAACTTAGCAGAAAACCAAGAAAAACAATGGATTTCTTCCAAAATGCACACATCTTAAGATTCAAGCGTTCCTAGGGAGAGTCACTTAGAGGTTTCTGTTTATAAGCCCAAACGAACCCAAAAAGTTGAGCCTTTATGCATGTATGTTTGCCTTTAACCTAAAATATATCTACCCAAAACAAATCAAAAATAAAAGATATGGCCTTTAATACAACTTAGCATGCAGATCAAGACTTTTCTTAGATTAGTCATATGGCTTGGACTTATATGAAGGGCTTCAAGCATTGTTCTCCAATTCGAAGAGTTGTTCATCATTTGGCAAATAAAAATGTGTAATTATCACTGGTGTAGCATTAGAAATGTCTAGAATAGTCCTAAAATAATCTAGAGCAGACTTTTTATCATTAATATCAATGATTATTCCTTGTTCTGCTTTCATCGATTTTGTTCTTGCCCTTGTCATTGGACCACTGACTTCTTGCAAACAATCTTAGGAATACTTGCTTTTGTTGCACTTGATTAGCTCCTTGTTCTCCATCTTTTGGTGTAACTCAGATCCTTATTACATTGACCTTATTTTCACCTGCACTTGTTCCTCACATACTCAAAACAAAACCAAGAAAAACAATGGATTCCATGAAAAATGCACACTTCTTAAGATTCATGGGTTCCTATGGCAAGTCATATAGTGGGTTCTCTTTTCAAGCCCAAATAAACCCAAACGTTTGAGCCTTTTTTCATGTATATTTGCCCTTAACTTAAAATTTATCAACCCAAAATAGAAAAAAAAGTACCTTTAATATGACTTACCAAGCATATCAAGCCTTTCCATTCATTGGTCACATAATTTAGACTTATATCACGAGCTTGAAGCTTTATTCTTCATGTTCTAAGCCTTCTCTACTATCCTGCCCATAAAGATAAGTAAGTATGCTTTGTGTTGTATGAAAACTTCTAAAAGAGCCTTAGAATCTTCTAAAGCAGCCTCTTTGAGATGCATGTCTTACCCATAAAGATTAAGCCTTGTAAAACCTCTGTTGTTCCCACAGCCTTGTATGGGTTATAATTGTTATCAACTAGATTTAAGTGTGCAATTAATTTGACACGGACTGGTAAGAAAGTAAAGCCACATGGAGGGGCAAGAGAGTAATTTGAAGCTACATGGAGGGGCAAGAAAGTAAAACCACAACTTTTCAAGAGAAAAAGAAAACCCTACACGGAACATATACAATCGGGTGGATGAAAAAAAGAGATATAGACCCATCGGCAAAAACAAAGGAAAAGAAGCCATTGGAAGAAGGGGAAAAGAAGAGATGACCAAAGTGTGACGACAGACCACTGGCGCACCAGCGGTTGGCGAGGAGACGACATGACAAGGAGAAAACTGTGTGACAACAAGAGAGAGAAACCCGTGAGGAATGGCACACCACCGGTAGAAAAGGGAGAAAATCCGTGACGGCCAAAATCAGAGACGGGGCTGAACGGCAGAACGAAGGGCGGACAGAAAAAGAAAGGGTGGACAGGAAAAACAAAAACCATCGGTAGAGAGAAGAAACCAAAACGTGATATCACCGAAAGAGAGAAGAAACCAGAAATATGATATCACCAGAAGAGAGAAGAAACCAAAACCAGAATTGTGATATCACCGAAAGAGAGAAGCAAACAGAAACGTGATATCATCGGAAGAGAGAAAACCAGAAATGGCACACCCGTAAGAGCAGAAATCCGTGCAACCATAAGAGAAGAAATCAGATCCATGAGACCTGGAGAAGGTGAGACATTAGAGTAGACCAGACCTGGAGGAAGAGAGGACGTGAGACCTGGAGAAGGTGAGACGTTAGAGCAGACCAGACCTGGAAACCAGACCAGGTGAGACCAGACCTGGTATCCATGAGACCACCCAGAAGAGAAGACAACAGACCAAAACGTGAGACATGAACCAGAAAAACCAGAAGCAGGAGGTAGGCCGAGAAACATTAGAGATACAGACTAGAGCACATCAGAAGATTAGAATCCGTGAGACCAGAAAAGGGTGATCACCGTAAGATAGAGAAACATGTTAGAACAGACTACAAAAAGTTTATGAAGGTGATGGCAGAATGAAGGAGGCCAAGCTTCAAGTTTTCAAAGAGAGATATGAATCTCTCAGAATGCAGAAAAATGAGATAGTCCAAGAGTTCTTCATCAGGGTTATTGATGTTGTAAACGATCTTAGAAGTCATGGGAAGAACAAGAAGGACTCATCTATTGTGAAGAAAATTCTGAGAATTTTGCCTGAGAGGTTTGCCTCAAAGGTAGCAGCTATAGAGGAGAGTAGAGATCTCAACTCTATGTCTCTGCATGATCTCCAGTGCAATCTCATTGCATATGAGATGAGAATAAAGTCAACTGAGAGCTCCTTAACATCAAAGGTATCAAAGGAGGCAGCTTTCAAAGCTATGAAACACTTGAAGATAAAAGAAGAGGAAGAATCATCCAGTGAGGATGATGATGATGATGAGGAAGAAAGTGAAGGTGAAGTGTTGGCATACTTCACAAGGAAGTTCAAAAAGGGGTCCAAGAAAGGAAAAGGACCGTTGTCCTTGAGATGTTATCATTGTGGGTAGACTAGACACTTTGCTTCTTAGTGCAAAGTGAAACTTGATGATGAAGATAAGGATGGTGATGATAAGCCGGATTTAAAATAGAGAAGACCATCATTCAAATCAAAGAAGTCCAGCAAGAAAATTGTCAACCCATAGAAGAAGAAGAGAGGCTCATTCAAGAGTTATGTGAGTCAGATAAAAGAAGCTGATGAGGAGGAAGATGAAGAATCATCAGATGAGCAGGCCTTTATGGCATTAGCTCAGGGTGGTAGTTCAACCTCTGAAGAGGAAGAGGAAGTTGATGAAGAAGAACCAGATCTTGAAGCTAAGTTAGAAGCAGCTTCAAAGGAGATAATCAAAAGGGGCAGAACCATAAAAAGGTTGAAGGCTCACATAAAACAAGTTGAAGCAAAGTTTGAGGAAGCTGAAAGTCAAAAGGATGAAATAAGGGCTAAACATATTGACTTGAAGAGAAGATTTGAAGAACAGATCAAAATATGTGAAGACCTCACAATAAAGCTTGGCTCAAGGACTTCAACAATTGAAGAAATGGAGATAGAGTTGCTGAGACTTCAACAACAACTCAAAAAGAGTGAGGAGAACTTGCAGAAGTTTGAAGTGGTAGGAGAAACAAGCTCTGCAAGAGAAAAGAAGAATGAGACTTTGCCACAGAAGTTGAAAGAGAAGGCTATGACTCAGGAGAAGATAACTGAAGAAGAGAAGACAGTTATCAAACCAAAGCCAGGGCCCAAAATGATGTATGTGGTTAAAGAGTAGTTGCCCATAGCTGCTACGTCTCAAAAAGAAAAGAAAGTTAGCCAGCCAAGGGCAATGGCTGAACAGAAGAAAGAGAAGAAGGTGGCTGAAATGAAAGCCACACAAGCAAAGAAAACAGCAACCTTGCCTACATAGCAAGTAATAAACAAAAGAAAACAAGCTGTGATTAGACCCAAGAAGAGGTAGTTTCAAGGTTACTGTCATTATTATGGAGTTTGGGGTCATAAGGCAAGTAAATGTTGGTGGAGAAGGCCAGTATACGTCTCTAACTTAAGAAGATCTGATGTTGCATACAGGGGGAGACAATACAAAATTTAAAGGAGAACACCTGTCGTGAGTTCTTGCTCATACTGTAAAAAGCAAGGACACACTAACAAGGAGTGTTGGTGGAAGCCCAAACCAGTGGTTTTAAAGAACAAGTTTGCTATATTGGCAGACTTGGAACAGTGTGAAAGGTGTGAGCAGGATGGCCATAATGCCAAGAGATGCATGACACTTCTCCCTGAGCAAGAGAAGGCACTCGATGGCACATTAAAAACAATTGGTGCAGTCAAAGTTAAGAAAAAGGAGAAAGCTATCTTCAAGCTAGTTCAAAGGAAAGAATATAAAGCAAAAAGGGAGATAGCCAATATAGCTAAAATTGCACTAAAGGCTAAGTACAAGGATAAGTAGTGGATCCTTGATAGTGGATGAACTTCACACATGACAGGAGATAAGAGTAAATTATCAAAGTTAAACAAGTCAAGAGAAGGTAGAGTCAAGTTTGGTAATGATGATTCACTCAACATCAGTGGTCAAGTGTCACTAAATATTGGAAAAGGGAAGCTGAAAGATGTTCTGCACATTGAAGGACTCAGATGTAATCTAGCATCTATCAGCCAACTATGCAATGAAGACCATAAAGTGATATTTACAAAAACAGGTTGCCAAGTAAAGAGTAAAGAAGGCAATACTGTTACAGCCGAGAAGAGAACAACTAGAAATTTATATGTGAGTGATGAGGACAAGACAAGCAGCTGTTTACTCACCAAAGAAGAAGAAAATCAACTCTAGCATAGGAGGCTGGGACACTTATCACAGAAGAACATGAGGAAGCTGACAACTACTCATGCAATCAGAGACATTCCCGACCTCAAGAGAGATAGAGAGTATGTTTGCTCAGCATATTCTAAAGGAAAACATGCCAGAAAGTAGTATAAGACCAAAGAGTTTAGTTTTGAAGCAGTGCTTGACATTGTGCTTATTGATTTGTGTGGACCAATGAGGACAAAAGGGTTAAATGGTGAGAGATACTTCATCTTGTTTGTTGATGATTATTCTAAAAGGACCTACATCATGCACCTTAAACACAAGTCAAAAGTTCTGAATTGCTTCAAAAGATACAGAAGATTGGCTAAAAATGAGAGTCGAAGGAAGATCAAAGTATTAAGGTTAGATCAAGGCACTGAATTTACAAATGAAGCTTTTGAAGATTACCTTGAGAAGCATGGTATTCACCATCAGATGGCAACAACAAGAACACCTCAACAGAACGGGGTGGTAAAAAGGAAAAATAGAGATGTGGTTGAAATGGCAAGAACTCTACTGCTAGAATCCAAGCTTCACACAAGATTTTGGACAGAAGCAACATTTACAGCTGTACATCTACTGAATAAAGTCTTACTAAGGCCCAATACTGATAAGACTCCATATAAGTTATAGAGTGGGAAGAAGACAATAGTTAAGTATCTCAGAATCTTTGGCAGCCCATGTTTTGTGAAGAACAAGGAGCAAAACTTAGGAAAATTCAGTGCTAGGTCTAATGAAGGCATCTTTGTGGGATACTCAACAAAGACAAAAGGTTGCAGAGTTTTTCTGCATAAGCTGGGAAAAGTTATCACGTCCAGTGATATGAGAATAGATGAGAATTGGAAAACAATGCATAATGGAGAAGCTGAGGACAATGAAGAAAATGACTTCAAGATAGATGAAGAATCATACCAACATGAAGAAGAGGGAAAAGAAGTAAGTTCAAACTCAGAGAAGAGTGAGTCTAAAGATGAAGAAAGAGATTCTTTTACAACTAAGACTGTGCAAGAGAAAAGGACAAAGAAGACATGGACCAGTGCTCATCAAGGAAATCAGATCATAAGTGACCCTTCAGCAAGAGTTACAACAAGAAGAGGAATTGTGGAAGCTGCTGCTTTACTCTCACAAGTTAAACCTAAATCTATTGAAGGAGCTACAGAAGACAAAGTCTGGGTCAAAGCTATCAATGAGGAGCTAGATCAATTTGAGAAGAATGATACATGGGAGCTGGTTCCACGACCCACTAACAAGAATGTCATAGGAATAAAATGGGTGTTTAGGAATAAACACAATGAACATGGCAAGGTGGTGAGGAACAAGGCTAGGTTGGTTTGCAAAGGCTACACTCAGATAGAAGGAGTAGATGTGGATGAAACTTTTGCACCAATGGTAAGGTTAGAAACTATTAGAATGTTCCTAACTTTGGCAGCACATAAAAGGTATAAAGTTTCTCAGATGGATGTGAAATTAGCTTTTCTGAATAGGCTCCTGAAAAAAGAAGTGTATATTGAACAACCTGATGGAATACAAATCAGTGAGGATGAGACACACGTGTGCAAACTAAAGAAAGCCTTGTATGGCCTTAAACAAGCCCCAAGAGCATGGTACAGTAGGCTGGATGCGTACTTAAGAAGGTTGAACTTCAGAAGAGGAACAATTGATAATAACCTATATGTGTTCAACTCAAAGAAAGGCTAGCTGATAACCATAGTATATGTAGATGACATCAATTTTGGAGGGGATCACTTTGAGCTATGCTAAGATTTTGCACAGAAGATGAGTGAGGAATTTGAGATGTCATTGATTGGAGAAATGAATTACTTTCTTGGATTACAGATAAAACAGTGTGAAGAAGGTATTTTTATTTCTCAAATGAAATATGCCAAAGAGATGCTGAAAAAGTTTGGCATGGAAGATAGTAGACCTGTCAATACCTCTATGATAGTGGGCTGTAAGTTAACAAAAGATTAGGAGGGAAGGAGTACAAGCCCTACAGAATATAGGAAGATGATAGGGAGCCTTATGTACCTTACAACATCAAGGCTTGATCTTATGTAAGCTGTGTTCGTTGCCAACAGATTCCAAACTGATTCTAAGGAATCTCATATGCTGGCAATGAAAAAAATCCTAAGATACCTCAAAGGGACACTGGAAATGGGTTTGTGGTATCCTGCCATGGATTCTGTAAAACTACAAGCAACACTGATGTAGACTGGGTAGGAAGTACAAATGACAGAAAATCAACCAGCGGTTGCAACTTCTACTTGGGTTCAAAGTGTGTTGCATGTTTAAGTAGAAAGTAAAACAGTGTTGCTTTGAGCATAGCTGAGGCTGAATATATGGCTGCTTGTGTAGCATGTACTCAGTTGATATGGATGCAAAGACAATTGGTGGACTTGGGTGTTAAAGTGAAGTTACCAGTGAGTGTACTTTGTGATAATCAAAGTGCTATTGATCTCAGCAAGAATCCGGTTCAACATTCAAGGAGCAAGCATATTGACATCTGGTATCACTTCATCAAAGATCAAGTGGAACAGGGTATAATTCAGTTGGAGTATGTTGGCACTAAAGATCAAATTTCAGATATTCTAACTAAACCTCTGTCCACAGAGTTGTTTGAAAAGCACAGAATGAGTCTGTCTGTGCAAATGCCTCCTCAAGCCTGAAATTTAGGTGAATCCTTCATCTCTACTTTGCAAGTTTTTTTGTAATTGGTTGGCAAAAGGGGAGAGAAGCAACAATGCAGGGGGAGCTGTTAAGAAAGGGGGAGTGCATATTCAGGGGGAGTTGTAATTGCTGCATAATGGCTTTTGTTATGAGTGTTGCCAACAATTACAAAAGGGGAGATTGTTGTTCCCACAGCCTTGTATGGGTTGTAATTGTTGTCAACTAGATTTATGTGTGCAATTAATTTGACATGGAGGGGCAAGAAGTAAAGCCACATGAAGGGGCAAGAGAGTAATTTGAAGCTACATGGAGGGGCAAAAAGTAAAACTACAACTTTGTAAGAGAAAAAGAAAACCTTACACGGAACATATATAATCGGGTGGATGAAAAAAAAGAGATATAGACCTGTTGGCAAAAACAGAGGAAAAGAAGCCGTTGGAAGAAGGAGAAAAGAAGAGACGGCCAAAAGTGTGACGACAGACCACCAGCGCACTAGCAGTCAGCGAAGAGACGACATGACAAGGAGAAAACTGTGTGATGGCAAGAGAGAGAAACCCGTGAAGAACAGCACACCACTAGCAGAAAAGGGAGAAAATCTGTGACGGCCAAAATTAGAGACGGGGCTGAACGGCAGAACGAAGGGCGGACGGAAAAAGAAAGGGGTGGACAGGAAAAACAGAAACCATTGGTAAAAAGAAAGAAAACTTGATTCGGCCAACCAAGTGAGTACGGAAAAACAGAACACCGGCAGAGAAGAGAAAAACCTGATACTGCTAGAAAGGGTGGACGGCAAAGAATTGAACGGCTAAAATTGGGGTGGACAGCAAAGAGGTGAATGGCCAAACGAGAGTGGATGACACAAGAAGAGAGATCCAACTGGATGGTAAGAGAGATCTAGTTGGACGGTGAGAGAAATCTGGCTGGACGGTGAGAGAGATTCGGCTGGACAGTGTGAGACCAGAACGTGCGACGGCATGGGACTAGAACGTGTGTCGGCGTGAGACCAAAAACGTGCATGAGGCGTGAGACCAGCAAGGCAGGCAAACCAGAAACGTGCGTGATACGTGAAACGCCAAACTAGAAACATAAGGCAGGTCGTGAGATCAGGAGACGGGTGAAGCCATGAGACAGTGAAAGCAGGAGTTGTGTGAAACAACCTAGAGAAGGAATTTAGTGAAGCATTGGAAAGAACTCAACGTATTTCCAAATTCCTTTAAGAAAGGATAGAGAGTGTTGTGGTGGACTTTTAAGCGGCAGTGAAGCAATGTATTCAATTCAACAGAGGCAAGACAAGTTAGAAAAAGGGTAGACACAGTAAGTGACACTCTTTGTATTGTACTTGCTTTGTATTTGCAATAGTGAAAGGAACAGAGGATTAAGATATCCATTGTAACTACATTGTGAACATGGGGAGTACCACACTGGTATTCTCAAGTATAGTGATTGTCTCAGTAAAGGAAGAGTCCCTACCACCATGGACATACATCACATTGACGAAACCACGTAAATCTCTTGTGTCCTTACTTTGATTTACATTCTATGTTTTGAATTGAGTTGTGAACGCAACTAAAGTATCATCGAACCCATAACCTAAAGAAGACCTAATCAAGAACATCCGATCTGTTTAATAGGCAAAGTGTCTGAAAGGTGACTTTGGGGAATATTGTGATTAGTAGGTAACAATAGATCTACCTTAGTCAAATCTGAGAAAGAGTTCGCTTTTAAGAAGAGGTTGAAGTTGTTCACATACCTGCGTATTGATGAGAGCGAAAGTATTAAAGAAGTAGAATACTTTGGCTTAAGTTATCAGTGTTTTTAAGGCTGTGATACTGATTCACCCCCCCTCTCAGTATCACAGACTAGTAGATCCTAGGGTGAAGTTGGAAACTTCAACCTCTTTCATCCTCTTTGTTCTGAACCAGTCATTGTACCCCCAATTCTTTGCAAATGATCTTAAGAATACTTGCTTTGTTATAATTGATTGGTACCTCCATTAGTAGTTGCCAGATCCAAATTTCTTTGACCTCATTTTCATCTACACTTATTCCTTATAAACTCATGAGAAAACCATGAAAAACAATGGATTTCATGCATAACACACACTTCTTAAGTTTCAAGGGTACTTAGGGAGAGTCATTTTGTGGGTTCTGTTTACAAGCGCAAACGAGCCCAACACGTTAAGCCTTTTTACATTTATATTTGCCCTTAACCTAAAATATATCTACCTAAAACAAATCTAAAATAAAAGACTAGGCCTTTAATAAAACTTAGCATGCATCAAAGCCTTTTTCAAGCCTTTCCTTAGATTGGTGATACAGTTTGGACTTATATCTAGGGCATCAAGCATTGTTCTCCAATTCGAAGAGTTGTTCATCATTTAGCAAATAAAAATTTGTAATTATCATTGGTGTAGCATTAGAAATGTCTAGAATAGTCCCTAAATCTTCTATAGTAGACTTTTTGTCATTTATATCCATGATTAAGTCTTGTTAATCCACTTTGATCGATGTTGTTCTTGCCCTTGTCATTAGACCATCAACTTCTTGCAAACAATCTTAGGAATACTTGCTTTCCTTGCACTTGATTTGCTCCTTTTTCTCCATCATTAGGTGTAACCCAGATCCTTATTACTTTGACCTTATTTTCAACAGCACTTATTCCTCACATGCTCAAAACAAAACCAAGGAAAACAATGGATTCCATGAAAAATGCAGCCTTCTTAAGATTCATGGGTTCCTATGCCCGATCACATAGTGGGTTCTCTTTTCAATCCCAAATAAACACAATAGGTTGAGCCTCTTTACATGTATATTTGCCCTTAACTTAAAATTAGTCATCCCAAAATAGAAAAAAAGTACATTTAATATGACTTACCGTACAAATCAAGCCTTTCCTTTCATTGGTCACACAATTTAGACTTATATCACTAGGTTCAAGCTTTGTTCTTCATGTTCTAAGCCTTCTCCGCTGTCATACCCATAAAGATAAGTGAGTATCCTTTGTGTAGTATGAAAACATCTAGAATAGCCTTAGGATCTTCTAAAGCAGCCACATTGTGATGCATGTCCATGATTAAGCCTTGTAAAACCTCTTTCGTCCTCTTTGTTCTGATTTAGTCATTGGACCGCCAATTTTTGCAAAGAATCTTAGGAATACTTGCTTTGTTATAATTGATTAGTAACTCCTTCTACATTATTAGTGGTTAGATCCAAATTTCTTAGACCTTGAAGTTCCTGACTTCACCCTAGGATCTACTAGTTTGTGATAAGGGGGGTGAATCAGTATCACCACAATTTGCAGATATGTGAACAACTTCAACCTCTTCCTAAAAGCGAACTCTTTCTCATATTTGACTAAGGTAGATCTATTGCTACCTACTAATCACAATAGTTCCCAAAGTCACCTTTCAGACACCTTGCCTATTAGGTCTTCGTTAGGTTATGGGTTGGCTAATACTTTTGCTGCGTTCACACAACTCAATTCAAAACATAGAACGTAAAACAAAGTAAGGACACACAAGATTTACGTGGTTTCGTCAATATGATGTACATCCACGGTGGTAGGGACTCTCCCTTATCGAGACTATCCACTATACTTGAGAATTCTAGTTACAATGGATGCCTTAATCCTCTACTCCTTACACTATTGCAATTACTAAGCAAGTACAATACAAAGAGTGTCACTTACTGTGTCTACCCTTCTTCTAGCTTGTCTTGCCTTTGTTGAATTGAATGGCTGCTTCACTACCGCTTAGAAGTTCACCACAACGCTCTCTAACCTCTCTTGAAGAAATCTGGAAATACGTTGAGTTCTTTTCGATGCTTCATTGAATTCCTTTTCTAAGTTGTCTCACACAGCTCATGCTTTCACCGTGTCACAGTCTCACCTATCTCCTTGTCTCATGGCTCACCTCACGTTTCTGGTTTGTCACACACAGCTCATGCTTTCACCGTGTCACAATCTCACTTGTCTCCTTGTCTCACGACTCACCTCACGTTTCTGGTTTGCCATTCCACGTCTCACGGCCTACCTCACATTTCTGGTTTGGCATTACACGTCTCACGCACGTTTCTGGTTTGCACCCTTTGCTAGTCACACACCTCACGCACACTTCTGATTTGGTGTTTCACGTCTCACGTACATTTCTGGTTTGCACGCCTTGCTGGTCACACTCCTTACCACCGTTTCTAGTTTGCACTTGTCTGTTTTACACCTCTGGACAGCTTGGTTTGCTCTCCCGGTGGTCTCCTCTTTCGTGGTTTCTCCTCTCTTCCCTTACGGACGATGTGCTGTCTTCTCTCTTACGTGAGTCACACGGTTTTCTCCAGCCGTCACACCTCTTTACCGTGTGTTCTCCCTTGCCATCCAGTCTTGCTTTGGCCGTTCTCCTCCTTGCTTGGCCGTCCACCCGTTTGCCGTTGGTTGTATTTGGCCGTGTAGATTGGTTTAGACGTTTACCTTGTTTGGTCGTGTAGGTTGTTTTGGACGTTCACCTTTGGCCATGTAGATTGGTTTGGACGTTCACCTTTGGTTGGCCGTTGTCTCCCTTTGGCTATCCCTTTGTGTTTTGTTGTCCAGCTGTTCCTCCCTTGTTTTCTCTCTTTGGCCGGTCACCCTTTGTGTTTTGCCGTCCAGCACCTTCTAATTTGTGATTTTACCGTTCACCTTTGGTTGCTGTCCAGCCGTGTCTTCTCCTTTGCAGGTGGTGGTTTGCTGTTTGCTCCCTTGTGTTTGCCGAGTGGTTTGCTTTGGACATTTTTTTGTTTGGCTGTCTCTTTCCTCACGTTTTCTCTCTTTGGGTGGCTGGTTGTCTAGGTTTGCTGTCCGTTTTGCTCAATTGCCGACTTGTCTTCATTTGTTGTCTTCTAATGGCCTTTATATACTCCTCCATGAAACCCTAATAGGGCTTACTTGTAGCGAATTTACTGTCTTGCCCTTCCATGTGGCTTTTACGTTCTTGCCCCTCCATGTGGCTTTTACCTTCTTGCCCTTCCATGTGGCTTTACTTTCTTGCACACTTAAACCTAGTTGACAACAATTACAACCCATACAAGGTTATGGGAACAACAGACCTTATTTTCATCTACACTTATTCCTTATAAACTCATGAGAAAACCATGAAAAACAATGGATTTCTTGCAAAATGCACACATCTTAAGATTCAAGCATTCCTATGGAGAGTCACCTGGAGAGTTTTGTTTACAAGCCCAAACGAACCCAAAAAGTGGAGCCTTTTTACATGTATATTTGCCCCAAACCTAAAATATATCTGTCCAAAACAAATCAAAAATAAAAGACTAGGCCTTTAATACAACTTAGCATGTAGATCAAGCCTTTCCTTAGATTGGTCATACGGTTTGGACTTATATCAATGGCATCAAGCATTGTTCACAAAGTTCGAAGAGTTGTTCATCATTTGGCAAATAAAAATTTGTAATTATTTTTGGTGTAGCATTGGAAATGTCTAGAATAGTCCCAAAATCTTTTAGAGCAGACCTTTTGTCATTTATATCCATGATTAAACCTTGTTAATCCACTTTCATCGATTTTGTTCTTGCCCTTATCATTGGACCACCGATTTCTTGCTAACAATCTTAGGAATACTTGCTTTTGTTCCACTTGGTTAGCTCCTTGCCCTCAATCGTTAGGTGTAACCCAGATCCTTATTACTTTGACCTTATTGACAACTATAGTTATTCCTCACATACTCAAAACCAAACCAAGGAAAACAATGGATTCCATGTAAAATGCACACTTCTTAAGGTTCATGGGTTCCTTTAGCAGGTCACATAGTGGGTTCTCTTTTCAAGCCCAAATAAACCCAAAAGGTCGGGCCTTTTCACATATATATTTGCCCTAAACTTAAAAATCTATCAACCCAAAATGGAAAACAAGTATCTTTAATAGAACTTAGCATGCAGATCAAGCCTTTCCACTCATTGGTCACACGATTTAGACTTATATCACAAGCTTCAAGCTTTGTTCTTCATTTTCTAAGCCTTCTCCACTGTCCTACCCATAAAGATAAGAGAGTATCCTTTGTGTAGCATGGAAACTTTTGGAATAGCCTTAGAATCTTCTAAAGTAGCCTCTTTGTGATGCATGTTCATGATTAAGCCATGTAAACTTCTTTCTTCCTCTTTGTTCTGATCTAGTCATTGGACCACTAATTCTTTGCAAATGATCTTGGGAATACTTGCTTTATTATAATTGATTAGTAGCTTGTTCTCCATTATTAGTGACCAAATCCAAATTTCTTTCACCTCATTTCCATCTACACTTATTCCTTATAAACTCATGAGAAAACCATGAAAAACAATGGATTTCATGCAAAACGCACACATCTTAAGATTCAAGCGTTCCTAGGGAGACTCACTTGGAGGGTTTTATTTAGAAACCCAAATGAACCCAAAAAGTTAAGCCATTTTACATATATATTGGTCGTTAAACTAAAATATATCTACCCAAAACAAAACAAAAATAAAAGACTAGGACTTTAATACAAGTTAGCATGTAGATCAAGCCTTTCCTTAGATTTGTCATACAGTTTGGACTTATATCAATGGCATCAAGCATTCTTCACCAAGTTCAAAGAGTTGTTCATCATTTGACAAATAAAAATTTGTACTTATCTTTGGTGTAGCATTGGAAATGTCTAAAATAGTCCTAAAATCTTCTAGAGCAGCCTTTTTGTCATTTATGTCCATCATTAACCTTAAAACTGCCCTTTCTTGGGTCTGATCACAACTTATCTTCTTCTGTTCATCACTTGTTGTGTAGGCAAAGTAGCTGGCTTCTTTGCTTATGTGACTTTCATTTCAGTCACCTTCTTCTCCTTCTTCTGTTCAGCCATAGCCCTCTACTGGCTGACTTTCTTTTCTTCCTTCTTGTTTGCCACCCTAGGTTGCTTCTTTAGATCTTCTTTATTCTCAGCTATCTTCTTCTGAGCCACAACCTTCTTTTTCAACTTCTGTGGCACATTCTTATTTTCTTTAGCCAATGCAGCCTCAGATTACTGCACTTTCTTTACATTCTTCTATCCTTTTGTAGAACTTGTTTCTCCTATCATTTCAAGCTTCTGCAAGTTCTCTTTGCTACTTTTGAGTTGTTGCTGAAGTCTTAGCAACTCTTTCTCCATTTTTTCAATTTTTGAAGCCCTTGAGCCAAGCTCTACTGTAAGGTCTTCACATATTTTGATCTGTTCTTCAAATCTTCTCTTCAAGTCAATATGTTCAGCTCTTATTTCATCCTTTTGACTTTCAGCTTCCTCAGACTTTGCTTCAACTTGTTTTATATGGGCCTCCAACCTTCTTATGGTTCTGCCCCTTCTGATCATCTCTTTTAAAGCTGCTTCCAGCTCAGCTTCAAGATTTGGCTCTTCTTCATCAACCTTCTCTTCCTCTTTAGAGGTTGAGCTACCACTTTGTGCTGATGCCATAAAGACATGCTCATCTGATGAGTCTTCATTTTCCTCCTCATCAGCTTCTTTTATCTGACTCACATAACTCTTGAATGAGCCTCTCTTCTTCTTCTGTGGGTTGGCAGTCTTCTTGCTGGACTTCTTTGATTCAAATGATGATCTTCTCCATCTTGAATTCTGCTCATCATCACCATCCTCATCTTCATCATCAAGTTTCACTTTGCACTGAGAAGCAAAGTGTCCAGTCTGCCCACAACGATAGCATCTCAAGGACAACTGTCCTTTTCCCTTCTTAGACCCCCTTTTCAATTTCCTTGTGAAGTAAGCCATTACTTCACCTTCGCTTTCTTCCTCATCATCATCATCATCATCCTCACTAGATGATTCTTCCTCTTCTTTTATCTTCAAGTGCTTCATAGCTTTGAACGCTGCCTCCTTTGATACCTTCGTTGTGGCAAAGCTTTTAGTTGACTTTATCCTGATCTCATATGCAATGAGATTGCACTGAAGATCATGTAGAGACATAGAATTGAGATCTCTACTCTCCTCTATGGCTGCTACCTTTAAGGCAAACTTCTCAGACAGAATTCTTAGAATTTTCTTCACAATAGATGAGTCCTTCTTGTTTTTCCCATGACTTTTCAGGTCATTTACAGCGTCAATAACCTTAGTGAAGAACTCTTGAATTGTCTCATTCTTCTGCATTCTGAGAGATTCATATCTCTCCTTGAACACTTGAAGCTTAGCTTCCTTCATTCTGCCATCACCTTCATAGACTTTCTGCAATCTGTCCCATATCTCCTTGGCAAATTTGCAGTCCATAACTTTAGCATACTCAGCATCTGTCAATGTTGAAATGATGACATTTGAGGCCTTCCCATTTATCTCAAACTACCTTAACTTCTCTGGGGTTGGGTCTTTACCTTCTTCCGGAGCCACAAAACCCTCCTGTATGCATTTCACCACGTTCATGCCCATGGTTGCAAATACCACTTGCATTCTTGCTCTCCACATATGGTAGTTGGTTCCATTGAAGATTAGAACCTTCTTGTTGTAAGTAGTGCTGGTGCTGGTACCAACTTCCATTTCTCAGTATGCTGAACAAGTCAAACTTCTGGATCCCTTCAAACTAGTACACCAAGCTGTTAAGCTTCAAACTAGTGCACCTATACTCTGATACCAATTAAAGTTCCCGACTTCTCCCTAGGATCTACTAGTTTGTGATACTGAGAGGGGGGGTGAATCAGTATTACCACAATTCGCAATGCATAGGTAAGTGAACAACTTCAACCTCTTCTTAAAAGCGAACTCTTTCTCAGACTTGACTAAGGTAGATCTATTGCTACCTATTAATCACAATAGTCCCCAAAGTCACCTTTTAGACACCTTGCCTAATAGACAATTCGGATGTTCTTGTTTAGGTCTTCGTTAGGTTATGGGTTGGCTGATACTTTAGCTGCGTCCACAACTCAATTCAAAACATAGAACGTAAAGCAAATTAAGGACACACGAGATTTATGTGGTTCCATCAACATGACGTATATCCATGGTGGTAGGGACTCTCCCTTATCGAGACTATCCACTATACTTGAAAATTCCAGTTACAATGGATGTCTTAATCTTCTGCTCCTTTCACTATTGCAATTACTAAGCAAGTACAATACAAAGATTGTCACTTACTGTGTCTACCCTTCTTCTAGCTTGTCTTGCCTCTGTTGAATTGAAAGGCTACTCCACTGCCGCTTAGAAGTTCACCGCAATGCTCTCTAACCTCTCTTGAAGAAATCTGGAAATACATTGAGTTTTTTTCGATGCTTTGCTGAATTTCTTCTCTACGTTGTCTCACACAACTCCTGCTTTCACTGTCTCACGGTCTCACCCGTCTCCTTGCCCCACGATCTCACTGTTTCACGGCTCGCCTCATGTACGCTTCTGGTTTGCCCTTATCTGTTTCACACCTCCTTTGGCCGTATGAAATTTTTTTTTCCCTTTTCTGTCGGTCACTATTCATCAGCTGTCCACCCCTCTGTTCTAGCCGTAACTGGTTTTTCTCTCCTTCCCTGTTTGGTCGTCGGGTTTCTCTCTCCTTCTGCCGGTGGTGTGTTTTGCCGTGCTCACTTGGTTAGCCGTCAGGTTTCTTTTTCTCACTTTCCCGTCGACTCCTCTGTTCTAGCCGTATACCTCTTTTCTCTCTCTTCCATCGGCTGTCTCAATTTTTCTCTCTTTCTCTTATGTTTTGCTAACGGTCTCTCTCTCTTTGTCCAGTCGGATCTCTTTTACCGTCCAATCAGATCTATCTCACCGTCCACTCTGTTTTGCCATCGACCTGTTTCTCTCTCTTGCTGCGTCGTGCTTTCTCTCTCACCGTCCAGCCATGTCGACCCATTTCCCTCTCTTTTGCTGTCTAGCCAGATTTCTCTCTCTTACCGCCGGATTTCTCTCTCTTACCACCAGATTTCTATCTTTTCCCCTGTTCTACCGTGCTGGTTTTGCTGTGCTGGTTTTCTCCTCTGGCCGGTGGTGGCTCTTTTTTGGCCTACTGTCCAGCCCCTCTTCGGCCGTTTACCACTTTCTCTCTCTCCCAAGGTTGGGTTTTCTCTCTCTTTTTCAGGTGGTGTTTTTTCCATTTGTTGGCCGCCTCTTCTTTTTTCTATTTTTGCCGTGTATTCAATTGTGTTGACCTTACCCTAGTTTTGTCTTCCAAGGTCTTTATATACCCCTTCCATAAAACCCTAATAGGGCTTACGTAGCGGATTTATGTTCTTGCTCCTCCATGTGGATTTACGTTCTTGCCCTTCCATGTGGCTTTACCTACTTACCCTTCCATGTGGCTTCACTTAAACCTAGTTGACAACAATTACAACCCATACAAGGCTGTGGGAACAACATATATTTACCCAAAACAAATCAAAAATAAAAGACTAGGCCTTTAATCAAGCCTTTTCTTAGATTGGTCATACGACTTAGACTTATATAAAGGGCATCAAGCATTGTTCTCCAAGTTTGAAGAGTTGTTCATCATATGGCAAATAAAAATTTGTAATTATCTTTGGTGTAGCGTTGGAAATGTCTAGAATAGTCCTAAAATCTTATAGAGCAGCCTTTTTGTCATTTATATCCATGATTAAGCCTTATTAATCTGCTTTCATCCTTTTTGTTTTGTCCTTATCATTGACCACCGATTTCTGGCAAACAATCTTAGAAGTACTTGCTTTTGTTGTACTTGATTAACTCCTTGTTCTCCATCATTAGGTGTAACCTAGATCCTTATTACTTTTACCTTCTTTTCAACTACACTTATTCCTTACATACTCAAAACAAAACGAAGGAAAACAATGGATTCAATGAAAAATTCACGCTTCTTAAGATTCATGGGTTCCTTTGGTAGGTCACTTATTGGATTCTCTTTTCAAGCCTAAATAAACCCAAAAGGTTACACCTATTTACATGTATATTTGCCCTTAAGTTAAAATCTATCAACCCAAAATAGAAAAAAAGTACCTTTTGTATGACTTACCATCTAGATCAAGCCTTTCATTCATTGACACTTATATCATGAGCTTCAAGCTTCATTCTACATGTTCTAAGCCTTCTCCACTGTCTTGTATATAAAGATAAGTGAATTTCCTTTGAATAGTATGGAAACTTTTGGAATAACCTTAGAATCTTCTAAAGCAGCCTCTTTGTGACGCATGTCTACGATTAAGCCTTGTAAAACTTCTTTCATCCTCTTTGTTCTGATCCAGTTATTGGACCACTAATTCTTTGCAAAGGATCGTAGAAATACTTGCTTTGTTATAATTGATTAGTACCTTGTTCTTCATTATTAGTGGCTAGATCCAAATTTATTAGACCTAATTTTCATCTACACTTATTCCTTATAAACTCATGGGAAAACCATGAAAAAAAATGGATTTCATGCAAAACGCACACTTCTTGAGATACAAGGGTTCCAAAAGAGAGTCACCTAGAGGGTTCTATTTACAAGCTCAAACGAACCCAAAATGTTGAGCCTCTTCACATGTAAATATGCCCTTAACCTAAAATATATCACAAATCAAAAGTAAAAGACTAGGCCTTTAATACAACTTAGCATACAAATCATGTCTTTCCTTCGATTGGTCATATGGCTTGGACTTATATGAAGGGCATCAAGCATTGTTCTCCAAGTTCTAAGAGTTGTTCATCATTTGGCAAATAAAAATTTGTAATTACTTTTGGTGTAGCTTTGGAAATGTTTGGAATAGTCCTAAAATCTTCTAAATCAGTCTTTTTGTCATTTATATCCATGATTAAGTCTTGTTAATCCTCTTTCATCGATTTTGTTCTTACCCTTGTCTTTGGATCACCAATTTCTTGCAAACAATCTTATGAATACTTGCATTTGTTACATAATGGATTCCATGAAAAATGCACACTTCTTAAGATTTATAGGTTCTTATGGCAGGTCACATAGTGGGTTCTCTTTTCAAGCCCAATTAAACCCAAAAGGTTAAGCCTTTTTACATGTATATTTGCCCTTAAATTAAAATCTATCAACCCAAAATAGAAAAAAAAGTACCTTTAATACGACTCACCATGCAGATCAAGCCTTTCCAATCATTAGTCACATGGTTTAGACTTATAACACGAGCTTCAAACTTCATTCCTCATGTTCTAATCCTTCTTTACTGTCCTGCACATAAAGATAAGTGAGTATGGAAACTTCTAAAATAGCCTTGGAATCTTCTAAAGCAGCCTCTTTGTGATGCATGTCCATGATTAAGCCTTATAAAACTTCTTTCGTCCTCTTTATTCTGATCCTAATTGCTTTGAACTCATTTTCATCTACACTTATTCCCTATGAACTCATGACCAAACCATGATAAACAATGGATTTCATGCAAAATGCATACTTCTTAAGATTTAAAAGTTCCAATGGCAAATCACCTGAAGGGTTCTTTTAACAAGCTTAAACGAACCCAAATAGTTGAGCCTTTTTACTTGTATATTTGCCCATAACCTAAAATATATCTACACAAAAAAGAAAAAATTGGGCCTTTAATACAACTTAGCATGCAGATCAAGCCTTTCCTTAGATTGGTCATACGACTTGGACATATATCATGGGCTTCAAGCATTGTTCCTCAAGTTCAAAGACTTGTTCATCATCTTGCCAATAAAAATGAGTAATTTTCTTTGGTATAGAATTGGAAACTTCTAGAATAGCCTTAGAATCTTCTAGAGCAATCTCTTTGTCATGTATATCCGTTGTAAATCCTCTTTCATCCACTTTGTTCTTGCCATTGTCATTGGACTAGCGATTCCTTGTAGAAGATCATAGAAATACTTGCTTTGTTGTACTTGATTAGTGCTTTAAGCTCCATCATTAGGTGTAGGCTTGATCATAATTGCTTTGACCTTATTTTTGTCTAAATTTATTCCAGTCAAACTCACAACAAAACCAATGAAAACATTGGATTTCATACAAAACACACACTTCTTAAGATACAAGGGATCTTAAGGCAGGTCACTTTGTGGGTTCTTTTTACAAGCCTAAATGAACCCAGAAATTGAGCCTTTTTACATGTACATTAGGCCTTAACTAAAAATCAATGTACCCAAAACCAAAAAAATTGGGCTTTTAATACAAATTAGAAAGTAGATCAAGTCTTTCATTGGATTGGTCACACATCTTGGACTTATATCATGGGCTTCAAGCATTGTTCCTCAAGTTCAAACACTTGTTCATCATCTTGCAAATAAAAATGAGTAATTTTCTTTGGTGTAGCATTAGAAACTTCTAGAATAGCCCTAGAATCTTTTAAAGCAACATTTTTGTCATGTATATCGATGATGAATCCTTGTAAATCCTCTTTTATCCACTTTGTTCTTGCCCTTGTCATTGGACCAGCGATTCCTTGCAAAAGATCATAGGCATTCTTGCTTTGTTGTACTTGATTACCACTTTGAGCTCCATCATTAAGTGTAGGCTAAATCATAATTGCTTTGACCTTATTTTTGTCTAAATTTATTCCATGCAAACTGACAATAAAACCAATGAAAACATTGGATTTCATGCAAAACACATACTTCTTAAGATAAAAGGGATCTTTGGGCGAGTTACTTTGTGGGTTCTTTTGGCAAGTCCAAATGATCCCAAAAATTGAGTCTTTCTACATGTACATTTGGCCTTAACTGAAAATCAATATACCCAATACAAAAAGAATTGGGCTTTTAATACAACTTAGAAAGCAGATCAAGACTTTCCGTGAATTAGTCATAAAAATTGCACTTATATCATGGGCATCAAGTATTGTTCTTCAAGTTCAAAGCCTTATTCATCATCTTGCATATAAAGATAAGTGATTATCCTTGGTGTAGCATTGGAAATGTCTAGAGTAGTCCTAGAATCTTCTAGAGCACCCTTTATGTTATGTATATCCATGATTAAGCCTTGCAAATCTTCTTTCATCCACTTTGTTCTTGACCTTGTCATTAGTCCAATGATTTCTTGCAAAGAATCTTAGGAATACTTGCTTTCTTGCGCTTGATTAGCTCCTTCTTCTCCATCATTAGGTATAAGACAAATCCTTATTACTTTGACCTTATATTCAACTACACTTATTCCTCATATACTCAAAACAAAACCAATGAAAACAATGGATTTAGTGAAAAATGCACACTTCTTCAGATTCATGCATTCCTACAATAGGTCACCTGGTGGGTTCTCCTTTGAAGCACAAATAAACCCAAAACGTTAAGCTTTTTTACTTGTATATTTGCAATGAACTTAAAATCTATCAATCCAAAATAGAAAAAAAGTACCTTTAATACAACTTAGCATGTAGATCAAGCCTCTCCATTGATTGGTCACACGGTTTAGACTTATATCACAAGCATCAAGCTTTGTTCTTCAAGTTTTAAGCATTCTCCATTGTCTTGAACATAAAGATAAGTGATTATCCTTGGTGTAGCACTGGAAACATTTAGAATAGTGCTAGAACCTTCTAGAGCACCCTTTTTGTCATGTATATCCATGATTAAGCCTTGTAAATCCTTTTTCATCCACTTTGTTCTTGAACTTGTCATTGGTCCACCGATTTCTTGTAAACAATCTTAGGAATACTTGCTTTGTTGCACTTGATTAGATCCTTCTTCTCCATCATTAGGTGTAAGGTAGATCCTTACTACTTTGACCTTATTTTCAATTGCACTTATGCCTCACATACTCAAAACAAAACCAATGAAAATAATGGATTCCGTAAAAAAATGCACGCTTCATAGGATTCATGGGTTCCTAAGGCAGGTCACCTGGTGAGTTCTCTTTTTAAGCAAAACTAAACCCAAAATGTTGTTCATTTTTACATGTATATTTGCACTTAACTTAAAATCTATCAACCCAAAATTAAAAAAAAAATGTACCTTTAATACAACTTAGCATGCAGATCAAGCCTTTCCATTTATTGGTCACACAGTTTAGACTTATATCACAAGCTTCAAGCTTTGTTCTTCATGTTTTAGGCTATCTCCATTGTCTTGCACATAAAGATAAGTGATTATCCTTTGTCTAGCATGGAAACTTCTAGAATAGCCTTTGAATCTTCTAGAGCAGCCTCTTTGTCATGCATATCCATGATTAAGCCTTGTAAAACTTTTTTTGTCCTTTTTGTTTTTGCCCTATTCTTTGGACCACCAATTCTTTGCAAAGGATCTTCGGAATACTTGCTTTGTTATTATTGATCAGCACATTCTTCTTCATTATTGGAAGACAGATCCTAATTGCTATGACCTCACTTTCATCTACACTTATTCCTTATGAACTCTTGACAAAACCATGATAAACAATGGATTTAATGCAAAATGCACACTTCTGAAGAATCAAGGGTTCCTAGGGCAACTCACCTGGAGGGTTCTTGTTGTTCTCACAGCCTTGTATGGGTTATAATTGTTGTCAACTAGGTTTAAGTGTGCAAGAAAGTAAAGACACATAGAAGGGCAAGAAGGTAAAACCACATGGAAGGGCAAGAAAGTAAATCCACATGGAAGGGCAAGAAGGTAAAGCCACATGGAAGGACAAGAAAGTAAACCCGCTATGTAAGAGCAAAAACGTAAATCCGCCGCGTAAACCTTATTAAGGTTTCATGGAAAAGAGTATATAAAGACCTTGGAAGACAAAACTAGGGCAAGGCCAACACAATTGAATACACGGCAAAACACCAAACCCTACACAAAAGAACACCACCTGCAAAAGAAAAGAGAAGTCGTTGGCAAAAATAGAGAAAAGAAATATACACCGATGGCAGGCCAAAGAAGAGCCACCACCGGCCAGAGGAGAAAACCAACACGGCAAAACCAGGATGGCAGAATAGGGGAAGAGAGAGAAATCTGGCTGGACAACAAGTGAGAGAGAAAGCACGACACGGTAAGAGAGAGAAACGAGTTGACACAGCTAGACGGTGAGAGAGAAAGCATGACACGGCAAGAGAGAGAAACAGGTCGACACGGTTGAATGGTAAGAGAGAAAGCACGACACTGCAAGAGAGAGAAACAGGTCGACAGCAAAACAGAGAAACAGGTCGACGGCAAAACAGAGTGGACAGTGAGATAGATCTGACTGGACGAAGAGAGAGAGACTGTTGACAAAACACGAGAGAAAGAGAGAAAAATTGAGACAGCCGTTGGAAGAGAGAGAAAAGAGGTATACGGCCAGAACAGAGGAGTCGACGAGAAGGAGAGAAAAAGAAACCCAATAGCTAACCAAGTGAGCACGGCAAAACACACCACCGGAAGGAAAGAGAAACCCGACGACCAAACAGGGAAGGAGAGAAAAACCCGTTACAGTGAGAATAGAGGGGTGGACGGCTGATGAACAGTGGCTGGCAAAAAAGGGAAAAAAAATCTGATACGGCCAAAGGAGGTGTGAAACGGACAAGGGTAAACTAGAAACATACGTGAGGCGAGCTGTGAGACAGTGAGATCGTAGGGCAAGGAGATGGGTGAGACCGTGAGACGGTGGAAGTAAGAGTTATGTGGGACAATGTAGAGAAAAAATTCGGTGAAGCATCGAAAAGAACTCAACATATTTCCAGATTTCTTCAAGAGAGGTTAGAGAGCGTTGCGGTGAACTTCTAAGCGGCAGTGGAGCAGCCTTTCAATTCAACAGAGGCAAGACAAGCTAGAAGAAGGGTAGATACAGTAAGTGACACTCTTTGTATTGTACTTGCTTAGTAATTGCAATAGTGAAAGGAGCAGAGT
>CM038603.1:5053083-5138021 GCA_021533255.1 Ceriops tagal
TAGATACAGTAAGTGACACTCTTTGTATTGTACTTGCTTAGTAATTGCAATAGTGAAAGGAGCAGAGGATTAAAACATCCATTGTAACTGGAATTCTTAAGTATAGTGGATAGTCTCAGTAAGGGAGAGTCCCTACCACGGTGGATGTACATCACGTTGGTGGAACCACGTAAATCTCATGTGTCCTTAATTTGCTTTACGTTCTATGTTTTGAATTGAGTTATGAATGCAGCTAAAGTATCAGCCAACCCATAACCTAATGAAGACCTAAACAAGAACATCTGAATTGTTAATTAGGCAAGGTGTCTAAAAGGTAACTTTTGGGATTATTGTGATTAGTAGGTTACAATAGATCTACCTTAGTCGAGTCTGAGAAAGAGTTTGCTTTTAAGAAGAGGTTGAAGTTGTTCACTTACCTGCGAATTGCGAATTGTGGTGATACTGATTCACCCCTCCTCTCAGTATCACAAACTAATAGATCCTAAGGAGAAGTCGGGAACTTCAGTTCTTTTTACAAGCCCAAACAAACCCAAAACTTTTAGCCTTTTTCTTGTATATTTGCCCTTAAACTAAAATATATCTACCCAAAAGAAAAAAATGGGCCTTTAATACAACTTAGCATGTAGATCAAGCCTTTCTTTAGATTGGTTATATGGCTTGCACATATATTATGGGCTTCAAGCATTGTTCTTCAAGTTTGAAGACTTGTTCATCATGTTGCAAATAAAAATGAGTAATTTTCTTTGGTGTAACATTAGAAACTTTTAGAATAGCCCTAGAATCTTCTAGAGCAACCTCTTTGTCATTTATATCTGTGATAAAGCCTTGTAAATCCTTTTTCATCCACTTTGTTCATGACCTTGTCATTAGTCCACCGATTTCCTGCAAACAATCTTAGGAATACTTGTTTAGTTGCACTTGATTAGCTCCTTCTTCTCCGTCATTAGGTGTAAGACAAATCCTTACTATGTTGACCTTATTTTCAACTGCACTTATTCCTCACATACTCAAAACACAACCAATGAAAATAATGGATTCTGTGAAAAATGCATGCTTCTTATGATTCGTGGGTTCCTAAAGTAGGTCACCTAATGGGTTCTCTTTTCAAGCATAAATAAACCCAAAAAGTTGAGCATTTTTACATGTATTTTTGCACTTAACTTTAAATCTATCAAACCAAAATAGAAAAAAAGTACCTTTAATACAACTTAGCATGTAGATCAAGCCATTCCATTGATTAGTCACACGGTTTAGACTTATATCACAAGCTTCAAGCTTTGTTCTTCAAGTTTTAAGCCTTCTCCATTGTCTTGCACATCAAGATGAGTGATTATCCATTGTCTAGCATGGAAACTTCTAGAATAGCCTTAGAATCTTCTAGAGCAAAATCTTTGTCATGCATATCCAAGATTAAGCCTTCTAAAACTTTTTTCATCCTCTTTATTCTTGCCCTAGTCTTTAGACCACCAATTCTTTGCAAAGGATCTTAGGAATACTTGCTTGGTTATAATTGATCAACTCCTTGTTCTCCGTTATTAGAGGCTAGATCCAAATTGCTTTGACCTCATTTTCATCTACACTTATTCCTTATAAACTCATGTCAAAACTATGATAAACAATGGATTTCATGCAAAATGCACACTTCTTAAGATTCAAGGGCTGCATTTTCTTCGTTATTAGTGGTTGCGTTTTCTTCTCCTTTTTGTTGACAGCTGCTCAATTGTTTTTGCCGTCCACCTTTGTTCTTCATTCAGCCCCGCCGTCGACCGTCTCTCTCCTTCCCGTCGATGGCTGCTGTTTTCTCTCTCTTCCAAGTGTTTGATAGTTTCTCTGTCAAGGTTTTGCCCTGTTGGATACATTGTTTCATTTCTGACAACACTGTTTAATTTTCGACGACAATGTTCAATTCCGACAATACTGTTCAATTCCAACAATTTTCGACGACAATGTTCTACTCTTTTCTTTTGCACATGGTGTTCTTTTATGTAGGGTTTGGTGTTCTCTTTGGTTGGTCAGTTGTCTAGGTTTTGCTGAATGCTCAATATTGTCGACACCTTGTTCTTTGTCTTCCAAGACCATTATATATTCTACTCTATGAAACCCTAATAGGGCTTACGTAGTGAATTTACTTTCTTGCCCTTCCGTGTGGTTTTACCTTTTTGCCCTTCCGTGTGGCTTCAATTCACTTGTAGATGTAAACCTAGTTGACAACAATTACAACCCATACAAGGCTGTGGGAACAAAAATCTCTCCCTTTGTAATTGTTGGCAACACTCATAACAAAAGCCATCATGCAGCAATTTCAACTCCTCCTAAATATGCACTCCCCCTTTCTTAACAGCTCCCCCTGCACTGTTGCTTCTCTTCCCCTTTGCCAACCAATTACAAATCTGAAAAACTCGCAAAGTAGAGATGGAGGATTCACCTGAACTTCAGGCTTGAGGAGGCATTTGCACAGATAGACTCAATCTGTGCTTTTCAAATAGCTCTATGGACTGAGGTTTAGTTAGATCTTGTGTAGCCTCTTCAACAGATTTAGATTCAATTTGTGAGAATAAAGCAGTAGCTCCCACAATTCTTCTTCTTGTTGTAACTCCTGCTGATGGGTCACCTATGATCTGACTTTCTCGATGAGCACTGATCCATGTTTTCTTTTTCCTTCTACCTTGCCTTGTCTTAGTTGTAAAAGAATCTCTTTCTTCATCTTCAGACTCACTCTTCTCTGAGTCTGAACTTACTTCTTGTTCCTTTTCTTCAAGTTGGTTTGATTCCTCATCTACATTGAAGTCATCTTCTTTTTTGCACTCAGCTTCTCCATTCTGCATTGTTTTCCAATTCTCATCTATTCTCACATCACTGGAAGTGATCACTTTTCCCAGCTAATGCAGGAAAACTCTGTAACCTTTTGTCTTTTCTGAGTATCCCACAAAGATGCCTTCATCAAACCTAGCATTGAATTTTCCCAAGTTTGGCTCCTTGTTCTTCATAAAACATGGGCTGCCAAAGACTCTGAGATACTTGGCTGTTGTCCTCTTCCCACTCCATAGCTCATATGGAGTCTTATCAGTATTGGGCCTTAGTAATACTCTGTTTAGTAGATGCACGGCTGTAAATGTTGCTTTTGTCCAAAATCTTGTGTGAAGCTTTGATTCCAGCAGTAGAGTTCTCGCCATTTCAACCACAGCTCTATTTTTCCTCTCTACCACCCCGTTTTGTTGAGGTGTTCTTGCTGCTGCCATTTGATGATGAATTCCATGCTTCTCAAGATAATCTTCAAAAGCTTTATTTGTAAATTCAGTGCTTTGATCTGACCTCAATACTTTGATCTTTCTTCCACTCTTATTTTCAGCCAATCTTCTGTATCTCTTGAAGCAATTCAAAACTTCTAACTTGTGTTTAAGGTGCATGAGGCAGGTCCTTCTCGAATAATCATCAACAAACAAAATGAAGTACCTCTCACCTTTCAACCCTTTTGTCCTCATCGGTCCACACGAATCAGTATGCATAATGTCAAGCACTGCTTCAGAATTGAACTCTTTGGTCTTGTACTGCTTTTTGGCATGTTTTCCTTTAGAGCATGCTGAGCAAACATACTCTTTCTCTCTCTTAAGGTCAGGAATGTCTCTGATTGCATGAGTAGTGGTCAGCTTCCTCATGTTCTTCTGTGATAAGTGTCCCAGCCTCCTATGTCATAGTTGATTTTCTTTTTCTTTTGTAAGTAAACAGCTGTTCATCTTGTCCTCATCAATCACATACAAATTTCCAGCTGTTCTCTTCCCGGCTGCAATAGTATTGCCTTCTTTACTTTTTACCTGGCAACCTGTTTTTGTGAATATCACTTTGTGGTCATCGTTGCATAATTGGTTGGTAGATGCTAGATTATATCTGAGTCCTTCAACGTGCAGAACATTTTTCAGCTTTCCTCTTCCAATGTTTATTGACCCCTAACCACTGATGTTGAGTGAATTATCATTGCCAAACTTGACTCTACCTTCTCTTGACTTGATTAGCTTTGACAATTTACTCTTGTCTCCCGTCATGTGTGAAGTGCATCCACTGTCAAGGATCCACTGCTTATCCTTGTAGTCAACTTTGAGTGCAATTTCAGCTATATTAGCTACCTCCCTTTTTGCTATGTATTCCTTCTTCTGAACTGGTTGGAAGATAACTTTCTCCTTTTTCACAGCTTTAACTGCACCGCTTGTCTTTACTGTGCCATCAAGTGCCTTCTCCTGCTCAGGGAGAAGTGTCATGCATCTCTTGGTATTATGGCCATCCTGCCCGCACCTTTCACACTGTTCCAAGTCTGCCAATATAGCAAACTTGTTCTTTGAAACTACTGGTTTGGGCTTCCACCAACAATCCTCGTCAGTGTGTCCTCGCCTTTTACAGTATGTGCAAGAACTCACGACAGGTGTTCTTTTCTGAATTTTGTACTGTCTCCCCCTGTATGCAACATCGGATCTTTTCAAGTTGGAGACATATACTGGCCTTCTCCACCAGCAGTTAATTGCCTTATAACCCCAAACTCCACAATAAAGGCAATGACCTTGAAACTGCCTCTTCTTGGGTCTGATCATAGCTTGTCTTCTTCTGTTCATCACTTTCTGTGCAGGCAAAGTAGCTGGCTTCTTTGCTTGTGTGAGTTTCATTTTAGTCACCTTCTTCTCCTTCTTTTGTTCAGCCATAGCCCTCTGCTGGCTGACTTTCTTTTCTCCATTTTTGTTTGCCACACTAGGTTGCTTCTTCAGATCTTCTTTATTCTCCGCTATCTTCTCCTGAGTCACAACCTTCTCTTTCAAATTCTGTGGCACATTCTTATTTTCTTTAGCCAATGCAGCCTTAGATTGCTGCATTTTCTCTACATTCTTCTTTCCTTTTGCAGAACTTGTTTCTCCTATCATTTCAAGCTTTTGCAAATTCTCTTCACTACTTTTGAGTTGTAGCTGGAGTCTCAGCAACTCTTTCTCCATTCCTTCAATTTTTGAAGCCCTTGAACCAAGCTCCATTGTAAGGTCTTCACATATCTTGATTTGTTCTTCAAATCTTCTCTTCAAGTCAATATGCTCAGCCCTTATTTTATCCTTTTAACTTTCAACTTCCTCAGACTTAGCTTCAACTTGTTTTATATGGGCCTCCAACCTTCTTATGGTTCTGCCCCTTCTGACTATCTCCTTTGAAGCTACTTACAACTCAGCTTCAAGATCTAGCTCTTCTTCATCAACCTCCTCTTCCTCTTCAGAGGTTGAACTATCACCTTTAGCTGATGCCATAAAGGCATGCTCATCTGATGATTCTTCATCTTCCTCTTCATCAGCTTCTTTTATCTGACTCACATAACTCTTAAATGAGTCTTTCTTCTTCCTCTGTGGGTTGGCAGTCTTTTTACTGGATTTCTTTGATTTCAATGATGATCTTCTCCATCTTGAATTCGGCTCATCATCATCATCCTCATCTTCATCATTAAGCTTCACTTTGCACTTAGAAGCAAAGTGTCCAGTCTTCCCACAACGATAACATCTCAAGGCCAGTTGTCCTTTTCCCTTCTTAGACCCCTTTTTGAATTTCCTTGTGAAGTAACCCAATACTTCACCTTCACTTTGTTCCTTATCATCATCATCATCCTCCTCCTCACTAGATGATTCTTTCTCTTCTTTTATCTTCAAGTGCTTTATAGCTTTGAAAGCTGCCTCCTGTGATACCTTTGTTGTTGCAGAGTTTTCAGCTGACTTTATCCTCATCTCATATGCAATGAGATTGCACTAGAGATCATGCAGAGACATAGAATTGAGATCTCTACTCTCCTTTATGGTTGTTACCTTTGAGCCAAACCTCTTAGGCAGAATTCTCAAAATCTTCTTCACAACAGATGAGTCCTTCTTGTTCTTCCCATGACTTATCAGGTCGTTCATAGCATGAATAACCCTGGTGAACAACTCTTAGACTGTCTCATTTTTCTGCATTTTGAGAGATTCATATCTCTCCTTGAACACTTGAAGTTTAGCCTCCTTCATTCTGCTATCACCTTCATAGATTTTCTGCAATCTGTCCCATATCTCCTTGGCAGATTTGCAGTCCATAACTTTAGCATACTCAGCATCTGTCAATGCTGAAATGATGACATTTGAGGCCTTCCCATTTATCTCAAACTGCCTTAACTCCTCTGGGGTTGGGTCTTTACCTTCTTCCAGAGCCACAAAACCCTCCTTACGCATTTCACTACGTTCATGCCCATGGTTGCAAATACCACTTGCATTCTTGCTCTCCATATATGGTAGTTGGTTCCATTGAAGATTGGAACCTTCTTGTTGTAAGTGGTGCTAGTGCTGGTACCGGCTTCCATTTCTCAGTATGATGAATAAGTCAAACTTCTAGATCCCTTCAAACTAGTACACCAAGCTGTTAAGCTTCAAACTGGTGAACCTGGCTTTGATACCAATTGAAGTTCCCGACTTCTCCCTAGGATCTACTAGTTTGTGATACTGAGAGGAGGGGTGAATCAGTATCACCACAATTCGCAATTCGCAGGTAAGTGAACAACTTCAACTTCTTCTTAAAAGCAAACTCTTTCTCAGACTCGACTAAGGTAGATCTATTGCTACCTACTAATCACAATAGTCCCCAAAGTCACCTTTCAGACACCTTGCCTAATAGACAATACGGATGTTCTTGTTTAGGTCTTCGTTAGGTTATGGGTTGGCTGATACTTTAGCTGCGTTCACAACTCAATTCAAAAACACAGAACGTAAAGCAAATTAAGGACACACGAGATTTACATGGTTCTGTCACGTACATCCACGATGGTAAGGACTCTCCCTTACCGAGACTATCCACTATACTTGAGAATTCAGGTTACAATGGATGTCTTTAATTCTCTGCTCCTTTCAATATTGCAATTACTAAGCAAGTACAATACAAAGAGTGTCACTTACTGTGTCTACCCTTCTTCTAGCTTGTCTTGCCTCTGTTGAATGAAAGGCTGCTCCACTATCGCTTAGAAGTTCACCGCAACGCTCTCTAACCTCTCTTGAAGAAGTCTAGAAATACATTGAGTTCAATGCTTCGCCGAATTTCTACGTTGTTTCACACTACTCCTGCTTTCACCGTCTTACGGTCTCCCCCGTCTCCTTGCCCCACGATCCCACTGTCTCACGGCTCGCCTGTCCGTTGTTCTCTCTCTTGCTGTCCAGCCGGATTTCTCTCTCATCGCCGGATTTCTCTCTCTTCGTTCATCTTTGATTCTGCCGGTGGTTTCTCTCTCTTCGTTCAGCCGGATCTCTCTCACTGTCCAGCCCGGATTTCACTTTTCCGTTCACCGTAGGGTTTCTCTCTCTTCCCGCCGGTCTGCTCTGATTTGGTCATCGGGTTTCTCTCTCCTTCCGATCTGGCCGTATAGGTCTTTACCGTCCATCCACTTTCGGCCGTCCAGCCGTGTCGTCTCCTCGCCGACCGGTGGTGTGCCGTTCCTCACGGGTTTCTCTCCTTCTTCGGTCTGCGTTTTCTCTCTCTTTGTCCGTCGGCTGCATTTTCTCTCTCTTCGTCCGCCGGTTTGCTCGATTTTCCGACCGTCGATGACTGCGTTTTCTTCTCCTTCCAGTTGAGGGCTGCTTAATTGTTTCAGCCGTCCACTCTCCTCGCCGATTGTCTCGCCGTTATATCCGTTTCTCTCCTATCTCTGATGACGGCTTCACTGTGTGGTTACTGTTCACTCGACGGCACTGTTCACGACAGCTACTATTCACGAGGTTACTGTTCACGACGGCTCCTGTTCACTCAATTCCTTTGGTGGTGTTCTTCCGTGTAGGGTTTGGTGTTCTCTTTGGTTGGTCGGTTGTCTAGGTTTTGCTGAATGATCAATATTGCCAACACCTTGTTCTTTGTCTTCCAAGACCATTACATACTCTACTCCATGAAACCCTAATAGGGCTTACGCGGTAAAGTTACTTTCTTACTCTTTCATGTGACTTTACTTTCTTGCACACTTAAATCAATAGTTGACAACGATTACAACCCATACAAAGCTATGGGAACAACAGCCTTGTTCATCATATTGCACAAAAACATAAGTGATTATCCTTGGTGTAGCAATGAAAACATCTAGAATAGTCATAGAATCTTTTAAAGCACCCTTTTTGTGATGTATATCTGTGATTAAGCCTTGTAAATCCTCTCTCATCCACTTTGTTCCTATCCTTATTATTGGACCACTAATTTCTCATAAACGATCATAGGTATAGTTGCTTTATTGTACTTGATTAGCTTTTTGTTCTCCATCATTAGGTGTACTTTAGAACATAATTGGTTTGACATTGTTTTTTTCCAAATTAACTCCAGGCAAACTCACAACAAAACCAATGAAAACTACGGATTTCACAGAAAACACACATTATTTAAGATAAAAGGTATCTTAGGGTAGGTTACATAATGGTTCTTTTTACAAGCCCAAATAAACACAAAAGGTTGAGCCTTTTTATTGGTACATTTGGCCATAAATGAAAATCAATCTACCCAAAACAAAAAAAAGGGTTTTTGTTGTTCTCACAGCCTTGTATGGGTTGTAATTGTTATCAATTAGGTTTAAGTGTTCAAGAAAGTAAAGTCACATGGAAGGGCAAAAAGGTAAAAGCCATATGAGGGGCAAGAACGTAAAAGCCACATGGAAGGGCAAAACAGTAAATTTGCTACGTAAGGGCAAGAATGTAAATCCGCCACGTAAGCCCTATTAGGGTTTCATGGAAGAGAATATATAAAGACCTTGGAAGACAAAACTAGGGTAAGGCAAACACAATTGAATACACGGCAAAACACCAAACCCTACACAGAAGAACACCACCTGCAAAAGAAAAGAGGTCGTGAACAGTAGCCGTTGAGTGAACAGTTCAGCCGTCGTGAATAGTGCAGCTATCAAGTGAACAGTAGCCTACGGACGAAGAGAGTGAAAAAGGAAGAAGAGGAGCAGCCATCGGATGAAGAGAGAGAAGAGCCATCGACGAGAAGAAGAAGAGAAAAAGAAAATTATAGCCGTTGTCGGGCGAAGGAATCGGCACACCACCGATATGCCCAAAATCCACCCAAAGAAGAGAGACAGCCATCGATGGAAGAAGGAGAGAGAAAACGTAGTCGTCATTGGAGATAGAAGAGAAAACGAAAATTGAGCAAATCGGAGCAGACCGGCGGAAGAAGAAACCAGACGGCCATAGAAGAGAGAGATACCAACGGCAACAAAGAACAACCGTCGAGAGAGAGAGAGAGAAAGAGGAGATGGCCAAAACAGAGGAGTCGACGAGAAGGAGAGAGAAAACACGACCAAATAAGGGAAAAGGAGTGAAAATCTGTGTTGTTCCCACAGCCTTATATAGGTTGTAATTGTTGTCAACTAGGTTTAAGTGTGCAAGAAAGTAAAGCCACGTGGAAGGGCAAGAAAGTAAATTCACCGTGTAAGCCCTATTAGGATTTCATGGAATAGAGTATATAATGGTCTTGGAAGACAAAGAACAAGGAGTCGGCAATATTGAGTATTCAGCAAAATCTAGACAACTGACCAACCAAAGAGAACACCAAACCTTACACGGAAGAACACCACTGAATGAATCGAGTGAACAGGAGCCGTCGTGAACAGTAACCTCGTGAATAGTAGCTGTCGTGAACAGTGCTGTTGAGTGAACAGTAACCGCACAGTGAAGCCGTCGTCGGAGATAGGAGAGAAACGGATATAACGGCAAGACGATCGGCGAGGAGAGTGGACGGCCGAAAGAATTGAGCAGCCGTCGACGGGAAGGAGAAGAAAATGTAGCCATCGACGGTCGGAAAATAGAGCAAACCGGCGGACCAAGAGAGCGACAACTCAGCCGACGGACGAAGAGAGAGAAAATGCAGACCGGAGAAGGAGAGAAACCCGTGAGGAACGGCACACCACCGGTACACCAGCGGTCGGTGAGGAGACGACACGGCTGGACGGCCGAAAGTGGGTGGACGGCAAAGACCTATACGGCCAGATCGGAAGGAGAGAGAAACTTGACGGCCAAATCAGAGCAAACCGGCAGGAAGAGAGAGAAACCCGACGGCCAAATCGGAGCAGAGCGGCGGGAAGAGAGAGAAACCCGACGGTGAATGGAAAAGTGAAGAGAAATCCGGCGAAGAGAGAGAAATTCGGCTGGACAGCAGGAGAGAGAGAAACAGATAGGTGAGCCGTGAGATAGTGAGATCGTGAGACAAGGAGACGGGTGAGACCGTAAGACGGTGAAAGCAGGAATTGTGTGATACAACGTAGGAATTCAGCGAAGCATTGAACTCAACGTATTTCCAGACTTCTTCAAGAGAGGTTAGAGAGTGTTGCGATGAACTTCTAAGTGGCAGTGGAGCAGCCTTTCAATTCAACAGAGGCAAGACAAGCTAGAAGAAGGGTAGACACAGTAAGTGACACTCTTTGTATTGTACTTGCTTAGTAATTGCAATAGTGAAAGGAGCAGAGAATTAAAGACATCCATTGTAACCTAAATTCTCAAGTATAGTGGATAGTCTCGGTAAAGGAGAGTCCCTACCACCGTGGATGTACGTCACATTGACGGAACCACGTAAATCTCGTGTGTCCTTAATTTGCTTTACGTTCTGTGTTTTGAATTAAGTTGTGAACACAGCTAAAGTATCAGCCAACCCATAACCTAACGAAGACCTAAACAAGAACATCCGTATTGTCTATTAGGCAAGTTGTCTGAAAGGTGACTTTGGGGACTATTGTGATTAGTAGGTAGTAATAGATCTACCTTAATTGAGTCTAAGAAAGAGTTTGCTTTTAAGAAGAGGTTGAAGTTGTTCACTTACCTGCGAATTACGAATTGTGGTGATACTGATTCACCCCCCTCTCAGTATCACAAACTAGTAGATCCTAGGGAGAAGTCGGGAACTTCAATCTAGAATGGCCAAAGAGGGGTGGACGAAGAGAGAGAAATTCGGCTGGACAGCAAGAGAGAGAGAAACGGATAGGTGAGCTATAAGACAGTGAGATCGTGAGACAAGAAGACGGGTAAGACCATGAAACAGTGAAAGCAGGAGCTGTGTGAAACAACGTAGAGAAGGAATTCGGCAAAGCATTGAAAGAACTCAACGTATTTTCAGATTTCTTCAAGAGAGGTTAGAGAGCGTTGCAGTGAACTTCTAAGCGGCAGTGGAGCAGCCTTTCAATTCAACAGAGGCAAGACAAGCCAGAAGAAGGGTAGACACAGTAAATGACACTCTTGGTATTGTACTTGCTTAGTAATTACAATAGTGAAAGGAGCAGAGGATTATGACATCAATTGTAACTGGAATCCTTAAGTATAGTGGATAGTCTCGGTAAGGGAGAGTCCCAACCATCGTGGATGTACGTCACGTTGACGGAACCACGTAAATCTCGTGTGTCCTTAATTTGCTTTACGTTCTATGTTTTGAATTGCTTTGACATTATTTTTCTTTAAATTAATTTTGGGCAAACTCACAACAAAAGCAATGAAAACTATGGAGTTCATAGAAAACACACTATTTATGATAAAAAGGATCTTTGGGTAGGTCACCTAGCAGGTTCTTTTTGCAAGCGCAAATGAACCCAAAACGTTGAGCCTTTTTACAAGTACATTTGGCCTTAACTAAAAATCAGTCAACCCAAAACAAAAAAAAAGATGGGCTTTTTGTACGACTCAGAAAGTAGATCAAGCCATTCATTGGATTGGACATAAAACTTTGACTTATATCATGAGCTTCAAGTATTGTCCTTCTACTTCAAAGCCTTGTTCATCTTATTGCACATAAAGATAAGTGATTATCCTTAGTGCAACATTGGCAACATCTAAAATTGTCCTAGAATCTTTTAGAGCACCATTTTTCGTCTTGTATATCCATGATTATGCCTTGTAAATCCTCTTTCATCCAATTTGTTCCTGCCCTTGTTATTGGACCATTGATTTCTCGTAAAAGATCATGGGTATACTTGCTTTGTTGTTCTTGATTAGCACTTTGTTCTCCATCATCAGTTGTACTTTAGATCATAATTGCTTTGACATTATTTTTCTCTAAATTAATTCTGGGCAAACTCACAACAAAAGCAATGAAATCTATAGATTTCATAGAAAACACACACTATTTAAGATAAAAGGGATCTTAGTGCAGTCACCTCGTAGGTTCTTTTTGCAAACGCAAATGAACCCAAAACATTGAGCGTTTTTACTTGTACATTTGCCCTTAAATAAAAATGAATCTGCCCAAATCAAAACAAAAAATGGGCTTTTTGTTCAACTTGGAAAGTAGATCAACCCATTCCTTGGATTGGACATTAAACTTGGACTTACATTTTGAGCTTCAATTATTGTTCTTCAAGTTCAAAGCCTTGTTCATCATATTGCATACAATGATAAGGGATTATCCTTGGTGTAGCATTGGAAACATCTTGAATAGTCCTAGAATCTTTTAGAGCACCCTTTTTGTCAAGTCTATCCACGATTAATCCTTATAAATCCTCTTTCATGCACTTTGTTCTTGCCCTTGTTATTGGGCCATTGATTTCTCGTAAAAGATCATAGGTATACTTTGTTTGTTGTACTTGATTAGCGCTTTGTTTTCCATCATTAGGTGTACTTTAAATCACAATTGCTTTGACACTATTTTTCTCAGAATTAATTCCACGCAAACTCACAACAAAAGCAATGAAAACTACGGATTACAGAAAAAATGCACACTATTTGTGATAAAAGGGATCTTAGGGCAGGTCACCTTCTGGGTTCTTTTTGCTTGCCCAAATGAATCCAAAACGTTGAGCCTTTTTACTTGTACATTTAGCCTTAAATGAAATTCAATCTACCCAAAACAAAAAAAAGGGCTTTTTATACAACTTAGAATGTAAATTAACCCATTCCTTAGATTGGACATAAAACATGGACTTACATTTTAAGCATCAAGTATTGTTATTCAAGTTCAATGCCTTGTTCATCATATTGCACATAATGATAAGGGATTATCCTTGCTGTAGCATTAGAAATGTCTAAAATAGTCCTAGAATCTTTTAGAGCACCCTTGTTGTCATGTCTATCCATGATTAAGCCTTGTAAATCCACTTTCATCCACTTTGTTCTTGCCCTTGTTATTGGACCATTGATTTCTTGTAAAAGGTCATAGGTATACTTTCTTTGTTGTACATTATCAGTGCTTTTTCCTGGTGAACCTGTGCTCTGATACCAATTGAAGTTCCCTACTTCACTTTAGGATCTACTAGTCTGTAATACTGAGAGGGGGGTGAATCAGTATCACACCCCTTAAAAACACACTCTGATAATTTAAGCCAAAGTATTTTACTTATTTAATACTCTAGCTCTCGTCAATACACAGATATGTGAACAACTTTAAACTCTTCTCAAAAGCGAACTCTTTCTTAGATTTGACTAAGGTAGATCTATTGTTACCTACTAATCACAATAGTCCCCAAAGTCACCTTTCAGACACCTTGCCTATTAGACAGGTCGAATGTTCTTGATTAGGTGTTCTTTAGGTTATGGGTTCGATGATACCTTAGCTGCGTTCACAACTCAATTCAAAACACAGAATGTAAATCAAAGTAAGGACACAAGAGATTTACGTGGTTCCGTCAATGTGACATACGTCCACGGTGGTAGGGACTCTTCCTCTACTGAGACAATCCACTATACTTGAGAATAACAATGTAGTACTCCTGATGTTCACAAGGTAGTTACAATGGATGTCTTAATCCCCTGTTCCTTTCACTATTGCAAATACAAAGCAAGTACAATACAAAGAGTGTCACTTACTGTGTCTACCCTTCTTCTAGCTTCTCTTGCCTCTGTTGAATTGAATAAGCTACCTCGCTGCTGCTTAGAAGTCCACCACAACACTTTTTAACCTCTCTTGAAGAAATCTGGAAATATGTTGAGTTCTTTCCAATGCTTCACCGAATTCCTTCTCTAAGTTTTTTCACACAACTCCTGCTTTCATCGTCTGATAGTTTCATGGCTTGCACTCATGCTTCTGGTCTGTCATTTCACGTCTCACGACCTGCCCCACGCTTCTGATCAGTCATGTCGTTGCACATTCTGGTCTCACGCCGTTGCATGTTCTAGTCTCATGTTTCAGGTTTGCACCCACTTCGTTGTTCTCAAGCCTCACGGATACCAGGTCTGCTCTCCTCGTCCGTTTCACGGTTCCGCTGGTCTCCCGTTTCTAGTTTTTGCCCTCACCTCACGTTTCTAGTTTTCTTCTCTTCCAAGGGTGGTATGTTTCTGGTTTGCTGTTGGTGTGTCGTCTTCTCTCCTAGTGGTGTATCGTCTTCTGTGGGTTTCCTTTTGCCGTACGTTCCTTTGCCGTGTTGTCATCTTTTCTCATGCCAGTGGTTGTACGTTTCTCATAGGTTTCTCTCTCTTGCCGTCACATGGTTTTCTCCTTGTCGTGTCGTCCATTTCTCTCCCAGTGGTTGTACGTCTCTCACGAGTTTTCTTTCTCACCGTCCAGCCATGTTTTCTCTCTATTATATCATGTACTCCCCTTTCTTCCAAGGGTTTGGGTTTATATACTTCCTTCCATGAAAACCCTAGTAGGGCTTATTGCGGCGGATTTACTTTCTTGCCCCTCCATGTGGCTTCAAATTACTTGCACACTTAAATCTAGTTGACAACAATTACAACCCATACAAGGCTGTGGGAACAACAATATCCCCCTTTGTAATTGTTGGCAACACGCATAACAAAAAGCCAATGTGCAGCAATTACAACTCCCCTTTCTTCACAGCTCCCCCTGCACTGTTGCTTCACAGCTCTTCAAACTAGTACACCAAGCTGTTAAGCTTTATCCTGGTGAACTTGTGCTTTGATACCAATTGAAGTTCCCTGCTTCACCCTAGGATCTACTAGTTTGTAATAATGAAAGGGGAGGTGAATCAGTATCACACCCTTTAAAAACACACTCTGATAATTTAAGCCAAAGTATTTTACTTATTTAATACTCTAGCTCTCGTCAATACGCAGGTATGTGAACAACTTGAAACTCTTCTCAAAAGCGAACTCTTTCTCAAATTCGACTAAGGTAGATCTATTGTTACCTACTAATCATAATAGTCCCCAAAGTGACCTTTCAGACACCTTGCCTATTAGACAGATCGGATGTTCTTGATTAGGTCTTCTTTAGGTTATGGGTTCAATGATACTTTAGCTCCGTTCACAACTCAATTCAAAACATAGAATGTAAATCAAAGTAAGGACATAAGAGATTTACGTGGTTCTGTCAATGTGACGTACGTCCATGGTGGTAGGGACTCTTCTTCTACCAAGACAATCCACTATACTTGAGAATACCAGTGTGGTACTCCCAATGTTCACAATGTAGTTACAATAGATGTCTTAATCCTCTGTTCCTTTCATTATTGCAAATACTAAGCAAGTACAATACAAAAAGTGTTACTTACTGTGTCTACCCTTCTTCTAGCTTATCTTGCCTCTGTTGAATTGAATAGGCTGCTTCACTGCCGCTTAGAAGTCCACCACAACACTCCCTAACCTCTCTTGAAGAAATTTGGAAATAAGTCCAACCTCCTTATCTTGGATTTATATGATGACCTTTAAGTATTGTTCTTCAAGTGCAATGCTTTCTTCATCATATTGCACATAATGAAAAGTGATTATCCTTGGTGTAGCATTGGAAACGTCTAGAATAGTCCTAGAATCCTTAAGAGCACCCATGTTGTCATGTATATTCATGATTAAGCCTTGTAAATCCTATTTCATCCATTTTGTTCTTGCCCTTGTTATTGGTCCACTGATTTCTCGTAAAAGATCATAGGTATACTTGCTTTGTTGGACTTGATTAGCGCTTTGTTGTCCATCATTATGTGTACTTTATATCATAATTGCTTTGACATTATTTTTCTCTAAATTAATTCCAGGCAAACTCAAAACGAAACCAATGAAAACAATGGATTTCATAGAAAGCACACACTATTTAAGATAAAATGGATTTTAGGGTAGGTCACCAAATGGGTTCTTTTTGCAAGCCCAAATGAACCCATAACTTTGAGCCTTTTTACTCGTACATTTGGCCTTCAATGAAAAACTATCTACCCAAAACAAAAAAGAAATTAGGCTTTTCATACAACTCAAAAAGTAGATCACGGCATTCCTTATATTGGACATAAAAGTTGGACTAATATCATGAGCTTCAAGTATTGTTCTTTAAGTTTAAAGCCTTGTTCATCATATTGCATATAAAGATAATTGATTATCCTTGGTGTAGTATTGGAAATGTCTAGAATAGTCCTAGAATCTTTAAGAGCACCTTTTTTGTCATGTATATCCAAGATTAAGCCTTTTAAATCCTCTTTTATTCACTTTGTTCCTGCCCTTGTCATTAGACCACTGATTTCTCGTAAAAGATCATAGCTATACTTGCTTTGTTGTATTTAGTTAGCACTTTGTTCTCCATCTTTAGGTTTACTTTAAACAATAATTGCTTTGACATTATTTCCAGGCAAACTTACAACAAAACCAATGAAAACTACGGATTTCATAAAAAACACACACTATTTAAGATAAAAGGGATCTTAGCGCAAGTCACCTAGTAGGTTCTTTTTCCAAGCACAAATGAACCCAAATCCTTTAGCCTTTTTACATGTACATTTGGCCATAACTGAAAATTGATCTACACAAAACAAAAAAAAAAAAGGGCATTTTATACAACTCAGAAAGTAGATCAACCCATTCCTTGGATTGGCCATAAAACTTGGACTTATATCATGAGGTTTAAGTATTGTTCTTCAAGTTTAATGCCTTGTTCATCATATTGCACATAACGATATGTGATTATCCTTGGTGTAGCATTGGAAATGTCTAGAATAGTGCTAGAATCTTTTAAAGCACCCTTTTTGTCATGTATATCCATGATTAAACCTTGTAAATCCTCTTTCATCCTCTTTGTTCCTGCCCTTCTTATTGGACCACTAATTTCTTGTAGAAGATCATCGGTATACTTGCTTTGTTGTACTTGATTAGTACTTTGTTCTCCATCATTAGGTGTAGTTTCGATCATAATTGCTTTGACATAAATTTTCTCTAAATTAATTTCCAAGCAAACTAACAACAAAACCGATGAAAACTATGGATTTCATAGAAAACACATACTATTCAAGATAAAAGGAATCTTCGGGTAGGCCACCTAGTGGGTTCTTTTTACAAGCCCAAATGAACCCAAAACAATGAGCCTTTTTACTTGTAAATTTGGCCTTAAATGAAAATCTATCTACCTAAAACAAAAAAAAAAGGGCTTTTCATACAACTCAGAAAGTAGATCAAGCCTTTCCTCGAATTGGACATTAAAGTTGGACTTATATCATGAGCTTCAAGTATTGTTCCTCAAGTTCAAAAACTTGTTCATCATATTACATATAAAGATAATTGATTATCCTTGGTGTAGAATTGGAAACATCTAGAATAGTTCTAGAATCTTTTAGTTCACCCTTTTTGTCATGTATATCCATGATTAAGCCTTGTATATCCTCTTTCATTCACCTTGTTCCTGCCCTTGTTATTAGGCCACTGATTTCTCTTAAACGATCATAGGTATACTTGCTTTGTTGTACTTAATAAGCGTTGTGTTCTCCATCATTAAGTGTACTTTACATCATAATTGCTTTGACATTATTTTACTCTAAATTAATTCCAAGCAAAGTCACAACAAAACCAATGAAAACTATGGATTTCATAAAAAACACACACTATTTAAGATAAAAGGGATCTTAGGGTAGGTCATCTAGCAGGTTCTTTTTACAAGCGTAAATGAACCCAAAACATTTAGCCTTTTTACACATACATTTGGCCTTCACAGAAAATCCATCGACCCAAAACAAAAAGAAAAAGGGCTTTTTATACAACTCAGAAAGTGGATCAACCCATTGCTTGCATTGGACATAAAACATGGACTTATATCATGACCTTCGAGTATTTTTCTTCAAGTTCAATGCCTTGTTCATCATATTGCACCTCATGATAAGTGATTATCCTTGGTGTAACATTGGAAATGTCTAGAATAGTCCTCTTTCATCCACATTTTTCTTGCCCTTGTTATTGGTCCACTGATTTCTCGTAACAGATCATAGGCATGCTTGCTTTATTGTACTTGATTAGCGTTTTGTTTTCCATCATTAGGTGTACTTTACATCATAATTGCTTTGACATTATTTTTCTCTAAATTAATTCCAGGCAAACTCACAACAAAACCAATGAAAACTACAGATTTCATAGAAAACACACACTATTTAAAATAAAAGGGATCTTAGGGCAAGTCACATAATGGGTTCTTTTTGCAAGCCTAAATGAACCCAAAACGTTGAGCCTTTTTACTTGTACATTTGGCCTTAAATGAAAATCAATCTACCCAAAACAGAAAACAAAATGGGCTTTTAATAAATCTCAAAAAGTAGATCAAGCCTTTTGTTGGATTGGACATAAAACATAGACTTATACCATGAGCTTTAAGTATTGTTCTTCAAGTTCAAAGCCTTGTTCATCATATTGCACATTAAGATAAGTGATTATCCTTGGTGTACCATTGGAAATGTGTAGTATAGTCCTAGAATCTTTTAGAGCATCATTTTTGTAATGTATATCCATGATTAAGCCTTGTAAATCCTCTTTTATCCACTTTGTTCTTACACTTGTTATTAGACCACCGATTTCTCATAAAAGATCATAGGTATACTTACTTTGTTGTGCTTGATTAGCACTTTGTTCTCCATTATTAGGTGTACTTTAGATCATAATTGCTTTGACATTATTTTTCTCTAAATTAATTTTAGGCAAACACACAACAAAAGCAATGAAAACTACGGATTTCATAGAAAACACACACTATTTAAGAAAAAGGGATCTTACGGCAGGTCACCTAGTGGGTTCTTTTTGCAAGCCCAAATGAACCCAAAACGTTGAGCCTTTTTACTTGTACATTTTGCCTTAATTGAAAATCAATCTACCCAAAACAAAAATAAAGGGCATTTCATACAACTCAAAAAGTATATCAAGTATTCCCTTGGATTGGACATAAAACATGGACTTCGATGATGAGCTTCAAGTATTATTCTTCAAGTTCAAAGCCTTGTTCATCATATTGCACATAAAGATTAGTGATTATCCTTGGGGTAGCATTGGAAACATCTAGATTTGAAGTTCTTGACTTCACCTTAGGATCTACTAGTTTGTGATACTGAGAGGGGGACTCTCCCTTACTGAGACTATCCACTATACTTGAGAATTCCAGTTACAATGGATGTCTTAATCTTCTGCTCCTTTCACTATTGCAATTACTAAGCAAGTACAATACAAAGAGTGTCACTTACTGTGTCTACCCTTCTTCTAGTTTGTCTTGCCTTTGTTGAATTGAATGGTTGCTTCACTGCCGCTTAGAAGTTCACCCCAACGCTCTCTAACCTTTCTTGAAGAAATCTGGAAATACATTGAGTTCTTTTCAATGCTTCGCTGAATTCTTCTCTAGGTTGTCTCACACAACTCTTGCTTTCATCGTTTCACAGTCTCACCCGTCTCCTTGTCTCACGGCTCGCCTCATGTTTCTGGTTTGCCGTTCCACGTCTCATGGCCTACCTCACGTTTCTGGTTTGGCATTACACATCTCACGCACATTTTTGGTTTGCACCCTTTGCTGGTCACACACCTCACCACCGTTTCTGGTTTGCACTTGTCCGTTTCACACCTTCAGACAGCTTGGTTTGCTCTCTCGGTGGTCTCCTCATTCAAGGTTTCTCCTCTCTTCCCTTACAGACAGTGTGTTGTCTCCTCTCTTACTAATGGTGCATTTGCCTCTCGTCTTACCGTGAGTCACACGTTCTAGTCTCACGTTTCAGCTTTGTTGGTCTCTCGTTTTAACTTTGCTGGTCTCCTATTTTAGGTCTCACGGCCTGGTCACCAGTTTCTGGTCACTCATTTCTGGTCACTTGTTTCTATTCAATCACGCCATTCTCTTATCGTGCTCTCCTTTTGAAGTTCTACTCTCTTGCTGTTATGCTCTTTTGCCTTTCTGCTCTCCTGCCATTCTCTTGTCGTGCTCTCCTTTTGCCGTTTTGCTCTCTTGCCATCTAGCCCCTTATTTTGCCGTATCGTTTTCCTCTCCTTTCCAATCGGCTGTTGGGTTTTTCCTCTCCTTTCCCTATTTTGCCGTCAGCTCACTCTTTCTCCGTATCAAGTTTTCTCTCTCCTTCCCTTGTTCTGCCGTGCTGGTTTTGCTGTGCTGGTTTTGCCATGCTAGTTTTCTCTCTTTCAATGACTTTTCTCTCTCTTCCACCTTTTTGCCGTTTTTCTCTTTCGGGCGTTTCTCTCTCTAGGTTTTGGCCGTCTCCACTCTTCCAACATTTTGTGGTTTCCATTTGCACTAGGTTTTGGCCGAATTGTGTCTTTGGTTGGCCGGTTGCTCTCTCTTGTGTTTGGACGGTGTCTTTGTGTTTTGGCCGGCTACTCTCTTTGCTTGCATGGTTTCTCTTTTCTTTTGCAGGTGGTGTTCTTCCGTGTAGGATTTGGTGTTTTGGTTTTCTCTCTTGTGTTTTCGAAGTGGTTTGCTTTGGACGTCTTTTTGTTTGGTCGTCTCCTTCCTCACGTTTTCTCTCTTTGGTCAGCTGGTTATCTAGGTTTGCTGTCTGTTTTGCTCAATTGCCAACTTGTCTTCATTTGTTGTCTTCCAATGGCCTTTATATATTCCTCCATGAAACCCTAATAGGGCTTACTTGTGGCAAATTTACTGTCTTGCCCTTCCATGTGGCTTTACTTTCTTGCACACTTAAACCTAGTTGACAACAATTACAACCCATACAAGGCTGTGGGAACAACAATCTCCCCCTTTGTAATTGTTGGCAACACTCATAACAAAAGCCACTATGCAGTAGTTTCAACTCCCCCTAAATATGCACTCCCCCTTTCTTAACAACTCCCCTTGCACTGTTGCTTTTCTCCCTCTTTGCCAACCAATTACAAATCTGAAAAACTCGCAAAGTGGAGATGGAGGATTCACCTGAACTTCAGGCTTGAGGAGGCATTTACACAGATAGACTCAATCTATACTTTTCAAACAGCTCTGTGGACAGAGGTTTAGTTAGAATATCTGAAATTTGATCTTTAGTGCCAACATACTCCAACTAAATTGTACCCTATTCCATTTTATCTTTGATGAAGTGATACCGGATGTCAATATGCTTGCTCCTCGAATGTTGAACCGGATTCTTGCTAAGATCAATAACACTTTGATTATCACCAAGTACACTCACTGGTAACTTCACTTCAACACCCAAGTCTACCAATTGTCTTAGCATCCATATCACCTGTGTACATGCTGCACAAGCAGCCATATACTCAGCCTCATGTCACGGAGTTAGGCTTTGGACGTGCTAACCCGCGCAACACTTAGACAATCTTGCAAGAGAAGATGCTAAGTAAGCCTTAGAGAGTTTGAGAGAATTAACTTGGAGTCGAGAGAGGGTAAAAAGGGACAAGGAAACCAAAGGCATAAGAGAGAGAGCTTTGCAAAAGAGAAAACTTAAATTCATGGTGTCTTTACAAATGAGAGGAATGGGGTATTTATAGTGGTTCCACCTCCTCAATGTGTGGCTAGGATCCATTAGATCTAATGGTTCCTATTACTCTACGCTTTACAAGAAGATAAGGCACACTTTACAATAATTTCATCCAAAATGTTCTGGCCAAGTCTTTGGGCTACAATCGGGCTAGGCGTTCAACGGGCCTAGTTTGGCAATGCTCGTGACATCCTCCCCCACTTGATCTCGTGACGTCCTCATCACGCCTTCATCCTTGTAACATTAAATGTGGTCAGCAAATTGCCAAAGCAAATCTTTTCGTCCCCAACTAACCTCATGGTTTGTTAGATGTTTCCATTTGACTAAGTACTCGGTGTAGTTAGGAAGTCCCCTTTTTCGTATCACCCTATCAGCAAGGATGCATTCTACTTCCTTGTTGAATTCGGTGATGACGGCAGTTGGTGCACAGTTGGATTCCCCACGGCTCGGATCTTCGGTGTCTTCATGGAAGGTCTTTAGAAGACTTACATGGAAGACATTATGAATTTTGAGTCTTAGGGGAAGTTGGACTTGGTAGGTAGCCTTCCTTACTCGCTTGATTATGGAGAATGGTCCTTCATATCTCCTCACCAAGCCTTTGTGCACTTTGCGTAAGGACTTGAATTGGTTAGGTAGTAATTTTACCATCACCAAGTTTCCATCCGCGTATTCCTTTGGGCGTCGCTTGGCATCGGCCCACTTTTTCATTCGTTTGGCAGCTTTGTCGAGGCAGGCTCTTGTGATGTCTACCTCCTCGTGCCATTCCTTTGCAAATTTGTAGGCAGCAAGGTTGCTTCCCGTGTAGGAAGTGGCAATAGTACTTGGGGTTAAAGGCTGTTGACTCGTGACAATTTCAAATGGACTTTTGCTTGCTGCTTCACTCCTTTGAAGGTTGTAGGAGAATTGGGCAACATCAAGCAACTTTGCCCAATCTCGCTGGTGGGCACTGACGTAATGCTGTAGGTATTGTTCCAACAAAGCATTGATGCACTCAGTTTGGCCATCGCTTTGGGGATGGAAGCTAGTTGAGAAGTTCAAGTCAGTCCCCAACAATTTGAACAAGTCACGCCAGAACTTGCCTGTGAAGCGGGGATCTCTATCGCTTACTATGCTTTTAGGTACTCCCTATAACTTCACCACGTTCCTGAAGAATAGGCGAGCTGTTTCGTCGACTTTGCAATCAACGGGGGCTGGAATGAAGGTGGCGTACTTGCTAAATCGATCAACAATCACCATGATGCATCCAAACCAATCAGACTTAGGTAAGGCCACGATGAAGTCCATTGAGACACTTTCCCAAGGTCTTTCGGCAATTGGTAGTGGCCTAAGTAGACCAGTAGGGCGTTGTTGTTCCACCTTGTCTTGTTGACAAACAAGACAAGTTCGCACATAGGCCTCAACATCATCCTGCATTTGCAGCCAATAATAACTTTGTTGGATGAGGGCAAGGGTTCGTGCCATACTTGGGTGACCAGCCCATAGAGAATCGTGGCACTCCTTGAGAATGTCCCTCTATAAGTTTCCCTACTTAGGAACGAAGACTCGATGGCCAACTGTCATGAGAATCCCATCGTTTAGCCAAAACCGTCGAGTCTTCCCTTCACTAGCCATCCTTAGCAAATTCTTGGGCAAATGGTCTTGTGACATACCTTCCTTGATTCATTCAAGGAAGTCACTCCTTGGTGTGCTGGCGGATAATGATGTTAATTCCGCCTTTCGACTTAGTGCATCGGCAACAACATTAGCCTTACCTGGCTTATATTGAAGCTTGTAGTTGAATTCAGCCAAGAAGTCTTGCCAACAAGCTTGCTTGGGGCTCAACTTCTTTTGTGATTGGAAGTCGCTTGTAGCGACATCGTCGGTCATGATCACAAACTGACTTCCAATCAGATAGTGCCTCCATATGCGTAGGCAATGGATAATGGCAGTCATCTCCTTGTCTTGGACGGTGTACCGCCTCTCCGTATCATTCAATTTGCGACTTTCATAGGCAATGGGATGCCCATCTTGCATCAAGACTCCCCCAATAGCAAAGTCTGATGCATCTGTGTGAACTTTGAAAGCCTTCTCGTAGTTAGGCAGCGCCATGACGGGTTCCTTAGAGATTGAATGCTTCAATCTCTCAAAGGAAGATTGATGTTCCTTCGACCAATGCCATGTGGCGTTCTTCTTGAGTAGATCCGTCAATGGTGTGGCTATGGTAGAATATCCCTTGATAAACCACCGATAATAGTTAACTAGTCCCAAGAATGATCGCAATTCAGGGACTTTTGTTGGAGGCTCCCACTCTTGAATGGCATGGACCTTTGCTCAATCCATCATCAGCTTGCCATCCTTGATCATGTGACCAAGGAAATCCACCTCTTGCTCCGACAAAGAACACTTCTCCTTCTTGACATACAGTTCATTTTCGTGTAAAACTTGAAAGACTTGTCTCAAGTGATCTTTGTGCTCCTCAAGAGTGTTACTGTAGATCACTATGTCATCCAAATACACTACAAGGAATTTGTCAAGGAAAGGATGAAGTACCTTGTTCATTAGCGTGCAGAAGGTAGTAGGGGCGTTGGTGAGACCAAAAGGCATAACTAGGAACTCGAAAGCTCCGTAACGCGTCACGCACGCAGTCTTCAGCTCATCACCAGGTGCTATACGAACTTGATAGTACCCCAACCTTAGGTCCAACTTCGAAAAGTACCTTGCTTTCCCCAATTGATCAAAGAGGTCAGCTATCAATGGAATTGGGTACTTGTTCTTGATAGTTACCTTGTTCAAGGCTCAGTAGTCTATGCACATTCGTAGCAATTCGTCCTTCTTCTTTTGAAATAGGACTGGGGCACTGTAAGGGGCTTTTGATGACTGGATGTAGCCTGAGTCAAGCAAACCTTTAAGTTGCTTCCTCAATTCTGCAAGTTTGGGAGGTGCCATGTGGTAAGGGGCCATGGTAGGAGGTTTGGCACCCGGTTCCAGCTCGATGTGATGATCTACATCTCGCCTAGGAGGAAGTTTCTTAGGCAACTCTGAAGGCATCACATCCTTAAATTCTTCAAGGACGGCTTGAATAGGTTGTGGCAGTGTAGGAGTAGGCTTTGTCACTTCTTCCTCATCCCTTAATTCCCTTATGGTGGCAACGTAACTTTGATCCACCTTGAGACCCCGTTTGAATTGCAAGGCAGAAATCATTGATGCTTTAGATTTCTCCATGCTTTTCAACGGAATCACTCGGATCTTGTGGTTATCGAGAATCACAAGGGAATTTGATGCGGGAACGGGAAAAGCTAAAGCTTTGCAAAAGAAAGCAAGACCCAAAACCATTTTAAAATCATCCATAAAGACAATGGTAAAGTCTAGCATACCTTGCCAATTGCCAATCTTGATGACTACTCCCTCCGCTATCCCATGAATTGGTTTGGCTTCGGAATTGACAGCCTTGATAGTGCCAACTCCCTTGGAAAGTTTGAGGCCTAGACTTTTGGCCTCTTATACGTCCATGAAGTTGTGTGTGGCTCTCGTGTCCAGCATCGCACCCACAACTTTGCCTCTAATGGACGTATCGACATACAATAAGCCTTTCTCCTTGGGGATAGTTGGAGAGAAAAGCTTAGAGAGAGTACCCAAGTGTTGGATAGCTCCCAAATCGGCTTAAGGCTCCTCTTTGGACCTCTCCTTGTTGAGTTCCGCCACAATAGCGTTCATCGCCTTGCGATTAGGGAAATCTTTAACCCAATGTCGTCCGTCGCAAATAAAGCATGGCCTTGGAGGTCCATCGGCTTTTCTTTGAGTTGAACACATACAAGTTATTATCAACCGTTCTTCTTCTGAAATTCAACCTTCTCAAGTACGCATCCAGCCTACTATACCATGCTCTTGGAGCTTGCTTAAGACCATACAAGGCTTTCTTCAACTTACACACATGTGTCTCATCCTCATTGATTTGTACTCCATCGGCTTGTTCAATATACACTTCTTCTTTCAGGAGCCCATTCAAAAAGGTGGATTTCACATCCATCTGATAGACTTTATACCTCTTGTGTGCTGCCAAAGCTAAGAACATTCTGATAGTTTCTAACCTTGCTACTGGTGCAAAAGTTTCATCAACATCTACCCCTTCTATCTAAGTGTAGCCTTTGCAAACCAGCCTAGCCTTGTTCCTCACCACCTTGCCATCTTTATTGTGTTTATTCCTAAACAACCATTTTGTTCCTATGACATTCTTATTAGTGGGTCTTAGAACTAGCTCCTATGTATCATTCTTCTCAATTTGATCTAGCTCCTCATTGATAGCTTTGACTCAGGCTTTGTCTTAAATAGCCTCTTCAACAGATTTAGGCTCAACTTGTGAGAGTAAAGCAGTAGCTCCCACAATTCTTCTTCTTGTTGTAACTCCTGCTGATAGGTCGCCTATGATCTGATCTCCTTGATGAGCATTGGTCTATATTTTCTTTGTAGGCTTCCTTGCACTGTCTTAGTTGCAAGAGGATTTCTTTCTTCATCTTTAGACTCAATCTTCTTCGAGTCTGAACTTACTTCTTGTTCCTTTTCTTCAGGTTGGTCTGCTTCTTCATCTACATTGAAGTCATCTTCTTCATTGTCCTCAGCTTCTCCATTCTGCATTGTTTTCTAGTTCTCATCTATTCTCACATCATTGGACATGATAACTTTTCCCAGCTTATGCAAAAAAACTTTGTAACCTTTTGTCTTTGCTGAGTATCCCACAAAGATGCCTTCATCAAACCTAGCATTGAATTTTCCCAAGTTTGGCTCCTTGTTCTTCACAAAACATGGGCTGCCAAAGTTTTTGAGATACTTGGCTGTTGTCTTTTTCCCACTTCATAGCTCATATGGACTCTTATCAGTATTGGGCCTTAGTAATACTCTGTTTAGTAGATGCACGGTTGTAAATGTTGCTTCTATCCAAAATCTTGTGTAAAGCTTGGATTCCAGCAGTAGAGTTCTCGCCATTTCGACCACAACTCTATTTTTCCTCTCTTCCACCCTATTCTGTTGAGGCGTTCTTGCTACTGCCATTTGGTGACAAATTCCATGCTTCTCAAGGTAATCTTCAAAAGCTTTATTTGTAAATTTAGTGCCTTGATCTGACCTCAATACTTTGATCTTCCTTCCACTCTCATTTTCAACCAATCTTCTGTATCTCTTAAAGCAATTCAGAACTTCTGACTTGTGTTTGAGGTGCATGATGCAGGTCCTTCTCGAATAATCATCAACAAACAAGATGAAGTACCTCTCACCATTCAACCCTTTTGTTCTCATCGGCCCACACAAATCAGTATGCACAATGTCAAGCACTGCTTCAAAACTGAACTCTTTGGTCTTATACTGCTTTCTGACATGTTTTCCTTTAGAGCATGCTGAGCAAAAATACTCTCTCTCTCTATTGAGGTCGAGAATGTCTTTAATTGCATGAGTAGTGGTTAGCTTCCTCATGTTCTTCTGTGATAAGTGTCCCAACCTCCTATGCCAGAGTTGATTTTCTTCTTCTTTGGTGAGTAAACAACTGTGAAGTTCCCGATTTCTCCCTAAGATCTACTAGTTTGTGATACTGAGAGGGGGGGTGAATCAGTATCATTAGAAATCGCAATTCACAAGTAAGTGAACAACTTCAACCTCTTCTTAAAAGTGAACTCTTTCTCAGACTCAACTAAGGTAGATCTATTGCTACCTAGTAATCATAATAGTCCCCAAAGTCACCTTTTAAACACCTTGCCTAATAGACAATTCAGATGTTCTTGTTTAGGTCTTCATTAGGTTAGGGGTTGGTTGATACTTTAGTTGCGTTCACAACTCAATTCAAAGCACAAAACGTAAAGCAAATTAAGGACACACGAGATTTACGTGGTTCCGTAAACGTGACGTACATCCACGGTGGTAGGGACTCTCCCTTACTGAGACTTTCCACTATACTTAAGAATTCTAGTTACAATGGATGTCTTAATCCTCTGCTCCTTTCACTATTGCAATTACTAAGCAAGTACAATACAAAGAGTGTTACTTATTGTGTCTACTCTTCTTCTAGCTTGTCTTGCCTTTATTGAATTGAAAGGCTGCTCCATTGACGCTTAGAAGTTCACTGCAACGCTCTCTAACCTCTCTTGAAGAAATCTGGAAATACGTTGAGTTCTTTTCGATGCTTTGTCGAAGTTCTTCTCTATGTTGTATCACACAACTCCTGCTTACATCATCTCATGGTCTCACCCGTCTCCTTGCCCCACGATCTCACGGCTCGCCTCACGTATGTTTCTAGTTTACCCTTGTTCGTTTCACACCTCTTTTGGCCGTATCAGATTTTTTTTCCCCTTTTCTGCCGGTCACTGTTCATCGGCCGTCCACCCCTATCCATTTCTGGTTTTCTTTTGACCAGTGGTCTGTTTTTCTTCGTTCAACCCCCAAATTTGATTTTCGGCCATCTTAGTTTTCTGTCGATCGTCCACTCTATTTTGCTATCGACCCATTTCTCTCTCTTGCCGTGTTGTGCTTTCTCTCTCACCGTTCAGTCGTGTCAACCCGTTTCCTATTTCATGATCTCACTCTTCATTCGTCTCACTCTCTCGATTCTGTCGACCTTCTGTCTTTGGCCATCGAGTTTCTTTCTCCTTCTGCTGGTCTGCTCCGATTTTGCTATATTTGATTTTTCTCTCTCTTCCAACGGCTTTGCCGTTTTGCTCTTCCGATCTTCCGTCCAGTCGTCCAGCCCCTTCAACTGTCTCCTCTTTTCTCTATTTTTGCTGACCTCTCCTTTTTTCCAACCACGGGTTCATTTTCTCTCTTTTTTCGACGACGGCTACTGTTCACTCGACAGCTTCTTTCAACGGCTACATTGTTCATTACAACTACTTCTTTTCTATTTGGCCGTCCCCTGTTCTGTCGTTCACTTGTCGTCGGTATGCTTTGGCCGTATGTTGTGTTTTTCTATTTTCTCTATTTAGCCGTCCACAAAATTTTGTGTTTTGCTGTGTATTTAATTGTGTTGGCCTTTCCCTAATTTTGTCTTCCAAGGTCTTTATATACTCTCTTCCATGAAACCATACAAGGCTGTGGGAACAACAAGCTGCTTGTCTTGTCCTCATCAATCACATATAAATTTCTAGCTGTTCTCTTCCCGGCTGCAATAGTATTGCCTTCTTTACTCTTTACTTGGCAACCTGTTTTTGTGAATATCACTTTGTGGTTGTTGTTGCATAGTTGGCTGACAGATGCTAGATTATATTTGAGTCCTTCAACGTGTAGAACATCTTTCAGCTTTCCTTTTCCAATATTCACTAACCCCTGCCCATTGATGTTGAGTGAATCATCATTACCAAACTTGACTTTGTCTTCTCTTGACTTGTTTAGCTTTGACAATTTACTCTTGTCTCCCATCATGTGTGAAGTGCATCCACTGTCAAGGATCCATTGCTTATCCTTGTAGTCAGCCTTTAGTGCAATTTCAGCTATATTAGCCACCTCCCTTTTTGCTCTATATTCCTTCTTTTGAACTAGCTTGAAGATAGCTTTCTCCTTTTTCTCAGCTTTGACTGCACCACTTGTTTTCACTGTGCCATTGAGTGCCTTCTCTTGCTCAGGGAGAAGTGTCATGCATCTCTTGGCATTATGGCCATCTTGCTCGCACCTTTCACACTGTTCCAAGTCTGCTAATATAGCAAACTGGTTCTTTGAAGCTACTGGTTTGGGCTTCCACCAACAATCCTCGTCAGTGTGTCCTTGCCTTTTACAGTATGTGCAAGAACTCACGATAGGTGTTCTCCTCTAAGTTTTGTATTGTCTCCCCCTGTATGTAGCATCGGATCTTCTCAAGTTGGAGAAATATACTGGCCTTTTCCACTAGCAATTACTCGCCTTATAACCCCAAACTCCACAATAAAGACAATGACCTTGAAACTGCCTCTTCTTGGGTCTAATCACAGCTTGTTTTCTTTTGTTCATTACTTGTTATGTAGGCAACATAGCTGGCTTCTTTGCTTGTGTGACTTTCATTTCAGTCACCTTCTTCTCCTTCTTTTGTTCAGCCGTAGCCCTCTACTGGCTGACTTTCTTTTCTTCCTTCATGTTTGCCACCCTAGCTTGCTTCTTCAGATCTTTTTTATTCTTAGCTATCTTCTTTTGAGTCACAACCTTCTCTTTCAACTTCTGTGGCACATTCTTATTTTCTTTAGCCAATGCAACCTCAGATTGCTGCACTTTCTCTACATTCTTCTCTCCTTTTGTAGAACTTGTTTCTCCTATCATTTCAAGCTTCTGTAAGTTCTCTTTGCTACTTTTGAGTTGTTGCTGAAGTCTCAGCAACTCTCTCTCCATTTCTTCAATTTTTGAAGCCCTTGAGCCAAGCTCTACTGTAAGGTCTTCACATATTTTGATATGTTCTTCAAATCTTCTCTTCAAGTCAATATGTTCAGCCCTTATTTCATCCTTTTGACTTTCAGCTTCCTTAGACTTTGCTTCAACTTGTTTTATGTGAGCCTCCAACCATTTTATGGTTCTGCCCCTTCTTATTATCTCCTTTGAAGCTGCTTCCAACTCAGTTTCAAGATCTGGTTCTTTTTCATCAACCTCCTCTTCCTCTTTAGAAGTTGAACTACCACCTTGAGCTGATGCCATAAAAGCCTGCTCATTTGATGATTCTTCATCTTCCTCCTTATCAGCTTCTTTTATCTGACTCACATAACTCTTGAATGAGCCTCTCTTCTTCTTCTATGGGTTGGTAATCTTCTTGCTGGACTTCTTTGATTTGAACGATGATCTTCTCTCTCTTGAATTCTGCTCATCATCACCATCCTTATCTTTATCATCAAGTTTCACTTTGCACTGAGAAGCAAAGTGTCCAGTCTGCCCACAACAATAACATCTCAAGGACAACTGTCCTTTTCCCTTCTTGGACCCCCTTTTGAATTTCCTTGTGAAGTAAGCCAATACTTCACCTTCACTTTCTTCCGCATCATCATCATCATCATCCTCACTGGATGATTCTTCCTCTTTTTTTATCTTCAAGTGTTTCATAGCTTTGAAAGCTGCCTCCTTTGATACCTTTGACATTAAGGAGCTCTCAGTTGACTTTATTCTCATCTCATATGCAATGAGATTGCATTGGAGATCATGCAGAGACATAGAATTGAGATCTTTACTCTCCTTTATGGCTGCTACCTTTGAGGCAAACCTCTCAAGTAGAATTCTCAGAATTTTCTTCACAATCGATGAGTCCTTCTTGTTCTTCCCATGACTTCTTAGGTCATTTACAGCGTCAATAACCCTGGTGAAGAACTCTTGAACTGTCTCATTCTTCTGTATTATAAGAGATTCATATCTCTCCTTGAACACTTGAAGCTTAGCCTCCTTCATTCTGCCATCACCTTTATAGGCTTTCTGCAATCTGTCCCACATCTCCTTGGCAGATTTGCAGTCTATAACTTTAGCATATTCAGCATCTGTCAATGCTGAAATGACGACATTTGAGGCCTTCCCATTTATCTTAAACTACCTTAACTCCTCTGGGGTTGGGTCTTTACCTTTTTCCGGAGCCACAAAACCCTCTTGTATGCATTTCACCACGTTTATGCCCATGGTTGCAAATACCACTTGCATTCTTGCTCTCCACATATGGTAGTTGGTTCCGTTGAAGATTGGAACCTTCTTGTTGTAAGTAGTGCTAGTGCTGGTACCGGCATCCATTTCTCAGTATGCTGAACAAGCTAAAACTTCTGAAACCCTTCAAACTAGTACACCGAGCTGTTAAGCTTCAAACTGGTGAACCTGTGCTCTGATACCAATTGAAGTTCCAGACTTTACCCTAGGATCTACTAGTTTGTGATACTAAGAGGGGGGGTGAATCAGTATCACCACAATTCATAGATATGTGTACAACTTCAACCTCTTCTTAAAAGCGAACTCTTTCATAGATTCGACTAAGGTAGATCTATTGCTACCTACTAATCACAATAGTCCCCAAAGTCACCTTTCAGACACCTTGCCTAATAGACAATACGAATGTTCTTGTTTAGGTCTTCTTTTAGGTTATGGGTTGGCTAATACTTTAGCTGCATTCACAACTCAATTCAAAACACAGAACATAAAGCAAATTAAGGACACACGAGATTTACATGGTTCCTTCAACGTGACGTACATCCACAGTGGTAAGGACTCTCCCTTACCAAGACTATGCACTATACTTGAGAATTCCAATTATAATGGATGTCTTAATCCTCTGCTCCTTTCACTATTGCAATTACTTAGCAAGTACAATACAAAGAGTGTCAATTACTATGTTTACCCTTCTTCTAGCTTGTCTTGCCTCTGTTGAATTGAATGGCTGCTTCATTGCCACTTAGAAGTTCACCACAACGCTCTCTAACCTCTCTTGAAGAAATCTGGAAATACATTGAGTTCTTTCCGATGCTTCGCCGAATTCTTCTCTAGGTTGTCTCACACAGCTCCTGCTTTCACCGTCTCACAGTCTCACTTGTCTCCTTGTCTCACGGCTCGCCTCACATTTCTGGTTTGCCATTCCTTGTCTCACGGCCTGCCTCACGTTTTTGGTTTGGTGTTACGCGTCTCATGCATGTTTCTGGTTTGCACCCTTTGCTGGTCACACACCTCACCACCGTTTCTGGTTTGCACTTGTCCGTTTCACATCTCTGGACAACTTTGTTTGCTCTCCCAATGGTCTCCTCTTTCAAGGTTTCTCCTCTCTTCCCTTAGGACGGTGTGCTGTCTCCTCTCTTACCAATGGTGCATTTGCCTCTCCTCTTACCGTGAGTCACACGTTTTGGTCTCACGTTTCAGCTTTGTTGGTCTCCCATTTCAGCTTCTCTGGTCTCTTCAGCTTTGTTGGTCTCCCGTTTTAGGTATCACGGCTTGGTCACCAATTTCTGGTCACCCATTTCTGGTCTCCTATTTTTGATCAGTCACACTGTTCTCTTAACATGCTCTCCTTTTGACATTCTGCTCTCTTGTTATTTTGCTCTCTTGTCGTTCTACTCTCCTGCCATTCTCTCCTTTTGCCATTTTGCTCTCTTGCCGTTCTGCTCTCTTACCGTGTTGTCTTCTTGCCGTCTGGCCCTTTATTTTGTTGTATCGTTTTCCTCTCCTTTCCAACCAATCGTCGGGTTTTTCCTCTCCTTCCCCTGTTCTACTGTCAGCTCACTCTTTCTCCATATTAGGTTTTCTCTCTCCTTCCCCTGTTCTGCCGTGCTGGTTTTGCCGTGCTGGTTTTGCCATGCTGGTTTTCTCTCTTCCAACGACTTTTCTCTCTCTTCCACCTCTTTGCCGTTTTTCTCTTTCGGGCATTTCTCTCTCTAGGTTTTGGCCGTCTCCACTCTTCCAACGTTTTGTGGTTTCTGTTTGCACTAGGTTTTGGCTTAATTGTGTGTTTGGTTGGCCGGTTGCTCTCTTTTGTGTTTGGACGGTGTCTTTGTGTTTTGGCCGGCTACTCTCTTTGCTTGCACGGTTTCTCTTTTCTTTTGCAGGTAGTGTTCTTCCGTGTAGGGTTTGGTGTTTTGGTTTTCTCTTTCTTGTGTTTTCCGAATGGTTTGCTTTAGACGTCTTTTTGTTTGGCCATCTCTTTCCTCATGTTTTCTCTCTTTGGTCGGCTGGTTGTCTAGGTTTGTTGTCCGTTTTGCTTAATTGCCGACTTGTCTCCATTTGTTGTCATCTAATGGCCTTTATATACTCCTCCATGAAACCCTAATAGGGCTTACTTGCGGTGAATTTACGGTCTTGCCCTTCCATGTGGCTTCACTTTCTTGCATACTTAAACCTAGTTGACCACAATTACAACCTATACAAGGCTGTGGGAACAACAAGAATAGTCCTAGAATCTTTTAGAGCACCCTTTTTGTCATGTATATCCATGATTAAGCCATGTAAATCCTCTTTCATCCACGTCGTTCTTTCCCTTATTATTGGACCACTGAATTCTCATAAAAGATCATAGGTATACTTGCTTTGTTGTACTTGATTAGAGCTTTGTGCTCTATCATTAGGTGTATTTAAGATCATAATTGCTTTGACATTATTTACCTTTAAATTAATTTTAGGCAAACTCATAGCAAAAGCAATGAAAACTACGGATTTCATAAAAAACACACACTATTTAGGATAAAAAAGATCTTAGGGTAGGTCACCTTATAGGTTCTTTTTGCAAGCCTAAATGAACCCAAGATGTTAAGCCTTTTTACATGTATATTTGGCCTTAAATGAAAATCAATCTACCGAAAACAAAAAGCAAAATGGGTTTTTCATAAAAATCAATCTCCTTAGTTTGGACATAAAACTTGGACTTATATCATAAGCTTCAAGTATTGTTTTTAATGTTCAAAGCCTTGTTCATCATATTGCACATAAAGATATGTGATTATTCTTGGTCTAGATTTGGAAACATCTAGAATAGTCCTAGAATCTTTTAGAGCACCCTTTTTGTCATGTATATCCATGATTAAGCCCTGTAAATCCTCTTTCATCCACTTTGTTCTTGCCCTTCTTATTGTACCACTAATTTCTTGTAAAAAAACATAGGTATACTCGCTTTGTTGTACATGATTAGCACTTTGTTCTCCATCATTAGGTGTACTTTAAATCATAATTACTTTGATATTATTTTTCTCTAAATTAATTCCAGGCATACTCACAACAAAACCAATGAAAACTATAGATTTCATAGAAAACACACACTATTTAAGATAAAAGGGATCTTAGGGCAGGTCACCTACAGGGTTCTTTTTGCAAGCCTAAATGAACCCAAAATGTTGAGCCTTTCTACTTGTATCTTTGGCCTTAAATGAAAATCAATCTACCGACAACCAAAAAATAATGGGCTTTTCATACAACTCAGAAAGGAGGTCAAGCCTTTCTTTGGATTAGACATAAAACATGGACTTATATCATATTGCACATAAAGATATGTGATTATTCTTGGTCTAGCATTGGAAACGTCTAGAATAGTCCTAAAATCTTTTAGAGCACCCTTTTTGTCATGTATATCCATGATTAAGCCTTGTCAATCCTCTTTCAACCACTTTGTTCTTGCCCTTGTCTTTGGACGACTAATTTCTCGTAAAAGATCATAGCTATACTTGCTTTGTTGTACTTGATTAGCGCTTTGTTCTCCATCATTAGGTGTAATTTAGATCATAATCGCTTTGACATAATTTTTCTCTAAATTAATTCCAGGCAAACAAACCACAAAACCAATGAAAACTATGGATTTCATAGAAAACACACACTATTTAAGATAAAAGGGTTCTTAGTGTAGGTCACCAAATGGGTTCTTTTTGCAAGCCCAAATGAACCCAAAATGTTGAGCCTTTTTCCTTGTACATTTGGCCTTAAATGAAAATCAATCAACCCAAAACAAGAAAAAAATGGGCTTTTCATACAACTCACAAAGTAGATCAACCCTTTCCTTGGATTGGACATAAAACTTGGACTTATATTATGATCTTCGAGTATTGTTCTTCAAGTTCAAAGCCTTGTTCATCATATTGCACATAAAGATGAGTGATTATCCTTGGTGTAGCATTGCAAAACATCTAAAATAGTCCTAGAATCTTTTAGAGCACCCTTTTTGTCATGTATATCCATAATTAAGGCTTGTAAATCCTCTTTCATTCACTTTGTTCTTGCCTTTGTTATTAGTCCACTAATTTCTCGTAAAAGAGCATAGGTATACTTGCTTTGTTGTACTTGATTAGCTCATTGTTCTACATCACTAGGTGTACTTTAAATCATAATTGCTTTGACATTATTTTTCTCTAAATTAATTTCAGGTAAACTCACAACAAAAGCAATGAAAACTATGGATTTCATAGAAAGCACACACTATTTAGATAAAAGGGATCTTCGGGCTGGTCACCTTTGGTTGTTGTCCAAACGTGTCTTCTCCTTTGTAGGTGGTGGTTTGCTGTTTGCTCCCTTGTGTTTGCCGAGTGGTTTGCTTTGGACATCTTTTTGTTTGGCCGTCTCCTTCCTCACGTTTTCTCTCTTTGGTCGGCTGGTTGTCTAGGTTTGCTATCCATTTTGCTCAATTGCCGACTTTCTCTCTCTCTTCGTCCACCCCTCTTGGGCCGTTCCTGGGTTTTCTCTTCTTTTTTTTTTGTCCTCTCTTCTATGGCCATCTCTTCTTTTCTCTATTTTTGCTGACAGGTCTGTTTTTGCTCTTCCGTATTGTTCTGCCGTCGCCCCCCTTTGCTGTCCATTTCTCTCTCTTTGGTTGTAAAGTAATTCCAGGAAAACTCAGAACAAAACCAATGAAAACTACGAATTTTAGAGAAAACACACACTATTTAAGATAAAAGGGATCTTAGGGCAGCTCACCAAGTATACAACTCAGAAAGTAGATCAAGTCATTCCTTGGATTGAACATAAAACTTGGACTTATATCATGAGCTTCAAGTATTGTTCTTCAACTTCAAAGCCTTGTTTATCATATTATACATAAAGATAAGTGATTATCCATGGTGTATCATTGGAAACATTTAGAATAGTCATAAAATCTTTTAGGGCACCCTTTTTGTCATGTATATCCATGATTAAGCCTTGTAAATCCTCTTTTATCCACTTTGTTCTTACAGTTGTTATTAGACCACCAATTTCTCCATCATTAGGTGTACTTTAGGCCATAATTGCTTTGAAATTATATTTCTCTAAATTAATTCCAAGCAAACTCACAACAAAACCAATGAAGAGTACAGATTTCATAGAAAACACACACTATTTATGATAAATGGGATCTTAGGGCAGGCACCTAGTAGATTCTTTTTGCAAGTGCAAAAGAACCCAAAACATTGAGCCATTTTACATGTACATTTGGCTTTAACTGAAAATCAATCAACCCAAAACAAAAAACAATGGGCTCTTTATACAACTCAGAAAGTAGATCAACCCATTCCTTGCATTAGACATAAAACTTGGACTTATATCCTGAGCTTCAAGTATTCTTCCTCATGTTCAATGCCTTGTTCATCATATTGCACATAAACATAAGTGATTATCTTTCGTGTAGCATTGGAAACGTCTAGAATAGTCCTAGAATCTTTTAGAGCACCGTTTTGATCATGTATATCCACGATTAAGCCTTGCAAATTCTCTTTCATCCACTTAGTTCTTGCACTTGTTATTGGACCACTGATTTCTCGTAAAAGATCATAGGTATACTTGCTTTGTTGTACTTGGTTAGTACTTTGTTCTCTGTCATTAGGTGTACTTTAGATCATAATTGCTTTGACATTGTTTTTCTTAAAATTAATTCTAGGAAAACTCAAAACAAAACCAATAAAAGCTACAAATTTCATAGAAAACACACACTATTTTAGATAAAAGGATCTTAGGGTAACTCACTTTGTAGGTTATTTTTACAAGCACAAATGAACCCAAGACATTGAGCCTTTTTACATGTACATTTGGCCTTACTTGAAAATCTATCTACCCAAAACAAAAAATAAATGGGCTTTTTATACAACTCAGAAAGTATATCAAGTCCTTCCTTGGATTGGACATAAAACTTGGACTTATATCATGAGCTTCAAATATTGTTCTTTAACTTCAAAGCCTTGTTCATCATATTGCATATAAAGTTAAGTGATTATCCTTGGTGTAGCATTGGAAACGACTAGAATAGTCCTCAAATCTTTTAGGGCACCCTTTTTGTCATGTATATCCATGATTAAGCCTTGTAAATCCTCTTTTATCCACTTTGTTCTTATAGTTGTTATTAGACCACCGATTTCTCATAAAAGAACATAGGTATACTTACTTTCTTGTACTTGATTAGAACTTTGTTCTCCATCATTAGGTGTACTTTAGACCATAATTGCTTTGACATTATTTTTCTCTAAATTAATTACGGGCAAACTCACAACAAAACCAATGAAGAGTACGGATTTCATAGAAAACACACACTATTTACGATAAATGGGATCATAGGGCAGGCACTTAGTAGGTTCTTCTTGCAAGTGCAACTAAACCCAAAATGCTGAGCCATTTTACATGTACATTTGGCCTTAACTGAAAATCAATCAACCCAAAACAAAAAGAAAAAAAAGGCTTTTAATACAACTCAAAAAGTAAATCAACCCATTCCTTGCATTGGACATAAAACTTGGATTTATATCATGAGCTTCAAGTATTGTTCCTCATGTTCAAATCCTTGTTCATCATATTGCACATAAACATAAGTGATTATCCTTCGTGTAGCATTGGAAACGTCAAGAATAGTCCTAGAATCTTTTAGAGCACCATTTTTGTCATGTATATCCATGATTAAGCCTTGTAAATTCTCTTTCATCCACTTTGTTCTTGCACTTGTTATTGGATCACCGATTTCTCGTAAAAGATCATAGGTATACTTGCTTTGTTGTACTTTGTTAGTGCTTTGTTCTCCGTCATTAGGTGTACTTTAGATCATAATTGCTTTCACATTATTTTTCTCTAAATTAATTCTAGGAAAACTCAGAACAAAACCAATGAAAATTACGAATTTCATAGAAAAAACACACTATTTATGATAAAAGGGATCTAAGAGCAGCTCACTTAGTAGGTACATTTTACAAGCGCAAATGAACCCAAAACGTTGAGCCTTTTTACATGTACATTTGGCCTCAATTGAAAATCAATCAACACAAAACAAAAAAAAAAGGGCTTTTTATATAACTTAAAAAGTAGATCTACTCATTCCTTACATTGGACATAAAACTTAGGCTTATATCATGAGCTTCAAGTATTGTTCCTCATGTTCAAATGCTTGTTCATCATATTACACATAAACATAAGTAATTATCCTGCGTGTAGCATTGGAAACATTTATAATAGTCCTAGAATCTTTTAGAGCACTGTTTTTGTCATGTATAACCATGATTAAGCCTTATAAATTCTCTTTCATCCACTTTGTTCTTGCACTTGTTATTGGACCACCGATTTCTCGTAAAAGATCATAGGTATACTTGCTTTCTTGTATTTGGTTAGGGCTTTGTTCTCTATCATTAGGTGTACTTTAGATCATAATTGCTTTGACATTATTTTTCTCTAAATTAATTCTGGGAAAACTCTGAGCAAAACCAATGGAAACTACAAATTTCATAGAAAACACATGTTATTTTAGATAAAAGGGATCTTAGGGCAACTCACTTAGTGGGTTATTTTTCAAAGCACAATTGGATCCAAAACGTTAAGCCATTTTACATGTACATTTGGCCGTAACTAAAAATCTATCTACCCAAATAAAAAAAAATGGGCTTTTTATTCAACTCAGAAAGTAGATCAAGTCATTCTATGCATTGGACATAAAACTTGGACTAACATCATGAGCTTTAAGTATTGTTCTTCAACTTCAAAGCCTTGTTCATCATATTGCACATAACGATAAGTGATTATCCTTGGTGTAGCATTAGAAACATCTAGAATAGTCCACAAATCTTTTAGGGCACCCTTTTTGTCATGTATATCCATGATTAAGCCTTGTAAATCCTCTGAAGTTCCCAACTTCTCCCTAGGATCTACTAGTTTGTGATATTGAGAAGGGGGGTGAATCAGTATCACCACAATTCACAATTCGCAGGTAAGTGAACAACTTCAACCTTTTCTTAAAAGCAAACTCTTTCTCAGACTCGACTAAGGTAGATCTATTACTACCTACTAATCACAATAGTCCCCAAAGTCACCTTTCAAACACCTTACCTAATAGACAATTCGGATGTTCTTGTTTAGGTCTTCGTTAGGTTATGGGTTGGCTGATACTTTAGCTGCGTTCACAACTTAATTCAAAATACAGAATGTAAAGCAAATTAAGGACACATGAGATTTACATGGTTCCATCAACGTGACGTACATCCACGGTAGAAGGCTGTTGTTCCCACAGCCTTATATGGGTTGTAATTGTTGTTAACTAGGTTTAAGTGTGCAAGAAAGTAAAGCCACATGGAAGGGCAAGAAAATAAAGTCACATGGAAGGGTAAGAAGGTAAATCCATATGGAAAGGCAAGAACATAAATTCGCCACGTAAGCCCTGGAGGGGCAAGAACATAAATCCGTCGTGTAAGCCCTATTAAGGTTTCATGGAAGAGAGACGAGTAAGACCGTGAGACGGTGAAAGCAGGAGTTGTGTGATACAACGTAGAGAAGAACTTCAGCAAAGCATCAGAAAGAACTCAACGTATTTCCAGATTTCTTCAAGAGAGGTTAGAAAGCATTGCGGTGAACTTCTAAGCGGCAGTGGAGCAGCCTTTCAATTCAACAGAGGCAAGACAAGCTAGAAGAAGGGTAGACATAGTAAGTGACACTCTTTGTATTGTACTTGCTTAGTAATTGCAATATTGAAAGGAGCAGAGAATTAAGACATCCATTGTAACTGGAATTCTCAAGTGTAGTGGATAGTCTTGGTAAAGGAGAGTCCCTACCACCGTGGATGTACGTCACGTTGACGGAACCACGTAAATCTCATGTCCTTAATTTGCTTTACGTTCTATGCTTTGAATTGAGTTGTGAACACAGCTAAAGTATCAACTAACCCATAACCTAATGAAGACCTAAACAAGAACATCCGAATTGTCTATTGGGCAAGGTGTCTAAAAGGTGACTTTGGAGACTATTGTGATTAGTAGGTAGCAATAGATCTACCTTAGTTGAGTCTGAGAAAGAGTTCGCTTTTAAGAAGAGGTTGAAGTTGTTCACTTACCTGGGAATTACGAATTGTGGTGATACTGATTCACCCTCCCTCTCAGTATCACAAACTAGTAGATCCTAGGGAGAAGTCGGGAACTTCAATTAGTATCAGAGCACAGGTTCACCAATTTGAAGCTTAACAGCTTTGTGTACTAGTTTGAAGGAATCTATAAGTTTGACTTGTTCAGCATACTGAGAAATCGAAGCCGGTACTAACACTAGCACCACTTACAACAAGAAGGTTCCAATCTTCAACGGAACCAACTACCATATGTGGAGGGCAAGAATGCAAGTGGTATTTGCAACCATGGGCATGAACGTGATGAAATGCGTACAAGAGGGTTTGTGGCTCCGAAAGAAGGTAAAGACCCAACCCCAGAGGACACCAAACCAAAGAGAACACCAAACCCTACACCGAAGAACACCACCGAACGAATCGAGTGAACAGGAGCCGTCGTGAACAGTAACCTCGTGAACAGTGCGTCGAGTGAACAGTAACCGCACAGTGAAGCCGTCGTCGGAGATCAGAGAGAAACGGATATAATGGCGAGACGATCGGTGAGGAGAGTGGGCGGCCGAAACAATTGAGCAGCCGTTGACAGAAAGGAGAAGAAAACGCAGCCATCAACGGTCGGCAATATTGAGCATTCAGAAAACCTAGACAACCGACCAACCAAAGAAAACACCAAAAGAACACCACCGGTGAGGACGAAGAGAGTAAACAATGCAGCCGACGAACGAATCGAGTGAACAGTAACCTCGTGAACAGTACCACCGTGAACAGTTGCGTCAAGAGAGAGAAAACGTCGCCGTTCGGCGAGGGAACGACGTGGCAAGAGAGAGAAACGAGACTAGATCGGGAACAGAGACCAGATCCGAGCTGGAATGGGTGAGACGAGACCAGATCGGTAACGGGTGAGAGAGATCCGGCGACTAGACGTGGGAAGAGAGAGAAACCGACGGTGAACGGAAAAGCGAACCAAGAGAGAGAAAATGCAGACGACGGACGAGAGAGAGAAAACGCAGATCGGAAAAGGAGAGAAACTCGTGAGGAATGGCACACCACCGGTACACCAACGGTCGGTGAGGAGACGACACGGTTGGACGGGGTGGACGGCAAAGACCTATACGGCCAGATCGGAAGGAGAGAGAAACCCGACGGCCAAACTGGAGCAGAGCGGCGGGAAGAGAGAGAAACCCTTGGGTGAACAGAAAAGTGAAATCCGGTGAAGAGAGAGAAATCCAGTGAAGAGAGAGAAATCTGGCGAAGAGAGAGAAATTCGGCGGTAGGAGAGAGAAATTCGGCTGGACAGTAGGAGAGAGAGAAACGAACAGGCGAGCTGTGAGACAGTGAGATCATGAGACAAAGAGACGGGTGAGACCATAAGACAGTGAAAGCAGGAATTGTGTGAAACAATGTAGAAATTCGGCGAAGCATTGAACTCAACGTATTTCCAGACTTCTTCAAGAGAGGTTAGAGAGCGTTGCGGTGAACTTCTAAGCGGCAGTGGAGCAGCCTTTCAATTCAACAGAGGCAAGACAAGCTAGAAGAAGGGTAGACACAGTAAGTGACACTCTTTGTATTGTACTTGCTTAATAATTGCAATAGTGAAAGGAGCAGAGAATTAAAGACATCCATTGTAACCTAAATTCTCAAGTATAGTGGATAGTCTCAGTAAGGGAGAGTCCCTACCACCGTGGATGTACATTACGTTGACGGAACCACGTAAATCTCGTGTGTCCTTAATTTTCTTTACATTCTGTGCTTTGAATTGAGTTGTGAACGCAGCTAAAGTATCAGCCAACCCATAACTTAACGAAGGCCTAAACAAGAACATCTGTATTGTCTATTAGGTAAGGTGTCTGAAAGGTGACTTTGGGGACTATTGTGATTAGTAGATCCTAGTAGATCCTAGGGAGAAGTCGGGAACTTCAATTGGTATGAGAGCACTGGTTCACCAGTTTGAAGCTTAATAGCTTGGTGTACTAGTTTGAAGGGATCTAAAAGTTTGACTTGTTCAGCATACTGAGAAATGGAAGCCGGTACCAACACTAGCACTACTTACAGCAAGAAGGTTCCAATCTTCAATGGAACCAACTACCACATGTGGAGAGCGAGAATGCAAGTGGTATTCGCAACCATGGGCATGAATGTGGTGAAATGCGTACAAGAGGGTTTTGTAGCTCCGGAAGACAGGAAAAACCCAACTCTAGAGGAATTAAGGCAGTTTGTGATAAATAGGAAGGCCTCAAACGTCATCATTTCATCATTAATAGATGCTGAGTATGCTAAAGTTATGGACCGCAAATCTGCCAAGGAGATATGGGACAGATTGCAGAAAATCTATGAAGGTGATGGCAGAATGAAGGAGGCTAAACTTCAAGTGTTCAAGGAGAGATATGAATCTCTCAGACTGCAGAAAAATGAGACAGTCCAAGAGTTCTTCACCAGGGTTATTGATGCTGTGAACGACCTAAGAAGTCATGGGAAAAATAAGAAGGACTTATTTGTTGTGAAGAAAATTCTGAGAATTCTGCCTGAGAGGTTTGCCTCAAAGGTAGCAGCTATAGAGGAGAGTAGAGATCTCAATTCTATGTCTCTACATGATCTCCAGTGCAATCTCATTTCCTATAAGATGAGGATAAAGTCAGCTGAAAACTCTGCAACAACAAAGGTATCACAGGAGGCAGCTTCCAAAGCTATAAAGCACTTGAAGATAAAAGAAGAGAAAGAATCATTCAGTGAGGAGGATGATGATGATGATAATGAGGAAGAAAGTGAAGGTCAAGTATTGGGCTACTTCATAAGGAAATTCAAAAAGGGGTCTAAGAAGGGAAAAGGACAACTGGCCTTGAGATGTTATCGTTGTGGGAAGACTGGACACTTTGCTTCTAAGTGCAAAGTGAAGCTTGATGATGAAGATGAGGATGATGATGAGCCGAATTCAAGATGGAGAAGATCATCATTCAAATCAAAGAAGTCCAGTAAAAAGACTGCCAACCCACAGAGGAAGAAGAGAGACTCATTTAAGAGTTATATGAGTTAGACAAAAGAAGCTGATGAAGAGGAAGATGAAGAATCATTAGATGAGCATACCTTTATGGCATCAGCTAAAGGTGATAGTTCAACCTCTGAAGAGGAAGAGGAGGTTGATGAAGAAGAACTAGATCTTGAAGCTGAGTTGCAAGCAGCTTCAAAGGAGATAGTCAGAAGGGGCAGAACCATAAGAAGGTTGGAGGCCCATATAAAACAAGTTGAAGCTAAGTCTGAGGAAGTTGAAAGTCAAAAGGATCAAATAAGGGCTGAGCATATTGACTTAAAGAGAAGATTTGAAGAACAAATCAAGACATGTGAAGACCTTACAATGGAGCTTGGTTCAAGGGCTTCAAAAATTGAAGGAATGGAGAAAGAGTTGCTGAGACTCCAGCAACAACTCAAAAGTAGTGAAGAGAATTTGCAGAAGCTTGAAATGATAGGAGAAACAAGTTATGCAAAAGGAAAGAAGAATGTAGAGAAAGTGCAGCAATCTAAGGCTGCATTGGCTAAAGAAAATAAGAATATGCCACAAAACTTAAAAGAGAAGGTTGTGACTCAGGAGAAGATAGCGGAGAATAAAGAAGATCTGAAGGAGCAACCTAGTGTGGCAAACAAAAATGGAGAAAAGAAAGTCAGCCAGCAGAGGGTTACGACTGAACAAAAGAAGGAGAAGAAGGTGACTAAAATGAAACTCACACAAGCAAAGAAGCTAACTACTTTGCCTACACAGCAAGTGATGAACGTAAGAAGACAAGCTGTGATCAGACTCAAGAAGAGGCAGTTTCAAGGTCATTGCCTTTATTGTGGAGTTTGGGGTCATAACGCAATTAACTGCTAGTGGAGAAGGCCAGTATATGTCTCCAACTAAAGAAGATATGATGCTGTATACAGGGGGAGACAATACAGAATTCAGAAGAGAACACCTGTCATGAGTTCTTGCACATATTGTAAAAGGCGAGAAAACACTGACGAGGATTATTGGTGGAAGTCCAAACCAATAGTTTCAAAGAACAAGTTTGCTATATTGGCAGACTTGAAACAGTGTGAAAGGTGTGGGCAGGATGGCCATAATGTCAAGAGATGCATGACACTTCTCCCTGAGCAAGAGAAGACGCTTAATGGCACAGTGAAAACAAACAGTGCAGTTAAAGCTAAGCAAAAGGAGAAAGCTATCTTCCAGCAAGTTCAAAAGAAGGAATATAGAGCAAAAAGGGAGGTGGCTAATATAGCTGAAATTGCACCCAAAGCTGACTACAAGGATAAGCAGCGGATCCTTGACAGTGGATGCACTTCACACATGACGGGAGAGAAGAGTAAATTGTCAAAGCTAAACAAGTCAAGAGAAGGCAGAGTCAAGTTTGGCAATGATGATTCACTCAACATCAGTGGTCAGGGGTCAGTAAACATTGGAAGAGGAAAGCTAAAAGATGTTCTGCATGTTGAAGGACTCAGATATAATCTAGCATCTGTCAGCAAACTATGCAATGAAGACCATAAGGTAATATTCACAAAAATAGGTTGCCAGGTATAGAGTAAAGAAGGCAATACTGTTGCAGCTGGGAAGAGAACAGCTAGAAATTTGTATGTGATTGATGAAGAAAGAGATCCTCTTGCAACTAAGACTGTGCAAGAAAGAAAGCCAAAGAAAACGTGGACTAGTGCTTATCAAGAAAATCAGATCACAGGTGACCCATCAGCAAGAGTTACAACAAGAAGAAGAATTGTGGGAGCTACTGCTTTACTCTCACAAGTTGAACATAAATCTGTTGAAGAGGCTACACAAGATCTAACTAAATCTCTGTCCACAAAGCTGTTTGAAAAGCACAGAATGAGTCTATCTGTGCGAATGCCTCCTCAAGCCTGAAAATCAGGTGAATCCTCTATCTTTACTTTGCGAGTTTTTCAAATTTGTAATTGGTTGGCAAAGGGGGAGAAAGCAACAGTGCAGGGGGAGCTGTTAAGAAAGGGGAGTGCATATTTAGGGGGAGTTGAAACTGCTGCATAGTGGCTTTTGTTATGAGTGTTGCCAACAATTACAAAGGGGGAGATTGTTGTTCCCACAACTTTGTATGGGTTGTAATTGTTATCAACTAGGTTTAAGTGTGTAAGAAAGTAAAGCCACATGAAAGGGTAAGAAAGTAAATTCACCGCGTAAGCTCTGTTAGGGTTTCATGGAGTAGAGTATATAATGGTCTTGGAAGACAAAGAACAGGGTGTCAGCAATATTGAGCATTCAGCAAAATCTAGATAACCGACCAACCAAAGAGAACACCAAACCCTATGCTGAAGAACACCACCGAACGAATCGAGTGAACAGGAGCCATCGTGAACAGTGCGTCGAGTGAACAGTAACCGCACAGTGAAGCCGTCGTCGGAGATCGGAGAGAAATAGATATAACGGCGAGACGATCGGAGAGGAGAGTGGGCGGCCGACACAATTGAGCAGCCGTCGACGGAAAGGAGAAGAAAACGCAACCATCAACGGTCAGCAACATTAAGCATTCAGAAAAACCTAGACAATCAACCAACCAAAAAGAACACCACCGGCGAGGACGAAGAGAGTAAACAGTGCAGCCGACGGACGAATTGAGTGAACAGGAACCGTCGTGAACAGTTGCGTCGAGAGAGAGAAAACGTCGCCGATCAGTGAGGGAATGACGCGGCAAGAGAGAGAAACGAGACCAGATCGGGAACGGAGACCAGATCCGAGCTAGAACGGGTGAGACGAGACCAGATCGATAACGGGTGAGAGAGATCCGGCGGCTAGACGTGGGAAGAGAGAGAAACTGACGGTGAACAGAAAAGCGAACCAAGAGAGAGAAAACGCAGCCGACGAACGAGAGAGAGAAAACGCAGACCGGAGAAGGAGAGAAACTCATAAGGAACGGCACACCACTGGTACACCAATGGTCGGCGAGGAGACGACACGGCTGGACGGGGTGGATGGCGAAGACCTATACGGCTAGATCGGAAGGAGAGAGAAACCCGACGGCCAAATCAGAGCAAACCGGAGGGAAGAGAGAGAAACCCGACGGCCAAACCGGAGCAGAGCGGCGGGAAGAGAGAGAAACCCGAGGGTGAACAGAAAAGTGAAATCCGGTGAAGAGAGAGAAATCCGGCGAAAAGAGAGAAATTCAGTGGTAGAAGAGAGAAATCCGGCTGGACAGCAGGAGAGAGGGAAACGGACAGGCGAGCCGTGAGATAGTGAGATCGTGAGACAAGGAGACGGGTGAGACCGTAAGACGATGAAAGCAGGAATTGTGTGAAACAACGTAGAAATTCGGCGAAGCATTGAACTCAACGTATTTCCAGACTTCTTCATGAGAGGTTAGAGAGCGTTGCGGTGAACTTCTAACCGGCAGTGGAGCAGCCTTTCAATTCAACAGAGGCAAGACAAGCTAGAAGAAGGGTAGACACAGTAAGTGACACTCTTTGTATTGTACTTACTTAGTAATTGCAATAGTGAAAGGAGCAGAGAATTAAAGACATCCATTGTAACCTGAATTCTCAAGTATAGTGGATAGTCTCGATAAGGGAGAGTCCCTACCACCGTGGATGTACGTCATGTTGACGGAACCACGTAAATCTCGTGTGTCCTTAATTTGCTTTACATTCTGTGCTTTGAATTGAGTTGTGAACGCAGCTAAAGTATCAGCCAACCCATAACCTAACGAATACCTAAACAAGAACATCTGTATTGTCTATTAGGCAAGGTGTCTGAAAGGTGACTTTGGGGACTATTGTGATTAGTAGGTAGCAATAGATCTACCTTAGTCGAGTCTGAGAAAGAGTTTGCTTTTAAGAAGAGGTTGAAGTTGTTCACTTACCTGCAAATTGTGAATTATGGTGATACTGATTCACCTCCCCTCTTAGTATCACAAACTAGTAGATCCTAGGGATAAGTCAGGAACTTCACCTAATTTTGTCTTCCAAGGTCTTTATATACTCTCTTCCATGAAACTTTAATAGGACTTATGCAGCGGATTTACGTTCTTGCCCTTCCATGTCGCTTTTCTTTCTTGTCCTTCCATGTAGTTTTACTTTCTTGCACACTTAAACCTAGTTGATAACAATTACAACTCATAAAAGGCTGTGGGAACAACATCCCCTTTTATCCACTTCGTTCTTAGACTTTTTATTAGACCACCGATTTCTCATAAAAGATCATAGGTATACTTACTTTGTTGTACTTGATTAGCACGATGTTCTCCATCATTAGGTGTACTTTAGACCATAATTGCTTTGAAATTATTTGTCTCTAAATTAATTCCAGGCAAATTCACAACAAAACCAATGTAAACTACGGATTTCATAGAAAACATACACTATTTAAGATAAATGGGATCTTAGGGCAAGTCACTTAGTAGGTTCTTTTTCCAAGCGCAAATGAACCCAAAACGTTGAGCCTTTTTACATGTACATTTGGCCTTAACTGAAAATCAGTCAACCCAAAACAAAAAGAAATGGGCTTTTTATACAAGTTAGAAACTAGATCAATGTATTCCTTGCATTAGACATAAAACTTGGACTTGTATCATGAGCATGAAGTATTGTTCCACATGTTCAAAAACTTGTTCATCATATTACACATAAACATAAGTGATTATCCTTCGTGTAGCATTGGAAACGTCTAGAATAGTCCTAGAATCTTTTAGAGCACCATTATTGTCATGTATATCCATGATTAAGCATCATAAAGTCTCTTTCATCCACTTTGTTCTTGCATTTGTTATTGGACCACCGATTTCTCGTAAAAGATCATAGGTATACTTGCTTTGTTGTACTTGATTAGCACTTTGTTCTCCATCATTAGGTGTACTTTAGACCATAATTGCTTTGACATTATAATTTCTGTAAATTAATTCCAGGCAAACTCACAACAAAACCAATGAAATCTACAGATTTCATAGAAAACACACACTATTTAAGATAAAAGGGATCTTAGGGCAGGTTACGTAATAGGTTCTTTTTGCAAGCGCAAATGAACCCAAATCATTGAGCCTTTTTACATGCACTTTTGGCCTTAACTGAAAATCAATCAACCCAAAACAAAAAAAAAATGGGCTTTTTATACAACTCAAAAAATTGATCAAACCATTTCTTACATTGGACATAAAACTTGGACATATATCATGAGCTTTAAATATTGTTCTTCATGTTCAAAGCCTTGTTTATCATATTGCACATAAAGATAAGTGATTACCCTTCGTGTAGCATTGGAAACATGATATGTCCCACATCGGTTCCTGAGGGAGTCTTTGGGCTCTTTATAAGGGTTGGGTCAACCCTCCATTCTTGAGCTAGCTTTTATGGTGGAGTTAGGGTTCAATCCCTTATCAAAACGTTTAGAATAGTCCTAGAATATTTTAGGGCACCCTTTTTGTCACCTATATCCTTGATTAAACTTTGTAAATTCTCTTTCATCCACTTTGTTCTTGGACTGGTTATTGGACCACTGATTTCTCATTAAAGATCATAGGTACACTTGCTTTGTTGTACTTGATTAGCACTTTGTTCTCCATCATTAGGTGTACTTTAGACCATAATTGCTTTGACATTATTTATCTCTAAAGTAATTACAGGCAAACTAGCAAAAAAACCAATGAAAACTGCGGATTTCATAGAAAACAATTACAAAGCTAGTTGACAACAATTACAACCCATACAAAGCTATGAGAACAACAAAGATAAAAGGGATCTTAAGGCTGCTCAACTAGTAGGTTCTTTTTGCAAATGCACATGAACCCAAAATGTTGAGCCTTTTTGCATGTACATTTGGCCTTAACTGAAAATCAATCAACCCAAAACAAACAAAAATGGGCTTTTTATACAACTCAGAAAGTAGATCAAACCATTTCTTGCATTGGACATAAAACTTGGACATATATTATGAGCTTCAAGTATTGTTCTTCATGTTCAAAGCCTTGTTCATCATATTGCACATAACGATAAGTGATTATCCTTGGTGTAGCATTAGAAACATCTAGAATAGTCCTCAAATCTTTTACGACACCCATTTTGTCATGTATATCCATGATTAAGCCTTGTAAATCCTCTTTTATCCACTTTGTTCTTAGATTTTTTATTACACCACCGATTTCTCGTAAAAGATCATAGGTATACTTACTTTGTTGTACTTGATTAGCAATTTGTTCTCCATCATTAGGTGTACTTTAGACCATAATTGCTTTGAAATTATTTTTCCTTAAATTAATTCTAGGTAAATTCACAACAAAATCAAAGTAAACTACGGATTTCATAAAAAATATACACTATTTAAGATAAATGGGATCTTAGGGCAAGTCACCTAGTAGGTTCTTTTTCCAAGCACAAATGAACCCAAAACGTTGAGCCTTTTTACATGTACATTTGGTCGTAACTGAAAATCAATCAACCCAAAACAAAAAAAAAAAAGGGTTTTTTATGCAACTCGGAAAGCAAATCATCCCATTCCTTGCATTGGACATAAAACTTGGACTTATATCATGAGCTTTAAGTATTGTTCTTCGACTTCAAAGCCTTGCTCATCATATTGCACATAAAGATCAGTGACTATCTTTGGTATAGCATTGGAAACATCTAGAATAGTCCTTAAATCTTTTAGGACACCCTTTTTGTCATGTGTATCCATGATTTAGCTTTGTAAATCCTCTTTTATCCACTTTGTTCTTGCACTTTTTATTAGACCATCGATTTCTCGTAAAAGATCATAGGTATACTTACTTTGTTGTACTTGATTAGCGCTTTGTTCTCCATCATTAGGTGTACTTTAGACCATAATTGCTTTGAAATTATTTTTCTCTAAATTAATTCCAGGCAAATGCACGACAAAACTAATGTAAACTACAGATTTCATAGAACACACACTATTTAAGATAAAATGGGATCTTAGAGCAGGCACCTAGTAGGTTCCTTTTACAAGTGCAAATGAACCCAAAATGTTGAGCCATTTTACATGTACATTTGGCCTTAACTGAAAATCTATCTACCCAAATAAAAAAAAAAGGGCTTTTTATATAACTCAGAAAGTAGATCAACCAATTCCTTGCATTGGACATAAAATTTGGACTTATATCTTGAGCTTCAACTATTGTTCCTCATGTTTAAAGACTTGTACATCATATTACACATAAACATAAGTGATTATCCTTCGTGTAGCATTAGAAACGTCTAGAATAGTCCTCGAATCTTTTAGGGCACCCTTTTTGTCATGTATATCCATGATTAAGCCTTGTAAATCTTCTTTCATCAACTTTATTCTTGACCTTGTCATAAGACCACCGGTTCCTCATAAAAGATCGAGGTATACTTGCTTTGTTGTACTTTATTAGCGCTTTGTTCTCCATCATTAGGTGAAATTTAGATCATAATTGCTTTGACATTATTTTTCTCTAAATTAATTCCAGGAAAACTCAGAACAAAACCAATGAAAATGATGAATTTCATAGAAAACACACACTATTTAAGATAAAAGGGATTTTAAGGCAGCTTACCTAGTAAATTCTTTTTGCCAGGGCAAATGAACCTAAAACGTTGAGCATTTTTACATGTACATTTGGCCTTAACTGAAAATTAATCTACCCAAAACAAAAAAAAGGGCTTTTTATACAACTTAGAAAGTAGATCAACCCATTCCATGCATTGGACATAAAACTTGGACTTATATCATGAGCTTCAAGTATTGTTCTTCAACTTCAATGCCTTGTTCATCATATTGCACATAAAGATAAGTGATTATTCATGGTGTAGCATTGGAAACATCTAGAATAGTCCTGGAATCTTTTAGGGCACCCTTTTTGCCATGTTCAAATCCTTATTCATCATATTGCACATAAACATAAGTGATTATGCATGGTGTAGCATTGGAAACATTTAGAATAGTCTTAGAACCTTTTAGAGCACCGTTAATGTCATGTATATCCAAGATTAAGCCTCTCCACCGGCAAAAGGAGAGAGAAACCTGACGGCCAAATAGGGAAGGAGAGAAAAACCCGTTACGGCCCGAACAGAGGGGTGAACGGCTGATGAACAGTGATCGGCAAAAGAGCAAAAAAAAAATCTGATACAGCAAAAGGAGGTGTGAAACGGACAAGGGCAAACCAGAAACATATGTGAGGCGAGCCGTGAGACAGTGAGATCGTGGGGCAAGGAGACGGGTGAGACTGTGAAATAGTGAAAGCAGGAGTTGTGTGAGACAATGTAGAGAAGAACTTCAGCGAAGCATCGGAAAGAACTCAACGTATTTCTAGATTTCTTCAAGAGAGGTTAGAGAGCGTTGCGGTGAACTTCTAAGCAGCCTTTCAATTCAACAGAGGCAAGACAAGCTAGAATAAAGGTAGACACAGTAAGTGACACTTTTTGTATTGTACTTGCTTAGTAATTGCAATAGTGAAAGGAGCATAGGATTAAGACATCCATTGTAACTGGAATTCTTAAGTATAGTAGATAGTCTCGGTAAGGGAGAGTCCCTACCATCGTGGATGTACGTCACATTGACAGAACCACGTAAATCTCATGTGTCCTTAATTTGCTTTACGTTCTGTGTTTTGAATTGAATTGTGAATGCAGCTAAAGTATCAGACCCAAGAAGAGGCAGTTTCAAGGTCATTGCCTTTATTGTGGAGTTTAGGGTCATAAGGCGAGTAACTGTTGGTGGAAAAAGCCAGTATATGTCTCCAACTTAAGAAGATACGATGCTACGTACAGGGGAAGACAATACAAAACTCAAAGGAGAACACTTGTTATGTGTTCTTGCACATACTGTAAAAGGCAAGGACACACTGATGAGGATTGTTGGTGGAAGCCCATACCAGTAGCTTCAAAGAACAAGTTTGCTATATTGGCAGACTTGGAACAGTGTGAAAGGTGCGGGCAGGATGGCCATAATGCCAAGAGATGCATGACACTTCTCCCTGAGCAAGAGAAGGCACTCAATGGCACAGTAAAAACAAGCGGTGCAGTTAAAGCTGAGAAAGAGGAGAAAGCTATCTTCCAGCCAGTTTAAAAGAAGGAATATAGAGCAAAAAGGAAGGTGACTAATATAGCTGAAATTGAACTAAAGGCTGATTGCAAGGATAAGCAGTGGATCCTTGATAGTGGATGCACTTCGCACATGACGGGAGACAAAAGTAAATTATCAAAGCTAAACAAATCAAAAGAAGGCAGAGTCAAGTTTGGCAATGATGATTCACTCAACATCAGTGGTCAAGGGTCAGTGAATATTGGAAAAGTAAAGCTGAAAGATGTTCTACATGTTGAAAGACTCAGATATAATCTAGCATCTGTCAGCCAACTATGCAACGACGACCACAAAGTGATATTCACAAAAACAAGTTGCCAGGTAAAGAGTAAAGAAGGAAATACTGTTGCAATCGGGAAGTGAACAGTTCGAAATTTATATGTGATTGATGAGGACAAGACAAGCAGTTATTTACTCACCAAAGAAGAAGAAAATCAACTTTGGCATAGGAGGTTGGGACACTTATCACAGAAGAATATGAGGAAGCTGACCACTATTCATGCAATCAGAGACATTCCCAGCCTCAGGAGAGAGAGAAAGAGAGAAAGAGTATGTTTGCTCAGCATGCTCTAAAGGAAAACATGCCAAAAAGTAGTACAAGACCAAAGAGTTTAGTTCTAAAGCAGTGCTTGACATTGTGCATACTGATTTGTGTGGACTGATGAGGGCAAAAGGGTTGAAAGGTGAGAGGTACTTCATTTTGTTTGTTGATGATTATTCGAGAAGCACCTGCCTCATGCACCTCAAACACAAGTCAGAAGTTTTGAATTGCTTCAAGAAATACAGAAGATTGGCTGAAAATGAGAGTGAAAGGAAGATCAAAGTATTGAGGTCAAATCAAGGCACTGAATTTACAAATAAAGCTTTTGAAGATTATCTTGAGAAGCATGGAATTCATCATCAAATGGCAGCAGCAAGAACACCTCAACAAAACGGGGTGGTAGAGAGGAAAAATGGAGCTGTGGTTGAAATGGCGAGAATTCTACTACTAGAATCCAAGCTTCACACAAGATTTTGGACAGAAGCAACATTTACAGCTGTGCATCTACTAAACAGAGTATTACTAAGGTCCAATACTGATAAGACTCCATATGAGCTATGGAGTGGGAAGAAGACAACAGCCAAGTATCTCAATGTCTTTGGTAGCCCATATTTTGTGAAGAAGAAGGAGCAAAACTTGGGAAAATTCAACACTAGGTCTGATGAAGGCATCTTTGTGGGATACTCAGAAAAGACAAAGGGTTACAGAATTTTCCTGCATAAGCTGGGAAAAGTGATCACTTCCAGTGATGTGAGAATAGATGAGAACTGGAAAACAATGCAGAATGGAGAAGCTGAGGACAATGAAGAAGATGACTTCAATGTAGATGAAGAATCAGACCAACCTGAAGAAAAGGAACAAGAAGTAAGTTCAGACTCAGAGAAGAGTGAGTCTGAAGATGAAGAAAAAGATCCTCTTGCAACTAAGACGGTGCAAGGAAGAAGGACAAAGAAAACATGGACCAGTGCTCATCAAGGAGATTAGATCATAGGTGACCCATCAACAGGAGTTACAACAAGAAGAAGAATTGTGGGAGCTACTGCTTTACTCTCACAAGTTGAACCTAAATTTGTTGAAGAGGCTATTCAAGACAAAGCCTGGGTCAAAGCTATCAATGAGGAGCTAGATCAAATTGAGAAGAATGATACATGGGAGCTGGTTCCAAGACCCACTAATAAGAATTTCATAGGAGCAAAATAGGCATTTAGAAATAAACACAATGAAGATGGCAAGGTGGTGAGGAACAAGGCCAGGCTGGTTTGGAAAGGCTACACTCAGATAGAAGGGGTAGATGTTGATGAAACTTTTGCACCAGTAGCAAGGTTAGAAACTATCAGAATGTTCTTAGCAAGCTTTGGCAGCACACAAGAGGTATAAAGTCTATCAGATGGATGTGAAATCTGCCTTTCTGAATGGGCTCTTGAAAGAAGAAGTGTATATTGAACAACCTGATGGAGTACAAATCAGTGAGAATGAGACACATGTGTGCAAGCTGAAGAAAGCCTTGTATGGTCTTAAGCAACCTCCAAGAGCATGGTACAGTAGGCTAGATGCATACTTGAGAAGGTTGAACTTTTAGAAGAAGAACAGTTGATAATAACCTGTATGTGTTCTACTTAGAGAAAGGCCAGCTGATAACCATAGTATGTGTAGATGACATCATCTTTAGAGGGGATTACTCTAAGCTATGCCAAGATTTTGCACAAAAGATGAGTGAGGAATTTGAGATGACATTGATTGGAGAAATGACGTACTTTCTTGGATTACAGATAAAGCAGTGTAAGGAAGGTATCTTTATTTCTCAGATGAAATATGCCAAAGAGATGCTTAAAAGGTTTGGCATGGAGAATAGCAGACTTGTTAGTACCCCTATGACAGTGGGCTGTAAGTTAACAAAAGATCAGGAGGCAAGGAATACAAGCCCTACAAAGTACAGGAAGATGATAGGGAGCCTTCTGTACCTTACATAATCACTACCAAGGTATACTTGCTTTGTTGTACTTGATTAATACTTTGTTCTCCATCATTAGGTGTACTTTAGATCATAATTGCTTTGACATTATTTTTCTCTAAATTTATTCCTGGCAAACTCACAGCAAAACCAATGAAAACTACAGATTTCATAGAAAACACACACTATTTAAGAAAAAAGGGATCTTAGGGCAGGTCACCTAGTATGTTGTTTTTGCAAGTGCAAATGAACAAAAACGTTGAGCCTTTTTACATATACATTTGTCCTTAACTGAAAATCAAACAACCCAGAACAAAAAAAATGGGCTTTTTATACAACTCAGAAAGTAGATCAAACCATTTCTTGCATTAGACATAAAACTTGGACATATATCATGAGCTTCAAGTATTTTTCCTCATCTTCAAAGCCTTGTTCATCGTATTGCACATAAACCTAAGTGATTATCCTTCATGTAGCATTGGAAACATCTAGAATAGTCCAAGAATCTTTTAGAGCACCCTTGTTGTCATGTATATCCATGATTAAGCCTTGTAAATCCTTTATCATCCTCTTTGTTATTGCCCTTGTTATTGGTCTGCCAATTTCTCGTAAAAGATCATAGGTATAATTGCTTTGTTGTATTTGATTAGCCCTTTGTTCTCCACCATTAGGTGTACCTTAGAGCATAATTGCTTTAACGTTATTTTTCTTTAAATTAATTCTTGGCAAACTCACAACAAAAACATTGAAAACTATGGATTTCATATAAAACACACACTATTTAAGATAAAAGGGATCTTAGGGCAGGTCACCTAGTAGGTTCTTTTTGCAGGCACAAATGAATCTAAAATATTGAGCCCTTTTACATGTACATTTGGCCTTAACTGAAAATTAATTGACCCAAAACAAAAAAATGGGCTTTTTATACAACTCAGCAAGTAGATCAACCCATTTCTTGCATTGGACATAAAACTTGGACATATATCATGAGCTTCGAGTATTATTCTTCATGTTCAAAGCCTTGTTCATCATATTGCACATAAAGATAAGTGATTACGTTTCGTGTAGCATTGGAAACGACTAGAATGGTCCTAGAATCTTTTAAACCACCCTTTTTGTCATGTATTCCATGATTAAGCCTTGTAAATTATCTTTCATCCACTTTGTTCTTGCACTTGTTAGTGGACCACCGATTTCTCGTAAAAGATCATAGGTATAATTGCTTTGTTGTACATGATTAGTGCTTTGTTTCCCATCATTAGCTATACTTTAGATCATAATTGCTTTGACATTATTTTTCTCCAAATTAATTCCAGGCAAACTCACAACAAAACCAATGAAAACTATGAACTTCACAAAAAACACACACTATTTAAGATAAAAGGGATCTTAGGGCGAGTCACCTAGTAGGTTATTTTTGCAAGTGCAAATGAACCCAAAACGTTGAGCCTTTTTACATGTACATTTTGCCTTAAGTCAAAATCAATCAACCCAAAAGAAAAAAAAATGCGCATTTTATACAAATTAAAAAGTAGATCAAACCATTTCTTGCATTAGACATAAAACTTGGACATATATCATAAGCCTTAAGTATTGTTCTTTATGTTCAAAGCCTTGTTCATCATATTGCACATAAAGATAAGTGATTACCCTTCGTGTAGCATTAGAAACATCTAAAACAACCCTAGAATCTTTTATAGCACCCTTTTTGTCATGTATGTCCATGATTAAGCTTTGTAAATTCTCTTTCAACCACTTTGTTCTTGCACTTGTTATTGGACCATCGATTTTTCATAAAAGATCAAAGGTATACTTACTTTGTTGTACTTGGTTAGCACTTTGTTCTCCATCATTAGGTGTACTTTAGATCATAATTGCTTTGACATTATTTCTCTCTAAATTAATTCCAGGCAAACTCACAACAAAACTAATGAAAACTACGAATTTCATAGAAAACACACTCTATTTACGATAAAAGGGATCTTAGTGCAGGTCACGTAGTAGGTTCTTTTTGCAATCGGAAATGAACCTAAAACATCGAGTCATTTTACATGTACATTTGGCTTTAACTGAAAATCAGTCTACCCAAAACAAAAAAAGATGGTCTTTTTATACAACTTAGAATGTAAATGAACCCATTCCTCAAATTGGACATAAAACTTGGACTTATATCATGAGCTTCAAGTATTGTTCTTCATGTTCAAAGCCTTGTTCATCATATTGCACATAAAGATAAGTGATTGTCCTCGATGTAGAATTGGAAACGTCTAGAATGGACATAGAATCTTTTAGAGCACCCTTTTTGTCATGTATATCCATGATTAAGCCTTGTAAATCCTCTTTCATCCATTTTGTTTTTGCCTTTGTAATTGGTCCACCAATTTCTCCTAAAAGATCATAGGTATAATTGCTTTGTTGTACTTGATTAGCCCTTTGTTCTCCATCATTAGGTGTACTTTAGACCCTAATTGCTTTAACATTATTTTTCTTTAAATTAATTCCGGGCAAACTCACAACAAAAACAATGAAAACTATGGATTTCATAGAAAACACACAATATTTAAGATAAAAGGGATATTAGGGCAAGTCACCTAGTAGGTTCTTTTTACAAGCATAATTGAACCCAAAATGTTGAGCATTTTTAGATGTGCATTAGACCTTAACAAAAAATCAATCAACCCAAAAAAAAGGGCTTTTTATACAACTCAGAAAGTAGATCAATGCATTCCTTGCATTCGACATAAGACTTGGACTTATATCAAGAGCTTCAAGTATTGTTCCTCATGTTCAAATCCTTGTTCATCATATTGCACATAAACATAAGTGATTATCCTTCGTGTGACATTGGAAACGTCTAGGATAGTCCTAGAATCTTATAGAGCACTGTTTTTGTCATGTATATCCATGATTAAGCCTTGTAAATTCCCTTTCATCCATTTTGTTCTTGCACTTGCTATTGGACCACAGATTTCTCGTAAAATATCATAGATATGCTTACTTTGTTGTACTTAGTTAGCGCTTTGTTCTCCATCATTAGGTATACTTTAGATCATAATTCCTTTGACATTATTTTTCTCTAAATTAATTCCATGCAAACACACAACAAATCCAATGAAAACTACGGATTTCATAGAAAACAAGCACCATTTAAGATAAAAGGGATCTTAGGGCATCTCACCTAGTAAGTTCATTTTGCTAGCACAAATGAACCCAAAACGTTTAGCCTTTTTACATGTACATTTGGTATTAACTGAAAATCAATCAACCTAAAACAACAAAAATGTGCTTTTTATACAACTTAAAAAGTAAATCAAACCATTTCTTGCATTGGACATAAAACTTGGAAATATGTCATGAGCTTCAAGTATTGTTCTTCATGTTCAATGCCTTGTTCATCATATTGCACCCTTATTGTCATATATATCCATGATTAAGCCTTGTAGATCCTCTTTCACCCACTTTGTTCTTGCCCTTGTTATTGATCCACCAATTTCTTGTAAAAGATCATAGGTATAATTGCATTGTTATACTTGATTGGCACTTTGTTCTCCATCATTAGGTGTACTTTAGACCATAATTGCTTCGACATTATTTTTCTGTAAATTAATTCCTAGCAAACTAACAACAAAAACAATGAAAACTACGAATTTCATAGAAAAAACACACTATTTAAGATAAAAGGGATCTTCAGGCAGGTCTCCTAGTAGGTTCTTTTTGCAAGCACAAATAAACCCAAAACGTTGAGCCTTTTTACAAGTACATTTGGCCTTAACTGAAAATCAATCAACCCAAAACAAAATAAAAAGGGTTTTTTATACAACTCAGAAAGTAGATCAATACATTCCTTGCATTGGATATAAAAACTTGGACTTATATCATGAGCTTCAAGTATTGTACCTCATGTTCAAAGCCTTGTTCATCATATTAGAGTTAAACATAAGTGATTATCGTTCGTGTAGTAGTGGAAACGTCTAGAATAGTCCTAGAATCTTTTAGAGCATCGTTTTTATCATGTACATCCATGATTAAGCCATGTAAATTCTCTTTCATCCACTTTGTTCTTGTGCTTATTATTGGTCAACCGATTTCTCATAAAAGATTATAGGTATAGTTGCTTTTTTGTACTTCATTATCGCTTTGTTCTCCATCATTAGGTGTACTTTAGATCATAATTGCTTTGACATTATTTTTCTCAAAATTAATTCCGAGGAAACTCACTGCAAAACTAATGAAAACTACGGATTTCATAGAAAATAGACACAATTTAAGATAAAAGGGATCTTAGGGCAGCTCACCTAGTAGGTTCTTTTTGCAAGCGCAAATGAACCCAAAACGTTAAGCCTTTTTACATGTACATCTGACCTTAAATGAAAATCAATCAACCCATAGCAAAAAAAAAATGTGCTTTTTATACAACTTAGAAAGTAGATCAAACCATTTCTTGCATTGGACATAAAACTTGGACATATATCATGAGCTTTAAGTATTGTTCCTTATGTTCAAAGACTTGTTCATCATATTGCACAACTTAGAAAGTGATTACCCTTCGTGTAACATTGGAAATGTCTAGAATAGTCCTAGAATCTTTTAGAGCACCCTTTTTATCATGTATATCCATGATTCAGCTTTGTAAATTCTCTTTCATCCACTTTGTTCTTGCACTTGTTATTGGACCACCGATTTCTCATAAAAGATCATAAGTATACGTACTTTGTTGTACTTGGTTAGCGCTTTGTTCTCCATCATTAGGAGTACTTTAGATCATAATTGCATTGACATTATTTTTCTCAAAATTAATTGTAGGAAAACTCAGAACAAAACCAATGAAAACTACGAATTTCATAGAAAACACACACTATTTAAGATAAAAGGGATCTTAGGGCAGCTCACCTAATAGGTTCTTTTTACAAGAGCAAATGAACCCAACTTGTACATTTGGCCTTTACTGAAGATCAATCTACCCAAAACAAAAAAAAAATGGTGTTTTTATACCACTCATAAAGTCGATCAAGTCATTCCTTGAATTGGACATAAAACTTGGACTTCTATCACGAGCTTCATGTATTGTTCTTCAACTTCAAGGCCTTGTTCATCATATTGCACATAAAGATAAGTGATTATCCTTGGTGTGGCATTGGAAACATCTAGAATAGTCCTAGAGTCTTTTAGGGCACCCTTTTAGTCATGTATATCCATGATTAAGCCTTGTAAATCCACCTTCGTCAACGTTGTTCTTGCACTTGTTATAAGACCACCGATTTCTCGTAAAAGATCATAGGTATACTTGCTTTATTGTACTTGATTAGCACTTTGTTCTCCATCATTAGGTGTACTTTAGACCATAATTGCTTGACATTATTTTTCTCTAAATTAATTCTAGGAAAACTCAGAACAAAACCAATGGAAACTAGGAATTTCATAGAAAATACACACTACTTAAGATAAAAGGGATCTTAGGGCAGCTCACCTAGTAGGTTCTTTTTACAAGCACAATTGAACCCAACATAGATTTCTCATAAAAGATCATAGGTATACTTACTTTGTTGTACTTGGTTAGCACTTTGTTCTCCATCATTAAGTGTGCTTTAACATTATTTTTCTCTAAATTAATTCCACAAAAATTCACAACAAAATGAATGAAATCTATAAATTTCATAAAAAACACAAACTATTTAAGATTAAAGGGATCTTAGGGTAGCTCACCTAGTAGGTTCTTTTTGCAAGTGCAAATGAATCCAAAACGTTGAGCCTTTTTACAAGTACATTTGGCCTTAACTGAAAATCAATCTACCCAAAACAAAAAGAAAATGGGCTTTTTATGCAACTCAGAATGTAGATCATGTCATTCCTTGGATTAGACATAAAACTTGGACATATGTCATGTGCTTCAAGTATTGTTATTCAACTTCAAGCATTGTTCATCATATTACACATAAAGATATGTGATTATCCTTGGTGTAACATTGGAAACATCTAGAATTGTCCTAGAATCTTTTAGGGCACCCTTTTTATCATGTATATCCATGATTAAGCCTTGTAAATCCTCTTTGATACACTTTGTTCTAACACTTGTTATTACACCACCAATTTCTCGTAAAAGATTATAGCTATAGTTGCTTTGTTGTACTTGATTAGCACTTTGTTCCCTATCATTAGGTGTACTTTAGACCATAATTGCTTTGACATTGCTTTTCTTTAAATTAATTCCAAGAAAACTCAGAATAAAACCAATGAAAACTATGAATTTCATAGAAAACACACATTATTTAAGATAAAAGGGATCTTAGGGTTGGTCAACTAGTATGATCTTTTTACAAGCGCAAACAAACCCAAAACGTTGAGGCTTTTTACATGTACTTTTGGCCTTTATTAAATATCAATCTACCCAAAGCATAAAAAAAAGGGCTTCTATACAACTCAGAAAGTCGATCAAGTCATTCCTTGGATTGGACATACAACTTGGACTTATATCATATGCTTCAAGTATTGTTCTTCAACTTTAAAGCCTTGTTCATCATATTGCACATAAAGATATGTGATTATCCTTGATGTAGCATTGGAAACGTCTAGAATAGTCTTAGAATCTTTTTGAGCACCCTTTTTGTCATGTATATCCATGATTAACCTAGTAAATCCTCTTTCATCCACTTTGTTCTTACACTTGTTATAAGACCACCAATTTCTCAGAAAAAATCATAGGTATACTTGCTTTGTTGACTTGATTAGCACTTTGTTCTCCATCATTAGGTGTACTTTAGACCATAATTGCTTAGAAATTATTTTTCTCTAATTTAATTCCAGGCAAACTCGCAACAAAACCAATGAAAACAACGGATTTCATAGAAAACACACACTATTTAACATAAAAGGGATCTTAGGGCAGGTCAACTATTTGGTTCTTTTTGCAAGCATAAATGAACCGAAAATGTTGAGCCTTTTTATATGTACATTTCGCCTTCACTGAAAATTAATCAATGCAAAAAAAAAAAAGGGCTTTTCATACAACTCAGAAAGTAAATCAACCCATTCCTTGCATTGGACATAAAACTTGGACTTATATCCATGAGCTTCAAGTATTGTTCCTCATGTTCAAAGCCTTGTTCATCATATTGCATGTAAACATAAGTGATTATCCTTCGTGTTTCATTGGTAACGTCTAGAATAGTCATAGAAAGTTTTAGAGCACACCTTTTGTCTTGTATATCCATGAATAAGCCTTGTAAATCCTCTTTCATCCACTTTGTTCTTGCACTTGTTATTGGACCACTGATTTCTCGTAAAAGATCATAGGAATACATGATTTATTGTACTAGATTAGCACTTTGTTCTCCATCATTAGGTGTACTTTAGATCATAACTACTTTGACATTATTTTTCTGTAAATTAATTCCCAGCAAACTCATAACAAAACCAATGAAAACAATGGATTTCATGGAAAACACACACTATTTAAGATAAAAGGGATCTTAGGGCAGGTCACCTAGTATGTTCTTTTTGCAAGAGTAAATGAACCCAAAACGTTGAGCTTGTTTACATGTACATTTGCCTTAACTGAAAATCAATCAACCCAAAATAAAAAAAAAGGGCTTTTAATACAACTTAGAAAGTAGATCTACCCATTCCTTGCGTTTGTAATAACACTTGGACTTATATCATGAGCTTTAAGTATTGTTCCACATGTTCAAAGCCTTGTTCATCATATTACACATAAACATAAGTGATTACCCTTCGTATAACATAAATGATTATCATGAGCACCCATTTTGTCATGTATATCCATGATTAAGCCTTGTAAATTCTCTTTCATCCACTTAGTTCTTGCACCTGTTATTGGACCACCAATTTCTCATTAAAGATCATATGTATACTTGCTTTGTTGTACTTTATTAACGCTTTGTTCTCCATCATTAGGTATACTTTAGATCATAATTGCTTTGATATTATTTTTCTCTAAATTTATTCTAGGCAAACTCACAATAAAACCAATGAAAACTATGGATTTCATAGAAAACATATAGTATTTAAGATAAAAAGGATCTTAGGGCAGGTCACCTAATAGGTTCTTTTTGCAAGCGCAAAAGAACACAAAATGTTGAGCCTTTTTACATGTACATTTGGCCTTAACTGTAAATCAATTATCCCAAAACAAAACAAAATGTGATTTTTATACAACTCAAAAAGTAGATCACACCATTTATTGCATTGGACATAAAACTTGGACATATATCATGAGCTTCAAGTATTGTTCTTCATGTTCAAAGCCTTGTTCACCATATTGCACATAAAGATAAGTGATTACCCTTCGTGTGGTATTGGAAATGTCTAGAATAGTCCCATAATCTTTTGGAACACCCTTTTTGTCATGTATATCCGTGATTAAACTATGTAAATCCTCTTTCATCCACTTTGTACTTGCCCTTGTTATTGGACCACTGATTTTTTGTAAAAGATCATTGGTATACCTGATTTATTGTACTTGATTAGCACTTTGTTCTCCATCATTAGGTGTACTTTAGATCATAATTGCATTGACACCCTTTTAAGATAAAAGGGATCTTAGCGCAGTTCACCTAGTATGTTCTTTTTGCAAGCGCAAATGAACCCAAAACATTGAGCCTTTTTACATTTACATTTGGCCTTAACTAAAAATCAATCAAACCAAAACAAAACAAAATGAGCTTTTTATACAACTCAAAAAGTAGATCAACCCATTCTTTGCATTGGATATAAAACTTGGACTTATATCATGAGGTTCAAGTATTATTCCTCATGTTCATAGCCTTGTTCATCATGTTGCATATAAACATAAGTGATTATCCTTCGTGTAACATTGGAAACGTCTAGAATAGTCCTAGAATCTTTTAGAGCACCCTTTTTGTCATGTATATCCATGATTAAGCCTTGTAAATTCTCTTTCATCCACTTTGTTCTTGCATTTGTTATTGGACCACTGATTTCTAGTAAATGATTGTAGGTATACTTGCTTTGTTGTACTTGATTAGCACTTTGTTCTCTATCATTAGGTGTACTTTAGATCATAATTGCTTTGACATTATTTTTCTCTAAATTAATTCCAAGAAAACTCATAAGAAAACCAAAGTAAACTACCAATTTCATAGAAAACAATCACTATTTAAAATTAAAGGGATCTTAAGTCAAGTCACCAAGTAGGTTCTTTTAGCAAGAGCAAATGAACCCAAAACGTTGAACCTTCTTACATGTACATTTGGCCTTAACTGTAAATCAATCATCCAAACCCAAAAAAAAAAGAAGTGATTTTTATACAACTTAGAAAGTAGATAAAACTATTACCTGCATTGTTCTAAAAACTTGGACATGTATCATGAGCTTCAAGTATTGTTCTTCATGTTCATAACCTTGTTCATCATATTGTACAAAAAGATAAGTGATTACCATCGTGTGGCATTGGAAACGTCAAGAATTGTCCTAGAATCTTTTAGAGCACCATTTTTGTCATGTCTATCGATGATTAAGCTTTGTAAATTCTCTTTCATCCACTTTGTTCTTGCACTTGTTATTAGACCACCAATTTCTCGTAAAAGATCATATGTAGATTTACTTTGTTGTACTTGGTTAACACTTTGTTCTCCATCATTAGGTGTACTTTAGATCATAATTGTTTTGACATTATTTTTCAGGAAATTAATAGCAGGAAAACTTAGAACAAAATCAATGAAAACAACGAATTTCATAGAAAACACACATTATTTAAGATAAAAGGGATCATAAGGCAACTCACCTAGTAGGTTCTTTTTACAAGCGCAAATGATCCAAAAACATTGAGCCTTTTTACATACATTTTGTCTTAACTAAAAATCAATCTACCGAAAACAAAAAAAAAGGGCTTTTTATATAACTCAAAAAGTAGATCAAGTCATTCCTTGGATTGGACATAAAACTTGGGCTTATATCATGAGCTTCAAGTATTGTTTTTCAACTTCAAAGCCTTGTTCATCATATTGAACATAAAGATAAGTGATTATCCTTGGTGTATCATTGGAAACGTCTAGAATTCCTAAAATCTTTTAAGGAACACTTTTTGTCATGTATATCTGAAGTTCCCAACTTCACCCTAGGATCTACTAGTTTATGATACTGAGAGGGGGAGTGAATCAGTATCATACCCCTTAAAATAAACTCTGATAATTTAAGCCAAAATGAACTCTTTCCTAGATTCAACTAAGGTAGATCTATTGTTACCTACTGATCACAATAGTCCCCAAAGTTACCTTTTAGACACCTTGCCTATTAGACGAATCAGTTGTTCTTGACTAGGTCTTCTTTTAGGTTATGGGTTTGATGATTCTTTAGCTGTGTTCACAACTCAATTCAAAACACAGAATGTAAATTCAAAGGAAGGAGACAAGAGATTTATATGGTTCCGTCAATGTGACGTACTCCATGGTGGTAGGGATTTTTGCTCTACCGAGACAATCCACTATACTTGAGAACACCAGTGTGGTATCCCCTATGATTACAATGGATGTCTTAATCTTCTCTCCTTTCACTATTACAAATACAAAGTAATCACAACACAAAGAGTATCACTTACTGTGTCTACCCTTCTTCTAGCTTGTGTGAAGCTTGGATTCCAGCAATAGAGTTCTTGCCATTTCAACCACAACTCTATTTTTCCTCTCTACCACCCCATTCTATTGAGATGCTCTTGCTACTGCCATTTGATGGTAAATTCTATGCTTTTCAAGGTAATCTTTAAAAACTTCATTTGTGAATTCAATGCCTTGATCCAACCTCAATACTTTGATCTTCTTTCCACTCTCATTTTCAGCCAATCTTCTGTATCTCTTGAAGCATTTCAAGACTTCTAACTTATGTTTGAGGTACATGATGCAGGTCCTTCTAAAATAATCATCAACAAACAAGATGAAGTACCTTTCACCATTCAACCTTTTTGTTCTCATCGGCCCACACAAATCAGTATATACAATGTCAAGCACTGCTTCAGAACTGAACTCTTTGGTCTTATACTACTTTCTGACATGTTTTCCTTTAGAGCATGCTGAGTAGACATACTCCCTCTCTCTCTTGAGGTCTAGCATGTCTCTGATTGCATAAGTAGTGGTCAGCTTGCTCATGTTATTCTATGTTAAGTGTTCCAACCTCCTATGCCAGAGTTGATTTTCTCCTTCTTTTGTAAGTAAACAGCTGCTTGTCTTGTCCTCATCAATCACATATAAATTTCCAGCTATTCTCTTCTTGGCTGCAACAGTATTGCCTTCTTTACTCTTTACTTGGCAACCTATTTTTGTGAATATCACTTTATGGTCTTCATTGCATAGTTGGCTGACAGATGCTAGATTATATCTGAGTCCTTCAATGTGCAAAACATCTTTCAACTTTCCTTTTCCAATATTTACTGACCTTTGACCACTGATGTTGAGTGAATCATCATTACCAAACTTGACTTTGCCTTCTCTTGACTCGTTCAGCTTTGATAATTTACTCTTGTCTCCTATCATGTGTGAAGTGCAACCACTATCAAGGATCCACTGCTTATCCTTGTAGTCAGTCTTTAGTGCAATTTCAGCTCTATTAGCCTCCTCACTTTTAGCTCTATATTCCTTCTTTTGAACTAGCTTGAAGATAGCTTTCTCCTTTTTCTCAGTTTTGATTGTACCAGTTGGTTATACTGTGCCATTGAGTGCCTCTCTTGCTCAAGGAGAAGTGTCATGCATCTCTTGGCATTATGGCCATCCTGCTCGCACCTTTCACACTGTTCCAAGTTTGCCAATATAACAAACTTGTTTTTTGAAACTACTGGTTTGGGCTTCCACCAACAAACCTTATCAGTGTGTCCCTGCTTTTTACAGTATATGTAAGAACTCACGACATGTGTTCTCCTCTGAATTTTGTATTGTCTCCCCCTGTATATAGCATCGGATCTTCTCAAGTTGGAGACATATACTGGCCTTCTCCACTAGCATTTACTTGCCTTATGACCCCAAACTTCACAATAAAGACAGTAACCTTAAAACTGCCTCTTCTTGGGTCTAATCATAGCTTGTTTTCTTTTGTTCATTAATTGCTATGTAGGCAAGGTTTCTGGCTTCTTTGCTTGTGTGGCTTTCATTTCAATCACCTTCTTTTGTTCAGCCGTAGCCCTTAACTGGTTGACTTTCTTTTCTTCATTTTTGTTTGCAACCCTAGGTTGCTTCTTCAAATCTTCTTTGTTTTTAGCCTTCACTATTCCTGGCTGATCAGTCTTTTCTTTCTAAAACTTAACCTTCTCTTTCAACTTCTGTGGAAAAGTCTCATTATCTTTAGGCAATGCAGCCTCAGATTGCTGCACTTTCTCTTCATTCTTCTTTTCTTTTACAGAGCTTGTTTCTCCTACCACTTAAGCTTCTGCAAGTTCTCTACACTTTTTTTGAGTTGTTGCTGAAGTCTCAACAACTCTATCTCGATTTCTTCAATTGTTGAAGTCCTTGAGCCAAGCTCCAAAGTAAGGTCTTCACATATTTTGATCTGTTCTTCAAATCTTCTCTTCAGATCATTATGCTCAGCCTTTATTTCATCCTTTTGACTTTCTGCTTCCTCAATCTTTGCTTCAACTTGTTTTATATGGGCCTCTAACCTTCTTATGGTTCTGCCCCTTCTGATTATCTCCTTTGAAGCTGCTTCTAACTCAGCTTCAGGATCTAGTTCTTCTTCATCAATCTCCTCTTCCTCTTCAAAGGTTGAACTACTACATCGAGCTGATGCCATAAAGGCATGCTCATCTGATGAGTCTACATCTTCCTCTTCATCGACTTCTTTTGTTTGGCTCACATAACTCTTGAATGAGCCTCTCTTCTTCTTCTATGGGTTAGTAGTCTTCTGACGGGACTTCCTTGACTTGGATGATGGTCTTCTCCATTTTGAATTCTACTCATCATCACCATCTTCATCTTCATCATCAAGTTTCACTTTGCACTGAGAAGCAAAGTGTCCATTCTACCCACAATGATAACATCTCAAGGACAATTGTCCTTTTTCCTTCTTAGACCCCTTTTTGAATTTCCTTGTGAAGTAAGCCAACACTTCACCTTCACTTTCTTCCTCATCATCATCATCATCCTCACTGGATGATTCTTCTTCTTCTCTTATCTTCAAATGTCTCATAGCTTTGAAAGCTGCCTCCTTTGATAGCTTTGATGTTGAGGAAGTTTCAGTTGACTTTAGTCTCATCTCATATGCAACAAGATTGCATTGGAGATCATGCAGTGACATGGAGTTGAGATCTCTACTCTCCTATATGGCTGCCACCTTTGAGGCAAACCTCTCAGGCAAAATTCTCAGAATTTTCTTCACAATAGATGAGTCCTTCTTGTTCTTCCCATGACTTCTAAGGTCGTTTACAACATCAATAACCCTGGTGAAGAACTCTTGGACTGTCTCATTCTTCTACACTCTGAGGGATTCATATCTCTCCTTGAAAACTTGAAGCTTGGACTCCTTCATTCTGCCATCACCTTCATAGACCTTCTGTAATCTATCCCATATCTCCTTAGCAGATTTACAGTCCATAACTTTAGCATATTCAACATCTGTCAATGCTGAAATGATGACATTTGAGGCCTTCCTATTGATCTCAAACTATCTTAATTCCTTTGGGGTTGGATCTTTACCTTTTTTTGGAGGCTCAAAACCCTCCTGTATAGATTTCACCACGTTCATGCCCATGGTTGCAAATACCACCTCTATTCTCACTCTCCACATATGGTAGTTTGTTCCATTAAAGATTGGAATCTTCTTGCTGTAAGTAGTGCTGGTGCTAGTACTAGCATCCATTTCTCAGTATGTTGAACAAGTTAAAACTTTTGAAACCCTTCAAACTAGTATACCAAGTTGTTAAGCTTCAAATTGGTGAACCTGGCTCTGATACCAATTGAAGTTCCCAACTTCACCCTAGGATCTACTAGTTTGTGATATTGAGAGGCGGGGTGAATCAGTATCACACCCCTTAAAAAAAACTCTGATAATTTAAGCCAAAATGAACTCTTTCCTAAATTCAACTAAGGTAGATCTATTGTTACCTACTGATCACAATAGTTCCCAAAGTTACCTTTCAGACACCTTGCTTATGAGACGAATCAGTTGTTCTTGATTAGGTCTTCTTTTAGGTTATGGGTTTGATGATTCTTTGGCTGTGTTCACAACTTAATTCAAAACACAGAATGTAAATTCAAAGCAAGGACACGAGAGATTTATGTGGTTCCATCAATGTGATGTACTCCACGGTGGTAGGGATTCTTCCTCTACTGAGACAATCCACTATGCTTGAGAACACCAGTGTGGTATCCCCTATGATTATAATGGATGTCTTAATCTTCTACTCCTTTCACTATTACAAATACAAAGCAATCACAATACAAAGAGTGTCACTTATTGTGTCTACCTTTCTTCTAACTTGTGTTGCCTCTGTTTGATTTGAATAGGCTATTTCACTACTGCTTGGAAGATCACCAAAACACTTTCTAACCTTTCTTGAAGAAATCTGAAAAATTTGTTGAGTTCTCTTAAATGCTTCATCGAATTTCTTCTCTAGGTTGTCTCACCCAACTCCTGGTCTCACCATTTCACTCGTCTCCTGGTCTCACTGTCTCATTGTCTCACTGTTTCACCCTTTTCTGGTCTCACGATGTGTTATGATGTCACACGTTTCACCCTTTTCTGGTCTCACCAATTCTGGTCTTCTGGTGTCACCCGTTTCACCCTTTTCTAGTCTCACCAATTCTGGTCTTTCGGTGTGTTCTGGTGTCAACCGTTTCACCCTTTTCTGGTCTCACGCCTCACCTGGTCTCAAGTCTCACCTGGTCTCACACCTCACCTGGTCTCATGGTGTTTCAACCTTTTCTCGTCTCCCACGTTTCTGATCTGTTTTTCACCGTCACACGTTTCTGGTCTGCTCTCACCATTGCACGTTTCTGGTCTACTCACACCATCGCACATTTCTGGTCTCCTTTCACCGTCTTACATTTCTGGCTTTGCTGGTCTTGGTCTGCTCTCATCGTCTCACGTTTCCAGGTTTGGTCTCACCCGTTTCACGCTTTGCTGGTCTCACGTCTCTGATTTCCTCTCTTATGGTGGTTACACCAATTCTAGTCTGCTCTCACTAATTCTGATCTGCTCTGTTTCACTATTTTTCGGGTGTGTTTTTCCAAAAGAGATAAGTCTTGGTTTATATACTCCCTTATATGAAAACCCTAGTAGGGCTTGTTGTAGCTACGGCGGATTTCCTTTCTTGCCCCTCCATGTGGCTTCATATTACTGTTCCATTTAAAATTCAGTATTATCCTCCTTTTTAATTTATTTTTTTTGCCCTTTTCTTTCTACTGAAAACTCATCCCTTGACTGCTTGCATGAGCCACTTCTACTTGTACACTTAAATCTGGTTGACAATAATTACAACCCATACAAAGCTGTGGGAACAACAATATCCATGATTAAGCTTTGTAAATCCTCTTTCATCCTCTTTGTTCTTACACTTGTTATTAGAACACTGATTTCTCGTAAAAGATCATAGGTATATTTGCTTTGTTGTACTTGAGTAGCACTTTGTTCTCCATCATTCGGTGAACTTTGGATCATAATTGTTTTGACATTATTTTTCTCAAAATTAATTCCAGGAAAACTTAGAACAAAACTAATGAAAACAATGAATTTCATAGTATTGTTTCCACAGCCTTGTATGGGTTGTAATTGTTGTTAACTAGATTTAAGTGTGCAAGTAATTTAAAGCTACATTGAGGGGCAAGAAAGTAAATCACAATATAGTAAGCCCTACTGGGGTTTTCATGGAAGAGAGTATATAAACCAAGACCTTGGAAGACATAAGTGTGGGTGGACAGCAAAACACAACTTTGCAAGAGAGAGAGAAAACCCTACATGGCCAAACAATAGTGGACGGAAAAATAAAGATACACGACCAAAGCACACCAATGGCAAGAGAGACCTTGGTGAGACAAAACCCTATAATAAGAGAGAAACCACCGGCTGGACGGCAAGGAGACAACACGGCAAAGAGACCTTGGATAGCAAGGGAGACCTTGGTCGGTCAAAAGAAAACCGTGTGAGCAATGGCAAGAGAGAGGACACCACCGGCTAGAAGGAAACCGTGTGACTCACGGTAAGAGAAGAGACTACACACCATCGGGAGAGCAAAGGTGACACACACCCACCATAAGGTAGAGAAGAAATCAGAAACTCACACACCAAAAAAAGGTGAAAAACAGCCCACACGAACCAAAAATACACCACCGAGAGAGAGAGAGAGAGACTTCACCGAAAGAGCAGACCAAACCAAACATACACCACTGGGAGAGAGAGAGAGAGAGACTCCATAGGAAGAGCAGAAACACACACACATTAGAAAAGGGGACACAGATACAGACTAGAAGAGGGAGAAAACGTGGAAAACTAGAACCGGGAGAGCCAACGTGAAAAACAGAACCGGGAGCGCCAATGTGAAAACCAGAACTGGGAGAGCCAACGTGAAAAACAGAAACGGGAGAGCCAATGTGAAAAACAGAATCGGGAGCGCCAACATTGGAGAGAAATGGGAGAGCAAAAGAAAGGAGACCCGGCTGGACAGTGAGAGAGAAACAGACAACACGACAAGGAGAAAACTGTGTGATGGCAAGAGAGAGAAACCCGTGAGAAACGTACAACCACCGGTAAGAGAAAATAGCAAAGGATCGCACGGCAAAAGGAAACCTGTAAGAGACGATACACCACCAGGAGTGAAGATGACACACCAATGGCAAAACTAGAAATGCACCACCCCTGGAAGAGAAGAAAACCAGAAACGTGAGGTGAGGGCAAAAACCAGAAACAGGAGACCAGCGGAACCGTGAAACGGACGAGGAGAGCAAACTTGGTATCCGTGAGGCTTGAGAACAGCAAAGTGGGTGCAGACCTGAGACGTGAGACCAATGAAGCGGATGCAAACCAGAAACGTGCATGAGACGTGAGACGCCAAACCATAAGCTGGAGGCAAGTTGAGAGACGTGAACCAAAAAAACCAGAAGCTGGAGGCAGGCCAAGAAACGTGAACCAGCAAAACCAGAAGCATGGTGCAGGCCAAAAGATGCGAAACGGCAGACCAGAAGCGTGAGGCAGTCCGTGAGACGTGAAACGGTAGACCAGTAGTGTGAGGCAGGCCGTGAGACGTGAAATGGTAGATCTGAAGCATGAGTATAGACTGTGAGATGGCGAAAGTAGGAATTGTGTGAAACAACCTAGAGAAGGAATTTAGTGAAGCATTGGAAAGAACTCAATGTATTTCCAAATTTCTTCAAGAGAGGTTAGAGAGTGTTGTGGTGGACTTCTACGTAACAGTGAAGCAGCTAATTCAATTCAATAGAGGCAAGACAAGCTAGAAGAAGGGTAGACACAGTAAGTGACTCTTTATTTTGTACTTGCTTTGTATTTGCAATAGTGAAAGGAACAGAGGATTAAGACATCCATTGTAACTACATTGTGGACATAGGGAGTACCACATTTGTATTCTCAAGTATAGTGGATTGTCTCGGTAGAGGAAGAATCCCTACCACCATGGACGTACGTCACATTGACGGAACCACGTAAATCTCTTGTCTCCTTACTTTGATTTACATTCTGTGTTTTGAATTGAGTTGTGAACGCAGCTAAAGTATCATTGAACCCATAACCTAAAGAAGACCTAATCAAGAACATCCGATCTATCTAATAAGCAAGGTGTCAGAAAGGTGACTTTGAGGACTATTGTGATTAGTAGGTAACAATAGAGCTACCTTAGTCGAATCTAAGAAAGAGTTCGCTTGTAAGAAAAGGTTGAAGTTGTTCACATACCTGTGTATTGACGAGAGCGAAAGTATTAAAGAAGTATAATACTTTGGCTTAAATTATCAAAGTGTGTTTTTAAGGGGTGTGATACTGATTCACCCCCTTCTCAGTATCACAGATTAGTAAATCCTAGGGTGAAGTCGAAAACTTCACATAGAAAACACACACTATTTAAGATAAAAGGGATCATGAGGCAGCTCACCTAGTAGGTTCTTTTTACAAGTGCAAATGAACCCAAAACGTTGAGCCTTTTTACATGTACATTTGGTCTTAACTGAAAATCAATCTATCCAAAACAAAAGAAAAATGGGTTTTTTATATAACTCAGAAAGTAGATCAAGTCATTCCTTGGATTGGACATAAAACTTGGACTTATATCATGAGCTTCAAGTATTGTTCTTCAACTTCAAAGCCTTGTTCATTATATTGCATGTTGTTCCCACAGCCTTGTATGGGTTGTAATTGTTGTCAACTAGGTTTAAGTGTGCAAGAAAGTAAAGCCACATGGAAGGGCAAGAAGGTAAAAGCCACATGGAGGGGCAAGAACATAAAAGCCACATGGAAAGGCAAAATAGTAAATTTGCCACAAGTAAGCCTTAAATTGGAAGACGATTTTGGTGGACAAAAAATATATTGTTAAGAGAGAGAAAAAGAGGAGATGGTCGAAAGGAGGACTGAACGAAGAACAAAGGTCGGAAAAATAGAGAAACAACTAAAAGGGAGCTGGACGGCAAAGCAAATCGACGGCAAAACAGAGTGGACGGTGAGATAGATCCAGCTGGACGGTGAGAGAGATCTGGCTGGACGAAGAGAGAGAGATCGTCGGCAGAACACGAGATAAAGAGAGAAAAATTGAGGCAGCCGTTGGAAGAGAGAGAAAAAGGTATATGGTCAAAACAGAGGAGTCGACGAGAAGGAGAGAAAAAGAAACCCAACGACCAACCAAGTTAGCACGGCAAAACACACCATCGACAGAAGGAGAGAGAAACTTGACGGCCAAACAGGGAAGGAGAGAAAAACCCGTTACAGCCATAACAGAGGGGTGGATGACCGATGAACAGTGACCGATAGAAAAGGGAGAAAATTTAATACGGCCAAAGGAGGTGTGAAACGGAAAAGGGCAAACCAGAAACGTGCGTGAGACGTGCAACACCAAATCAGAAATGTGAGGCAGGCCGTGAGATGGGGAACGACAAACCAAAAACGTGAGGCGAGCCGTGAGGCAAGGAGACGGGTGAGACCATAAGATGGTGAAAGCAGGAGTTATGTGAGACAACGTAAAGAAGAAATTCGGCAAAGCATCGTAAAAAACTAAATGTATTTCCAGAGTTCTTCAATAGAGGTTAGAGAGCGTTGCGGTGAACTTCTAAGTGGTAGTGGAGCAGCCTTTCAATTCAACAAAGGCAAGACAAGCTAGAAGAAGGGTAGACACAGTAAGTGACACTCTTTGTATTGTACTTGCTTAGTAATTGCAATAGTGAAAGGAGCAGAACATTAAGACATCCATTGTAACTGGAATTCTCAAGTATAGTGGATAGTCACGGTAAGGGAGAGTCCCTACCACCGTGGATATACGTCACGTTGACAGAACCACGTAAATCTCATATGTCCATAATTTACTTTATGTTCTATGTTTTGAATTAAGTTATGAACGCAGCTAAAGTATCAGCCAACCCATAACCTAACGAAGACCTAAACAAGAACATCTGAATTGTCTATTAGGCAAGGTGTCTTAAAGGTGACTTTGGGGACTATTATGATTAATAGGTAGCAATAGATCTACCTTAGTCGAGTCTAAGAAAGAGTTTGCTTTTAAGAAGAGGTTGAAGTTGTTCACTTACCTGCGAATTGCGAATTGTGGTGATACTGATTCACCCCCCCTCTTAGTATCACAAACTAGTAGATCCTAGTGAGAAGTAAGGAACTTCATTACACATAAAGATAAGTGGTTATCCTTGGTGTAGCATTGGAAACGTCTACAATAGTCCTAGAATCTTTTAGGGTACCCTTTTTGTCATGTATATCCATGATTAAGCCTTGTAAATCCTCTTTCATCCACTTTGTTCTTACACTTGTTACTAGACCACTGATTTCTCGTAAAAGATCATAGGTATACTTGCTTTGTTGTACTTGAGTAGCACTTTGTTCTCCATCATTAGGTGTACTTTAGACCATAATTGCTTTGACATTATTTTTCTCTAGATTAATTCCTTGAAAACACAAAACAAAACCAATGAAAACTACGAATTTCATAGAAAACACACACTATATAAGATTAAAGGGATCTTAGGGCAGCTCACGTAGTAGGTTCTTTTTACAAGCACAATTGAACCCAAAACGTTGAGCCTTTTTACATGTACATTTTTCATTAATTGAAAATCAATCTACACAAAACGAAAAAAAATGGGCTTTTTATACAACTCAGAAAGTATTGCATTGGACAAAAAACTTGGACTTATATCATGAGCTTTAAGTATTGTTCTTCAACTTCAAACCCTTCTTCATCATATTGCATATAAAGATAAGTGATTATCCTTCGTGTCGCATTGGAAACGTCTAGAATAGTCCTAGAATCATTTAGAGCACCCTTTTGTCATGTATATCCATGATTAAGCCTTGTAAATCCTCTTTCCTCCAATTTGTTCTTACACTTATTATTAGACCACCAATTTCTCGTAAAAGATCATAGGTATACTTGCTTTGTTGTACTTGAGTAGCACTTTGTTCTCCATCATTAGGTGTACTTTAGACCATAATTGCTTTGACATTATTTTTCTCTAAATTAATTCCTTGAAAACAAAGAACAAAACCAATGAAAACTACAAATTTCATAGAAAACACACACTATTTAAGATAAAAGGGATCTTAAGGCAACTCACGTTGTAGGTTCTTTTTACAAGCGCAATTCAACCCAAAACAATCAATCTAAAAATCAATCTACTTGAGCAGCCTTTTTAGATGTACATATGGCCTTAACTAAAAATCAATCGACCTAAAACAAAAAAAGAAAATGGGCCTTTTATACAACTCAGAAAGTAGATCAAGTGATTCTTTGCATTGGACATAAAACTTGGACTTATATCACAAGCTTCAAGTATTGTTCTTCATGTTTAAAGCCTTGTTTATCATATTGCATATAAAGATAAGTGATTATCCTTCATGTCGCATTGGAAACGTCTACAATAGTCCTAGAATCTTTTAGAGCACCCTTTTTGTCATGTATATCCATGATTCAGCCTTATAAATCCTCTTTCATCCACTTTGTTCTTACACATGTTATTAGACCACCGATTTCTCGTAAAAGATCATAAGTATACTTGCTTTGTTGTACTTGAGTAGCACTTTGTTCTCCATCATTAGGTGTACTTTAGATCATAATTGCTTGGACATTGTTTTTCTCCAAATTAATTCCAGGCAAACTCACATCAAAACAAATAAAAACTATAGATTTCATAAAAAACACACACTATTTAAGATAAAAGGGATCTTACGATAGGTCACCTAGTAGGTTCTTTTTGCAAGTGCAAATGAATCCAAAACGTTCAGCCTTTTTACTTGTACATTTGGACTTAACTGAAATTCAATCTACCGAAAACAAAAAAAAGGGCTTTTTAAACAACGCAGAAAGTAGATCAAGCCATTCCTTGGATTGGTCATACAACTTGGACTTATATCATCGGCTTTAAGTATTGTTCTTCAACTTCAAAGCCTTCTTCACCATCTTGCATATAAAGATAAGTGATTATCCTTGGTGTAGTAATGGAAATGTCTAGAATAGTCGTAGAATCTTTTAGAGCACCCTTTTTGTCATGTATATCATGATTAAACCTTGCAAATCCTCTTTCAACCACTTTGTTCTTGCCCTTGTTATTGGACCACTGATATCTCGTACAAGATCATAGGTATACTTGATTTGTTGTACTTGATTATTACTTTGTTCTCCATCATTAGGTGTACTTTAGATCATAATTGCTTTGACATTATTTTTCTGTAAATTAATTCTAAGCAAACTCACAACAAATCCAATGAAAACTACGGATTTCATAGAAAACACACACTATTTAAGATAAAAGGGATCTTAGGGTAGGTCAAGTAGTAGGTTCATTTTGCAAGCGCAAATGAACCCAAAATGTTGAGTTGTTTTACATGTACAATTGGCCTTAACTGAAAATCAATCTATCTAAAACTAAAAAAAAATGGGCTTTTTTATACAACTCAAAAAGTATATCAACCCATTCCTTGCATTGGACATAAAACATGCACTCATATCATGAGCTTCAAGTATTGTTACTCAATTTCATAGCCTTGTTCATCATATTGCATATAAACATAAGTGATTATCCTTTGTGTAGCATTGGAAATGTCTAGAATAGTCCTAGAATATTTTAGCGAACCCTTTTTGTCATTTATATCCATGATTAAGCCTTGTAAATTCTCTTTCATACAATTTGTTGTTGCACTTCTTATTGGACCACCGATTTCTCGTAAAAGATCATAAGTATACTTGACTCGTTGTACTTGATTAGCACTTTGTTCTCCATCATTAGGTGTACTTTAGATAATCGCTTTGACATTATTTTTCTATAAATTAATCGCTTAAAAGTTCACCGCAACGCTCTCTAACCTCTCTTGAAGAAATCTGGAAATACGTTGAGTTATTTCCGATGCTTTGTTGAATTCCTTCTTTACTTTGTTTCACATAGCTCCTGCTTTCACTGTCTCACGGTCTTACCTGTCTCCTGGTTCCACGGTCTTGCTTTTTCACGGCTTGCCCTCACTTGTCCGTTTCTAGTTTTCTTCCGGCTGGTGGTCTATTTTTCTTCGTCCACCCATGTTCTGTCGTCGGCTCTTTCTTTTTCTGTCTCTGGTTTTCTCTCTTTCAGCCTGTTTTCTCTCCTTTGCCATGTGGTCCGTTTGTCTCATGCCGTTGCAGATTTGTTGTCTGCTCTTCCGGTGGTGTCTCTCTCTTTGTCCGTTTCACAATTCTCTCCTAATCGTGTCGTTCATTTGTCTCACACCGTCGCAGATCTGTTGTCTGCTCTTCCGGTGGTGTCTTTCTCTTCGTTCGTCTCTCTCTCTCGATTTTGCTGGTGTTATCCCTTTTGGTCGTATCTGCTTTCCTTGTTTGGCCGTCGGGTTTTTCCTCTCCTTCGTCGTCCACTCTGATTTTGTTGTATATGATTTTTCTCTCTCTTCCAATAGCTTTGCCGTTTTGCTCTTCCGATCTTCCGTCTAGCCCCCTTCAGCCGTCTCGTATTTTCTCTCTTTTTCCCCTATTCTGCCGACAATGGTCTTGGTTGGCCGAATAGGATTTTGTTGTTTCGCTCTTCTGGTCTGCCGTCCAGCCCCTTTCAGCCGTTTCTCTATTTTTACGGACCGTCTGTTTTGGCCGTCGGGTTTCTCTCTCCTTTCGCCAGTCTGCTCTAATTTGTTCAATTTTTCGACCTCTGTTCTTCGTTTAGCCCCCCTTTCGACCATCTCCTCTTTTTCTCTCTCTCGACGGCATATTTTTTGTCCACCAAAATTGTCTTCCAATTTAGGGCTTACTTGCGGCGAATTTACTGTTTTGCCCTTCCATGTGGCTTTTACGTTCTTGCCCCTCCATGTGGCTTTTACGTTCTTGCCCCTCCATGTGGCTTTTACCTTCTTGCCCTTCCACATGACTTTACTTTCTTGCACACTTAAACCTAGTTGACAACAATTACAACCCATACAAGGCTATGGGAACAACAATCTCCCCTTTTGTAATTGTTGGCAACACTCATAACAAAAGCCACTATGCAATAGTTTCAACTCCCCCTAAATATGCACTCCCCCTTTCTTAACAACTCCCTCTACACTGTTGCTTCTCTCCCCCTTTGCCAACCAATTACAAATCTGAAAAACTTGCAAAGTAGAGATGGAGGATTCACTTGATTTTCAGGCTTAAGGAGGCATTCGCACAGACAGACTCATTCTTGTGCTTTTCAAACAGCTCCGTGGACAGAGATTTAGTTAGATCTTGTGTAGCCTCTTCAATAGATTTAGATTCAACTTGTGAGAGTAAAGCAGTAGCTCCCATAATTCTTCTTCTTGTTGTAACTCCTGCTGATGGGTCACCTATGATCTGATTTTCTTAATGAGCACTGGTCCACGTTTTCTTTGGCTTTCTTTCTTGCACAGTCTTAGTTGCAAGAGGATCTCTTTCTTCATCAATCACATACAAGTTTCCAAATGTTCTCTTCCCGACTGCAACAGTATTGCCTTTTTTACTCTTTACCTAGCAACCTGTTTCTGTGAATATTACCTTATGATCTTCATTGCATAGTTTGCTGACAGATGCTAGATTATATCTGAATCCTTCAACGTGCAAAACATCTTTCAGCTTTCCTCTTCCAATGTTTACTAACCCCTGACCATTGATGTTGAGTGAATCATCATTGCCAAACTTGACTCTGCCTTCTTTTGACTTGTTTAGCTTTGACAATTTACTCTTATCTCCCGTCATGTGTGAAATGCATCCACTGTCAAGGATCCATTGCTTATCCTTGTAATTAGCCTTTAGTGCAATTTCAGCTATATTAACCACCTCCCTTTTTGCTCTATATTCCTTCTTTTTAATTTGCTGGAATATAGCTTTCTCCTTTTTCTCAGCTTTGACTGCACTGCTTGTTTTCATTGTGCCATTGAGTGCCTTCTCTTGCTTAGGGAGAAGTGTCATGCATCTCATGGCATTATGGCCATCCTGCCCGCACCTTTCACACTGTTCCAAGCCTGCCAATATAGCAAACTTGTTCTTTGAAGCTACTAGTTTGGGCTTCCACCAATAATCCTCATCAGTGTGTCCTTGCCTTTTACAGTATGTGCAAGAACTCACGAGAGGTGTTCTCCTTTGAGTTTTGTATTGTCTCCCCCTGTATACAGCATCGTATCTTCTCAAGTTGGAGATGTATACTGGCCTTCTCCATCAGTAATTACTCGCCTTATGACCCCAAACTCCATAATAAAGGCAATGACCTTGAAACTACCTCTTCTTGGGTCTGATCCTAGCTTGTCTTCTTCTGTTCATCACTTGCTGTGTAGGTAGAGTAGTTGGCTTCTTTGCTTGTCTGACTTTCATTTCAGTCACCTTTTTCTCCTTTTTCTGTTCAGCTATAGCCCTCTGCTGACTGACTTTCTTTTCTTCCTTCTTGTTTGCCACCCTAGGTTGCTTCTTTAGATCTTCTTTATTCTTAGCTATCTTCTTCTGAGTCACAACCTTCTCTTTCAACTTCTGTGGCACATTCTTATTTTCTTTAGCCAATGCAACCTCAGATTGCTACACTTTCTCTACATTCTTCTCTCCTCTTGCAAAACTTGTTTCTCCTATCATTTCAAGCTTTTGCAAGTTCTCTTTGCTACTTTTCAGTTGTTGCTGAAGTCTTAGCAACTCTTTCTCCATTTCTTCAAATTTTGAAGCCCTTGAGCCAAGCACTACTGTAAGGTCTTCACATATTTTGATCTATTCTTCAAATCTTCTCTTCAAGTCAATATGTTCAGCCTTTATTTCATCCTTTTGACTTTTAGCTTACTCAGACTTTACTTTAACTTGTTTTATGTGAGCCTCCAACCTTTTTATGGTTCTGCCCCTTCTAATTATCTCCTTTGAAGCTGCTTCCAACTCAGCTTCAAGATTTGGTTCTTCTTCATCAACCTCCTCTTCCTCTTCAGATGTTGAACTACCACTTTAAGCTGATGCCATAAAGGCTTGCTCATTTGATGATTCTTCATCTTCCTCCTCATCAGCTTCTTTTATCTGACTCACATAACTCTTGAATGAGCCTCTCCTCTTCTTCTGTGGGTTGGCAATCTTCTTGTTGGACTTCTTTGATTTGAATGATGGTCTTCTTCATCTTGAATTCTGCTCATCATCACCATCCTCATCTTCATCATCAAGTTTCACTTTGCACTGAGAAACAAAGTGTCCAGTCTGCCCACAACGATAAAATCTCAAGGACAACTGTCCTTTACACTTCATAGACCCCTTCTTGAATTTCCTTGTGAAGTAATCCAATACTTCACCTTCACTTTCTTCCTCCTCATCATCATCATCCTTACTGGATGATTCTTCCTCTTCTTTTATCTTCAAGTGTTTCATAACTTTGAAAGCTGCCTCCATTGATACCTTCGTTGTTACAGAGCTTTCAGCTGACTTTATCCTCATCTCATATGCAATGAGATTGCACTGTAGATCATGCAGAGACATAGAATTGAGATCTCTACCCTCCTCTATAGCTACTACCTTTGAGGCAAACCTCTCAGGCACAATTCTCAGAATTTTCTTCGCAATCGATGAGTCCTTCTTGTTCATTCCATGACTTATCAGGTCATTTACAACGTCAATAACCCTAGTGAAGAACTCTTGAACTAGTTCATTCTTTTGCATTTTAAGAGATTCATATCTCTCCTTGAACACTTAAAGCTTAGCCTCCTTCATTCTACCATCGCCTTCATAGACTTTTTGCAATCTGTCCCATATCTCCTTAGCAGATTTGTAGTCCATAACTTTAGCATACTCAGCATCTGTCAATGCTAAAATGATGACATTTGAGGCCTTCCCATTTATCTCAAACTGCCTTAACTCCTCTGGGGTTGGGTCTTTACCTTCTTCCAGAGCCACAAAACCCTTCTATACGCATTTCACCATGTTCATGCCCATGGTAGCAAATACCACTTGTATTCTTGCTCTCCACATAAGGTAGTTGGTTCTGTTGAAGATTGGAACCTTCTTGCTGTAAGTAGTGCTACCTACTAATCACAATAGTCCCTAAAGTCACTTTTTAGACACCTTGCCTAATAGACAATTTGGATGTTCTTGTTTAGGTCTTTGTTAAGTTATGGGTTGGCTGATACTTTAGTTGCATTCACAACTTAATTCAAAACACAGAACATAAAGCAAATTAAGGACACACGAGATTTACGTGGTTCCATCAACGTGACGTACATCCACAGTGGTAGGGACTCTCCCTTACCGAGACTATCCATTATACTTAAGAATTCCAGTTACAATGGATGTCTTAATCCTCTGCTCCTTTTACTATTGCTAAGCAAGTACAATACAAAGAGTGTCACTTACTGTGTCTACCCTTCTTCTAGCTTGTCTTGCCTCTGTTGAATTGAAAGGCTGCTCCACTGCTGCTTAAAAGTTCACCGCAACACTCTCTAACCTCTCTTAAAGAAATCTGGAAATACGTTGAGTTTTTTTCGATGCTTTGCCGAATTCCTTCTCTATGTTGTTTCACACAGCTCCTGCTTTCACTGTCTCACGTTCTCACCTGTTTCCTGGTTCCACGGTCTTACTATTTCACGGCCTGCCCTCACCTGGTCATTTCTGGTTTTCTTCCGGCCGGTGGTCTGTTTTTCTTCGTCCACCCCTGTTCTGCCATCGGCTCTTTCTTTTTTTGTCTCTGGTTTTCTCTCCTTTGCCGTGTCGTCCATTTGTCTCACGTCATCACAGATCTACTGTCTGCTCTTCCAGTGGTGTCTCTCTCTTCGTCCATTTCACGGTTCTGTCCTTACCATGTCGTTTGTTTGTCTTACGCCGTCGTAGATTTGCTGTCTGCTCTTCCGGTGGTGTCTCTCTCTTCGTCCGTCTCTCTTTCTCGATTCTGCCAGTGGTATCCCTTTTGGCCGTCGGGTTTTTCCTCTCCTTCGCCGTCCACTCGAATTTCGCCGTATATGATTTTTCTCTCTCTTCCAATGGCTTTGCCGTTTTGCTCTTCCGTCCAGCCCCTTTTAGCTGTCCATGTAGCATGGGAAACGTGGACTTATTTCTTGAGCTTCAAGTATTATCCTCCGTGTAGCATGGGAAACGTTTAGAATAGTCCTAGAATCTTTTAGCGCAACCTTTTTGTCATGTATATCCATGATTAAGCCTTGTAAATTCTCTTTCATCCACTTTGTTCTTACACTTCCAATTGAACCACCGATTTCTCGTAAAAGATCATAGGTATATTTGATTTGTTGTACTTGATTAGCACTTTGTTCTCCATCATTAGGTGTACTTTAAATCATAATTGCTTTGACATTATTTTTTTGTAAATTAATTCAAGGCAAACTCATAACAAAACCAATGAAAACAATGGATTTCATGGAAAGCACACACTATTTAAGATAATAGGGATCTTAGGGTAGGTCACCTAGTATGTTCATTTTGCACGTGAAAATGAACCTATAACATTAAGCATTTTTACATGTACATTTGGCCTTAACTGTCCAAAACAAAAAGAAAAGTGGGCTTTTTATATAACTCAAAAAGTAGATCAAGCAATTCCTTAGATTGGTCATACAACTTAGACTTATATCATTGGCTTCAAGTATTGTTCTTTAACTTCAAAGCCTTGTTCACCATCTTGCATAAAAAGATAAGTGATTATCCTTGGTGTAGCATTGGAAACATCTAGAATAGTCCTAAAATCTTTTAGACCACCCTTTTTATCTTGTATATCAATGATTAAACCTTGTAAATCCTCTTTCATCCACTTTGTTCTTGCCCTTGTTATTGGACCATTGATTTCTCGTAAAAGATCATAGGTATACTTGATTTGTTGTACTTGATAGCACATTGTTCTTGATAGTTAGGTGTACTTGAGATCATAATTGCTTTGACATTATTTTTTTAAAGTTAATTCCAGGCAAACTTATAACAAAACCAATGAAAACAACAGATTTCATAGAAAACACACTCTATTTAAGATAAAAGGGATCTTAGGGCAGGTGACCTAGTATGTTCTTTTTGCTAGCGCAAATGAACCCAAAACGTTAAGCCTTTTTACATGTACATTTGGCCTAAACTGAAAATCAATCAACCCAAAATAAAAAAACATGGGCTTTTTATACAACTCAGAAAGTAAATCAACCCATTCCATGCATTGGACATGAAACATGGACTTATATCATGAGCTTCATGTATTGTTCCTTATGTTCATAGCCTTGTTCATCATATTGCACATAAAGATAAGTGATTACCCTTTGTGTAGCATTGGAAACGTCTAGAATAGTCCTAGAATCTTTTAGAGCACCCTTTTTTTCATGTATATCCATGATTAGGCTTTGAAAATTCTCGTTCATCCACTTTGTTCTTGCACTTGTTATTGGACCACTGATTTTTGGTATAAGATCATAGGTATACATTCTTTGTTATACTTGGTTAGCCTTTTGTTCTCCATCATTAGGTGTACTTTAAATCATAATTGCTTTGACATTATTTTTCTCTAATTTAATTCCTGGAAATCTCAAAACGAAACCAATGAAAACTACGAATTTTTTAGAAAACACACATTATTTAAGATAAAAGGGATCTTACGATAGGTCATCTAGTAGGATCTTTTTGCATGGCAAATGAACCCAAAACATTGAGCCTTTCTATATGTACATTTGGCCTTAACTGAAAATCAATCTACCTTAAAACAAAAATGGGATTTTTGTACAACTCAGAAAGTAGATCAAGACATTCCATGGATTGGTCATACAACTTGGACTTAGAACATCGGCTTCAAGTATTACTCTTCAACTTCAAAGCCTTGTTCACCATCTTGCATATAAAGATAAGTGATTATTCTTGGTGAAGCATTGGAAACATATAGAATAGTCCTAGAATCTTTTAAAGCACCCTTTTTGTCATGTCTATCCATGATTAAACCTTGTAAATCCTCTTTCATCCCCTTTGTTCTTGCCCTTGTTATTCGACCAATGATTTCTCGTAAAAGATCATTGAAGTACCCGACTTCTCCCTAGGATCTACTAGTTTGTGATACTGAGAGGGGGGGTGAATCAGTATCACCACAATTCGCAATTTGCAGGTAAGTGAACAACTTCAACCTTTTCTTAAAAGCGAACTCTTTCTTAGGCTCAACTAAGGTAGATCTATTGCTACCTACTAATCACAATAGTCCCCAAAGTCACCTTTCAGACACCTTGCCTAATAAACAATTTGGATGTTCTTGTTTAGGTCTTCGTTAGGTTATGGGTTGACTGATACTTTAGCTGCGTTCACAACTCAATTCAAAACACAAAACATAAAGCAAATTAAGGACACACTAGATTTACGTGGTTCCATCAACGTGACATACATCCACGATGGTAGGGACTCTTCCTTATCGAGACTATCCACTATACTTGAGAATTCCAGTTACAATGGATGTCTTAATCTTCTGCTCCTTTCACTATTGCAATTACTAAGCAAGTACAATACAAAGAGTGTCACTTATTGTGTCTACCCTTCTTCTACCTTGTCTTGCCTCTGTTGAATTGAATGGCTGCTCCATTGCCGCTTAG
>CM038603.1:5146560-5205794 GCA_021533255.1 Ceriops tagal
CACCTTCTGATTTGTGATTTGCCGTTCACCTTTGGTTGCTGTCCAGCCGTGTCTTCTCCTTGCAGGTGGTGGTTTGCCGAGTAGTTTGCTTTGGACGTCTTTTTGTTTGGCCTTCTCCTTCCTCACGTTTTCTCTCTTTGGTCGGCTGGTTGTCTAGGTTTGTTGTCCGTTTTGCTCAATTGCCGACTTGTCTTCATTTGATGTCTTCCAATGGCCTTTATATATTCCTCCATGAAACCCTAATAGGGCTTACTTGCGGTGAATTTATTGTCTTCCCCTTCCATGTGGCTTTTACGTTCTTGCCCCTCCATGTGGCTTTACTTTCTTGTACACTTAAACCTAGTTGACAACAATTACAACCCATACAAGGCTATGGGAACAACACTTTTTACTTGTACATTTGGTATTAAATGAAAATCAATCTACCCAAAACAAAAAAAAAACATGTGCTTTTTATATAACTTAGAAGGTAGATCATGTCTTTCCTTGTATTAGTTATACAACTTGGACTTATATCATGGGCTTCAAGTATTGTTCTTCAACTTTAAAACCATGTTCATCATCTTGCGCATAAAGATAAGTGATTATCCTTGGTGTAGCATTGGAAACGTTTAGAATAGTCCTAGAATCTTTTAAAGCACCCTTTTTGTCTTGTATATCCATGATTCAGCCTTATATATCCTCTTTTATCCACTTTGTTCCTGCTCTTGTTATTGGTCCACCGATTTCTCGTAAAAGATCATGGGTATACTTGCTTTGTTGTACTTGATTAACGCTTTGTTCTCCATCATTAAGTGTAGGTTAGATCATAATTTCTTTGACATTATTTTTATCTAAATTAATTCCAGGCAAACTCATAACAAAACGAATGAAAACAACAAATTTCATAGAAAACAGACATTATTTAAAATAAAAGGGATCTTCGGGTAGGTCACCTAGTAGGTTCTTTTTGCAAGCACAAATAAACCCAAAATGTTGAGCCTTTTTATATGTACAATCGGCTTTAACTAAAAATCAATCTACCCAAAACAAAAAAATAAAAAGGCTTTTTATACGACTCAGAAAGTAGATCAAGCCTTTCCTTAGACTAGTTATACAACTTGGACTTATATCATAGGCTTTATGTATTCTTCTTCAAGTTCAAAGCCTTCTTCATCATATTGCACATAATGATAAGTGATTATCCTTCGTGTGGCATTGGAAACGTCTAGAATAGTCCTAGAATCTTTTAGAGCAACCATTTTGTCATGTATATCTATGATTAACCCTTGTAAATCCTCTTTCATCTATTTTGTTCTTGCCCTTGTTATTAGACCTCCGATTTGTCGTAAACGATCATCGGAATACTTGCTTTGTTGTAGTTGATTAGCGCTTTGTTCTCCATCATTAAGTGTAGGTAAGATTATAATTTCTTTGGCATTATTTTTATCTAAATTTATTCTTGGCAAACGCACAACAAAACTACTAAATACTATGGATTTCATGTAAGATACACAAATGTTAGGATAAAAGTTATCCTAGGGTAGGGCACCTAGTGGGTTCATTTTGCCAGCACAAATAAACCCAAAACGTTGAGCCTTTTTTAAAGTTCCCGACTTCTCCCTAAGATTTACTAGTTTGTGATACTGAGAGGGGGGGTGAATCAGTATCACCACAATTCGCAATTCGCAGGTAAGTGAACAACTCCAACCACTTCTTAAAAGCGAACTCTTTCTTAGACTCGACTAAGGTAGATCTATTGTTACGTACTAATCACAATAGTCCCCAAAGTCACCTTTCAAACACCTTGCCTAATAGACAATTCAGATGTTCTTGTCTAGGTCTTCGTTAGGTTATGGGTTCGCTGATACTTTAGCTGCGTTCACAACTCAATTCAAAACACAAAACGTAAAGCAAATTAAGGACACACGAGATTTACGTGGTTCCATCAAAGTGACGTACATCCATGGTGGTAGGGACTCTCTCTTACCGAGACTATCCACTATACTTAAGAATTCCAGTTACAATGGATGTCTTAATCTTCTGCTCCTTTCATTATTGCAATTACTAAGCAAGTACAATACAAAGAGTGTCACTTACTGTGTCTACCCTTCTTCTAGCTTGCCTTGCCTCTGTTGAACTGAAAGGCTGCTCCACTGCCACTTAGAAGTTCACCACAACGCTTTCTAACCTCTCTTGAAGAAATTTGGAAATACGTTGAGTTCTTTCAATGCTTCGCCGAATTTCTTCTCTAAGTTGTCTCACACAACTCCTACTTTCACCGTCTCACGGGTCGCCTCACGTTTTTGGTTTGCCATTCCACGTCTCACGGCCTGCCTCACATTTCTGGTTAGGCGTTACATGTCTCACGCACGTTTCTGGTTTGCACCCTTTGTTGGTTTCACACCTCACGTACGTTTCTGGTTTGCACGCCTTGCTGGTCACAAGCACGTTCTGGTCTCATGCACGTTCTGGTCTCACGCACATTTTGGTCTCATGCACATTCTTGTCCATTTCTGGTTTCAGTCATCGCATGTTCCTGTCTGTTTCTGGTTTCAACTGTCGCACGTTCCTTTCCGTTTCTGGTTTTCTTCCAGCCGGTGGTGCGCCGTGACGTCCCTCACCAATGGTGTATCATTTTTTCAGCATTGGTCTTCTCTCCTGTCGTGGTGTATCTGGTTCTTCAGGTTAGATTCTGCACGTTCTAGTGGTGTATCATCTCTTCCAGGGTCTGCACGTTCTGGTTTTTCAGGTTTGGTCTCTCCCGGTGGTGTATCTCTTCCAACGTGTAGGGTTTTCTCTCTTAAAATCTTTTTGCCATTTTTCGTTCTGCCGTGTACACCCTTCACCAAGTACTGTGTTTTTCCGGGTGCTGTGTTTTGTCGGGTACTGTTTGGCTGTCTGCTCTCTCTTCTCCCTGAACGTTCTCTTTCGTTTTTGGCCGGCACTCACTTTCGAGGTTTAGGGTCTTGTGTTTCTCTCTTTTGGTCGGCCGAATGGATGCTCTAGGGTTACTGTCCGTTTTGCTCAATTGCTGACTTCTCCTCTTTTACAACCACGGGTTTGTTTTCTCTCCTATCTCTGGCGATGACTATTGTTCACTCGATGGCTACTGTTCACTACGACTACTCTTTTCTTTTGCAGGTGGTGTTCTTCTATGTAGGATTTGGTGTTTTGCCGTATATTCAATTGTATTAGCCTTACCCTAATTTTGTCTTCCAAAGTCTTTATATACTCTCTTCCATGAAACTCTAATAGGGTTTACGCAGCGGATTTACGTTCTTGCCCTTTTATGTGGATTTATCTTCTTATCCTTCCATGTGGCTTTACTTTCTTGCACACTTAAACCTAGTTGACAACAATTACAACCCATAGAAGGCTGTGGGAACAACATTTTTACTCGTACATTTGGCCTGAAATGAAAATCAATCTACCCAAATCAAAAAAAAAAAAGTGCTTTTCATATAACTCAGAAAGTAGATCAAGCCTTTCCTTGGATTGGTTATACAACTTGGACTTAAATCATGGGCTTCAAGTATTGTTCTTCAACATCAATACCATGTTCATCATCTTACACATAATGATAAGTAATTATCCTTAGTGTAGCATTGGAAACGTCTAGAATAGTCCTAGAATCTTTTAGAGCACCCATTTTGTCATGTATATCCATGCTTAAGCCTTGTAAATCCTCTTTTATCCACTTTGTTCCTGCCCTTGTTATTAGTCCACAGATTTCTCTTAAAAGATCTTCGGTATACTTGCTTTGTTGTACTTGATTGGCGCTTTGTTCTCCATCATTAAGTGTAGGTTAGATTATAATTTCCTTGACATTATTTTTATATAAATTAATTCCAAGCAAACTCACAACAAAACCAATGAAAACAACGGATTTCATAGAAAATAGACACTATTTAAGATAAAAGGGATCTTTGGGCAAGTCACCTAGTGGGTTCCTTTTGCAAGCACAAACGAACCCAAAACGTTGAGCCTTTTTACTTGTACATTTGGCCTTAAATGAAAATCAATCTACTTAAAACCAAAAAAAAAGGCTTTTCATACAACTCTGAAAGTAGATCAAGCATTTCCTTGGATTGGTTATACAAATTAGACTTATATCATGGGCTTCAAGTATTGTTCTTCAACTTCAAAACCATGTTCATCATCTTGCACATAATGATAAGTGATTATCCTTGGTGTAGCATTAGAAACATCTAGAATAGTCCTAGAATCTTTTAGAGCACCCATTTTGTCATGTATATCTATGATTAAGCCTTGTAAATCCACTTTCATCCACTTTGTTCTTGCCCTTGTTATTGGACCTCCGATTTCTCATAAAAGATTTTAGGAATACTTGCTTTGTTGTACTTGATCAGCGCTTTGTTCTCCATCATTAAGTGTAGGTGAGATTATAATTTCTTTGACATTATTTTTATCTAATTTTTTTCTAGGCAAACAACAAAACTAATGAAAACTATGGATATCGTATAAAATACACACTTCTTAAGATAAAAGCTACCTTAGGGCAGGGCACCTTGTGTGTTCTTTTTGCCAGCACAAATGAACCCAAAACATTGAGCCTTTTTACCTGTACATTTGGCATTAAATGGAAATCAATCTACCAAAAACAAAAAAAATATATGCTTTTTATATAACTCAAAAGGTAGATCAAGTCTTTCCTTGTATTAGTTATACAACTTGGACTTATATCATAAGCTTCAAGTATTGTTCTTCAACATCAAAAACCATGTTCATTATCTTGCACATAATGATAAGTGATTATCTTTGGTGTAGCATTAAAAACATCTAGAATAGTCCTAGAATCTTTTAGAGCACCCTTTTTGTCATGTATATCCATGATTAAGCCTTGTATATACCCTTTTATCCACTTTGTTCTTGCTCTTGTTATTAGTCCACCGATTTCTTGTAAACGATCATGGGTATACTTGCTTTGTTGTACTTGATTGGCACTTTGTTCTCCATCATTAAATGTAGGTTAGATCATAATTTCTTTGACATTATTGTTATCTAAATTAATTCCAAGCAAACTCACAGCAAAACCAATGAAAACAATAGATTTCATAGAAAATAGAGACTATTTAAGATAAAAGGGATCTTCGGGCAAGTCACCTAGTGGGTTCTTTTTGCAAGCACAAATGAACCCAAAACATTCAGCCTTTTTACTTATACATTTGGCCTTAAATGAAAATCAATCTACCCAAAACAAAAACAAAAAAAAAGGCTTTTCATACAACTCAGAAAGTAGATCAAGCATTTCCTTGGATTGGTTATACAACTTGGACTTATACATGGGCTTCAAGTATTGTTCTTCAACTTTAAAACCACGTTTATCATCTTGCACATAAAGATAAGTGATTATCCTTCGCGTAGCATTGGAAACATCTAGAATAGTCCTAGAATCTTTTAGAGCACCCATTTTATCATGTATATCCATGATTAAACCTTGTAAATCCTCTTTTATCCACTTTGTTCCTGCCCATGTTATTGGTCCACCAATTTGTCGTATACGATCATGGGTATACTTGCTTTGTTGTACTTGATTATCGCTTAAGTGTAGGTTAGATCATAATTTCTTTGACATTATTTTTATCTAAATTAATTCCTGGCAAACTCATAACAAAACCAATTAAATCTACGAATTTTATAGAAAACAGGCACTACTTAAGATAAAAGGGATCTTTGAGCAGGTCACCTAGTAGGTTGTTTTTGCAAGCATAAATGAACCCAAAATGTTGAGCCATTTCACATGTACATTTGGCCTCAACTAAAAATCAATCTACCTAAAACAAAAAAAAAAAAAGGCTTCTTATACAACTCAAAAAGTAAATCAAGCCTTTCCTTTGATTGGTTATATAACTTGGACTTATATCAGGGGCTTCAAGTATTGTGCTTCAAGTTCAAAGCCTTATTCATCATATTGCACATAAAGATAAGTGATTATCCATTGTGTGGCATTGGAAACGTCTAGAATAGTCCTAGAATCTTTTAGAGCACCATTTTTGTCATGTATATCTATGATTAAGCCATGTAAATCCTCTTTCATTTGCTTTGCTCTTGCCCTTGTTATTGGACCACTGATTTCTCGAAAAAGATTAGAGGAATACTTGCTTTGTTGTACTTGATTAGTGCTTTGTTCTCCATCATTAAGTGTAGGTGAGATTATAATTTCTTTGACATTATTTTTATCTAAATTAATTCCAGGCAAACTCATAACAAAACTAATAAAAATTATGGATGTCATATAAAATACACAGTTCTTGAGATAAAAGTTATCGTAAGGCAGGGCACCTAGTGGGTTCTTTTTGCAAGCACAAATGAACCCAGAACGTTGAGCCTTTTTACTTGTACATTTGGCCTTAAATGAAAATCAATCTACCCAAAACAAAAGGAATGGGCTTTTGATACAACTCAAAAAGTAGATCAACCCATTTCTTGCATTAGACATAAAACTTGGACTTACATCATGTGCTTAAAGTATTGTTCTTCAAGTTCAATGTCTTGTTCATCATATTACACACAAAGATAAGTGATTATCCTTGGTGTAGCATTAGAAACGTCTACAATAGTCCTAGAATCTTTTAAAGCACCCTTTTTTTTCATGTATATCCATGATTAAGCCTTGTATATCCTTTGTTATCCACTTTGTTCCTGCTCTTGTTATTAGTCCACCGATTTCTCGTAAAAGTTCATGGGTATACTTGCTTTGTTGTACTTAATTAGTGGTTTGTTCTCCATTATTAAGTGTAGGTTAGATCATAATTTCTTTGACATTATTTTTATCTAAATTAATCCCAGGCAAACTCACAACAAAACCAATGAAAACTATGGATTTCATAGAAAACAGACTCTATTTAAGATAAAAGGGATCTTCGGGCTGGTCAGCTAATAGATTGTTTTTGCAAGCACAAATGAACCCAAAACATTGAGCCTTTTTACATGTACATTTGGCTTTAACTAAAAAGGAATCCACCCAAAACAAAAAAATAGGCTTCTTATACAACTCAGAAAGTAGATCAAGCCTTTCCTTGGATTGGTTATACAACTTGGACTTATATCATGGGCTTCAAGTATTGTTCTTTAAGTACAAAGCCTTGTTCATCATATTGCACATTAAGATAAGTGATTATTCTTTGTGTGGCATTGGAAACGTCTAGAATAGTCTTAGAATCTTTTAGAGCACCCATTTTGTCATGTATATGTATTATTAAGCCATGTAAATCGTTTTTCATCCACTTTGTTCTTGCCCTTATTATTGGACCACCGATTTCTCGTAAAAGATCATAGGAATACTTGCATTGTTGTACTTGATTAGTACTTTGTTCTCCATCATTAAGTGTAGGTGCGATTGTAATTTCTTTGACATTATTTTTATCTAAATTTATTCTAGGCAAGCACACAACAAAACTAATGAAAACTATGGATTTCATATAAAATACATACTTCTTAAGATAAAAGTTATCTTAGGGCAGGGCACCTAGTGGGTTCTTTTTGCAATCACAAATAAACCCAAATCATTAAGCCTTTTTACATGTACATTTGGCTTCAACTGAAAATCAATGTACCCAAAACAAAAAAAAAATAGGCTTTTTATGCAACTCAGAAAGTAGATCAAGTCATTCCTTGGATTGGACATAAAACTTGGACTTATATCATGAGCTTCAAGTATTGTTTTTCAAGTTCAAAGTCTTGTTCATCATATTACACATAAAGATAAGTGATTATCCTTGGTGTAGCATTAGAAACGTCTAGAATAATCCTAGAATCTTTTAGAGCACCCTTTTTGTCATGTATATCCATGATTAAGCCTTGTAAATGCTCTTTTATCTACTTTGTTCCTGCCCTTGTTATTGGTCCATCGATTTCTCGTAAAAGTTCATAGGAATACTTTCTTTGTGGTACTTGATTAGTACATTGTTCTCCATCATTAAGTGTAGGTGCAATTGTAATTTCTTTGACATTATTTTTATCTAAATTTATTATAGGCAATCTCACAACAAAACTAATGAAAACTATGGATGTCATATAAAATACACACTTCTTAAGATAAAAGTTATCTTAGGGCAGTGTACGTAGTGGGTTCTTTTTGCAAGCATAAATGAACCCAAAACATTGAGCCTTTTTACTTGTACATTTGGCCTTAAATGAAAATCAATCTACCCAAAACCAAAAAAAAACGGGCTTTTCATACAACTCAAAAAGTAGATGAAGCCTTTCTTTGGATTGGTTATACAACTTGGACTTATATCATGGGCTGCAAGTATTGTTCTTCAACTTTAAAACCATGTTCATCATCTTGCACATAAAGATAAGTGATTATCCTTGGTGTAGCATTGGAAATGTCTAGAATAGTCCTAGAATCTTTTAATTCTTGGCAAACTCACACAAAACCACTGAAAGCTATAGATTTCATAGAAAATAGACACTATTTTAGATAAAAGGGATCTTCAGATAGGTCACCTTATTGTTCCCACAGCCTTGTATGGGTTGTAATTGTTGTCAACTGGGTTTAAGTGTGCAAGAAAGTAAAGCCACATGAAGGGGCAAGAAAGTAAAAGCCATAGGAAAGGCAAGAAGGTAAAAGCCACATGAAGGGCAAGAAAGTAAATTTGTCACAAGGAAGCCCTACTAAGGTTTTCATAATGGCTATATAAACCAAGACCTTGGCTGGACAGCAAGGGTGTGGCACGGTAAAGGGAGAAAACACAACACACACCACCAGCAAACACAAGAGAGCACGGCAGAAACACAAAACCCAAAACGGCAAAGGAGAGGGTCAGCCAAAGAAAGAAGACAAAGCCAAGCAAAGGAACCAGCTAAAGTAGTACACGACAAAAAGGGAGGAAGACCACCGTCGGCAGAACAAGGGAAAAAGGAGAGAGAATACGAGATGGCTGAAGGTGGACAGCTAAACAAAAGTCGGTCGGCAGAATCAAGAAAGAAGAGACGGCCGGGCTGAATGAAGAACAAAGGGCGTGAGAGAGAGAAAGAGGAGAGACGGCCAGGTTGGAAAAAGAAATCAAGAGGTTGAGAGAGAGAGAAAGGGAAGACGACAAAACTAGGGTGAACGATAAAGAGGAGGCGGCCAAAACTTAGAGAAACCGTTCAAAGCCAAAGAGAGCAGGCCAAAACACAAAGCGTCCGTCCAACACAAGAGACAACTGGAAAAACACAAAAACGTTGGGAGGATCACTCGGCAAAACTCTACACGGCAAAAACACAAAGAGTGGTACATGGCAAGAGAGAAGAAAGAAGAGAGAAAATCGTCCAAAGAAACTGTCCAAACAACTAAGGTATTCGGCCAACACAAGAGGGAAACCATCCAAGGAGACAATCGGCCAAACAATCCTACACGGCCAAAGGAGAACTCTCGGCAAACCAAGTGCAACCAACGGCAAACACAACCTTGCAAGAGAGAAAACCCTATTCGGCCAACCAACCTACACGGCTAAGCAAAGAGGTGAACGGCCAAATAGGTGTGGACAGCAAGGAGGAGAACAGCCAACCAAGAGTGGACAGCCAAAGCAAGGTGGACGGCTAGGAGACAGCACGGCAAGGAGACAACATACGGCAAAAAGAGATAACACCAAGTGATACCTTGGACAGCAAGGGAAACCGTGTGACGGCTGGAGAAAACCATGTGACTCACGTAAGAGAGAAGACAGCTCACCATCCGTAAGGGAAGAGAGGAGAAACCTTGAAAGAGGAGACCACCGGGAGAGCAAACCAAGTTGTTTAGAGGTGTGAAATGGACAAGTGCAAACCAGAAACGGTGGTGAGGCGTGTGACCAGCAAGGTGTGCAAACCAAAAACGTACGTGGGATGTGAAACGCCAAACTAGAAGCGTGTGTGAGGCATGTGACTAGCAAAGGGTGCAAACTAAAAACGTGTGTGAGACATGTAATGCCAAACTAGAAACGTAAGGCACACCGTGAGACGTGGAATGACAAACCAAAAACGTGAGGCGAGCTGTGAGACAAGGAGACGGGTGAGACTGTGAGACGATGAAAGCAGGAGCTATGTGAGACAACCTAGAGAAGGAATTCGGCGAAGCATTCAAAGAACTCAACGTATTTCCAGATTTCTTCAAGAGAGGTTAGAGAGCATTGCGGTGAACTTCTAAGTGGCAGTGGAGCAGCCATTCAATTCAACAGAGGCAAGACAAGCTAGAAGAAGAGTGGACACAGTAAGTGACACTCTTTGTATTGTACTTCCTTAGTAATTGCAATAGTGAAAGGAGCAGAGAATTAAAGACATCTATTGTAACCTGTATTCATAAGTATAGTGGATAGTCTCGGTAGAGGGAGAGTCCCTACCACCGTGGATGTACGTCACATTGACGGAACCACGTAAATCTCGTGTGTCCTTAATTTGCTTTACGTTCTGTGCTTTGAATTGAGTTGTGAACGCAACTAAAGTATCAGCCAACCCATAACCTAACGAAGACCTAAACAAGAACATCCATATTGTCTATTAGGCAAGGTGTCTGAAAGGTGACTTTGGGGACTATTGTGATTAGTAGGTAACAATAGATCTACCTTAGTCGAGTTTGAGAAAGAGTTTGCTTTTAAGAAGAGGTTGAAGTTGTTCACTTACCTGTGAATTGCGAATTGTGGTGATACTGATTCACCCCCCCTCTTAGTATCATAAACTAGTAGATCCTAGGCAGAAGTCAAGAACTTCACTCAAGATAAAAGTTGAATGCCTCGTTCATCATATTGCACATAAAGATAAGTGATTATCCTTCATGTGGCATTGGAAACGTCTAGAATAGTCCTAATATCTTTTAGAGCACCCTTTTTGTCATTTATATCTATGAGTAAGCCTTGTAAATCCTCTTTCATCGACTTTGTTCTTGCCCTTGTTATTAGACCATCGATTTCCCGTAAAAGATCATAGGAATACTTGCTTTGTTTTACTTGATTAGTACTTTGTTCTCCACTATTAGGTGTAGGTGCGATTGTAATTTCTTTGACATTATTTTTATTCAAATTTATTCTAGGCATGCTCACAACAAAACTAATGAAAACTATGGATTTCATATAAAATACACACTTCTTAAGATAAAAATTATCTTAGGGCAGGGCACTTAGTGGATTCTTTTTGCAAGCACAAATGAACCCAAAACATTCAGCCTTTTTACATGTACATTTGGCTTTAACTAAAAATCAAAGTAACCCAAACGAAAAGGAAAAAGGCTTTTTATGCAACTCAGAAAGTATATCAATTCTTTCCTTGGATTGGTTCTACAACATGGACTTATATCATGGGCTTCAAGTATTGTTCTTGAAGTTGAACGCCTCATTCATCATATTGCACATAAAGATAAGTGATGATCCTTCGTGTGGCATTGGAAATGTCTAGAATAGTCCTAGTATCTTTTAGAGCACCCTATTTGTCATGTATATCTATGAGTAAGCCTTGTATCCTCTTTCATCGACTTTGTTCTTGCCCTTGTTATTGGACCACCGATTTCTCGTAAAAGATCATAAGAATAATTGCTTTGTTTTACTTGATTAGTACTTTGTTCTCCATCATTAAGTGTAGGTGCTATTGCAATTTCATTGACATTATTTTTATCTAAATTTATTCTTGGCAAGCTCACAACAAAACTAATGAAAACTATGGATTTCATATAAAATACACACTTCTTAAGATAAAAGTTATCTTAGGGTAGGGCACATAGTGGGTTCTTTTTGCAAGAACAAATGAACCCAAAACGTTGAGCCTTTTTACATGTACATTTGGCTTGAACTAAAAATCAATGTACCTAAACCAAAAAGAAATAGGCTTTCTATGCAACTCAGAAAGTAGATCAAGCCTTTCCTTGGATTGGTTATACAACTTGGATTTATATCAATAAGAAATACTAATCAAGATCAAGCACTCCGTTGTTTGTTGGAATTGAATGAATTCATGGTATAGATGGTTAATGGACATTGTTTTCACAATGAAAATTGTTGTTAATTAGGACATAAAAGATAATTTCATGGTTATTGCATGAAAAGTGGTGCTCGTAACAAAAAGAAAAGCCTAATTAGCATAAAGTGAATAGAAAGTTTCATTATTTAGGAATTAAACCACTTAACATTAGTACGAAATGCAAACCAAGGTGAATGAATCCAATAGAGGATAGAAGAAAACACATTTAGTGTTCTAATGGTGCACAGACTTGTTTTTTATAATTAATATACAGGGTAGTTAAGGCACAAATATTAATATGATGATCTCTGTGTCAAAAAGTGTGTTTGGAACCAAAATAAGAGCCTTGCTAACCAGAAATGATGGGACAAACACTTTATTTTGGAATTCAACCAATTAATATCAATAAAAAATGCTAATCAAGATCAAGCACTCCGTTGCTTATTGGAATTAAATGAATTCAAGTTATAGATGGTTAATGCACATTGTTTTCACAATGAAAATAGTAGTTGATCAGGATACAAAAGATAATTTCATGGTCATTGTATGAAAAATAGTACTTGTAAGAAAAAAAGTAGTCTGATTAGCATGAAGTGAAAAGAAAGTCTCATTATTTAGGAATTAAACCACTTAACAATTGTACGAAATGCAAACCAAGATGAATGACTTCATTAGTAGATAGAATTAAACACATTTAGTGTTTTGATGGTTTTTAGACTTTTTTGTTTTAACTAATATACTAGGTAGTTTAGTCACAAATGTTAATTTGATGATCACTGTATCAAAAAGTGTGTTTGGAACCAAAAGAAGAGCCTTGCTAACCAGAAATGATGGGATGGACTCTTTATTTTTGAATTCAACCAATTAATATCAATAAGAAATGCTAATCAAGATCAAGGACTCCATTGTTTGTTGGAATTGAATAAATTCATGGTATAGATGGTGAATGGACATTGTTTTCACAATTAAAATAGTTGTTGATCAGGACAAAAAAGATAATTTCATGGTCATTCATGAAAAATATTGCTTGTAAGGAAAAGAGGAGCCTGATTAGCATGAAGTGAATAGAAAGTCTCATTATTTAGGAATTAAACTACTTCACAGTAGTACGAAATGCAAACTAAGAAGAATGACTCAATTAGTTGATGGAAGTAAACACATTTAGTGTTTTAATAGTGTTTAGACTCTTCTGTTTTAATTAATATACTAGGTAGTTTAGTCATAAATGTTAATTTGATTATCACTGTATCAAAAAGTGTGTTTGGAACCAAAAGAGGAGCCTTGCTAACCAGAAATGATGGGACGGAGTCTTTATTTTTGAATTTAACCAATTAATATCAATAAGAAATGCTAATCAAGATCAAGCACAAAACATGGGCTGCCAAAGATGCCTTCATTAGACCTAGCATTGGATTTTCCCAAGTTTTGCTCCTTGTTCTTCACAAAACATGGGCTGCCAAAGATTCTGAGATACTTGCTGTTGTCTTCTTCCCACTCCATAGCTCATATGGAGTCTTATCAGTATTGGGCCTTAGTAAGACTTTATTCAGTAGATATATAGCTGTAAATGTTGCTTCTGTCCAAAATCTTGTGTGAAACTTGGATTCCAACAGTAGAGTTCTTGCCATTTCAACCACATCTTTATTTTTCCTCTCTACCACCCCATTCTGTTGAGGTGTTCTTGCTGCTACCATCTGATGGTAAATACCATGCTTCTCAAGGTAATCTTCAAAAGCTTCATTTGTAAATTCAGTGCCTTGATCTGACCTCAATACTTTGATCTTCTTTCCACTCTTATTTTCAGCCAATCTTCTGTATCTCTTGAAGCATTTCAAAACTTCTGACTTGTGTTTGAGGTGCATGATGCAGGTCCTTCTGGAATAATCATCAACAAACAAGATGAAGTACCTCTCACCATTCAACCCTTTTGTCCTCATCGGTCCATACAAATCAGTATGCACAATGTCAAGCACTGCTTTAGAGCTGAACTCTTTGGTCTTATACTGCTTTCTGGCATGTTTTCCTTTAGAGCATGCTGAGCAAACATACTCTTTCTCTATCCTGAGGTCGGGAATGTCTCTGATTGTATGAGTAGTGGTCAGCTTCCTCATGTTCTTCTGTGATAAGTGTCCCAGCCTCCTATGCCAGAGTTGATTTTCTTCTTCTTTGGTGAGTAAATAACTACTTGTTTTGTCCTCATCAATCACATATAAATTTCCAGTTGTTCTCTTCCCGGCTACAACAGTATTGCCTTAACTCTTCACTTGGCAACCTGTTTTTGTGAATATCACTTTATGGTCGTCGTTGCATAGTTGGTTGGCAGATGCTAGATTATATCTAAGTCCTTCAACGTGCAGAGCATCTTTCAGCTTTTCTTTTCCAATATTCACTAACCCCTAACCATTGATGTTAAGTGAATCATCATTGCCAAACTTGACTCTGCCTTCTCTTGACTTGTTTAGCTTTGACAATTTACTCTTGTCTCCCGTCATGTCTCCAGTTTGTGTTGTCCCATCTGACAGATGTCGTTGGCTCTTTCTTTTTCGTCTCTGGTTTTCTCTCTTTCAGCTAGTTTTCTCTCCTTTGCCATGTCGTCCGTTTGCCTCACGGCGTCGCAGATCTGCTGTCTGCTCTTCCGGTGGTGTCTCTCTCTTCATACGTTTCACGGTTCTCTCCTTACCATGTCGTACATTTGTCTCACGCCATCGCAGATCTGCTGTCTCCTTTTCCGGTGGTGTCTCTCTCTTTATCCATCTCTCTCTCTCTCAATTCTGCCAGTGGTATCCCTTTTGGCTGTATCTGCTTTCCCTTTTCGGCTGTTGGGTTTTTCCTCTCCTTCGCCGTCCACTTTGATTTTGTCGTATATGATTTTTCTCTCTCTTCCAACAACTTTGCCGTTTTGCTCTTTCAATCTTCCGTCCAGCCCCCTTCAGTCGTCTCGCATTTTCTCTCTCTTTCCTTTGTTTTGCCAATGGTGGTCTTGGTTGGCTGAATAGGATTTTGCCGTTTCGCTCTTCCGGTTTGCTGTCCAATCATCCAACCCCTTTCAGCTGTTTCTCTATTTTTGCCGATCATCTATTTTGGCCATTGAGTTTCTCTCTCCTTCCACCGGTCTGCTCTGATTTGCTCAATTTTCTGACCTCTATTCTTTGTTCAGCCCCCTTTTCGACCGTCTCCTCTTTCTCTCTCTCTTGACGGTATTTTTTTGTCCACCAAAATTGTCTTCCAATTTAGGGCTTACTTGCGGTGAATTTACTGTCTTGCCCTTCCATGTGGCTTTTACGTTCTTGCCCCTCCATGTGGCTTTTACCTTTCTGCCCTTCCATGTGGCTTTACTTTCTTGCACACTTAAACCTAGTTGACAACAATTACTACCCATACAAGGTTGTGGGAACAACACAATGGATGTCTTAATCCTCTACTCCTTTCACTATTGCAAATACTAAGCAAGTACAATACTGAGAGGTGCTAGTGGTGCTAGTGCTGGTACTGGCTTCCATTTCTCAGTATGCTGAACAAGTCAACTTCTAGATCCCTTTAAACTAGTACACCAAGCTGTTAAGCTTCAAACAAGTGAACCAGTGCTCTGATACCAATTGAAGTTCCCGACTTCTCCCTAGGATCTACTAGTTTGTGATACTAAGGGGGGTGAATTAGTATCACCACAATTCGCAATTCGCAGGTAAGTGAACAACTTCAACCTCTTCTTAGAAGTGAACTCTTTCTCAGACTCAATTAAGGTAGGACGAAGAAAAGCAAACCACTGGCAGAAAAGGGAGGAAATCTATGACAGCCAAGTGGGTGAACGGAAAAGAGACGACACAGCCAAAATCAGATCGGGGCTGGACGATAGAACAGGGGTTGCAAGAGAGAAAAATCAAAGACGGCCAGAATGGAGGTGTGAAACGGACAAGGGCAAACTAGAAATGTACGTGAGTCATGAAACCAGCAAAGCGTGCAAACTAGAAACGTGTGTGAGACATGGAATTGCAAACCAGAAACGTGAGGCGAGCCGTGAGACAGTGAGATCGTGAAATAGGAGACGGGTAAGACCGTGAGACGATGAAAGCAGGAGCTGTGTGAGACAACATAGAGAAGGAATTTGGCGAAGCATCGTAAAGAACTCAATGTATTTCCATATTTCTTCAAGAGAGGTTAGAGAGCGTTGTGGTGAACTTCTAAGCAGTAGTGAAGTAGCCATTCAGTTCAACAGAGGCAAGACAAGCTAGAAGAAGGGTAGACACAGTAAGTGACACACTTTGTATTGTACTTGCTTAGCATTTGCAATAGTGAAAGGAGCAAAGGATTAAGACATCCATTGTAACTGGTATTCTCAAATATAGTGGATTGTCTCGGTAGAGGGAGAGTCCCTACCACCGTGGATATGCGTCACATTGACGGAACCACATAAATCTCGTGTGTCCTTACTTTGTTTTACATTCTGTGTTTTGAATTGAGTTGTGTGAACACAGCAAAAGTATCAGCCAACCCATAACCTAACGAAAACCTAATAGGCAAGGTGTCTGAAAGGTGACTTTGGGGACTATTGTGATTAGTAGGTAGCAATTGATCTACCTTAGTCGAATATGAGAAAGAGTTCACTTTTAAGAAGAGGTTGAAGTTGTTCACATATCTGCGATGTGGTGATACTGATTCACCCCCCTCTTAGTATCACAAATTAGTAGATCCTTGGGTAAAGTCGGGAACTTCAATTGGTATCAGAGCAAGGTTCACCAGTTTGAAGCTTAACAGCTTGGTGTACTAGTTTGAAGGGTTTCAGAAGTTTTAACTTGTTCAGTATACTGAGAAATGGATGCCGGTACCAGCACCAGCACTACTTACAGTAAGAAGGTTCCAATCTTTAATGGAACCAACTACCATATGTGGAGAGCGAGAATGCAGGTGGTATTTGCAACCATGGGTATGAACGTGGTGAAATCCATACAGGAGGGTTTTGTGGCTCCAGAAGAAGGTAACGACCCAACCCCAGAGGAATTAAGGCAGTTTGAGATCAATGGGAAGGCCTCAAATGTCATCATTTTAGCATTGACAGATGCTAAATATGCTAAAGTTATGGACTGCAAATCTGCTAAGGAGATATGGGACAGATTGCAGAAGGTCTATGAAGGTGATGGCAAAATGAAGGAGGCCAAGCTTCAAGTTTTCAAGGAGAGATATGAATCTCTCAGAATGCAGAAAAATGAGACAGTCCAAGAGTTCTTCACCAAGGTTATTGATGCTGTAAACGATCTTATAAGTCATGGGAAGAACAAGAAGGACTCATCTATTGTGAAGAAAATTCTGAGAATTTTATGTGAAAGGTTTGCCTCAAAGGTGGCAACCATAGAGGAGAGTAGAGATCTCAATTCTATGTCTCTGCATGATCTCCTGTGCAATCTCATGGCATATGAGATGAGAATAAAGTGAACTAAGAGCTCTTCAACATCAAAGGTATCAAAGGAGACAACTTTCAAAGCTATGAAACACTTGAAGATAAGAGAAGAGGAAGAATCATCTAGTGATGATGATGATTATGATGATGAGGAAGAAGTGAAGGTGAAGTGTTGGCTTACTTCACAAGGAAATTCAAAAAGGGGTCTAAGAAGGGAAAAGGACAGTTGTCCTTGAGATGTTATCATTGTGGGCAGACTGGACACTTTGCTTCTCAATGCAAAGTGAAACTTGATGATGAAGATAAGGATGGTGATGATGAGTAGAATTGAAAATGGAGAAAACCATCATTCAAATCAAAGAAGTCCAGCAAAAAGACTGCCAATCCACAAAAGAAGAAGAGAGGCTCATTCAAGAGTTATGTGAGTTAGATAAAAGAAGTTAATGAGGAGGAAGATGAAGAATCATCAGATAAGCAGGCCTTTATGGCATCAGCTCAAGGTGGTAGTTCAACCTCTGAAAAGGAAGAGGAGGTTGATGAAGAACAACCAGATCTTGAAGCTGAGTTGGAAGCAGCTTCAAAGGAGATAATCAGAAGGGGCAGAACTATAAAAAGGTTGGAGGTTCACATAAAGCAAGTTGAAGCAAAGTCTGAGGAAGCTAAAAGTCAAAAGGATGAAATAAGGGCTGAACCTATTGACTTGAAGAGAAGATTTGAAGAATAGATCAAAATATGTGAAGACCTTACAATAGAGTTTGACTCAAGGACTTCAAAGATTGAAGGAATGGAGAAAGAGTTGTTGAGACTTCAGCAACAACTCAAAAGGAGTGAAGAGAACGTGCATAAGCTTGAAATGATAGGAGAAACAAGTTCTGTAAAAGAAAAGAAGAATGAAAAGAAAGTGCAGCAATTTGAGGTTGCATCGCCTAAAGATAATAAGAATGTGCTACAGAAGTTGAAAGAAAAGGTTGTGACTCAGGAGAAGATAGCTGAGAATAAAGAGGATTTGAAGAAGCAACCTAGGGTGACAAACAAAAATGAAGAAAAGAAGGTCAGCCAGCAAAGGGCTATGACTAAATAGAAAAAGGAGAAGAAGGTGACTGAAATGAAAGTCATACAAGCAAAGAAGCCAGCTACGTTGCCTACACAGCAAGTAATGAACAAAAGAAAACAAGCTGTGATTAGACCTAAGAAGAGGCAATTTCAAGGTCACTGTCTTTATTGTGGAGTTTGGGGTCATAAGGTGAGTAACTGCTATTGGAGAAGGCTAGTATATGTTTCTAACTTGAGAAGATACGATGCTGCATACAAGAGGAGACAATACAGAATTCAGAAGAGAACACCTGTTGTGAGTTCTTGCACATACTATAAAAGGCAAGGACACGCTGACAAGTATTGTTGGTGGAAGCCCAAACCAGTGGTTTCAAAGAACAAGTTTGCTATATTGGCAGACTTGGAACAGTATGAAAGGTGCGAGCAGGATGGCCATAATGCCAAGAGATGCACGACACTTCTCCCTGAGCAATAGAAGGCACTCAATGGCACAATGAAAATAAGTGGTGCAGTCAAAGCTGAGAAAAAGGAGAAAGCTATCTTTAAGCCAATTCAAAAGAAGGAATATAAAGCTAAAAGGGAGGTGGCTAATATAGCTGAAATTGCACTCAAAGCTGACTACAAGGATAAGCAGTGGATCCTTGATAGTGGATGCACTTCACACATGACAAGAGACAAGAGTAAATTGTCAAAGTTAAACAAGTCAAGAGAAGGCAGAGTCAAGTTTGGCAATAATGATTCACTCAACATCAGTGGTCAGTAAATATTGGAAAAGGAAAGCTGAAAGATGTTTTGCATGTTGAAGGACTCAGATATAATCTAGCATCTGTCAGCCAGCTATGCAACGAAGACCACAAAGTGATATTCACAAAAACAGGTTGCCAAGTAAAGAGTAAAAAAGGCAATACTGTTGTAGCCTGGAAGAGAACAGCTAGAAATTTATATGTGATTGATGAGGACAAGACAAATAGTTGTTTACTCACCAAAGAAGAAGAAAATCAACTCTAGCATAGGAGGCTGGGACACTTATCACAGAAGAATATAAGGAAGCTGACCACTACTCATGCAATCAGAGACATTCCCGACCATAAGAGAGAGAGAGTGTATGTTTGCTCAGCATGCTCTAAAGGAAAACATGCCAGAAAGCAGTATAAGACCAAAGAGTTCAGTTCAGAAGTAGTGCTTGACATTGTGCATACTGATTTGTGTGGACCGATGAGGACAAAAGGGTTGAATGGTAAGAGGTACTTTATCTTGTTTGTTGATGATTATTCTAGAAGGACCTGCATCATGCATGTTGTTTCCATAGCCTTGTATGGGTTGTAATTGTTGTCAACTAGGTTTAAGTGTGCAAGAAAGTAAAGCCACATGGAAGGGCAAGAAAGTAAATCCGCAGCGTAAGGGTAAGGAAGTAAATTCACTGCAAGTAAGCCCTATTAAGTTTCATGGAAGAGAGTATATTAAGACCTTGGAAGACAAAACTAGGGCAAGGCCAACACAATTTAATACACGGCAAAACACAAGAGGGGTGGACAAAGTGAGAGAGACCGTCAGCAATTGAGAATTCAGCAAACACAAGACGACAAAACATAGGAATCGGCCAAAGTGTGTAAGATCGGCCAAAAAGAGAAAGCACACAGAAAAACCTAGCCGACAGAACTATACACGACAAAAAGAAGAGGTGTTGTACAAAGAATAGGGGTCGAGAGTGAGAAAATATGTGACGGCTGAAGGGGGCTGGATGACTGGATGGCAGGCCAAAGAAGGGCCACCACCGGCCAGAGGAGAAAACCAGCACGGCAAAACTAGGACGGCAAAACAGGGGAAGGAGAGAAAATCCGACAGCCCAAAGAAGAGAGAGAGACCGTCGGCAAAACAGAGCAACTGGCTGAAAGAGAGGAAGGAACTGTCCAAACACAAAAGAGAAACGGTTCAACCAAGGGAGTTGGCCAAAAACTAGAGAGAAACCATCCAACACAAGAGCGGTCGGCCAAAACATAGCCGTTGGAAGAGAGAGAAAAATCGAGAAATGCTCGAAAGAGAAAAATGCCAGAACAGGGGGTCGAAGGGGTGAAAATATGATACGACAAAAGAAGGGGTTGGACGGCAAGGAGACAACACGGTAAGAGAGACAACACGACAAGAGAGCAGAATGGCAAGAGAGTAGAACGTCAAAAGGAGAGCATGGCAAGAGAACGGTGTGACTGACCAGAAACAGTTGACTAGAAACTAGTGACTAGGTCATGAGACTTAAAACAGGAGACCAGCAAAGCTGAAGAGACCAACAAAGCTAAAATGTGAGACCAGAACGTGTGACACATGGTAAGAGGAGAGGCAAACGCACCATTGGTACGAGAGGAGATAGCATAATGTCCGTAAGGGAAGAGAGGAGAAAACTTGAAAGAGGAGAACACTGGAAGGGCAAACCAAGCTGTACAGAGGTGTGAAACGGACACATGCAAACTAGAAATGGTGGTAAGGTGTGTGACTAGCAAGGCGTGCAAATCAGAAACGTACATGGGACGTGAAACGCCAAACCAGAAGCATGCGTGAGGCGTGTGACCAGTAAAGAGTGCAAACCAGAAACATGCGTGAGACGTGTAACGCCAAACCAGAAATGTGAGGCAAGCCATGAGATGTGGAATGGCAAACCAGAAACGTGAGGCGAGCCGTGAGACAAGGAGACAGGTGAGACCATGAGACGGTGAAAGCAAGAGCTATATGAGACAACCTAGAGAAGGAATTTGGCGAAGCATCGAAAAGAACTCAACGTATTTCCAAATTTCTTCAAGAAAGGTTAGGGAGCATTGCGGTGAACTTCTAAGCGGTAGTGGAGCAGCCTTTCAATTCAACAAAGGCAAGACAAGCTAGAAGAAGGGTAGACACAGTAAGTGACACTCTCTGTATTGTACTTGCTTAGTAATTGCAATAGTGAAAGGAGCATAGGATTAAGACATCCATTGTAACTAGAATTCTCAAGTATAGTGGATAGTCTCGGTAAGGGAGAGTCCCTACCACCGTGGATGTACGTCACATTGATGGAACCACGTAAATCTCGTGTGTCCTTAATTTGCTTTACATTCTGTGTTTTGAATTGAGTTGTGAACGCAGCTAAAGTATCAGCCAACCCATAACCTAAAAGATGACCTAAACAAGGACATCCAAATTGTCTATTAGGTAAGGTGTTTGAAAGGTGACTTTGGGGACTATTGTGATTAGTAGGTAGCAATAGATTTACCTTAGTCGAATCTGAGAAAGAGTTTGTTTTTAAGAAGAGGTTGAAGTTGTTCACTTACTTGCGAATTATGAATTGTAGTCATATTGATTCACCCCCCCTCTCAGTATCACAAACTAGTAGATTCTAGGGAGAAGTCAGAAACTTCAATACACCTCAAACACAAGTCAGAAGTTCTGAATTACTTCAAGAGATACAGAAGATTGGCTGAAAATGAGAGTGGAAAGTAGATCAAAGTATTGAGATCAGATCAAGGCACTGAATTCACAAATGGAGTTTTTAAAGATTACCTTAAGAAGCATGGAATTCACCATCAGATGGCCGTAGCAAGAAACCTCAACAGAATAAGGTGGTAAAGAGGAAAAATAGAGCTGTGGTTGAAATGACAAGAACTCTATTACTAGAATCCAAGCTTCACACAAGATTTTGGACAAAAGCAACATTTACAGTCGTGCTCCTATTGAACAGAGTTTTACTAAGGCCCAATACTGATAAGACTCCATACGAGCTATGGAGTGGGAAAAAGACAACAACCAAATATCTCAAAATCTTTGGTAGCCCATGTTTTGTGAAGAATAAGGAGCAAAACTTGGGAAAATTCAATGCTAGGTTTGATGAAGGCATCTTTGTGGGATACTCAACAAAGACCAAAGGTTACAGAGTTTTCCTGCATAAGTTGGGAAAAGTTATCACATCTAGTAATGTGAGAATAGATAAGAACTAGAAAACAATGCAGAATGGAGAAGCTAGGGACAATGAAGAAGATGACTTCAATGTAGATGAAGAATCTGACTAATATGAAGAAAAGGAACAAGAAGTAAGTTCAGATTCGGAGAAGAGTGAGTTTGAAGATGAAGAAAGAGATCCTCTTGCAACTAAGACTGTGCAAGAGAGAAGGACAAAGAAAACATGGACCAATGCTCATCAAGAAAATCAGATCGTAGGTTACCCATCAGCAAGAGTTATAACAAGAAGAAGAATTATGGGAGCTGCTGCTTTACTCTCACAAGTTGAACCTAAATCTGTTGAAGAGGCTACACAAGACAAAGCCTGGGTCAAAGCTATCAATAAGGAGCTGGATCAAATCGAGAAGAATGATACATGGGAGCTGGTTCCAAGACCCACTGACAAAAATGTTATAGGAACAGAATGGATGTTTAGGAATAAACACAATGAAGATGGCAAGGTGGCGAGGAACAAGGCCAGGCTGGTTTGCAAAGGCTACACTCAGATAGAAGGAGTAGATGTTGATGAAGCTTTTGCACCAATGGCAAGGTTAGAAACTATTAGAATGTTCCTAACTTTGGCAATACATAAGAGGTATAAAGTTTATCAAATGGATGTGAAATCAACCTTTCTGAATGGGCTCCTGAATGAAGAAGTGTATATTGAACAACCTGATGGAGTACAAATCAGTGAGGATGAGACACACGTGTGCAAGCTAAAGAAAGCCATGTATGGACTTAAACAAGCCCAAAAAGCATGGTACAGCAGGCTGGATGCGTATTTGAGAAAGTTAAACTTCAAAAGAGGAACAGTTGATAATAATCTATATGTGTTCAACTCAAAGAAAGGCCAGCTGATAACCATAGTATACATAGACGACATCATCTTTGAAGGGGATCACTCTGAGCTATGCCAAGATTTTGCACAGAAGATGAGTGAGGAATTTGAGAGGTCATTGATTGGAGAAATGACTTACTTTCTTAAATTACAGATAAAACAGTATGAAGAAGGTATTTTTATTTCTTAGATGAAATATGCCAAAGAGATGCTAAAAAAGTTTGGCATGGAGGATAGCAGACCTGTCAGTACCCCTATGATAATGGGTTGCAAGTTCACAAAAGATCAAGAGGGAAGGAGTATGAGCCCTACCGAATACAGGAAGATGATAGGGAGCCTTCTGTACCTTACAGCATCAAGGCCTGATCTTATGCAAGCTGTGTGCATTGCCAGCAGATTCCAAGCTGATCCTAAGGAATCTCATGTGTTGGCGGTGAAAAGAATCCTAAGATACCTCAAAGGGACACTGGAAATGGGTTTGTGGTATCCAGCCATGGATTCTGTAAAACTACGAGCATACACTGATGCAGATTGGGTAGGAAGTTAGATGACAGGAAGTCAACCAGCGGCTGCAGCTTCTACTTGGGTTCAAAGTGTGTTGCACGGTTAAGTAGAAGGCAAAATAGTGTTGCTTTAAGCACAACTGAGGCTGAGTATATGGTTGCTTGTGCAGCATGTACTCAGGTGATATAGATGCAAAGACAATTGGTAGACTTGGGTGTTGAAGTGAAGTTACTAGTGAGTGTACTTTGTGATAATCAAAGTGCTATTGATCTCAGCAAGAATCCGGTTCAACATTCAAGGAGCAAGCATATTGACATCCGGTATCACTTCATCAAAGATCAAGTGGAATAGGATACAATTCAGTTGGAGTATGTTGGCACTAAAGATCAAATTTCAAATATTCTAACTAAACCTCTGTCCACAGAGCTGTTTGAAAAGTACAGATTGAGTCTATTTGTGCAAATGCCTCCTCAAGCCTAAAAATTAGGTGAATCCTCCATCTCTACTTTGTGAGTTTTTCAGATTTGTAATTGGTTGGCAAAGGGGGAGAGAAGCAACAATACAGGGGGAGCTATTAAGAAAGGGGGAGTGCATATTTAGGAGGAGTTGAAATTGCTGCATAATGGCTTTTGTTGTGAGTGTTGCCAACAATTACAAAAGGGGAGATTGTTGTTCCCATAGCCTTGTATGGGTTGTAATTGTTGTCAACTAGGTTTAAGTGAGCAAGAAAGTAAAGCCCCATGGAAGGGCAAGAAAGTGAATCCGCTGCGTAAGGGCAAGAACGTAAATCTGCCATGTAAGCCCTATTAAGGTTTCATGGAAGAGAGTATATAAAGACCTTGAAAGACAAAACTTGGGTAAGGCCAACATAAAAGAGCATATATAGTGGAAACACAGGAACAACCAGAAAAAGAGGTGGACAAAAATATATACCATCTGAAAGGAGAGAAAAACTGGGAACGGCTGAAGAAGGGTGGACGGGAAAAATAGCTGAAAGAGAGAAAACCTAGAATGGCCAAATAGATTGGATGCTAAAGGAGAGAAAATCCGAAACGACCAAATAGACTGACCAGCTGAAAGAGAGAAAATGACATACGACCAAAGAAGAGTGACGGCAAAACAAGGGCTGGATGGCAGGACGAAGAAAAGCGGACCGTTGGCAGAAAAGGGAGGAAATCCGTGATGGCCAAGTGGGTGAATGGAAAAGAGACAATATCGCCAAAATCAAATCGGGGATGGATGGTAGAACAGGGGTTGCAAAAGAGAAAAATCAAAGACGGCCAGAATGGAGGTATGAAACGGACAAGGGCAAACCAGAAATGTATGTGAGTCGTGAAATCAGCAAAGCATGCAAACCTAAAATGTGCGTGAGACATGGAATGACAAACCAAAAATGTGAGGCGAGTCGTGAGACAGTGAGATCATGAAATAGGAGACGGGTAAGACCGTAAGACGATGAAAGCAGGAGCTGTGTGAGACAACCTAGAGAAGCAATTCGGTGAAGCAGTGGAAAGAACTCAACGTATTTCCAGATTTCTTCAAGAGAGGTTAGAGAGCGTTGTGGTGAACTTCTAAGTAGCAGTGAAGCAGCCATTCAATTTAACAGAGGCAAGACAAGCTAGAAGAAGGGTAGACACAGTAAGTGACACACTTTGTATTGTACTTACTTAGTATTTGCAATAATGAAAGGAGTAGAGGATTAAGACATCCATTGTAACTGGTATTCTTAAGTATAGTGGATTGTCTCGGTGGAGGGAGAGTCCTTGTCATGTATTTCTAGGATTATGCCTTGTAAATCCCCTTTCATCCAGTCTGTCCACAACGATAACATCTCAAGGACAACTGTCCTTTTCCCTTCTTAGACCCCTTTTTGAATTTCCTTGTGAAGTAAGCCAACACTTCACCTTCACTTTCTTCCTCATCATCATCATCATCCTCACTGGATGATTCTTCCTCTTCTTTTATTTCGAGTGTTTCATAGCTTTAAAAGCTACCTCCGTTGATACCTTTGACGTTAAGGAGCTCTTAGTTGACTTTATTCTCATCTCATATGCAATGAGATTACACTGGAGATCATGTAGTGATATAGAATTGAGATATCTACTCTCCTCTATGACTGCCACCTTTGAGGCAAACCTCTCAAGCAGAATTCTCAAAATTTTCTTCACAATAAATGATTTCTTCTTGTTCTTCCCATAACTTCTAAGGTCGTTTGCAACATCAATAACCCTGGTGAAGAACTCGTGGACTGCCTCATTCTTTTGCATTCTAAGGGATTCATATCTTTCCTTGAAGACTTGAAGCTTGGCTTCCTTCATTCAACCATCACCTTCATAGACCTTCTGCAATTTGTTCCATATCTCCTTAACAGATTTGCAGTCCATAACTTTAGCATATTCAGCATCTGTCAATGCTGAAATGATGACATTTGAGCCCTTCCCATTGATCTCAAACTATCTTAATTCCTCTGGGGTTGGATCTCTACCTTCTTTTGGAGGCTCAAAACCCTTCTGTATAGATTTCACCACGTTCATACCCATGGTTGCAAATACCACCTGTATTCTCGCTCTCCACATATGGTAGTTGGTTCCATTAAAGATTGGAACCTTCTTGTTGTATGTAGTACTAGTGTTGGTACTGGCATCCATTTCTTAGTATGCTGAACAAGTTAAAACTTTTGAAACCCTTCAAACTAGGACAACAAGCTATTAAGCTTCAAACTGGTGAACCTGTGCTCTAATACCAATTGAAGTTCCCAACTTCACCCTAGGATCTACGAGTCTGTGATACTGAGAGGGGGGTGAATCAGTATCACACCCCTTAAAAAAACTTTGATAATTTCAGCCAAAAATGAACTCTTTCCAGATTCAACTAAGGTAGATCTATTGTTACCTACTAATCACAATAGTCCCCAAAGTGACCTTTCAGACACCTTGCCTATTAGATAAATTGGTTGTTCTTGACTAGGTCTTCCTTTAGGTTATGGGTTTGATGATTCTTTATCTGTGTTCACAACTCAATTCAAAACACAGAATGTAAATTCAAAGCAAGGACACCAGTGTGATGTACTCCACGGTGGTAGGGATTCTTCCTTTACCGAGACAATCCACTATACTTGGGAATACCAGTGTGGTATTCCCTATGATTACAATGGATGTCCTAATCTTCTACTCCGTTCACTATTACAAATACAAAGCAATCACAATACAAAGAGTGTCACTTACTATGTCTACCCTTCTTCTAGTTTGTGTTGCCTCTGTTTGATTTGAATAGGCTGCTTCACCACTGCTTGGAAGATCACCAAAACACTCTCTAACCTCTCGTGAAGAAATCTGAAAATTTGTCGAGTTCTCTCAAATGCTTCACCAAATTTCTTTTCTAAGTTGCCTCACCCAACTCCTGGTCTCACTGTCTCACGGTTTCACCTGTCTTCTGGTCTCACCATTTCCTTATCCCATCGTCTTACGATCTCCAGCTCTGGTCTTACCGTTTCACCGTTCTATTCTAGTCTCACGTGGTCTGGTCTCACGTCTCACCCTCTCCAGGTCTCACATTTGCTCTAGTTCTGGTCACACCAATTCTCATGTCTCACCTTGTCTGGTCTCATGTCTCACCGGGTTTGGTTCTGATCTGCTCTCACGTCTCACCTTCTCCAGGTCTCACGTCCTGTCTTTTTGGTCTCACCAAATCTCACGTTTCACTTGCTCTAGGTCTGATTTGGTCTCACCCGTTTCAAGCTATATTGGTCTCACCTAGTCTCACGTTTCACTTGCTCTAGGTCTGGTCTGCTTTGTTTCACTATTTTTCGGGTGATACGCTCTCACGTCTCACCTTCTCCAGGTCTCACTATCTTACAGTGGTCACCCTTTTCTGGTCTCACGAATTCTGGTCTTCCCGTGTGCTCTGGTCTGTATCTCCAATGTTTCTGGTCTATATCCTCAACGTTTCTGGTATGTATCCCCAACATTTCTGGTCTTACCGGTGTCTCGTTTCTCCCTTTTCTTGTCTGTATCTGTGTCCCCTTTTTCTGGTGTGTGTGTGTGTACTCTAAAAAGAGATAAGTCTTGGTTTATATACTGCCTTCTATGAAAACCCTAGTAGGGCATACTTGAGCTACGGTGGATTTCCTTTCTTGCCCCTCTATGTGGCTTCATATTACTATTCCATTCAAAATTCAGTATTATCCTCTTTCTTAATTTATTTTTTTCTCAAACAATGTTATGTCACACTAAGACTTACGCAATGCTAAACTCCCTCTACAAGTTCACTCCAAGGAGATCACTTTATGAGGTTAGTTGACATGCTAGTCTTATCCTGTAATTCCTGATATATGAGCCACTTCTGCTTGCACACTTAAATCTAGTTGACAATAATTACAACCCATATAAGGCTATGGGAACAATAATATCATAAGTGTACTTGATTTGTTGTACTTGATTAGCTCTGTGTTCTCCATCATTAGGTGTACTTTAGATCATAATTGCTTTGACATTATTTTTCTCTAAATTAATTCCAAGCAAACTTACAACGAAACTAATGAAAACTACGGATTTATAGAAAACACATACTATTTATGATAAAAGGGATTATAAGGCATGTCACCTAGTAGATTCTTTCTGCAAGTGCAAATGAACCCAAAACACAGAGCCTTTTTACAAGTACATTTGGCCCTAACTAAAAATCAATCTACCCAAAACAAAAAAATAATGGGCTTTTTGTATAACTCAGAAAGTAGATCAAGCCATTCCTCAAAATGATCATACGACTTAGACTTATATCATCAGCTTCAAGTATTGCTCTTCAACTTCAAAGCCTTGTTCATCATCTTGCTCATAAAGATAAGTGATTATCCTTGGTGTAACATTGGAAATGTCTAGAATAGTCCTAGAATCTTTTAGGGCACCCTTTTTGTCATGTATATCCATGATTAAGCCTTGTAAATCCTCATCCATCCACTTTGTTCTTGCCCTTGTTATTAGACCACCGATTTCTCTTAAAATATCATAGGTATACTTGCATTGTTGTACTTGATTAGCTCTTTGTTCTCCATCATTTGATGTACTTTAGATGATAATTGTTTTGACATTATTTTTCTCTAAATTAATTCTAGGCAAACTCACAACAAAACCAAGGAAAACTACGAATTTCATGGAAAACACATACAATTTATGATAAAAGGGATCTTAGGGCGGGTCACCTAATAGATTCTTTTTGCAAGCGTAAATGAACAATGATGAAATAAGGGCTGAGCATATTGACTTGAAGAGAAGATTTGAGGAACATATCAAAATATGTGAAGACCTTACGGTAGAGCTTGGCTCAAGGGCTTCAAAAATTAAAGAAATGGAGAAAGAGTTGCTGAGACTTCAGCAACAACTCAAAAGTAGCAAAGAGAACTTGCAGAAGCTTAAAATGATAGGAGAAACAAGCTCTGCAAAAGAAAAGAACAATGAGACTGTGCCACATAAGTTGAAGGAGAAGGTTATGACTCAAAAGAAGATAGCTGAGAATAAAGAAGATCTGAAAAAGCAACCTAAGGTGGCAAACAAGAAGGAAGAAAAGAAAGTCAACCAGCAGAGGGCTACGGCTAAACAGAAGAAGGTGACTGAAATGAAAGTCACACAAGCAAAGAAGCCAGCTACTTTGCCTACACAACAAGTGATAAACATAAGAAGACAAGCTACGATTAGACCCAAGAAGAGGCAATTTTAAGGTCATTGTCTTTATTGTGGAGTTTGGGGTCATAAGACGAGTAACTACTAGTGGAGAAGGCCAATATATGTCTCCAACTTGAGAAGATACGATGCTGCATACAAGGAAAGACAATACAAAATTCAGAGGAGAACACCTGTCGTGAGTTCTTGCACATACTGTAAAAGGCAAGGACACATTGACAAGGAGTGTTGGTAGAAGCCCAAACCAATGGTTTCAAAGAACAAGTTTGCTGTATTGGCAGACTTGGAACAGTGTGAAAGGTGCGGGCAGGATGACCATAATGCCAAGAGATGCATGACACTTCTCCCTGAGCAAGAGAAGGCACTCAATGGCACAATAAAAACAAGCCTTGCAATCAAAGCTGAGAAAAAGGAGAAAGCTATCTTCCAGCCAGTTCAAAAGAAGGAATATAGAGCAAAAAGGGAGGTGGCTAATATAATTGAAATTGCATTAAAGGCTGATTGCAAGGATAAGCAATGGATTCTTGATAGTAGATGCACTTCGCACATGACAGGAGACAAGAGTAAATTATCAAAGCTAAACAAATCAAGAGAAGGCAGAGTCAAGTTTGACAATGATGTTTCACTCAATATTAGTGGTCAGGGGTCAGTGAATATTGGAAAAGGAAAGCTGAAAAATGTTTTGCACATTGAAGGACTCATATATAATCTAACATCTGTCAGCCAATTATGCAACGATGATTACAAAGTGATATTCACAAAAACGGGTTGCCAAGTAAAGAGTAAAGAAGGCAATACAAAGGAATATTGATTCTTGAAGCCATCATGCATAACTCGCCTATCAAATTGCCATGGTCTTCCTAATAGAATATGTCCCACATGCATGGATACAACATCACATAAAACTTCATCATGGTACCTTCCGATAGAAAATGATATGAGCACTTGCTGATTTACCTTCACTACACCATTCTCATTCAACCACTGAAGTTTATATGGTCTAGGATGCTTCATAGTAGGTAAATCCAGCTTCTCAACCATAGTAGTGAAGCAACGTTAGTGCAACTCCCACCATCAATAATCATACTACATACCTTATCTTTGATGAGACACCTTGTCTGAAAGATGTTATCTCGTTGCACCTCATTTTCTTCTTTTGTTTGCACATTCAATGCTCGCCTTATAACGAGAGCTACTCCGTTAACTGGATACTCCTCTCCATCACATTCACCCTCTGATGGTGGCACAGAATCATCATTTGATTCACTTTTAGTTTCAACATCACCGTTACTTCTCAGGATCATTACATGCTTATTTGGACATTGAGATGCAATGTGACCCTTGCCCAAACACTTAAAACATTTAACATCTCTATTTCTACTTAGTTGGGGTTCAAATTTACCCGTCTCCTTGCTAAAACCCACATTCTTGTGCTTGGGTAGCTCGGCTTAGGACTTGTAATTGGCCATCTCATCCCTTTTACTCTAATTTGGCTTCCACGATGAGGTAGAACATGAATTCTGCCTAACCCATGTGGAGCCTTTTCATTTAAGTTGCCTTTCAACTTTCATGGCCATGTGCACCATGTCTTCCAATTCCACATAATGCTGCAATTCAACCACATTTGCTATGTCCCTATTTAGCCCTTGCAGAAATCGAGCCATGGTTGCCTCTCTATCTTCTTCTACATTGGCCCTAATCATGGTAATCTCTATCTCCTTGTGGTAGTCCTCCACACTTTTGGTGCCCTGAGTGAGCCCTTGTAGCCTTTGGTACAACTCCCTGTAATAGTGATTAGGGACAAACCTCCTCCTCATGATAGCCTTCATCTCCTCCCATGTATCAATAGGCCGCTCATGATTCCTTCTCCTAGGCAAAACAAGTTGATCCCACCAAATAATAGCATAATTAGTAAATTTAATGGCAGCAAGCTTTACCTTTTTTTCCTCGGAATAGTTGTGACAATCAAAAACCAATTCAACCTTCTTTTCCCATTCTAGGTATGCATCAGGATCATTCTTACCTTGGAATGAATGAATTGTCATTTTAATACTACCCAAATTATGGTCGTAGGTGCCTTGCCTCCCAAATTCTCTTCGATCCCTTCTATTGTTACCAATTCTAACCATCGTAGTTTGATCATCAACTTCATCATCTTCTACATCATCTTCATGGTCATAAGCACGTGTCAACTGCCTTCTTGCTTTGGAAGCCTCATATTCCCTGTGTCTCCTTTGCAACTCTGCTATTGTATTAGCTTGCTCCTCCATCCTTTCCCTCATATCATCAAATCTGGTATTCATGCGCTCAAATTGTTGTTGCATAGCTTTGATCATGAAGGACACATCACCAGCTCCCTCTTGAGCTACACCTTTGTCTTTGGACGTCATAGTCTTACTTCTGCACAAAACAAATGAGATACCTCACAGAACACTCCCTCACGTGTTTCACTCAAAAGATTATGTCACACTCCCTCGTGTTTACACTCTTTATGGTCTTTTCTTTATATGAACTTTCACTCTTACCACACTCAAATTTTCCCTTTTAGCTCTATAAAGAACTAAACAACGTAAATCAAGGGTATTGATTTTGAACAGAATAAACTAAATGGCGTAGAATTGAACAAATTGGAGAACAAAGAATCAAGTGAAAAAGGATGTCAACACAAACGGATTTAATGAGCTAAATTCACAAAAATCAGGATAGGGGTAATATAACCTAGAAGACAACTTGGGTAACAAAATAGGAAAACAGATGGTAGAATTGGAGTTGAGCAAGAAAACTTTATTATTATTGTGGTCAATATGACCAAACTATTAACCTTATCAATAACTTTGAATTTGATGTTTTCTTTCTTTTGTTCTTCTTCCTTCCCTTTTTTTTTTTCGTCGTTTTTTTTTTTCAACACAAAACAATAGTAGAATACTTAAACATACTAATTGGAATTGAAATTAGCACGTTTATGAGCTTAAACAAACAAGCAAAGAGAGAAGGATTGCAAATAAACAGATTTGTGCATTTGAATGATAATGCACATAATAGACAAACTAAACAACAATAAATAAATCAAAAGATAGAAAATTGAAGAGTGAGTGGATTCAACCTGATTTAGAACCTAACTCTGATACCAACTGATGCAGAAAACACCAAAAAGACGTGGCTTAGGGACCCAACGCACACAAGGAATCAAAGAACAACCAGGAAAGCTAAACCAGAGTTTAATATCACAAACCCTAAACCTACCCTTCAAAGTAACACGAACCTAGAGTATTTAAGAAGGATGGATGCCACACTCCAGAAAAGAAAAGAAATTAGGAGTGATAAGTCGATTGGAACGCCACAAGAAGAAATACCTCTTGATAAGTTCCTTAGTCCTTAAAAGAACCGAGAGGAAAAAACCCTTGCTTTCTATTTTACTCAAAATTGTCTGCTCTTTAGAGCTTACAAGGGGAGACTATTTATAGGCTAAGATAGCAATCCTAAAGAGGCACAAATTCCTACTTAGGACAAATCCTTATTTTAGAGTAATTCCTAACTATGGACAAATCCTTATTTTGGAGGAATTCCTAATTGTGGACAAATTCCAACATAAATAATAAACTCTTATTTAGGAAGAAATGCTATTACTTATTCTGACCTATTGAGTATTCTAATTATATTAATTAGGCTTGGACTCCTTGTCAAACTTGAATTCGCACCATTTGAAATTGGGTTGGCCTGAATGTCCTGAATCAGCCCATTTAGTGCTTCTTTAATCTTTTTGGCTCTAACTCATGTTATTGGGCCTTCTGGAATGTGCAATGGACCTCTTGTAACCATTGAAGCCTTCCACCCATCATCTTTATGGTTCTCATCACTTACAGCATCAAGGTATGATCTTATGCAAGCTGTGTGCACTGCCAGCAAATTCCAAGCTGATCCTAAGGAATCTCATATATTGGCAGTGAAAAGAATCCTAAGGTACCTTAAAAGAACATTGGAAATGGGTTTATGGTATCCAGCCATGGATTCTATTAAACTACAAGCATTCACTGATGCAGACTGGGCAGGAAGTATAGATGATAGAAAATCAACTAGCGGCTGCAGCTTCTACTTGGGTTCAAAATGTGTTGCATGGTTAAGTAGAAAGCAAAACAATGTTGCTTTAAGCACAGCTGAGGCTGAGTATATGGCTGCTTGTGTAGCATGTACACAGGTGATATGGATGCTAAGACAATTGGCAAACTTGGGTGTTGAAGTGATGTTACTAGTGAGTGTACTTTGTGATAATTAGAGTGCTATTGGTTTCAGTAAGAATCCGGTTCAACATTCGAGGAGCAAGCATATTGACATCCGGTATCACTTCATCAAAGATCAAGTGGAACAGGGTACAATTCAGTTGGAGTATGTTGGCACTAAAGATCAAATTTCAGATATTCTAACTAAACCTCTGTCTACAGAGCTATTTGAAAAACACAGATTGAGTCTATCTGTGCAAATGCCTCCTCAAGCCTAAAGTTTAGGTGAATCCTCCATCTCTACTTTACTAGTTTTTCAGATTTGTAATTGGTTGGCAAAGGGGGAGAGAAGCAACAGTGCAGGGGGAGCTGTTAAAAAAGGGGGAGTGCATATTTAGGGGGAGTTGAAACTGTTCCATAGTGGCTTTTGATATGAGTATTGTCAACAATTACAAAGGGGGAGATTGTTGTTCCCACAGCCTTGTATGGGTTGTAATTGTTGTCAACTAGGTTTAAGTGTGCAAGAAAGTAAAGCCACATGGAAGGGCAAGAAGTAAAAGCCACATGAAGGGGCAAGAACGTAAATGCCACATTGAAGGGCAAGACAGGAAATTTGCCCTATTAGGGTTTCATGGAAGAGAGTATATAAAGGCCTTGGAAGACAAAATTAAGGCAAGGCCAACACAATTGAATACATGGCAAAACACCAAACCCTACACAGAAGAACACCACCTGCAAAAGAAAAGAGTAGCCATCGAATGAATAGTAGCCATCGAGAACAGTGTAACTGTTGAGAGAGAGAGAGAAAGAGGAGACGGTCGACGGTCGAGCTGAACGAAGAACAAGATCCCATTGAGAGAGAGAAAGAGAGACGACGGCCAAAAATCAGAAAAGAGAGACGCCAAAATCAGAAAAAAAGAGACGACGACCAAAAATCAGAAAAGGGAAGTAACGATAGAACATCACGGAAGAGAGAGAACTGTCAAAAAGGGACTGTCGGCAGAAAAGAGAGAGAAACCTGTGCGTGACAACAGACCACCGGCACACCAACGGTCGGCGAGGAAACGACACGGCAACAGAGAGAAACGGGTTAGACGAGACTAAATCGGGAACCGGGGAGACCAGATCCGAGCTGGAATGGGTGAGACGAGACCAGATCGAGAATGAGTAAGTCTAGATCCAAGCTGAAATGGCTGGACGGTAAGAGAGAGAAATCCGGTAGTAAGAGAGAGAAATCTGGCTGGACAGCAAGTGAGAGAGAAACGGACAGTGAGATCGTGAGACAAGGAGATAGGTGAGACGTGAGACGGTGAAAGCAGGAGTTGTGTGAAACAACGTAGAGAAGAAATTCGAAGAAGCATCAGAAAGAATTCAACGTATTTCTAGATTTCTTCAAGAGAGATTTGAAAGTGTTGTGGTGAACTTCTAAGCGGTAGTGGAGCAGCCTTTCAATTCAATAGAGGCAAGACAAGCTAGAAGAAGGGTAGACACAGTAAGTGACACTCTTTGTATTATACTTGCTTAGTAATTGCAATATTGAAAGGAGCAGATGATTGAGACATCTATTGTAATTGAAATTCTCAAGTATAATGGATAGTCTCGGTAAGGGAGAGTCCCTACCCCCGTGGATGTACGTCACGTTGACGAAACCACATAAATCTTGTGTGTCCTTAATTTGCTTTATGTTCTGTGTTTTGAATTGAGTTGTGAACGCAGCTAAAGTATCAGCCAACCCATAACCTAACGAAGACCTAAATAAGAACATTCGAATTGTCTATTAGGCAAGGTGTTTGAAAGGTGACTTTGGGGACTATTGTGATTAGTAGGTAGCAATAGATCTACCTTATTCGAGTCTGAGAAAGAGTTCGCTTTTAAGAAGAGATTGAAGTTGTTCACTTACCTGCGAATTGTGAATTGTGGTGATGCTAATTCACCCCCCTCTCAGTATCACAAACTATTAGATCTTAGGGAGAAGTCAGGAACTTCAATCTTTTTGCAAGCACAAATGAACCCAATACACTGAGCCTTTTTACATGTACATTTGGCCTTAACTGAAAATCAATCAACCCAAAACAAAAAAATAATGGGCTTTTTGTACAACTCAGAAAGTAGATCAAACCATTCCTTGGATTCGACATAAAACGTGGACTTATATCATGAGCTTTAAGAATTGTTCTTCAAGTTCAAAGCCTTGTTCATCATATTGCACATAAAGATAAGTGATTATCCTTGGTGTAGCATTGGAACCATCTAGAATAGTCCTATAATCTTTTAAAGCACCCTTTTTGTCATGTATATTTGTGATTAAGCCTTGTAAATCCTCTTTCATCCACTTTGTTCTTGTCATTGTTATTGGCCCACCGATTTCTCAAAAACAATCTAAGGTAACTTGCTTTGTTGTACTTGATTAGCTTTTGGTTCTCCATCATTAGGTGTACTTTAGATCATAATTGCTTTGACATTATTTTTCTCTTAATTAATTCCAGGCAAACTCATAGCAAAACCGAGGAAAACTACGGATTTCTTGGAAAACACATACTATTTATGATAAAAGGGATGCTAGGGCGGGTCACCTAGTAGATTCGTTTTGCAAGTGTAAATGAACCCATAACGTTGAACCTTTTTACATGTACATTTGGCCCTAATTAAAAATCAATCTACCCAAAACAAAAAAATAATGGGCTTTTTGTACAACTCAAAAAGTAGATCAACCCATTCCTTGGATTGGACATAAAACTTGGACTTATTTGTGATTAAGCCTTGTATATCCCCTTTCATCCACTTTGTTCTTGACCTTGTCATTGGACCATCGATTCCTCGTTAATGATCATACGGATACTTGCTTTGTTGGACTTAATTAGTGCTTTCTTCTCCATCTTTAGGTGTAGGTTAGATCATAATTGATTTGACATTATTTTTGTCTAAATTAATTCCAAGCAAACACAACAAAACCAATGAAAACTATGAATTTCATAGAAAACACACACTATTTAAGATAAAAGGGATCTTAGGGCAGGACACCTAGTAGGTTCATTTTGCAAGCGCAAATGAACCCAAAATGTTGAGCCTTTTTACATGTACAAATGGCCTTTACTGAAAATCATTCTGCCAAAAACAAAAAAAAGGGGCCTTTTTATACAACCCAGAAAGTAGATCATGCCATTCCTTTGATTGGACATAAAAGATCATACAAATACTTGCTTTGTTATACTTGATTAGCGCTTTGTTCTCTACCATTAGGTGTACTTTAGATCATAATTGCTTTAACATTATTTTTCTCCAAATTAATGCCAGGCAAACTTACAAGAAAACCAATGAAAACTACAAATTTAATAGAAAACACACACTATTTAAGATAAAAGGGATCTTAGGGCAGGTCACCTAGTAGATTCTTTTTGCAAGCGTAAATGAACCCAAAACATTGAGCCTTTTTACATGTACATTTGGCCTTAACTGAAAATGAATCTACCCAAAACAAAAAAAAATGGCTTTTTATACAACTCAGAAAGTAGATCAAGCCATTCCTTGGAATGGTCATACAAATTGGACTTATATCATCGATTTCAAGTATTGTTCTTCAACATCAAAGCCTTGTTCATCATTTTGCACATTAAGATAAGTGATTATCCTTGGTGTAACATTGGAAACGTCTAGAATAGTCCTAGAATCTTTTAGGGCACACTTTTTGAAATGTATATCCATGATTAAGCCTTGTAAATCCTATTCCATCCACTTTGTTCTTGCCCTTGTTATTGGACCACTGATTTCGCATAAAATATCATTGGTATACTTGCTTTGTTGTACATGATTAGCTCTTTGTTCTCCATCATTAGGTGTTGTTGTTCCCACAACCTTGTATGGGTTGTAATTGTTGTCAACTAGATTTAAGTATGCAAGCAGAAGTGGCTCATTTAAGCATTCAAGGGATAAGTTTTTTAGTAGAAAGAAAAGAGCAAGAAAAATAAATTAAGAAGGAGGATAATCTTGAATTTTGTATGGAACAATAATATGAAGCCACATGGAGGGGCAACAAAGGAAATTTGCCGCAACTCCAGTAAACCCTACTAGGGTTTGCATAGAAGGGAGTATATAAACCAGTAGAGCAAGAGAAAGAAGAGGGGAATTCACCATCGAGAGAGCAGAACGGCAAATACACCACCGAGAGAGCAGAATGGCAAATATATCCCCGAGAGAGCAAAACGGAAAATACACCACTGAGAGAGCAAAACAGTGAACACACCACCGGGAGAGCAAACCAGAACAGACCACTGGGAGAGCCAACGTGAAAGACAGAACCGGGAGAGCCAACATTGGAGAGAAATGGGAGAGCAAAACGTGAAAGAGACAACATTGGAGAGAAACAAGAGAGCACACCATGGAAAGATAGAAACAGCCACCACCGTAAGAAAGACAGCCACCACCGTAAGAGAGAAAGCCACCACCATAAGAGAGAAACACACACCACCGAGAGAGTAAACCAGAAAAAAGACCGGGAGAGCAAACCAGAAACACCACCGAGAGAGCAAACCAGAAACACCACTGGGAGAGCAAACCAGAAATGCACTGCCTGCAAGAGAAGAAATCAGATCCGCGAGACCACCCAGAAGAGAAGAAATCAGATCCGTGAGACCACCCAAAAGAGAGGACGTGAGACCTGGAGGTGATGAGACCTGGAGAAGGTGAGACATTAGAGCAGACCAGACCTGGAGATAAAGAGGACATGAGACCTGGAGCAGACCAGAATTGGAGAAAGAGAGGACTTAAGACCTGGAGCAGACCAGACCTAGAGAAAGAGAGGATGTGAGACCTGGAGAAGGTGAGACGTTAGAGCAGACCAGACCTAGAGAAAGAGAGGATGTGAGACCTGGAGAAGGTGAGACGTTAGAGCAGACTAGACCTAGAGAAAGAGAGGATGTGAGACCTGGAGAAGGTGAGATGTTAGAGCAGACCAGACTTGGAGACCAAACCAGAATCCGTGAGACCAGAAAAGGGTGACCAATAGCGTGGTGCAGGGCGAGAAACATGAACCAGCAGACCAAAAATGTGAGGCAGGCCGAGAAACGTGAACCAGCAAACCAAAAATGTGAGGCAGGCCGAGAGACGTGAAATGCCAGACCAGAAACATGAGGCAGGCCGAGAGACGTAACCAGCAAAACCAGAAGTGTGGTGCAGGCCAAGAGACGTTAAACGGCAGACCAGTAGCGTGAGGCAGGCCGTGAGACATGAAACGGTAGACCTGAAGCGTGAGTACAGGCCGTGAGACGATAAGATGGTGAGACCAGGAGTTAGGTGAGACAACCTAGAGAAGAAATTCAGTGTAGCATTGGAGAGAACTCAACGTATTTCCAATTTCTTCAAGAGAGGTTAGTTAGTGTTTTGGTGATCTTCCAAGCGGTAGTGAAGCAGCCTATTTAAATCAAACAAAGGCAACACAAGCTAGAAAAAGGGTAGACACAGTAAGTGACACTCTTTGTATTGTGATTGCTTTGTATTTGCAATAGTGAAAGGAGTAGAAGATTAAGACATCCATTGTAATCATAGGGAATACCACACTGGTGTTCTCAAGTATAGTGGATTGTCCCCAGCTGGATTTCTCTCACCGTCCAACCGAATTTCTCTCACCATTCTAGCTCCAATCTGGTCTTGCCCTTTCTAGATCTGGTCTGGTCTCACCCGTTCCAGCTCTGATTTGGCCTCACCCATTCCAGCTCTGATTTGGCCTCACCCGTTCTAGCTTCGATCTGGTTTTGGCTGTCATAGATTTTCTCCCTTTTCTGCCGGTGGTGTGTCGTTCCTCACTGGTTTCTCTCTCTTGCTGTCACACAATTTTCTCCTTTCTGTGTCATCTCCTCGTCGACCGCTGGTGTTCCGGTGGTGTGTCGTTCCTTTGTCATCCACTCTCCTATTTGGCCGTGTCAGATTTTCTCTCCTTCCCCTATTCTGCTTTTCTTTTTGGCCGTTCGGTTTTTCTCTTTGCCATGATCCTCTTCTTTTTGTCGTGTACCACTTTGGCCGGTTCTCCTTTCTTTTGCACGTGGTGTGTTGCCATTTCGGGTTTGGCCAGTTGCTCCTCCAATGTTTTGTGTTTTGCCGAATCTCTCTTTTGTTGGATGGTTTAACACTCTAGGTTTTAGCCAACTCCCTTGGTTGAACAGTTTCTTGTGTTTTGCTGTGTATTCAATTGTGTTGGCCTTGCCCTAGTTTTGTCTTCCAAGGTCTTTATGTACTCTCTTCCATGAAATCCTAATAGGGCTTACGTGGCAAATTTACGTTCTTGCCCTTACGTGGTAGATTTACTTTCTTGCCCTTCCATGTGGCTTTACCTTATTGCACACTTAAACCTCGTTGACAACAATTACAACCCATACAAGGCTGTAGGAACAACAAAGGGTGCTTGATTTGTTGTGCTTGATTTGTGCTTTCTTCTCCATGTGTAGGTTAGATCATAATTGCTTTGACATTATTTTTCTCGAAATTAATTCGAGGCAAACACAAAAAAAAACCAATGAAAACTACGAATTTCCTAGAAAACACACACTATTTATGATAAAAGGGATCTTAGGGCCGGTCACCTAGTAGGTTCTTTTTGCAAGTGCAAATGGGCCCAAAACGTTGAGCCCTTTTACATGTAAATTTGACCTTACTGAAAATCAATCTACCCAAAACAAAAAAAAGGGCATTTTATACAACTCAGAAAGTAAATCAAGCCATTCCTTGGATTGGTCATACAACTTGGACTTATACCATCGACTTCAAGTATTGTTCTTCAACTTCAAATCCTTGTTCACCATCTTGCACATAAAGATAAGTGATTATCCTTGGTGTAGCATTGGAAATGTCTAGAACAGTCCTAGAATCTTTTAGAACACACTTTTTGTCATGTATATCCATGATTAACCCTTATAAATCCTCTTTCATCCACTTTGTTCTTGCCCTTGTTATTGGACGACCAATTTCTCATAAAGGATCATAGGTATACTTGCTTTGTTGTGCTTGATTTGCGCTTTCTTCTCCATGTGTAGGTTAGATCATAATTGCTAAAGTTCCCAACTTCTCCCTAGGATCTACTAGTTTGTGATACTTAGAGGGGGGGTGAATCAATATCACCACAATTCACAATTTGCAGGTAAGTGAACAACATCAACCTCTTCTTAAAAGCGAACTCTTTCTCAGACTCGACTAAGGTAGATCTATTGCTACCAAGTAATCACAATAGTCCCCAAAGTCACCTTTCAGACACCTTGCCTAATAGACAATTCGGATGTTCTTGTTTAGGTCTTCGTTAGGTTATGGGTTGGCTGATACTTTAGCTACGTTCACAACTCAATTCAAAACACAGAACGTAAAGCAAATTAAGGACACACGAGATTTATGTGGTTCCGTCAATGTGACATACATCCACGGTGGTAAGGACTCTTCTTTATCGAGACTATCCAGTATACTTGAGAATTCCAGTTACAATGAATGCCTTAATCCTTTGCTCCTTTCACCATTGCAATTACTAAGCAAGTACAATACAAAGAGTGTCGCTTACTGTGTCTACCCTTCTTTTAGCTTGTCTTGCCTCTGTTGAATTGAAAGGCTGCTCCACTACCGCTTAGAAGTTCACCGCAACGCTCTCTAACCTCTCTTGAAGAAATCTGGAAATACGTTGAGTACTTTCTGATGCTTCGCTAAATTTCTTCTCTACATTGTCTCACACAACTCTTGCTTTCACCGTCTCCTTGTTCCACGATCTCACCGTCTCACGGCTCGCCTCATGTACGTTTTTGGTTTGCCCTTGTCCATTCCACACCTCCTTTGGCTGTATCAGATTTTCTCCCTTTTCTGCCGATCACTGTTCATCGGCCGTCTACCGGTCTATTCTGGCGTTGGCTCTTTCTTTTTCCGTCTTTGGTTTTATCTCTTTCAGCCGATTTTCTCTCCTTTGTCGTGTCGTCCGTTTATCTCATGCCGTCGCAGATCTGTTTTTAGCTCTTTCGATGGTGTTTCTCTCTTTGTCCGTTTCACGGTTCTCTCCTTACCATGTCGTTCGTTTGTCTCACGTCGTCGCAGATCTGCTGTCTGCTCTTCCGGTGGTGTCTCTCTCTTCGTCTGTTTCTCTCTCTCAATTTTGCCGATGGTTTCTCTCTCTTCGTTCAGCTGGATCTCTCTCACCGTCCAGTCGGATCTATCTCACCGTCTAGTCAGATCTGATTTTGGCCATATTGTCTCTTTTCTCTCTCTCCCTTTTTCACTCGGCTGTTCTTCGTTCCCTGTTTTGCCGACCTTTTGTTTTTGGTTGTCGGGTTTCTCCTTCCGCCGGTCTGCTCCGATTTGGCCAATCTTTGTTTTCTCTTCTTCTTCCGTCGATGACTTTCTCTCTCTTGCTGTCCAGCCGAATTTCTCTCTTACCACTGGATTTCTCTCTCTTCCCCTATTCTGTCATCGGCTCACTTGGTTGGCCGAATAGGATTTTTCGTTTTGCTCACTTTTCAGTTGTCTCCTCTTTCTCTCTCTCTTGACGGTGATTTCTTTGTTATCATCGATGTATATTTCTATTCTGTATTTTTTCCAACGACTTCTCTTTTCTTTTGTAGGTGGCGTTCTTCTGTGTAAGGTTTGGTGTTTTGCCGTATATTCAATTGTGTTGGCCTTACCCTAATTTTGTCTTCCAAGGTCTTTATATACTCTTTTCCATGAAATCCTAATAGGTCTTACACGGTGGATTTACGCTCTTGCCCTTCCATGTGGCTTTACTTTCTTGCCCTTCCATGTGGCTTTACTTTCTTGCACACTTAAACATAGTTGACAATAATTACAACCCATACAAGGCTGTGGGAACAACAATTGCTTTAACATTATTTTTCTCTAAATTAATTCCAAGCAAACACAAAACAAAACCAATGAAAACTACGAATTTCTTAGAAAACACATACTATTTAAGATAAAAGGGATAATAGGGCAGGTCACCTAGTAGGTTCTTTTTGCAAGTGCAAATGGACCAAAAACATTGAGCCTTTTTACATGTAAATTTGGCCTTACTGAAAATCAATCTACCCAACACACACAATAAAAAAGGGCTTTTTATACAATTGAGAAAGTAAATCAAGTCGTACCTTAGATTGGTCATACAACTTGGACTTATATCATCAGCTTCAAGTATTGTTCTTCAACATCAAATCCTTGTTCACCATCTTGCACATAAAGATAAGTGATTATCCTTGGTGTAGCATTGGAAACGTCTAGAATAGTCCTAGAATCGTTTAGAACACACTTTTTGTCATGTATACCCATGATTAAGCCTTGTAAATCCTCTTTCATCCATTTTGTTTTTGCCCTTGTAATTGGACCACAGATTTCTCGTAAAATATCATAGATATACATGCTTTGTTGTACTTGATTAGTACTTTGTTCTCCATCATTAAGTGTTGGTTAGAAAAAAATTTCTTTGACCATATTTTTATCTAAATTTATTTTAGACAAACTCACAACAAAACAAATGAAAACTATAGATTTCATATAAAATACACACTTCTTAGGATAAAAGGTATCTAAAGGCAAGGCACCTAGTGGGTTCTTTTTGCAAGCCCACAGGAACCCAAAACGTTGAACCTTTTTACATGTACATTTGGCCTTAAATGAAAATAAATCTACCCAAAACAAAAAAGAAAAAGGGCTTTTCATACAACTCAGAAAGTAGATCAAGCCATTCCTTGGATTGGTTATACAACTTGGACTTATATCATAGGCTTCATATATAGCTCTTCAACTTCAAAGCCTTGTTCATCATCTTGCACATAAAGATAAGTAATTATCCTTGGTGTAGCATTGGAAACATTAAGAATAGTTCTAGAACCTTTTAAGGCACCCATTTTGTCATGTATATCCATGATTAAGCCTTGTAAATCCACTTTCATCCACTTTGTTCTTGTAGTTGTTAATGGACCACCAATTTCTCGTAAAAGATCATAGGTATACTTGCTTTGTTGTACTTGATTAGCACTTTGTTCTCCATCATTTGGTGTACTTTAGATCATAATTGCTTTGACATTATTTTTCTCTAAATTAATTCCATGCAAACTCACAACAAAATGAATGAAAACTACAGATTTCATAGAAAACACACACTATTTAAGATAAAACGGATCGTAGGGCAGGTCACCTAGTAGGTTCTTTTTGCAAACGCAAATGAACCCAAAACATTTAGCCTTTCTAAGTGTACATTTGGCCTTAACTAAAAATCAATCTACCCAAAACAAAAAATAATGGGCTTTTTGTACAACTCAGAAAGTAAATAAACCCATTCCTTGGATTGTTCAAGTTCAAAGCCTTGTTCATCATATTACACATAAGGATAAGTGATTATCCTTGGTGTAGCATTGCACACGTCTAAAATTGTCCTAAAATCTTTTAAAGCACCCTTTTTGTCATGTATATTTGTGATTAAGCCTTGTAAATCCTCTTTCATCCGTTTTGTTCTTGCGCTTATTTTTGGACCAATGTTTCCTCGTAAAAGATCATAGGTATACTTACTTTGTTATACTTGAATAGTGCTTTGTTTTTCACCATTTGGTGTACTTTAGATCATAATTGCTTTGACATTACTTTTCTCCAAATTAATTCCAGGCAAACTCACAACAAAACCAATGAAAACTACAAATTTCATAAAAAACACACACTATTTAAGATAAAAGGGATCTTAGGGTAGGTCACCTAGTAGATTCGTTTTGCAAGCGCTAATGAACCCAAAACGTTGAGCCGTTTTACATGTACAATTGGCCTTAACTGAAAATCAATCTGTCCATAACAAAATAAAGGGCTCTTTATACAACTTAAAAAGTTGATCAAGCCATTCCTTGGATGGTACATAAAACTTGGACTTATAACATGAGCCGCATGTATTGTTCTTTAAGTTCAAATCCTTGTTCATCATATTACACATAAAGATAAGTGATTATCCTTGGTGTAGCATTGGAAACGTCTTGAATAGTCCTAGAAACTTTTAAGGCATACTTTTTGTCATGTATATCCACAATTAACCCTTGTAAATCCTCTTTCCTCCACTTTGTTCTTGCCCTTGTTATTGGACCACCGATTTCTCGTAAAAGATCATAGGTATACTTGTTTTGTTGTACTTGATTAGCACTTTCTTCTCCATCATTAGGTGTACTTTAGATCATAATTGCTTTGACATTAATTTTCTCTAAATTAATTCCGGGCAAACTCACAACAAAACCAATGAAAACTACAAATTTTATAGAAAACACACACTATTTAAGGTAAAAGGGATCTTAGGGCAGGTCACCAAGTAGGTTCTTTTTGTAAGTGCAAATGAACCCAAAACGTTGAGCCTTTTTACTTGTACATTTGGCCTCAACTAAAAATCAATCTACCTAAAACAAAAAAAAATGGGCCTTTTATACAACTCAAAAAGTAGATCAACCCATTCCTTGGATTGGACATAAAACTTAGACTTATATCATGAGCTTCATGTATTGTTCTTCTTCTTCAAAGCCTTGTTAATGATATTTCACATATAGATAAGTGATTATCCTTGGTGTAGCATTGGAAACGTCTGGAATAGTCCTAGAATCTTCTAGAGCACCCTTTTGGTCATGTATATCCAGGATTAAGCCTTGTAAATCCCCTTTCATCCACTTTGTTCTTAACCTTGTCATTGTAGAAGATCGTAGGTATACTTGTTTTGTTATACTTGATTAGCGCATTGTTTTCCACATTTGGTGTACTTTAGATCATAATTGCTTTGACCTTATTTTTCTCCGAATTAATTCTAGGCAAACTCACAACAAAACTAATGAAAAATACAAATTTCATAGAAAACACACACTATTTAAGATAAAAGGGATCTTAGGGCCACCTAGTAGATTCGTTTTGCAAGCGCTAATGAACCCAAAACGTTAAGCCGTTTACATGTATAATTGGCTTTAACTGAAAATCAATTGGTCTATAACAAAAAGAAAGGGCTCTTTATACAACTCAGAAAGTTGATCAAGCCATTCCTTGGATGGGACATAAAACTTGGACTTATATCGTGAGCTTCATGTATTGTTCTTCAAGTTCAAATCCTTGTTCATCATATTGCACATAAAAGTAAGTGATTGTCCTTGGTGTAGCATTGGAAACATCTAAAATAGTCCTAGAAACTTTTAAGGCACACTTTTTGTCACGTATATCCATGGTTAGCCCCTATAAATCCTCTTTCATCCACTTTATTCTTGCCCTTGTTATTGGACCACCGATTTTTCATAAAACATCATAGGTATACTTGTTTTGTTGTACTTGATTAGCACTTTCTTCTCCATCATTAGGTGTACTTTAGATCATAATTGCTTTGACATTAATTTTCTCTAAATTAATTCCAAGCAAACTCACAACAAAACCAATGAAAACTACAAATTTCATAGAAAACACACACTATTTAAGATAAAAGGGATCTTAGGGTAGGTCACTTAGTAGGTTCTTTTTGCAAGCGCAAATGAACCCAAAACGTTGAGCCTTTTTACTTGTACATTTGGCCTCAACTGAAAATCAATCTACCCAAAAAAAAAATGGGCCTTTTATACAACTCAGAAAGTAGATCAATCCATTCCTTGGATTGGACATAAAAGCTGGACTTATATCATGAGCTTCATGTATTGTTCTTCATGTTCAAAGCCTTGTTAAAGATATTGCACATATAGATAAGTGATTATCATTGGTGTAGCATTAGGAATGTCATGAATAGTCCTAGAATCTTATAGAGCACCCTTTTTGTCATGTATATCGAGGATTGAGCCTTGTAAATCCCCTTTCATCCACTTTGTTCTTGACCTTGTCATTAGACCATTGATTCCTCGTAAAAGATCATATGGATACTTGCTTTGTTGTACTTGATTAGCGCTTTATTCTACATGATTAGGTGTACTTTAGATCATAATTACTTTGACATTATTTTTCTCTAAATTAATTCCAAGCAAACTTACAACAAAACCAATGAAAACTATAGCTTTCATAGTAAACACATACTATTTAAGATAAAAGGGATCTTAGGGTAGCTCACTTAGTAGGCTATTTTTACAAGCTCAAATGAACCCAAAACATTGACCCTTTTTACATGTACATTTGGCCTTAACTGAAAATCAATCTACCCAAAACAAAAAAAAAAAGGGCTTTTTCTACAACTTAGAAGGTAGATCAAGTCATTAATTGGATTGGACATAAAACTTAAACTTATATCATGAGCTTTAAGTTTTGTTCTTCAACTTCAAAGCCTTATTCATCATTTTGCACATAAAGGTAAGTGATTATCCTTGGTGTAACATTGGAAACGTGTAGAATTGTCCTAGAATCTTTTCGAGCACCCTTTTTGTCATGTATATCCATGATTAAGCCTTGTAAATGCTCTTTTATCCACTTTGTTCTTTCACTTGTTATTAGACCACCGATTTCTCGAAAAAGATCATAGGTATACTTGCTTTGTTGTACTTGATTAGCACTTTGTTCTCCATCATTCGGTGTACTTTAGACCATAATTGCTTTGACATTATTTTTCTTTAAATAAATTCTTGGAAAACTTAGAACAAAACCAATGAAAACTACGACTTTCATAGAAAACACACATTATTTAAGATAAAAGGGATCTTCGGGCAGCTCACCTAGTAGGTTATTTTTATAGGCGCAAATGAACCCAAAATGTTGATCCTTTTTGCATGTACATTTGGCCTTAATTGAAAATCAATGTACCTAAAACAAAAAAAAAAAAAATGGCATTTTATACCACTCAGAAAGTAGATCAAGTCATTCCTTGGATTGGACATAAAACTTAAAATTATATCGTGAGCTTCAAGTATTGGTCTTCAACTTCAAAGCCTTATTCATGATATTGCACATCAAGATAAGTGATTATCCTTGGTGTAGCATTGGAAACGTCTAAAATAGTCCTAAAATCTTTTTAGGCACCCTTTTTGTCATGTATATCCATGATTAAGCCTTGTAAATCCTCTTTTATCCACTTTGTTCTTACACTTGTTATTAAACCACCGATTTCTCGTAAACGATCATAGGTATACTTGCTTTGTTGTACTTGATTAGCACTTTGTTCTCCATCATTAGGTGTACTTTAGACCATCATTGCTTTGACATTAATTTTCTCTAAATTAATTCCAAGCAAAGTCACAATAAAACCAATGAAAACTACAAATTTCATAGAAAACACACACTATTTAAGATAAAAGGGATCTTAGGGCAAGTCACCTAGTAGGTTCTTTTTGCAAACGCAAATGAACTGAAAACGTTGAGCCTTTTTACATCTACACTTGGCCTTAATTGAAAATCAATCAACCCAAAACAAAAAGGAAAATGGGCTTTTTATGCAACTCAAAAAGTAGATCAACCCATTCCATGCATTGGACATAAAACATGGACTTATATCATGAGCTTCAAGTATTGTTCGTCATGATCAAAGCCTTGTTCATCATATTGCACATAAACATAAGTGGTTATCCTTCGTGTAGCATTGGAAACATGCAGAATAGTGCTATAATCTTTTAGAGCACCCTTTTTGTCATTTATATCCATGATTAAGCTTTGTAAATTCTCTTTCAACCACTTTGATCTTGCACTTGTTATTGGATTGCCGATTTCCTGTAAAATATCATAGGTAAACTTGCTTTATTGTACTTGCTTAGCACTTTATTCTCCATCATTTGGTGTAATTTAGATCATAATTGCTTTGACATTATTTTTCTCTAAATTAATTTTAGGAAAACTCAGAACAAAACCAATGAAAACGACAAATTTCATAGAAAACACACATTATTTAGGATAAAAGGGATTTTAGGGCAGCTCACCTAGTAAGTTCTTTTTACAGGTGCAAATGAACCCAAAACGTTAAGCGTTTTTACATGAAAATCAATCTACCCAAAACAAAAAAAGAAAGGGCTTTTTATACAACTCAGAAAGTATATCAAGTCATTCCTTGGATTAGACATAAAACTTGGACTTATATCATGAGATTCAAGTTTTGTTCTTCAACTTCAAAGCCTTATTCATCATATTACACATAAAGATAAGTGATTATCCTTGGTGTAGTACGGGAAACGTCTAGCATAGTCCTAGAATCTTTTCGGGCACCCTTTTTGACATGTATATCCATGATTAAGCCTTGTAAATCCTTTTTTATCCACTTTGTTCTTACACTTGTTATTAAACCACCGATTTCTCGTAAAAGATCATAGGTACACTTCATTTGTTGTACTTGATTTGCGCTTTGTTCTCCATCATTAGGTGTACTTTAGATAGTAATTGCTTTGCCATTATTATTCTCCAAATTAATTCCTAGCAAACTCATAACAAAACCAATGAAAGCTACAGATTTCATAGAAAACACACACTATTTAAGATAAAAGGTATTTTAGGGCAGGTCACCTAGTTGGTTCTTTATGCAAGCGCAAATGAAACCAAAACGTTAAGCCTTTTTACAAGTACATTTGGCCTTAACTGAAAATCAATCAACCCAAAACAAATAAAAATGGGCTTTTTATACAACTTAAAAAGTAGATCAACCCATTCGTTGCATTAGACATAAAACTTGGACTTATATCATGTGCTTTAAGTATTGTTATTCAAGTATTTAAGTATTTTAGAGCACCCTTTTTGTCATGTATATCCATGATTAAGCCTTGTAAATCCTCTTTCATCCACTTTGTTCTTGACCTTGTCATTGGACCATCGATTCCTTGTAAAAGATCATACAAATACTTGCTTTGTTGTACTTGATTAGCGCTTTCTTCTCCATCTTTAGGTGTAGGTTAGATCATAATTGCTTTGATGTTATTTTTATCTAAATTTATTCTGGGCAAACTCACAACAAAACCAATGAAAACTATGGATTTAATAGAAAATACACACTTCTTAAGATAAAAGGTATCTTAAGGCAGGGCACCTTGTAGGTTCTTTTTGCAAGCCTAAATGAACCCAAAATGTTGAGCCTTTTTACTTGTACATTTGGCCTTATATGAAAATCAATGTACCCAAAAGAAAAAAATAATGGGCATTTCATACAACTCAGAAAGTAGATAAAGCCTTTCCTTGGAGTGGTCATACAACTTGGACTTATATCATGGGCTCCAAGTATTGTTCTTTAATTTTAAAGCCTTATTCATCATCTTACATATAAAGATAAGTGATTATCCTTGGTGTAGCATTAGAAATATGTAGAATAGCCCTAGAATCTTTTAGAGTATCCTTTTTGTCACACATATTCAGTATTAAGCCTTGTAAATCCCCTTTCATACACTTTGTTCTTGAACTTTTCATTGGACCAATGATTCCTTGTAAAAGATCATACGAATACTTCCTTTGTTGTACTTGATTAAGGCTTTCTTATCCATCATTAGGTGTAGGATAGATCATAATTGCTTTGACATTATTTTTATCTAAATTTATTCTAAGCAAACTCACAACAAAACCAATGAAAACTATGGATTTCTTAGAAAATACACACTTCTTAAGATAAAAAGTATCTTAGGGCAAGGCACCTAGTGGGGCCCAAGCGCGTTTAACTTCGGAGTTCTGATGGGATCCGGTGCATTAGGGATGGTATGATCGCACCCGACAAATTCTTCCGCGCAGTCGTTTTATAATACCGTCTCCGGACCGCAACTCCTCGCAGCCAGGTCCATTCCTAGCGCCGGCCAGGTGCGGGTCTCCGCGGGCCTGCTTTACCCGGAATGGCCGCGTCTCCCCTCCAACGAGAGAGGGGGAGGTGAGCACCACCGAACCCTCGCAACTTTTAATGGGCGCACGAACACGAGTCTCGCGACTGCTCCGCGAGAGCATGCGCTGCGATTCGTCGGTCTGCAAATCGACCACTGCTCCGTTGCAAGCCCAAATGAACTCAAAACATTGAGCCTTTTTACTGGTACATTTGGCCTTGAATGAAAATCAATCTACCCAAAAGAAAAAAGAAAGGGCTTTTCATATGACTAAAAAAGTAAATCAAGCATTTGCTTGGATTGGTCATACAACTTGGACTTATATTATGGGCTTTAAGTATTGTTCTTCAATTTCAAAGCCTTGTTCATCATCTTGCACATATAGATAAGTGATTATCCTTGGTGTTGCATTGGAAACGTGTGGAATAGTCCTAGAATCTTTTTTAGAGCACCCTTTGTTGTTCCCACAGCCTTTTATGGGTTGTAATTGTTGTTAACTAGGTTTAAGTGTGCAAGAAAGTAAAGCCACATGGAAGGGCAAGAACGTAAATCTGTCGCGTAAGCCTTGGAGGGGTGAGAACGTAAATCCGTTGTGTAAGCCTTATTAGGGTTTCATGGGAAAGAGTATATAAAGACCTTGGAAGACAAAATTAGGGTAAGGCCAACACAATTGAATACACGGCAAAAAGAAGAGGAGCACGGCAATTGAGCATTCAGTAACCAGCATGGCAAAATAGAAAAGAAGTAGCCGTAATGAACAGTGAAGCTATCAAGTGAACAGTAGCCGCACAGTGAAATCGTTGAGAGAGAAAGAAAGAGGAGACGGTCAACGTCTGGGCTGAACGAAGAACAACTGTCGTTGGAGATAGGACAGAAAATCCGACACGGCCAAAGAGGAGAGTGGATGACAAAGAAATATACGGCCAAATCAGAGTGATGGTGAAGGAGAGGAAAAACCTGACAAGGCCAAAACAGACCACCGGGGAAGGAGAGAAAAAGGAATGACCAAAAAGAAAGACAGAATAGAGAGACCAGATCGGGAACGGGTGAGAGAGATCCGGCGGCTAGATAGTGGAAGAGAGAGAAAACACAACCGTTGGAAGAAGGAGAAAAACCCAAACAACTAAAAGAAAAATAGAACGAAGAACGTCTAAGTGAAAAAGACGTGAACAGAAAAACTTGATTCGGCCAACCAAGAGGGGTACACAGCAGAATAGGGGCTGGACGGGAAAAACAAAAACCACCGGTAGAGAAATCCGACTGGACAGTAAGAGAGAGAAATTTGGTGGTAAGAAAGAGAAATCCGGCTGGACAGCAAGAGAGAGAGAAACGGATAGGGCAGGCTGTGAAACTGTGAGGCGGTGAAACAAGGAGACGGGTGAGACCATGAAATGGTGAAAACAGGAGTTGTGTGATACAACATAGGGAAGAACTTCGGCGAAGCATCGGAAAGAACTCAACGTATTTCCAGATTTCTTCAACAAAGGTTAAAGAGCATTGTGGTGAACTTCTAAGTGGCAGTGGAGCAACCTTTCAATTCAACAGAGGCAAGACAAGCTAGAAGAAGGGTAGACACAGTAAGTGACACTCTTTGTATTGTACTTGCTTAGTAATTGCAATATTGAAAGGAGCAGAGGATTAAGACATCCATTGTAACTGGAATTCTCAAGTATAGTGGATAGTCTCAATAAGGGAGAGTCCCTATCACCGTGGATGTACGTCACGTTGATGGAACCATGTAAATCTTATGTGTTCTTAATTTGCTTTACGTTCTGTGTTTTGAATTGAGTTGTGAACGCAACTAAAGTATCAGCCAACCCATAACCTAACGAAGACCTAAACAAGAACATCCAAATTGTCTATTAGGCAAGGTGTCTGAAAGGTGACTTTGAGGACTATTGTGATTAGTAGGTAGCAATAGATCTACCTTAGTCGAGTCTGAGAAAGAGTTCGCTTTTAAGAAAAGGTTGAAGTTGTTCACTTACGTGCGAATTGTGAATTGTGGTGATGCTTATTCACCCCCCCTCTTAGTATCACAAATTAGTAGATCTTAGAGAGAAGTCGGGAACTTCAATTGGTATCAGAGCACATGTTCACCAGTTTGAAGCTTAACAGCTTGGTGTACTAGTTTGAAGGGATCTAGAAGTTTGACTTGTTCAGCATAATGAGAAATGGAAGCCGGTACCAGCACTACTTACAACAAGAAGGTTCCAATCTTCAATGGAACCAACTACCATATGTGGAGAGCAAGAATGCAAGTGGTATTTGCAACCATGGGCATGAATGTGGTGAAATATGTACAGGAGGGTTTTGTGGCTCTGGAAGAAGGTAAAGACCCAACCCCAGAGGAGTTAATGTAGCTTGAGATGAATGGGAAGGCCTCAAATGTCATCATTTCAGCATTGACAGATACTGAGTATGCTAAAGTTATGGACTGCAAATCTGCCAAAGAGATATGGGACAAATTGTAGAAAGTCTATAAAGGTGATGGCAGAATGAAGGAGCCTAAGCTTCAAGTGTTCAAGGAGAGATATGAATCTCTCCGAATGCAGAAGAGTGAGATAGTTCAAGAGTTCTTCACCAGGGTTATTGACACTGTAAACGACCTGAGAAGTCATGGGAAGAATAAGAAGGACTTATCGATTGTGAAGAAAATTCTGAGAATTCTACCTAAGAAGTTTGCCTCAAAGGTAGCAGCCATAAAGGAGAGTAGAGATCTCAATTCTATGTCTCTGCATGATCTCTAGTGCAATCTCATTACATATGAGATGAGGATAAAGTCAGCTGAAAGCTCTGCAACAACAAAGGTATCAAAGAAGGCAGCTTTCAAAGCTATGAAGCACTTAAAGATAAAAGAAGAGGAAGAATCATCCAGTGAGGATGATGATAATGATGATGAGGAAGAAAGTGAAGGTGAAGTATTGGCTTACTTCCCAAGGAAATTCAAAAAGGGGTCTAAGAAGGGAAAAGGACAGTTGTCCTTGAGATGTTATCATTGTGGGCAGAATGGACACTTTGCTTCTCAGTGCCAAGTGAAACTTGATGATGAAGATGAGGATGGTGATGATGAGCAGAATTCAAGATGGAGAAGATCATCATTCAAATCAAAGAAGTCCAATAAGAAGATTACCAACCCATAGAGGAAGAAGAGAAGCTCATTCAAGAGTTATGTGAGTCAGGCAAAAGAAGCTGATGAGGAGGAAGATGAAAACTCATCAGATAAGCATGTCTTTATGGCATCAGCATAAGGTGGTAACTCAACCTCTGAAGTGGAAGAGGAGGTTGATGAAGAAGAGCCAGATCTTGAAGCTGAGCTGGAAGTAGTTTCAAAGGAGATAATCAGAAGGGGCAAAACTATAAGACGGTTGGAGGCCCATATAAAACAAGTTGAAGCAAAGTTTGAGGAAGTTGAAAGTCAAAAGGATGAAATAAGGGCTGAACATATTGACTTGAAGAGAATATTTGAAGAACAGATCAAAATATGTGAAGACCTTACTATAGAGCTTGGCTCAAGGACTTCAACAATTGAAGAAATAGAGATAGAGTTGTTGAGACTTCAGCAACAACTTAAAAAGAGTGAGGAGAACTTGCAGAAGTTTAAAGTAGTAGGAGAAACAAGCTCTGCAAGAGAAAAGAAGAATGAGACTTTGCCACAGAAGTTGAAAGAGAAGGCTGTAACTCAGGAGAAAATAAATGAAGAAGAGAAGATAGTTATCAAACCAAAGCCAGGGCCAAAAAGGATGTATGTGGTTAAAGAGCAGCAGCCCATAACTGCTATGTCTCAAAAAGAAAAGGAAGTCAGCCAGCCAAGGGCAATGGTTGAACAGAAGAAGGAGAAAAAGGTGGCTGAAATGAAAGCCACACAAGCAAAGAAGCCAGCAACTTTGCCTACACAGCAAGTAATGAACAGAAGAAAACAAGCTGTGAGTAGACCCAAGAAGAGGCAGTTTCAAGGTCACTGTCTTTATTGTGATGTTTGGGGTCATAAGGCGAGTAACTGTTGGTGGAGAAGGCCAATACATGTCTCCAACTTAAGAAGATACGCCGCTGCATATAAGGGGAGACAATACAAAACTCAGAAGAGAACACCTGTCATAAGTTCTCGCACATACTGTAAAAGGCAAAGACACGCTAACGAGGATTGTTGGTGAAAGCCCAAACAAGTAGTTTCAAAGAACAAGTTTGCTATATTGGCAGACTTGGAACAATGTGAAAGGTGTGGGCAAGATGACCATAATGCCAAGAGATGCATGACACTTCTCCCTGAGTAAGAGAAAGTACTCAATGGCACAATGAAAACAAGCAATGCAGTCAAAGCTGAGAAAAAGGAGAAAGCTATCTTCCAGTTAGTTCAAAAGAAGGAATATAGAGCAAAAAGGTATGTGGCTAATATAGCTGAAATTGCACTAAAGGCTGATTGCAAGGATAAGCAGTGGATCCTTGATAGTGGATGCACTTCGCACATGACAGGAGACAAGAGTAAATTATCAAAGCTAAACAAATCAAGATAAGGCAGAGTCAAGTTTAACAATGATGATTCACTCAACATCAATGGTCAGGGGTTAGTGAATATTGGGAAAGGAAAGCTGAAAAATGTTTTGCACGTTGAAGGACTCAGATATAATCTAGCATCTGTCAGCCAACTATGCAACGACGACTAGAAAGTGATATTCACAAAAAGTAGATCAATCCTTTCCTTCGATTGGTCATACCACTTCTACTTATATCATGGCTTCACGTATTGTTCCTCAACTTCAAAGCCTTGTTCATCATCTTGTACATAAAAATATCTGATTATCCTTGGTGTAGCATTGGAAACGTCTAGAATTGTCCTAGAATCTTCTAGAGCACGCATTTTGTCGTGTATATCCATGATTAAGCCTTGTAAATCCACTTTCATCCCGTTTGTTCTTGACCTTGTCGTTGGAGCTCTTGCTTTGTTGTACTTGATTAGTGCTTTGTTCTCCATTATTAGGTGTACTTTAGATCATAATTTCTTTGACATTATTTTTTTCTAAATTGTTTCTCGGCAAAATCACTACAAAACCAATGAAAACTATGGATTTCATACAAAACACACACATCCTAAGATAAAAGGGATGTTAAAGCAAGTCACCTAGTGGGTTCTTTTTGCAAACCCAAATGAACAAAAAACGTTGAGCCTTTTTACTTGTACATTTGGCCTTAATTGAAAATCAATCTACCCAAAACAAAAAAGAAAGGGGCTTTTCATACAACTCAGAAAGTAGATCAAGCCTTTCCTTTGATTGGTTATACCATTTGGACATATATCATAGGCTTTAAGTATTGTTCTTTAACTTCAAAGCCTTGTTAATCATCATGCACATAAAGTTATGTGATTATCCTTGGTGTAGCATTAGAAACATCGAGAATTGTCCTAGAATCTTCTAGAGCACCCTTTTTGCCATATATATCCATGATTAAGCCTTGTAAATCAACTTTCATCCACATTGTTCTTGCCTTTGTCATTGGACCACTGATTTCTCATAAACGATCAGAGGAATACTTGCTTTGTTGTACTTGATTAGCACTTGGTTCTCCATCATTAGGTGTAGGTTTGATGATAATTGCATTGACATTATTTTTGTCTAAATTTCCTCCAAGAAAACTCCCAACAAAACCAGTGAAAACTATGGATTTCATACAAAACAAACACTTCTTAAGATAAAATGGATGTTAAGGTCGGTCACCTAGTGGGTTTTTTTGTAAACCCAAATGAACCCAAAACGTTGAGCCTTCTTACTTGTATGTTTGGCCTTAATTGAAAATCAATCGACCCAAAACAAAAAAAAAGGCTTTTCGTGTAACTCAGAAAGTAGATCAAGCCTTTCCTTGGATTGGTGATACAACTTGAACTTATATCATAGGCATTAAGTATTGTTCTTCAACTTCAAAGCCTTGTTCAGCATCTTGAACATAAAGATAAGTGATTACCCTTGGTATATCATTGGAAACGTCTAGAATAGTCTTAGAATCCTCTAGAGCACCCTTTTTGTCACATATATCAATGATTATGCCTTGTTAACCCTACTTCACCCACTTTGCTATTGACCTTGTCATTGGACCACCGTATCCTCGTAAAAGATCATAGGAATACTTGCTTTGTTGTGCTTGATTAGCGCTTTGTTCTCCATCATTAGGTGTACTTTAGATCATAATTGCTTTGACATTATTTTTGTTTAATTTTTTTCTAGGCAAACCCACAAAAAAACCAATGGAAACTATGGATTTCATACAAAACACACACTTCCTAAGATAAAAGGGATGTTAGGCAGGTCACCTAGTGGGTTCTTTTTGCAAACCCAAATGAACCCGAAACGTTGAGCCTTTATACTTGTACATTTGGCCTTAATTGAAAATCAATCTACCCAAAACAAAAAAAAGAAAAGGGCTTTTCATATAACAAAGAAAGTAGATCAATCTTATGAAAACTATGGATTTCACACAAAACACACCCTTCTTAAGATAAAAGGGATGTTAGAGCAGGTCACCTCGTGGGTTCTTTTTGTAAAGCCAAATGAACCAAAAATGTTGAGCCTTTTTAGTTGTACATTTGGCCTTAATTGAAAATCAATATACTCAAAACAAAAAAAATAATAGGCTTTTCATACAACTTAAAAAGTAGATCAAGTCTTTCCTTCAATTGGTCATACCACTTTGACTTAAATCATGGGCTTCACGTATTGTTCTTCAACTTCAAAGCCTTGTTCATCATCTTGCACATAAAAATATATGATTATCCTTGGTGTAGCATTGGAAACATCTAGAATAGTCCTAGAATCATCAAGAGCACCTTTTCTATCATATATATCAATGATTATGCCTTGTTAATCCTATTTCATCCACTTTGCTCTTGACCTTGTCATTAGACCACCGATTCCTCATAAAAGATCATAGGAATACGTGCTTTGTTGTACTTGATTAGTGCTTTGTTCTCCATCAATAGGTGTATTATAGATCATAATTGCTTTGACATTATTTTTGTTTAAATTTTTTCTAGGAAAACCCACAAAAAAAACCAATGGAAACTATAGAAGTCAAATGAAACACACACTTCCTAAGATAAAAGGGATGTTAGGGTAGGTCTCCTAGTGGATTCCTTTTATAAGCCTAAATAAACCGAAAACATTGAGCCTTTTTACTTGTACATTTGGTCTTATTTGAAAATGAATCTACCCAAAACAAAAAAAAAAAAATGGGCTTCTCATACACCTCAGAATGTAGATCAAGCCTTTCCTTGGATTGGTCATACAACTTAAACTTATATCATGGGCTTCAAGTATTGTTCATCAACTTCAAAGTCTTGTTCATCATCTTACACATAAAGATAAGTGATTATCCTTGGTGTAGAACTGGAAACATCTAGAATAGTCCAAGAATCTTCTGGAGCACCCTTTTTGTCTTATATGTCAATGATTAAGCCTTGTAAAGCCTCTTTTATCCATTATGCTCCTGATCTCGTCACTGAAGCACCAATTCTTCGTAAAAGATCATAGGAATACTTGCTTTGTTGTACTTGATTAACGCTTTGTTCTCCATCATTAGGTGTACTTAAGATCTTAATTGCTTTAACATTATATTTGTTTAAATTGTTTCTAGGTAAACCCACAAAAAACCAATGGAAACTATGGATTTCATACAAAACAAACACTTCCCAGGATAAAAGGGATGTTAGGGCAAGTCACCTAGTGGGTTCTTTTTGCAAACCCAAATCAACCCCAAACGTTGATCCTTTTTACTAGTACATTTGGCCTTAATTGAAAATCAATCTACCCAAAACAAAAAAAAAAATGGGTTTATCATACAACTCAAAAAGTAGATCAAGCCTTTCCTTAGATTGGTTATACAACTTGGACTTATATCATGGGCTTTAAGTATTGTTCTTCAACTTCAAAGCCTTGTTCATCATCTTGCACATAATGATCCTTGGTATAGCAATGGAAACGTCTAGAACAGTACTAGAATCTTCTAGAGCACCCTTTTTGTAATTTATATCCATGATTAAGCCTTGTAAATCCTCTATCATCCACTTTGTTCTTGACCTTGTCATTAGACCATCGATTTCTTGTAAAATGTCATAGGAATACTTGCTTTGTTGTACTTGATGAGCTCTTTGTTCTCCATCATTAGGTGTAAGTTTAATCATAATTGCTTTGACATTATTTTTGTCTAAATTTCTTCGATGAAAACTCACAACAAAACCAATGAAAACTATGGATTTCATACAAAATGCACACTTCTTAAGATAAAAGGGATCTTAGTGCAGGTCACTTAGTGGGTTCTTTTTATTAGCCTAAATGAACCCAAAACATTGCACCTTTTTACTTGTACATTTTGTCTTAATTGAAAGTCAATGGTCCTAAAACAAAAAAAAAGGGCCTTTCATACAACTCAAAAAGTAAATCAAGCCTTTCCTTGGATTGGTCATACAAATTGGGCTTATATCTTCAAGTGTTGTTCTTCAACTTCAAAGCCTTATTCATCATTTTGCACATAAAATAAGTGATTATCCTTGGTATATATCATTGGAAACGTCTAAAATCATTCTAGAATCTTTTAGAGCACCCTTTTTGTCATATATATCAATGATTATGCCTTGTTAATCCTACTTCATCCACTTTGCTATTGACCTTGTCATTGGACCACCGAATCCTCGTAAAAGATCATAGAAATACTTGCATTGTTGTACTTGATTAGCGCTTTGTTCTCCATCATTTGGTGTACTTTAGATCATAATTGCTTTGACATTATTTTTGCTCAAATTTTTTCTATGCAAACCCATAAAAAAAACCAATGGAAACGATCGATTTCATACAAAACACACTTCCTAAGATAAAAGGGATGTTAGGGCAGGTCACTTAGTCGGATCTTTTTGCAAACTCGAATGAACCCGAAACATTGAGCCTTTTTACTTGTACATGTGCCCTCAATTGAAAATCAATTTACCAAAACAAAAAAAAA
>CM038603.1:5210794-5231053 GCA_021533255.1 Ceriops tagal
AAAAAAAAGGGCTTTCCATATATCTTAGAAAGTAGATCAACCCTTTCCTTGGATTGGTCATACAACTTGGACTTATATCATGGGCTTCAAGTATTGCTCTTCAACTTCAAAGCCTTGTTCATCATTTTACACATAAAGATAGGTGATTATCCTTGGTGTAGTACTGGAAATGTCTAGAACATTCTTAGAATCTTCTAGAGCAACCTTTTTGTCATATATGTCAAAGATTAAGCTTTGTAAATCCTCTTTTATCCACTTTGCTCTTGATCTTGTCACTGGACCACCGATTCTTTGTAAAAGATCATAGGAATATAGCTTTGTTGTACTTGATTAGCACTTTGTTCTCCATCAATTGGTGTACTTTAGATCATAATTGCTTTGACATTATTTTTTTTTAAATTCTTTCTAGGCAAACCCACAAAAAAACCAATGCACACTATGGATTTCATACAAAGAACACACTTCCTAAGATAAAAGGAATGATAGGGCAAGTCACCTAGTTGGTTGATTTTGCAAACCCAAATGAACCCAAAACATTGATCCTTTTTACTTGTACATTTGGCCTTAATTGAAAATCAATCTACCCAAAACAAAAAAAAATGGGCTCATACCACTCAAAAAGTAGATCAAGCCTTGTTCATATAAAAGAGGATTGGTCATACAAGTTGGACTTATATCATGGGCTTCAAGTATTGTTTTTCAACTTCAAAGCCTTGTTCATCATCTTGCACATAAAGATAAGTGATTATCCTTAGTGTAGCATTGGAAACGTCTAGAATAGTCCTAGAATCTTCTAGAGCACCCTTTTTGTCATGTATATCCGTGATTAAACCTTGTAAATCCTCTGTCATCCACTTTCTTATTGACCTTGTCATAAAACCACAGATTTCTCGTAAAAGATCATAGGACTGCTTGCTTTGTTGTACTTGATTAGCGCTTTGTCCTCCATCATTAGGTGTATGTTTGATCATAATTGCTTTGACATTATTTTGTCTAAATTTCGTCCATGAAAACTCACAACAAAACCAATGAAAACTATGGATTTCATACAAAACGCACACTTCTTAAGATAAAAGGGATCTTAGGGCTGGTCACCTAGTGGGTTCTTTTTATAAGCCCAAATGAACCTAAAAGGTTGAGCCCTTTTACTTGTTCATTTGGTCTTATTTGAAAATCAATCTACCCAAAGCAAGAAAAAAAAAAGGGCGTTTCATACATCTCAAAAAGTAGTTCAAGCCTTTCCTTGGATTGGTCATACAACTTGGACTTACATCATGGGCTTCAATTATTGTTCTTCTACTTGAAACCCTTGTTCATCATCTTACAAATAAAGATAAGTGATTATCCTTGGTGTAAAACAGCAAACAACTAAAATAGTCCTAGAATCTTCTAGGGCACCCTTTTTGCCATACATGTCTGTTGTTCCCACAGCCTTTTATGGGTTGTAATTATTGTCAACTAGGTTTAAGTGTGCAAGAAAGTAAAGCCCCATGGAACAACAAGAAGGTAAAAGCCGCATGGAGAGGCAAGAACGTAAAAGCCACATAAAGCCACATGGAAGGGCAAGAAAGTAAATCCGCCGCGTAAGGGTAAGAACGTAAATCCACCACATAAGCCCTATTAGGGTTTCATGGAAGAGATATATAAAGGCCTTGGAAGACAAAAATAGGGTAAGGCCAACACAATTGAATACACAGCAAAACACCAAACCCTACACAGAAGAACACCACCTGCAAAAGAAAAGAGCAGCTGTCATAAACAGTAGCCATCGAGAAACAGTGCAGCCGTCGTGAACAGTGCAGTCATCGAGTGAACAGTACAGCCATCGAGTGAACAGTAGCCGACGGACGAAGAGAGTGAAAAAGGGAGAAGAGGAGCAGCCGTCGGACGAAGAGAGAGAAAACACTTGGAAGAGAGAGAAGAGCCATCGACGAGAAGAAGAAGAGAAAAAGAAAATTGTAGCCGTCGTCGAAAAACAGGAAGAGAGAGAAAACGAATTTGTTGGACGAAGGAGAGAAAAAGAGAAAAATATATATATGGCCAACTTAGAGCCGTCATCGGGCGAAGGAGAAAAGAGGACCAAAAAGGGGAGAAAATCGGGCACTACCAATATGCCCAAAATACACCCAAAGAAGATAGAGAGGCCGTTGTTGGAAGAACAGGGGTGGTCGGCCAAAACACAAGAAACCCAACAACCAAATAGGGGAAGGAGACAAAGTGGTGAACGGCCAAGTGGGTGAACGGAAGAGAGACGATACGGCAAAAATCAGATCCAACTGGACGGTGAGATAGATTCGGCTGGATAGTGAGAGAGATTCGACCGAATGAAAAGAGAGAAACCACCGGCAGAATCGAAGACGGACTAAGAGAGAGACACCACCAGAAGAGCAGATAGCAGATCTACGACGACATGAGACAAACGAACAACATGGCAAGGAGAGAACCGTGAAACGGACGAAGAGAAACTCACCACCGACGGAAGGAGAGAGAAACCCCACGACCGATGAACAATGACCAGCAATAAAGGGAGAAAATTTGATACGGCCAAAGGAGGTGTGAAACGGATAGGTAAGGGCAGGCCGTGAAACAATAAAGTCGTGAGACAAGGAGACGGGGGAGAAAGTGAGACGGTGAAAGCAGGAATTGTGTGAGACAACATAGAGAAGGAATTCGGCGAAGCATTGAACTCAACGTATTTCCAGACTTCTTCAAGAGAGGTTAGAAAGCGTTGCAGTGAACTTCTAAGCGGCAGTGGAGCAGCCTTTCAATCCAACAGAGGCAAGACAAGTTAGAAGAAGGGTAGACACAGTAAGTGACACTCTTTGTATTGTACTTGCTTAGTAATTGCAATAGTAAAAGGAGCAGAGAATTAAAGACATCCATTGTAACCTATATTCACAAGTATAGTGGATAGTCTCAATAGAGGGAGAGTCCCTACCACCATGGATGTACGTCACGTTGACGGAACCATGTAAATCTCGTGTGTCCTTAATTTACTTTACGTTCTGTGTTTTGAATTGAGTTGTGAACGCAGTTAAAGTATCAGCCAACCCATAACCTAACGAAGACCTAAACAATAACATCTGTATTGTCTATTAGGCAAGGTGTTTGAAAGGTGACTTTGGGGACTATTGTGATTAGTAAGTAGCAATAGATCTACCTTAGTCGAGTTTGAGAAAGAATTCACTTTTAAGAAGAGATTGAAGTTGTTCACTTACCTGTGAATTGTGAATTGTGGTGATATTGATTCACCCCCCCTCTCAATATCATCAACTATTAGATCCTAAGGAGAAGTCGGGAACTTCAATTGGTATCAGAGCACAGGTTCATCAGTTTGAAACTTAATAGCTTGGTGTACTAGTTCGAAGGGATTTAGAAGTTTGACTTGTTCAACATACTGAAAAATGGAAGCCGGTACCAGCACTAGCACCACTTACAGTAAGAAGGTTCTAATCTTCAACGGAACCAACTACCATATGTGGAGAGCAAGAATGCAAGTGGTATTTGCAACCATGGGTATAAATGTGGTGAAATGTGTACAGGAGGGTTTTGTGGCTTTAGAAGAAAGTAAAGACCCAACCCCAGAGGAGTTAAGGCAGTTTGAGATAAATGGGAAGGCCTCAAATGTCATCATTTTAGCATTGATAGATGTTGAGTATGCTAAAGTTATGGACTGCAAATCTGCCAAGGAGATATGGGACAGATTGCAGAAAGTCTATGAAGGTGATGACAGAATAAAGGAGGCTAAGCTTCAAGTTTTCAAGGAGAGATATGAATCTCTCAGAATGCAGAAAAATGAGACAGTCCAAGAGTTCTTCACCAGGGTTATTGATGCTGTAAATGACCTTAGAAGTCATGGGAAGAACAAGAAGGGCTCATCGATTGTGAAGAAAATTCTGAGAATTCTGCCTGAGAGGTTTGCCTCAAAGGTAGCAGCCATAGAGGAGAGTAGAGATCTCAATTCTATGTCTCTGCATGATCTCCAGTGCAATCTCATTGCATATGAGATGAGGATAAAGTCAGCTGAAAGCTCTGCAACAACGAAGGTATCAAAGAAGGCAGCTTTCAAAACTATGAAGCACTTGAAGATAAAAGAAGAGAAAGAATCATCCAGTGAGGATGATGATGATGAGGATGAGGAAGAAAGTGAAGGTGAAGTATTGGCTTATTTCACAAGGAAATTCAAAAAGGGGTCGAAGAAGGGAAAAGGACAACTGTCCTTGAGATGTTATTGGTGTGGGTAGACTGGACACTTTGCTTCTCAGTGCAAAGTGAAACTTGATGATAAAGATGAGGATGGTGATGATGAGCAGAATTCAAGATCATCACTCAAATCAAAGAAGTTCAGTAAGAAGATTGCCAACCCACAGAAGAAGAAGAGAGGCTCATTCAAGAGCTATGTGAGTCAAATAAAAGAAGCTGATGAGGAGGAAGATAAAGACTCATCAGATGAGCATGTCTTTATGGCATCAGCTTAATGTGGTAGTTCAAACTCTAAAGAGGAAAAGGAGGTTGATGAAGAAGAACTAGATCTTGAAGCTGAGTTGGAAGCAGCTTCAAAGGAGATAATCAGAAGGGGTAAAACCATAAAAAGGTTGGAGGCTCACATAAAACAAGTTGAAGCAAAGTTTGAGAAAGCTGAAAGTCAAAAGGATGAAATAAGGGCTGAACATATTGACTTGAAGAGAAAATTTGAAGAACAGATCAAAATATGTGAAGACCTTACAATAGAGCTTGGCTTAAGAGCTTCAAAAATTGAAGAAATGGAGAAAGAGTTACTAAGACTTCAGCAACAACTCTAAAGTAGCAAAGAGAACTTGTAAAAGCTTAAAATGATATAAAAGGAGAGAAGAATGTAGAGAGAGTGTAGCAATCTGAGGTTGCATTGGTTAAAGAAAATAAAAATGTGCCACAGAAGTTGAAAGAGAAGGTTGTAACTCAGAAGAAGATAACTGAGAATAAAGAAGATCTGAAGAAGCAACCTAGGGTGGCAAACAAGAAGGAAGAAAAGAAAGTCAGCTAGCAGAGGGCTACGGCTGAACAGAAGAAGGAGAAGAAGGTGATTGAAATGAAAGTCACACAAGTAAAGAAGCCAGCTACTTTGCCTACATAGCAAGTGATGAACAGAAGAAGACACGCTGTGATCAGACCCAAGAAGAGGCAGTTTCAAGGTCATTGCCTTTATTGTGGAGTTTGGGGTCATAAGGCGAGTAACTGCTGGTGGAGAAGGCCATTATATGTCTCAAACTTGAGAAGATACGATTCTGCATACAAGGGGAAACAATACAAAATTCAAAGGAGAACACCTATCGTGAGTTCTTGCACATGCTGTAAAAAGCAAGGACACACTGACAAGGAGTGTTGGTGGAAGCCCAAACCAGTGGTTTCAAAGAACAAGTTTGCTATATTGGCAGACTTAGAGCAGTATGAAAGGTACGGGCAGGATGGCCATAATGTCAAGAGATGCATGATACTTCTCCCTGAGCAAGAGAAAGCACTCAATGGCACAGTAAAAACAAGCGGTGCAGTCAAAACTGAGAAAAAGAAGAAAGCTATCTTCCAGCCAGTTCAAAAGAAGGAATATAGAGCAAAAAGGGAGGTGGCTAATATAGCTGAAATTACACTGAAGGCTGATTGCAAGGATAAGCAGTGGATCCTTGATAGTGGATACACTTCGCACCTGACAGGAGACAAGAGTAAATTATCAAAGCTAAACAAATGAAAAGAAGGCAGTGTCAAGTTTGGCAATGATGATTCACTCAACATCAGTGGTCAGGGGTTAGTGAATATTAGAAAAGGAAAGCTGAAAGATGTTCTGCACGTTGAAGGACTCAGATATAATTTAGCATCTGTCAACCAACTATGCAACGACGACCACAAAGTGATATTCACAAAAATAGGTTGCCAAGTAAAGAGTAAAGAAGGAAATACTGTTGCTGCCGGGAAGAGAACAACTGGAAATTTGTATGTGATTAATGAGGACAAGATGAATAGCTGTTTACTTACAAAAGAAGAAAAAATCAAATATGGCATAGGAGGCTGGGACACTTATCACAGAGGAACATAAGGAAGTTGACCACTACTAATACAATCAGATACATTCCTGACCTCAGGAGAGAGAGAGAGTATGTTTGCTCAACATGCTCTAAAGGAAAACATGCCAAAAAGCAGTACAAGACCAAAGAGTTCAATTCTGAAGCAATGCTTGACATTGTGCATACTGATTTGTGTGGACCGATGAGGACAAAAGGGTTGAAAGGTGAGAGGTACTTCATTTTGTTTGTTGATGATTATTCGAGAAGGACCTGCCTCATACACCTCAAACACAAGTCAGAAGTTTTGAATTGCTTCAAGAGATACAGAAGATTGGTTGAAAATGAGAGTGGAAGGAAGATCAAAGTATTGAGGTCAGATCAAGGCACTGAATTTACAAATGAAGCTTTTGAAGATTACCTTGAGAAGCATGGTATTCATCATCAAATGGCAACAGCATGAACTCCTCAACAAAACAGGGTGGTAGAGAGGAAGAATAGAGCCGTGGTTGAAATGGCAAGAACTCTACTGCTAAAATCCAAGCTTCACACAAGATTTTGGACAGAAGCAACATTTACAGCCGTACATCTACTAAACAGAGTATTACTAAAGCCCAATACTGATAAGACTCCATATGAGCTATGGAGTGGAAAGAAGACAACAACCAAGTATCTCAAAATCTTTGGTAGCCCATGTTTTGTGAAGAACAAGTAGGAAAACTTGGGAAAATTCAACGCTAGGTCTGATGAAGGCATCTTTGTGGGATACTCAGAAAAGACAAAAGGTTACAGAGTTTTCCTGCATAAGCTGGGAAAAGTAATCACTTCCAGTGATGTGAGAATAGATGAGAACTGGAAAACAATGTAGAATGGAGAAGCTAAGGACAATGAAGAAGATGACTTCAATATAGATGAAGAATCAGACCAACCTGAAGAAAAGGAACAAGAAGTAAGTTCAAACTCGAAGAAGAGTGAGTCTGAAGATGAAGAAAGAGATCCTCTTGCAACTAAGACGGTGCAAGGAAGTAGGACAAAGAAAACATGGACCAGTGCTCATCAAGGAGATCAGATCATAGGTGACCCATCAGTAGGAGTTACAACAAGAAGAAGAATTGTGGGAGCTACTGATTTACTCTCATAAGTTAAACCTAAATCTGTTAAAGAGGCTATTCAAGACAAAGCCTGGGTGAAATCTATCAATGAGGAGCTAGCTCAAATTGAGAAGAATGATACATGGGAGCTGGTTCCAAGACCCACTAATAAGAATGTCATAGGAACAGAATGGGTGTTTAGGAATAAACACAATGAAGATGGCAAGGTAGTGAGGAACAAGGCTAGGCTGGTTTGCAAATGCTACACTCAGATAGAAGGAGTAGATGTTGATGAAACTTTTGCACCAGTAGCAAGGTTAGAAACTATCAGAATGTTTTTAGCTTTGGCAGCATACAAGAGGTATAAAGTCTATCAGATGGATGTGAAATCCACTTTTTTGAATGGGCTCCTAAAAGATGAAGTGTATATTGAACCACCCAATGGAGTACAAATCAGTGAGGATGAGACACATGTGTACAAGCTGAAGAAAGCCTTGTATGGTCTTAAGCAAACTCCAAGAGCATGGTACAGTAGGCTGGATGCATACTTGAGAAGGTTGAACTTCAGAAGAGGAATGGTTGATAATAACCTGGATGTGTTTAACTCAGAGAAAGGCCAACTGATAACCATAGTTTATGTAGATGACATCATCTTTGGAGGGGATCACTCTGAACTATGCCAAGATTTTGCACAAAAGATGAGTGAGGAATTTGAGATGTCATTGATTGGAAAAATGACGTACTTTCTTGGATTACAGATAAAGTAATGTGAGGAAGGTATCTTTATTTCTCAGATGAAATATGCCAAAGAGATGTTGAAAAGGTTTCGCATGGAGGATGGCAGACCTGTCAATACCCCTATGACAGTGAGCTACAAGTTAACAAAAGATCAAGAAGGAAGGAGGAAGGAGTACAAGCCTTGTAGAGTACTGGAAGATGATAGGGAGCCTTCTGTACCTTATAGCATCAAGGCTTGATCTTATGCAAGTTGTGTGTGTTGCCAGCAGATTCCAAGCTAATCCTAAGGAGTCTCATGTATTGGCAGTGAAAAGAATCCTAAGGTACCTCAAAGGAACACTGGAAATGGGTTTATGGTATCCAGCGATGGATTCTGTTAAATTACAAGCATACACTGATGCAGATTGGGCAGGAAGTATAGATGATAGAAAATCAACCAGCGGCTACAGCTTCTACTTGGGTTCAAAGTATGTTGCATGGTTAAGTAAAAAGCAAAACAGTGTTGCTTTGAGCACAGCTGAGGCTGAGTATATGGTTGCTTGTGCAGCATGTATTTAGGTGATATGGATACAAAGACAATTGGCAAACTTGGGTGTTGAAGTGAAGTTACTAGTGAGTGTACTTTGTGATAATCAAAGTGCTATTGATCTCAGCAAGAATCTGATTCAACATTCAAGGAGCAAGCATATTGACATCCGCTATCACTTCATTAAAGATTAAGTGGAACAGGGTATAATTCAGTTGGAGTATGTTGGCACTAAAGATCAAATTTCAGATATTCTAACTAAACCTCTGTCCATAGAGCTATTTGAAAAGCATAGATTAAGTCTATCTGTGCAAATGCCTCCTCAAGCCTGAAAATCAGGTGAATCCTCCATTTTTACTTTGCGAGTTTTTTAGATTTGTAATTTGTTGGCAAAGAGTGAAAGAAGTAACAATGCAGGGGGAGCTATTAAGAAAGGGGGAGTGCATATTTAAGGGAAGTTGAAACTGCTGCAAAGTGGCTTTTGTTATGAGTGTTGCCAACAATTACAAAGGGAGAGATTGTTGTTCCCACAACTTTGTATGAGTTATAATTGTTGTCAACTAGGTTTAAGTGTGCAAGAAAGTAAAGCCACATGGAAGGACAAGAAGGTAAAAGCCACATGGAGGGGCATGAATGTAAAAGCCACATAAAGCCACATGGAAGGGCGAGAAAGTAAATTCGCCGCGTAAGGGTAAGAACGTAAATCCGCCACATAACCCTTACTAAGGTTTCATGGAAGAGATATATAAAGACCTTGAAAGAAAAAATAGGGTAAGGCCAACACAATTGAATACACGGCAAAATACCAAACCCTACACAGAAGAACACCACCTGCAAAAGAAAAGAGCAGCTGTCGTAAATAGTAGCCATCGAGAAACAGTGCAGCTGTCGTGAACAATGTAGTCGTTAAGTGAACAGTGTAGTCATTGAGTGAATATTAGCTTACAGACGAAGAGAGCGAAAAAGGGAGAAAAGGAGCAGCCGTCGGACGAAGAGAGAGAAAATGAATTCGTTGGACGAAGGAGAGAAAAAAAGAAAAATATATATACGGCTAAATCGAAGTCGTCGTCGGGCGAAGGAGAAAAGAGGACCAAAAAGGGGAGAAAACCAGACATCACCGATACGCCCAAAATACACCCAAAGAAGATAGAGAAGCCGTCGTTAGAGGAACTGGGGTGGTCGGCCAAAACACAAGAAACCCGACGGCCAAACAGGGGAAGGAGACAAAGATGTGAATGGCCAAGTGGGTGAATGGAAAAGAGACGATACGACCAAAATCAGATCCGACTGGACGGTGAGATAGATCCAGCTGGACAATGAGAGAGATCTGGCTGAATGAAGAGAGAGAAACCACTGGCAGAATCGAAGACGGATGAAGAGAGAGACACCACCGAAAGAGCAAATAGCAGATCTGCAATGGCGTGAGACAAATGAATGACACGACAAGGAGAGAACCGTGAAACGGACGAAGAGAAACTAACCACTGGCGAAAGGAGAGAGAAGCCCGACGACCGATGAACAGTGACCGACAGTAAAGGGAGAAAATCTGATACGGCCAAACGAGGTGTGAAATGGACAGGTGAGGGCAGGTCGTGAAACAGTAAAGTCGTGAGACAAGGAGACGGGGGAGACAGTGAGACAGTGAAAGCAGGAATTGTGTGAGACAACGTAAAGAAGGAATTTGGCGAAGCATTGAACTCAACGTATTTCCAGACTTCTTCAAGAGAGGTTAGAGAGCATTGCGGTGAACTTCAAAGCGACAGTGAAGCAACCTTTCAATTCAACAGAGGCAAGACAAGCTAGAAGAAAGGTAGACACAGTAAGTGACACTCTTTGTATTGTACTTGCTTAGTAATTGCAATAGTGAAAGGAGTAGAGAATTAAAGACATCCATTGTAACCTGTATTCACAAGTATAGTGGATAGTCTCGGTAGGGGGAGAGTCCCTACCACAGTGGATGTAACGTTAACAGAACCACGTAAATCTCGTGTGTCCTTAATTTACTTTACGTTTTGTGTTTTGAATTGAGCTGTGAACGCAGCTAAAGTATTAGCCAACCCATAACCTAACGAAGACCTAAACAATAACATCCATATTATCTATTAAGCAAGGTGTCTGAAAGGTGACTTTGGGGACTATTGTGATTAGTAGGTAGCAATAGATCTACCTTAGTCGAGTCTGAGAAAGAGTTCGCTTTCAAGAAGAGATTGAAGTTGTTCACTTACTTGCAAATTGCGAATTGTGGTGATACTAATTCACCCCCCTCTCAATATCACAAACTAGTAGATCCTAAGGAGAAGTCAGGAACTTCAATGTCAATGATTAATCCTTGTAAATCCTCTTTTATCCACTTTGCTCTTGATCTTGTCACTCGACCACTGATTCTTCGCAAAAGATCATAGGAATACTTGCTTTGTTGTACTTGAATAGCGCTTTGTACTCCATCATTTGGTGTACTTTAGATCATAATTTCTTTGACATTATTTTTGTTTAAATTCTTTCTCGGCAAACCCATAAAAAAACCAATGCACACTATTGATTTCATACAAAGCACACACTTCCTAAGATAAAAGGAATGTTAGGGCAGGTCACCTAGTTGGTTGTTTTTGTAAACCCAAATGAACCCAAAACGTTGATCCTTTTTACTTTTACATTTGGCCTTAGTTGAAAATCAATCTACCCAAAACAAAAAAAAAAAGGGCTTATCATAATACTCAAAAGTAGATCAAGCCTTTCCTTGGATTGGTCATACAAGTTGTACTTATATCATGGGCTTTAAGTATTGTTCTTCAACTTCAAAGCCTTATTCATCATCTTGCACATAAAGATGAGTGATTATCCTTGGTGTAGCATTGGAAACATTTAGAATAGTCCTAGAATCTTCTAGATCACCCTTTTTGTTATGCATATCCATGATTAAGCCATGTAAATCCTCTTTCATCCACTTTGTTCTTGACCTTGTCATTAGACCACTGATTCCTTGCAAAAGATCATAGGAATACTTGCTTTTTTGTACTTGATTAGCGCTTTGTTCTCCTTTATTAGTAGTAATTTAGATCATAATTGCTTTGACATTATTTTTGTTTAAATTGTTTCTAGGCAAACCCACAAAAAAACCAAAGAAAACTATGGATTTCATACAAAACACACACTTCTTAAGATAGAAGGGATCTTAGCGCAGGACACCTACTGGGTTCTTTTTATAAGCCCAAATTAAGCAAAAACATCGAGCATTTTTACTTGTACATTTGATCTTAATTGAAATTCAATCTTCCCAAAACAAAAAAAAAAAAGGGTTTTCCATACAACTCAGAAAGTTGATCATGGCTTTCCTTGGATTGGTCATATAACTTGACTTATATCATGGGCTTTAATTATTGTTCTTCAACTTCAAACCCTTGTTCATCATCTTACACATAAAGATAAGTCATTATCCTTGGTGTAAAACTGCAAACGACTAGAATAGTCCTAGAATCTTCTAGGGCACCCTTGCTGTCATATATGTCAATGATTAATCCATGTAAATCCTATTTTATCCACTTTGCTCTTGATCTTGTCACTGGACCACAGATTCTTCATAAAAGATCATAGGAATACTTGCTTTTTTGTACTTGATTAGCGCTTTGTTCTCCATCATTAGTAGTACTTTACATCATAATTGCTTTGTCATTATTTTTGTTTAAATTGTTTCTAGGCAAACCCACAAAAAATATAAAGAAAACTATGGATTTCATACAAAACACACACTTCTTAAGATACAAGGGATCTCAGGGCAGGACACCTAGTGGGTTCATTTTATAAGCTCAAATGAACCGAAAACGTTGAGCCTTTTTACTTGTACATTTGATCTTAATTGAAATTCAATCTTTCGAAAACAGAAAAAAAAAGGGGCTTTGTAAACAACTTATAAGGTAGATTAAGACTTTCCTTGGATTGGTCATACAACTTGGACTTATATCATGGGCTTTAATTATTGTTCTTCAACTTCAAACCCTTGTTCATCATCTTGCACAAAAAGATAAGTAATTATCCTTGGTAAAGCATTGGAAACGTCTAGAATAGTCCTAGAATCTTCTAGAGCTCCCTTTTTGTCATATATAACAATGATTATGCCTTGTTAATCCTATTTCATCCACTTTGCTCTTGACCTTGTCATTGGACCACCGAATCCTCGTAAAAGATCATAGGAAGACTTGCTTTGTTGTGCTTGATTAGTGCTTTGTTGTACTTGCTTAAGATAAAAGGGATCTTAGGGCAGGTCACCTAGAGGGTTCTTTTTATAAACCCAAATGAACCCAAAACGTTGGGCCTTTTTACTTGTACATTTGGTCTTATTTGAAAATCAATCTACCCAAAACAAAAAAAAAAAATGGGCTTTCCATACATCTTAGAAAGTAGATAAAGCCTTTCCTTAGATTGTTCATACAACTTGGACTTATATCATGCGCTTTAAGTATTGTTCTTCAAATTCAAAGCCTTGTTCAACATCTTACACATAAAGATAAGTGATTATCCTTGGTATATTATTGGAAACGTCTAGAATAGTCCTAGAATCTTCTAGAGCAGCCTTTTTGTCATATATATCAATGATTATGCCATGTTAATCCTATTTCATCCACTTTGTTCTTGACCCTGTCATTGGACCACCGATTCCTCGTAAATGATCATAGCAAGACTTGCTCTGTTGCACTTGATTAGCACTTTGTTCTCCATCATTAGGTGTAGGTTTGATCATAATTGCTTTGACATTATTTTTGTCTAAATTTCTTCGAAGAAAACTCATAACAAAACCAATGAAAACTATGGATTTCATGCAAAATGCACACTTCATAAGATAAAAGGTATCGTAGGGCAGGTCACCTGATGGGTTCTTTTTATAAGCCCAAATGAACTCAAAATGTTGAGCCTTTTACTTGTACATTTGGTCTTATTTGAAAATCAATGTACACAAAATGAAAAAAAATGGGCTTTCCATATAACTCAGAAAGTAGATCAAGCCTGTCCTTGGATTGGTTATGCAACTTAGACTTATGTCATGGGCTTCAAGTATTGTTCTTCAACTTCAAAGCCTTCTTCATCATCTTACATATGAAGATAAGTGATTATCGTTGGAGTTGAACTGGAAACGACTAGAATAGTCCTAGAATCTTCTCAACTACCCTTTTTGCATGTATATCCATGATTAAGCGTTGTAAATCCACTTTCATCCACTTTGTTCTTGACCTCATCATTGGACCACCGATTCCTCATAAATGATCATAGGAGTACTTGCTTTGTTGCACTTGATTAATACTTTGTTCTCCATCATTAGGTGCAGGTTTGATCATAATTGCTTTGACTTTATTTTTGTCTAAATTTCATCCAAGAAAACTGTTGTTCCCACAGCATTGTATGGGTTGTAACTGTTGTCAACTAGGTTTAAGTGTGCAAGAAAGTAAAGCCACATAGATAGAAGGGCAAGAAGGTAAAAACACAAGGAAGGGCAAAAATGTAAATCCGCTGCATAAGCCCTATTAGGGTTTCATGGAAGAGAGTATATAAAGACCTTGGAAGACAAAATTAGGGTAAGGCCAACACAATTGAATACACGGCAAAACACAAAAGTGTGGACGGCTAAGTAGAGAAAATAGAAAAACACAACATACGGCCAAAGCACATCGACGGTAAGAGAACGGCAGAACAGAGGACGGCAAAATAGAAAAGAAGCGATCGGCAAATTGAGCAAATCGGTGTAGCCGTCGAGTGAATAGTAGTAGCCATCGAGTGAAGCTGTTGGACGAAGAGAGAGAAAAGAAGCCGTCGATGGGAAGAGAGAGAAAACGAAGTAGCTGTCGGACGAAGGAGAGAAAAAAAGGGAGAAGAGGAGAGGTCGGCTATCGAAAATAATAGAGGTCGACGGTCGGGCTGAATGAAGAACTGGAGCCTGTCGAGAGAGAGAAAGAGAGACAACGCCCAAAAATCAAAAAAGAGAGATGACGGCCAAAAATCAGAAAAGAGGAGACGACGGCTAAAAATCAGAAAAGGGGGGCGACGGTAGAACGTCATGGAAGAGAGAGAACCGTTGAAAAGGGACCGTCGTTTGAAAAGAGAGAGAAACCCGTGTGTGACGACAGACCACCGGCACACCAACGATTGGCGAGGAAACGACATGGAAAGAGAGAGAAACGGGGAAGACGAGACCAGATCGGGAACTGGGGAGACCAGATCCGAGTTGGAACGGGTGAGACGAGGCCAGATTGGGAACGGGTAAGACCAGATCCAAACTGAAACGACTGGACGGTAAGAGAGAGAAATCCGGCAGTAAGAGAGAGAAATCTGGCTGGACAGCAAGAGAGAGAGAAATGAACAGGCGAGCCATAAGACAGTGAGATCGTGAGACAAAAAGATGGGTAAGACCATGAGACTGTGAAAGCAGGAGCTGTGTGAAACAACGTATTGAAGGAATTTGGTGAAGCATTGAAAGAACTTAACATATTTCTAGACTTCTTCAAGAGAGGTTAGAGAGCGTTGCGGTGAACTTCTAAGTGGTAGTGGAGTAGCCTTTCAATCAACAGAGGCAAGACAAGATAGAAGAAGGGTAAACACAATAAGTGACACTCTTTGTATTATACTTGCCTAGTAATTGCAATAGTGAAAGGAGCAGAGGATTAAGACATCCATTGTAACTGGAATTTTTAAGTATAGTGGATAGTCTCGGTAAGGGAGAGTCCCTACCACCGTGGATGTACGTCACGTTAACGGAACCACATAAATCTTATGTGTCCTTAATTTGCTTTACGTTTTGTGTTTTCAATTGAGTTGTGAATGTAGCTAAAGTATTAGCCAACCCATAACCTAACAAAGACCTAAACAAGAACATCCGTATTGTTTATTAGGCAAGGTGTTTGAAAGGTGAGTTTGGGAACTATTGTGATTAGTAGGTAGCAATAGATCTACCTTAGTCGAGTTTGAGAAAGAGTTCGCTTTTAAGAAGAGATTGAAGTTGTTCGCTTACTTGCGAATTATGAATTGTGGTGATACTGATTCACCCCCTCTTTTAGTATCACAAACTAGTAGATCCTAGGGAGAAGTCGGGAACTTTAATTGGTATTAGAGCACAGGTTCACCAGTTTGAAACTTAATAGCTTGGTGTACTAGTTTGAAGGGATCTAGAAGTTTGATTTGTTCAGCATACTGAGAAATGGAAGCCGGTACCAGCACTAGCACTACTTACAACAAGAAGGCTCCAATCTTCAACAGAACCAACTATCATATATGGAGAGCAAGAATGCAAGTGGTATTTGCGACCATGGGCATGAACGTGGTGAAATGCGTACAAAAGGGTTTTGTGGTTGTAGAAGAAGGTAAAGACCCAAACCCAGAGGAATTAAGGCAATTTGAGATAAATGGGAAGGCCTCAAATGTCATCATTTCAGCATTGACAAATGCTGAGTATGCTAAAGTTATGGACTGCAAATCTGCTAAGGAGATATGGGACAGATTGCAGAAAGTCTATGAAGGTGATGGCAGAATGAAGGAGGCTAAGTTTCAAGTGTTCAAGGAGAGATATGAGACAGTTCAAGAGTTCTTCACCAGGGTTATTGACGTTGTAAACGACTTGAGATGTTATGGGAAGAACAAGAAGGACTCATCTATTGTGAAGAAAATTATGAGAATTCTGCCTAAGAGGTTTGCCTCAAAGGTAGCAGCTATAAAGGAGAGTAAAGATCTCAATTCTATGTCTCTGCATGATCTTTAGTGCAATCTCATTGCATATGAGATGAGGATAAAGTCAGTTGAAAGCTCTGCAACAACAAAGGTATCAAAGGAGGCAGCTTTCAAAGCTATGAAGCACTTGAAGATAAAAGAAGAAGAAGAATCATCCAATGAGGATGATGATGATGATGATGAGGAAGAAAGTGAAGGTGAAGTATTGACTTACTTCACAAGGAAATTCAAAAAGGGGTCTAAGAAGGGAAAAGGACAGTTATCCTTGAGATGTTATCGTTGTGGGCAGACTGGACACTTTGCTTCTTAGTGCAAAGTGAAACTTGATGATGAAGATGAGGATGGTGATGATAAGCAGAATTTAAGATGGAGAAGATCATCATTCAAATCAAAGAAGTCTAGTAAGAAGATTGCCAACCCACAGAAGAAGAAGAGAGGCTCATTCAAGAGTTATATGAGTCAGACAAAAGAAGCTGATGAGTAGGAAGATAAAGACTCATCAGATGAGCATGCCTTTATGGCATCAACTCAAGGTGGTAGTTCAAACTCTGAAGAGGAAGAGGAGGTTGATGAAGAAGAACTAGATCTTGAAGCTGAGTTGGAAGCAGCTTCAAAGGAGATAATCAGACGAGGCAGAACCATAAGAAGGTTGGAGGCCCATATAAAACCAGTTGAAGCAATGTCTGAGGAAGCTAAAAGTCAAAAGGATGAAATAAAGGCTAAACATATTGACTTGAAGAGAAGATTTGAGGAATAGATCAAAATATGTGAAGACCTTACAATAGAGCTTGGCTTAAGGGCTTCAAAAATTGAAGAAATGGAGAAAGAGTTGCTGAGACTTCAGCAACAACTCAAAAGTAGCAAAGAGAACTTGCAGAAGCTTGAAATGATAGGTGAAACAAGCTCTGCAAGAGAAAAGAACAATAAGATTGTGCCACAGAAGTTGAAAGAGAAGGTTGTGACTCAGAAGAAGATAGCTGAGAATAAAGAAGATTTGAAGAAGCAACCTAGGGTGGCAAACAAGAAGGAAGAAAAGAAAGTCTGCCAGTAGAGGGCTATGGCTAAATAGAAGAAGGTGATTGAAATGAAAGTCACACAAGCAAAGAAGCTAGCTACTTTGCCTACACAGCAAGTGATGAATAGAAGAAGACAAGTTGTCATTAGACCCAAGAAGAGGAAATTTCAAGGTCATTGTCTTTATTGTGGAGTTTGGGGTCATAAGGCGAGTAACTGCTGGTGGAGAAGGCTAGTATATGTCTCCAACTTGAGAAGATATGATGTTGCATATAGGGGGAGATAATACAGAATTCAGAAGAGAACGTCTGTCATGAGTTTTTGCACATACTGTAAAAGGCAAGAACACGCTGACAAGGAGTGTTGGTGGAAGCCCAGATTAGTAGTTTCAAAGAACAAGTTTGCTACATTGGTAGACTTGGAACATTGTGAAAGGTGCAGGCAGGATGGCCATAATGCCAAGAGATGCATGACACTTCTCCCTGAGCAAGAGAAGACACTCAATGGCACAGTAAAAACAAGTGGTGCAGTCAAAGCTTAGAAAAAGGAGAAAGCTATCTTCCAGCCAGTTCAAAAGAAGGAATATAGAGCAAAAAGAGAGGTGGCTAATATAGCTGAAATTGCACTAAAGGCTGATTGTAAGGATAAGCAGTGATCCTTGATAGTGGATGCACTTCGCACATGACGAGAGATAAGAGTAAATTATCAAAGCTAAACAAATGAAGAGAAGCCAGAGTCAAGTTTGGCAATGATGATTCACTCATATCAGTGGTCAGGGGTCAGTGAATATTGGAAAAGGAAAGCTGAAAGATGTTCTGCACGTTGAAGGACTTAGATATAATTTAGCATTTGTCAGGCAACTATGCAACGACGACCACAAAGTGATATTCATGAAAATAGGTTGCCAAGTAAAGAGTAAAGAAGGCAATACTGTTGCAGCCGGGAAGAAAATAGCTGGAAATTTGTACGTGATTGATGAGGACAAGACAAACAGCTGTCTACTTACAAAGGAAGAAGAAAATTAGCTCTGGCATAAGAGGCTGGGACACTTATCACAGAAGAACATGAGGAAGCTGACCACAACTCAGGCAATCAGAGACATTCCTGACCTCAGGAGAGAGAGAGAGAGAGAGTATGTTTGCTCAGCATGCTTTAAAGGAAAACATGCCAAAAAGCAGTATAAGACCAAAGAGTTCAGTTCTGAAGCAGTGCTTGACATTGTGCATACTGATTTGTGTGGACCGATGAGGACAAAAGGGTTGAAAGGTGAGAGGTACTTCATTTTGTTTGTTGATGATTATTTGAGAAGGACCTACCACATGCACCTCAAATACAAGTCAGAAGTTTTGAATTGCTTCAAGCGATACAGAAGATTGGCTGAAAATAAGAGTGGAAAGAAGATCAAAGTATTGAGGTCAAATCAAGGCATTGAATTTACAAATAATGCTTTTGAAGATCATCAAATGGCAGCAGCAAGAACACCTTAATAGAATGGGTTAGTAGAGAGGAAAAATAAAGCTATGGTTGAAATAGCGAGAACTCTACTGCTGGAATCCAAACTTTACACAAGATTTTGGACAGAAGCAACATTTACAACCATGCATCTACTAAACAGAGTATTACTAAGGCCCAATACTGATAAGACTCCATATGAGCTATGGTGTGGGAAGAAGACAACAGCCAAGTATCTCAAAGTCTTTGGTAGCCCATGTTTTGTGAAGAACAAGGAGCAAAACTTGGGAAAATTCAACACTAGGTCTGATGCAGGCATCTTTATGGGATACTCAGAAAAGACAAAAGGTTAAAGAGTTTTCCTACATAAGTTAGGAAAAGTGATCACTTTTAATGATGTGGAATAGATGAGAACTGGAAAATAATGCAGAATGGAGAAGCTGAAGACAATGAAGAAGATGACTTCAATGTAAATGAAGAATCAGACCAACTTGAAGAAAAGGAACAAGAAGTAAATTCAAACTCGGAGAAGAGTGAGTTTGAAGATGAAGAAAGAGATCCTCTTGCAACTAAGACTGTGCAAGAAAGAATGCCAAAGAAAACATGGACTAGTGCTCATCAAGAAAATCAAATCATAGGTAACCCATTAGCAGGAGTTACAACAAGAAGAAGAATTGTGAGAGCTACTACTTTACTCTCACAAGTTGAACCTAAATCTGTTGAAGAGGCTACACAAGATCTAATTAAACCTCTGTCCACAGAGCTGTTTGAAAAGCACAGATTGAGTCTATCTGTGCAAATGCCTCCTCAAGCCTGAAAATCAAGTGAATCCTCCATCTCTACTTTGCGAGTTTTTCAGATTTGTAATTGGTTGGCAAAGGGGGAGAGAAGCAACAGTGCAGGGGGAGCTGTTAAGAAAGGGGAAGTGCATATTTACGGGGAGTTGAAACTGCTGCATAGTGGTTTTTGTTATGAGTGTTGCCAACAATTACAAAGAGGGAGATTGTTGTTCCCACAGCCTTGTATGGGTTGTAATTGTAGTCAACTAGGTTTAAGTGTGCAAGAAAGTAAAGCCACATGGAAGGGCAAGAAAGTAAAGCCACATGGAAGGGCAAGAAGGTAAATCCACATGGAAGGGCAAGAAGGTAAATCCACATGGAAGGGCAAGAACGTAAATCTGCTGCGTAAGTCCTATTAGGGTTTCATGGAAGAGAGTATATAAAGACCTTGGAAGACAAAATTAGGTAAAGCCAACACAATTGAATACACAGCAAAACACAAAAGTGTGGACGACCAAATAGAGAAAATAGAAAAACACAACATACGGCCAAAGCACACCGACGGCAAGAGAACGGCAGAACAGAGGACGGTAAAATAGAAAAGAAGCGGTCGACAAATTGAGCAAATCGGTGTAGTCGTCGAGTGAACAGTAGCTGTACAATGAAGTCGTTGGACGAAGAGAGGGAAAACACTTAGAAGAGAGAGAAAAGAAGTCGTCGATGGGAAGAGAGAGAAAACGAAGTAGCCGTCGAATGAAGGAGAGAAAAAAGGGAGAAGAGGAGAGGTCGACTGTCGGAAATAAAAAAGGTCGACGGTCGGGCTGAACGAAGAACAGGAACCTATCAAGAGAGAGAAAGAGAGATGACACCCAAAAATAAGAAAAGAAAGACGATGGCCAAAAATCAGAAAAGAGGAGACA
>CM038603.1:5234803-5383069 GCA_021533255.1 Ceriops tagal
CGGCCAAAAATCAGAAAAGGGGAGCGACGGTAGAACATCACGGAAGAGAGAGAACCGTTGAAAAGGGACTGTCGGGAGAAAAGAGAGAGAAACCCATGCGTGACGACAGACCACCAGCACACCAACGATCGGCGAGGAAATGACACGACAAGAGAGAGAAACGGGTAAGACGAGACCAAATCGGGAACCGGAGAGACCAAATCCAAGCTGGAACGGGTGAGATGAGACCAAATCGGGAACGGGTAAGACCAGATCTGAGCTGAAATGACTGGGCGGTAAGAGAGAGAAATCCAGTTGGACAGCAAGAGAGAGAGAGAAACAAACAGGCGAGCCATAAGACAGCAAGAGACGGGTAAGATCGTGAGACAGTGAAAGCAGGAGCTGTGTGAAACAACATAGAGAAGGAATTCGGTGAAGCATTGAAAGAACTCAACGTATTTCCAGACTTCTTTAAGAGAGGTTAAAGAGCGTTGCAGTGAACTTCTAAGCGACAGTGGAGCAGCCTTTCAATTCAACAGAGGCAAGACAAGCTAGAAGAAGGGTAGACATAGTAAGTGACACTCTTTGTATTTTACTTGCTTAGTAATTGCAATAGTGAAAGGAGCAAAGAATTAAGACATCCATTGTAAATGGAATTCTTAAGTATAGTGGATAGTCTCGGTAAGAGAGAGTCCCTACCACCATGGATGTACGTCATGTTGATGGAATCACGTAAATCTCGTGTGTCCTTAATTTGCTTTACGTTCTGTGTTTTGAATTGAGTTGTGAACGCAGCTAAAGTATTAGCCAACCCATAACCTAACGAAGACCTAAACAAGAACATCCATATTGTCTATTAGGTAAGGTGTCTAAAAGGTGACTTTGGGGACTATTGTGATTAGTAAGTAGCAATAGATCTACCTTAGTCGAGTCTGAGAAAGAGTTCGCTTTTAAGAAGAGGTTGAAGTTATTCACTTACTTGCGAATTGCAAATGGTGGTGATACTGATTCACCCCCCTTTCAGTATCACAAACTAGTAGATCCTTAGGAGAAGTCGGGAACTTCATGGTGACTGTTCATCAGCCGTCCACTACTGTCTGTTTTTGGTTTTCTTCCGGCCGGTGGTCTGTTTTCTTCGTTCAGCCCCCAAATGTGATTTTCGACTGTCCTGGTTTTCCGTTGATCGTCCACTCTGTTTTGTTGTCGACCCGTTTTTCTCTCTTGTCGTGTCGTGCTTTCTCTCTCATCGTCCAACCGTGTCGACCCGTCTCCTATTTCACGATCTCACTCTTCGTCCATCTCTCTCTCGATTTTGTTGACCTTCTGTTTTTGGCCGTCGGGTTTCTCTCTCCTTCCGCCGATCTGGTTCGATTTGGCCGTATATGATTTTTCTCTCTCTTCCAACGGCTTTGCCGTTTTGCTCTACCAGTCTTCCTTCCGATCGTCCAACCCCTTCAGCCATCTCCTCTTTCTCTATTTTTGCCGACCTCTCCTCTTTTCCGACCACGAGTTCATTTTGTCTCCTATCTTCGATGACGGTTACTGTTCACTCGACGGCTATACTGTTCAATACGGCTACACTGTTCACTACTTTTCTATTTTGCCGTCCCCTGTTCTGCCATTCTCTTGTCGTCGATGTACTTTGGCCGTATGTTGTGTTTTTCTATTTTCTCTATTTGGCTGTCCACACACTTTGCCATGTATTCAATTGTGTTGGCCTTTCCTCTTGTGTTTTATCGTGTATTCAATTTTGTTGGCCTTTCCTCTTTTGTTTTGCCGTGTATTCAATTATGTTGGCCTTACCCTAGTTTTGTCTTCCAAGGTCTTTATAAACTCTCTTCCATGAAACCTTAATAGGGCTTACGCGGTGGATTTACGTTCTTGCCCTTATGCGGCGGATTTACTTTCTTGCCCTTTTATGTGGCTTTATCTTCTTGCCCTTCATGTGGCTTTACTTTCTTGCACACTTAAACCTAGTTGACAACAATTACAACCCATACAAGGCTGTGGGAACAACAAAAACTCACAACGAAACCAGTGAAAACTATGGATTTCATACAAAATGCACACTTCATAAGATAAAAAGGATCTTAGGGCAGGTCACCTAGTGGGTTCTTTTTATAAGCCCAAATGAACCCAAAACGTTGAGTCATTTTACTTGTACATTTGGTCTTATTTGAAAATCAATCTACCTAATACAAAAAGAAAATGGGCTTTCCATACATCTCAGAAAGTAGATCAAGCCTTTCCTTGGATTGCTCACACAACTTGGACTTATATCATGGGCTTCAAGTATTGTTCTTCAACTTCAAAGCCTTGTTCATCATGTTACACATAAAGATAAGTGATTATCCTTGGTGTAGAACTGGAAACGACTAGAATAGCCCAAGAATCTTCTAAAGCACCCTTTTTGTCATATATGTCAATGATTAATCCTTGTAAATCCTCTTTTATCCACTTTGCTCTTGATCTTATCACTGGACCACCGATCCTTCGTAAATGATCATAGGAATACTTGCTTTGTTGTACTTGATTAGCACTTTGTCCTCCATCATTTGGCGTACTTTAGATCATAATTGCTTTGACATTATTTTTGTTTAAATTTTTTCCAAGCAAACCCACAAAAAAAACCAATGGAAACTAAGGATTTCATAAGAAACACACACTTGCTAAGATAAAAGGGATGTTAGGGCAGGTAACCTAATGGGTTCCTTTTGCAAACCCAAATGAACCCGAAACCTTGCGCTTTTTTACTTGTACATTTGGCCTTAATTGAAAATCAATATACCCAAAACAAAAGAAAAGGGCTTTTCATATAACTCAGAAAGTAGATCAAGCCTTTCCTTGGATTGGTCATACAACTTGGACTTATATCATGGGCTTCAATTATTGTTCTTCAGCTTCAAAGCATTGTTGATCATCTTACATATAAAGATAAGTGATTATCCTTGGTGTAGAACTGCAAATGACTAGAATAGTCCTATAATCTTCTAGAGCACCCTTTTTGTCATATATGTTAATGATTAAACCTTATAAATCCTCTTTTATCCACTTTGCTGTTGATCTAGTCACTGGACCACCGATTCTTTGTAAACGATCATAGGAATACTTGCTTTTTTGTATATGATTAGCACGTTGTTCTCCATCATTAGGACTACTTTAGACCATAATTGCTTTGACATTATTTTTGTTTAAATTGTCTTTAGGCAAACCCACAAAAAAAACCAATGAAAACTTGTACATTTGATCTTAATTGCAATTCAATCTTCCGAAAACAAAAAAAAGGGCTTTTCATTCAACTCAGAAAATAGATGAAGCCTTTCCTTGGATTGGTCATACAACTTGGACATATATCATGGGGTTCAATTATTGTTCTTCATTTTCAAACCCTTGTTCATCATCTTGCAAAAAAAGATAAGTGATTATCCTTGGCAAAGCATTGGAAATGACTAGAATAGTCCTAGAATCTTTTAGAGCACCCTTTTTGTCATATATGTCAATGATTAAACCTTGTAAATCCTCTTTTATCCACTTTGTTGTTGATCAGGTCACTGGACCACCGATTCTTCGTAAAAGATCATAGGAATACTTGCTTTTTAGCACTTTGTTCTCCATTATTAGGAGTACTTTAGATCATCATTGCTTTGACATTATTTTTGTTTAAATTGTTTCAAGGCAAACCCACGAAAAAACCAATGAAAACTATGCAATTTCATACAAAACACACACTTCTTAAGATAAATGGGATGTTAGGGCAGGTCACCTAATGGGTTCTTTTTGCAAACCCAAATGAACCTGAAACCTTGTTTCTTTTTACTAGTACATTTGGCCTTAATTGAAAATCAATCTACCCAAAACAAAAAATAATGGGCTTTTCATATAACTCAGAAAGTAGATCAAGCCTTTCCTTGGATTGGTCATACAACTTGGACTTATATCATGGGCTTCAATTATTGTTCTTGAACTTCATAGCTGTGTTCATCATCTTGCACATAAAACTAAGTGATTAACCTTGGTAAAGCATTGGAAACGTCTAGAATAGTCCTAAAAACTTCTAGAGCACGCTTTTTGTCTTATATAACAATGACTATGCCTTGTTAATCCTATTTCATCCACTTCGCTCTTGACCTTGTTAATGGACCACCGAATCCTCGTAAAAGATCATAAGAATACTTGCTTTGTTGTACTTGATTAGCGCTTTGTTCTCCATCATTAGGTGTATGTTTGATCATAATTGCTTTGACATTATTTTTGCCTAAATTTCTTCCATGAAAACTCACAACAAAACCAATGAAAACTATGGGTTTCATAAAAAATGCACACTTGTCAAGATAAAAGGGATTTATGGGCAAGTCACCTAGTGGGTTCTTTTTATAAGCCTAAATGAACCCAAAACGTTGAGCCTTTTTACTTGTACATGTGGTTTTATTTGAAAATCAATCTACCCAAAACAAAAAAAAAAAGGGCTTTCCATATATCGTAGAAAGTAGATCAAGCCTTTCCTTGGATTGGTCATACAACTTGGACTTATATCATGGGCTTCAAGTATTGTTGTTGAATCTTCAAAGCCTTGTTCATCATCTTATACATAAAGATAGGTGATTATCCTTGGTGTAGAATAAGAAACGACTAGAATAGTCCTAGAATCTTCTAAAGTACCCTTTTTGTCATATATGTCAATGATTAAGCCTTGTAAATCCTCTTTTATCCACTTTGCTCTTGATGTCGTCACTGGACCACCGATTCTTCGTAAATGATCATAGGAATACTTGCTTTGTTGTACTTGATTAGTGCTTTGTTCTCCATCATTAGGAGTACTTTAGATCATAATTGCTTTGACATTATTGTTTAAATTTTATCTAGGCAATCCCACAAAAAAACCAATGGAAACTATGGATTTCATAAGAAACAGACACTTCCTAAGCTAAAAGGGATGTTAGGGTAGGTCACCTAATGGGTTCTTTTTGCAAACCCAAATGAACTCGAAAGCTTGAGCCTTTTTAGTTGTACATTTGTCCTCAATTGAAAATCAATCTACCCAAAACAAAAAAAAAAGGGCTTTTCATATAACTCAGAAAGTAAAGCAATTCTTTCCTTGGATTGGTCATACAACTTGGACTTATATCATGGGCTTCAAGTATTGTTCTTAAACTTCAAAGTCTTGTTCATCGTCTTGCACATAAAGATAAGTAGTTATCCATGGTGTAGTATTGGAAACATTTAAAATAGTCTTAGAATCTTCTAAAGCACCCTTTTTGTCATTTATATCCATGTTAAAGCCTTGTAAATCTTCTTTCATTCACTTTGTTCTTGACCTTGTCATTTTACCACTGATTTCTTGTAAAAGATTATGGGAATGCTTGCTTTATTGTACTTGATTAGCGCTTTGTTCTCCATCATTAGGTGTAGGTTTGATCATAATTGCTTTGACATTATTTTTGTCTAAATTTCTTTCGGGAAAACTCACAACAAATCCAATGAAATCTATGGATTTCATACAAAGCACACACTTCATAAGATAAAAGGGATCTTAGGATAGGTCACTTAGTGGGTTCCTTTTATAAACCTAAATGAACCCAAAACGTTGAGCCTTTTTACTTGTACATTTGATCTTAATTACAATTCAATTTTCCCAAAACAAACAAAAAAAGGGCTTTTCATACAACTCAAAAAGTAGATCAAGTCTTTCCTTAGATTGGTCATACAACTTGGACTTATATCATAGGCTTCAATTATTGTTCTTCAACTTCAATGCCGTGTTCATCATCTTGCATATAAAGATGAGTGATTATCCTTGGTAAAGCATTGGAAACATCTAGAATAGTCCTAGAATCTTCTAGAGCACGCTTTTTGTCTTATATAACAATGATTATGCCTTGTTAATCCTATTTCATCCACTTTGCTCTTGACCTTGTCAATGGACCACCGAATGCTCGTAAAAGATCATAGGAATACTTGCATTGTTGTACTTGATTAGAGCTTTGTTCTCCATCATTAGGTGTAGGTTTGATCATAATTGCTTTGACATTATTTTTACCTAAATCTCTTCGACAAAAACTCACAACAAAACCAATGAAAACTGTGGATTTCATACAAAATACACACTACTTAAGATAAAAGGGATCTTTGGGCAGGTCACCTAGTGGGTTCCTTTTATAAGCCCAAATGAACCCAAAACGTTAAGCCTTTTTACTTGTGCATGTGGTCTTATTTGAAAATCAATCTACCCCAAAAAAAAAAAAATAAATGGGCATTCCATAAATCTTAGAAAGTAGATCAAGCCTTTCCTTGGATTGGTCATACAACTTGGACTTATATCATGGGCTTCAATTATTGTTCTTCAACTTCAAAGCATTGTTGATCATCTTACATATAAAGATAAGTGATTATCCTTGGTGTAGAATAGCAAACGACTAGAATAGTCCTAGAATCTTCTAAAGCACCCTTTTTTTCATATATGTCAATGATTAAGCCTTATAAATCCTCTTTTATCCACTTTGCTTTTGATGTTGTCATTGGACCACCGATTCTTCGTAAATTAACATAGGAATACTTGCTTTGTTGTACTTGATTAGTGCTTTGTTCTCCATCAGTAGGAGTACTTTAGATCATAATTGCTTTGACATTATTTTTGTATTAATTTTATCTAGGCAAACCCACAAAAAAAAGCAATGGAAACTATGGATTTCATAACAAAACACACACTTACTAAGATAAAAGGGAAGTTAGGGCAGGGAAACTAATGGGTTCATTTTGCAAACCCAAATAAACCTGAAACCTTGGGCCTTTTTACTTGTATATTTGGCATTAATTGATAAGCAATCTACCCAAAACTTAAAAAAATGGGCTTTTCATATAACTCAGAAAGTAGAGCAATCCTTTCCTTGGATTGGTCATACAACTTGTACTTATACCATGGGCTTCAAGTATTGTTCTTCAACATCAAAGCCATGGTCATCATCTTGCACATAAAGATAAGTGATTATCCTTCGTGTAGCATTGGAAACGTCTAGTATAGTCCTAGAATCCTCTAGGGCATCCTTTTTGTCATGTATACTCATGATTAAGCCATGTAAATTGACACAGTGAGAAAGCGTAATCAACAATAGGAAATCAATAACAACGATTGAATTCCAAAGAACAAAAGGCACAAGCTGCCTTAGAGAAAAGTTCTCTTAATTAGGTAAAGTATAATACGTTCTGTCTCTTACTAAGAAACCCTAAAATATATATAGTGCATCAAATTGTACTAAAATTACGAAAAACTCCGTTTCATAAAATTTAATTAAAATTACGAAAAAACCCATCGCAGCTTTTTATCCCTTTTTTCGCTTGTCCATGTACTCCTCGGCTATCTGGTCTACATCATTCTCTCACACCAGAGAAGAACTCGACCCCGAGTTCTCTTCAGGACATAAAGGCGTATCATTTAGATAGAAAAGAGATAAATCAGCTACATTGAATGTCTTGGAGATGTTCATATCATCAGAAAGCTTGACAATATAAGCATTGTCATTGATTTTGTGCACAACTTCATAAGGACCATACTTCTTTAGCTGTAATTTGCTATACTTGCCCACAGGAAAGCGTTCCTTCCTCAAGTACACCATCACTTGATCACCACCCTCAAACAGTTTCTCCTTCCTATGTCTATCAGCAGCCGCCTTGTATTTCACATTCGCCCTCTCAATTTTCCCTTTTACCTCTTCAGTGATAGCTTGGCACTGCTCTGCCATGTTCTTAGCTGTCAATAAAGCTGGTACAGCACAAGGACTCATACTATCTTGAACGAACCCCTTGTCCAACAACTCTTGGACCTTCTCTTGTAGGACCTCAGTTTCCTTAGGATTCATCTTATAGTGTAGTAAATTTGGAAGACTTGCTCCAGGTACTAAGTCTATTTGATGTTGGATATCCCTCAGGGGTGGTAGTCCCTTAGGTAGGTCATTAGGAACTACATCTCTATACTCCTCCAACACCCCCTTAACCGTTTCAGGGACCTCTTCACTCACATCTTCATCTCCAACTATCATATTCTTGACAATGAGTGCATGAGCCACCTTTGACTCTTTCAAATCCTCAACCATCTCCTTCTATGACTGGGCAATAGTCAAGAAAGAGCGTCCCTCTATCCTGCGGGCTCTAGAGCGACTCTTTAACTTCAAAGGTAACAAAGTATACTTCACACCCCCTTTCTCTAACTTATAAACATTTTCTTTACCTGCATGTTGGGCATTCACATCGAACTGCCAAGGTCTCCCAAATAGCAGATGACATGCATCCATGTCAACAATATCACAGAAGATTTCATCTCGATAACTCCCTATAGAAAATGGCACCTTGCACCTCTCCTTCACCTCAATCTTCTCTGTCGCCATAATCCACCCAATAGTGTACAGGTATGGATGTTTTTCGACAGGCAACTGTAACTATTTAACAACTTCTCTCCCGATGATGTTTTCACAACTCCCACTGTCTATAATCAAGTCAAACACCTTTCCCCCAATTGTGCACCTGGTACGGAACAACTAGTGTCGTTGGGTATTTGCCTCCTGTTTTGGTGCTAACATCATCCGCCTAATCACATAAGCTGGCTCCACTTCACCATTCTCCTCCTCATCATATTCATCCTCTTCATCAGGCTCACAACACACCTCTTTTTCATCATCCCTATCTACAATATGAACACTCCTCCTACTAGGACACTCATTAGATCTATGACCAGGCTGATTACAACGATAGCACTTACCCAAAATTGGTTTGGCATAGGGGTTATTTTGCTTCTGGACTCCTTTAGGCTCCATAGGCTTCTTCCCTTCAGCCCTTTCATCCCTCTTGGCAGTATCTTCGCCAAATTTACTCAACAAATTTTTATTCTTCTCAACACCCACCTTACTGACACTAGCAGTATCACTGACAAATTCTCTTCTTCCACTTGCATATCTAGTGCTCTGCTCTTGCAACATTAACTTAGCTCGAAGAGCCATATTTTTCACCTTATTCAAATTTCTTAGGACCATAACTCCTATTTTATCCTTGATTTACAACTTCAACCCGTCCACATATCGTACAACCTGTTGACCCTCACTCTCTCTCAAGTCATTTCGTTCCGCCAACCTCATAAACTCCGCGGTATACTCATGAACAGATCTTAGCCCTTGGCGACATCGTTGATACTGCTGGAACAGTATCTGCTCATAATCTGGAGGTAAGAAATCGCGTTGTAGTAGTTGTTTCATACGGAACCACATTCTCACCAGATGTCTCCCTTCTTTCTGTCTCCTGGTCTGCAACCTCTCCCATTAGGCAGAAGCTCTACCCTTCAATCTGCAGGCCACCAAACTAACCCGTCGATCTTCTGGTATCTCCATGTAGTCGAAGAACCTATCAACATTTGCTAACCAATCTAAGAACTCCTCAATATTAAGACTACCATTAAAATGTGGAATATCAACCTTTAAACGGTAATCACCCCTATCTCCTTGATCATACCCATAGTAGTTCCTTCGATACCCTACATCACCACCTCGTCTCTGTGGTTGCCTTACTCCATACATAAACTCATCCTCTTCAACAGATTCGTCATCCAAGATCTACACAATCCTATTAACAGCTCTGGGTCTGTTAATTGGATTAACATACCCATCTCTTGCCCTAGGCCTATCACCGCTAATATTCATCGAGTCAAAGCGCTCAATCAAATCTTCAAAACGTTGTTCTAAGAGTTAGACTCTTTGATCTAAAGCATTAAACTCTGCCCTAGGAACCCATTGATCGGCCCCTTGGACTCTCGCATCCTGAACACCGTCAAGAACACGACCACCATCAACACCTCGATTGACTGACATCTTCGTAGGAAATTGCCTTACTCTGATACCAATCTGACGCAGCGAGAAAGCGTAATCAACAACAAGAAATCGATAACAACAATTGAATTCCAAATAACAAAAGGCACAAGCAGTCTTAGAGAAAAGTTCTCTTAATTATCTTGCACATAAAGATAAGTGATTATCCTTCGTGTAGCATTGGAAACGTCTAGTATAGTCTTAGAATCCTCTAAGGCATCCTTTTTGTCATGCATATCCATGATTAAGCCATGTAAATCCTCTTCCATCCACTTTGTTCTTGACCTTGTCATTGGACCATCGATTCCTTGTAAAAGATCATGGGAATACTTGCTTTGTTGTACTTGATTAGCACTTTGTTCTCCATCATTAGGTGTAGGTTTGATCATAATTGCTTTGACATTATTTTTATTTAAATTTTTTCTAGGCAAACCCACAAAAAAACCAATGGAAACTATGGATTTCAATCAAAACACACACTTCCTAAGATAAAAGGGATATTAGGGTAAGACACCTTGTGGGTTCTTTTTGGAAACCCAAATGAACCTGAAACATTGAGCGTTTTTACTTGTACATTTGGCCTTAATTGAAAATCAATCTTCCTAAATAAAAAAAAGGGCTTTTCATACAACTCAGAAAGTAGATCATGCCTTTCCTTGGATTGGTCATACAACTTGGACATATATCTGGTCTTCAAGTATTGTTCTTCAAATTCAAAGCCTTCTTCATCATCTTGCATATAAAGATAAGTGATTATCCTTGGTATAGCATTGGAAACGTCTAAAATAGTCCTAGAATCTTGTGGACCACCCTTTTTGTCATATATATCAATGATCATGCCTTGTTAATCCTATTTCATCTACTTTGCCCTTGACCCTGTCATTGGACCACTGATCCCTCGTAAAAGATCATAGGAATACTTGCTTTGTTGTACTTGATTAGTGCTTTGTTACCCATCATTAGGTGTACTTTAGATCATATTTGCTTTGACATTATTTTTGTTTAAATTTTTTCAAGGCAAACCCACAAAAAAACCAATGGAAACGATGGATTTCATACAAAGCACACACTTCCTAAGGTAAAAGGGATGTTAGGGCATGTCACCTAGTGGGTTCTTTTTGCAGACCCAAATGAACCTGAAACATTGAGCCTTTTTACTTGTACATTTGGCCTTAATTGAAAATCAATCTACCCAAAACAAAAAAAATGGGCATTTCATATAACTCAGAAAGTAGAGCAATCCTTTCCTTGGATTGGCCATACAACTTGGACATATATCATGGGCTTCAAGTATTGTACTTCAACATCAAAGCCTTGTTCATCATCTTACACATAAAGATAAGTGATTATCTTTGGTGTAGCATTGGAAACGTCTAGAATAGTCCGAGAATCTTCTAGAGCACCATTTTTGTCATGTATATCCATGATTATGCCTTGTAAATCCTCTTTCATCCACTTAGTTCTTGACCTTGTCATTGGACCACCGATTCCCCGTAAAAGATCACAAGAATACTTGCTTTGTTGTACTTAATTAGTGCTTTGTTCCCAATCATTAGCTGTACTTTAGATCGTAATTGCTTTGACATTATTTTTGTATGAATGTTTTCTAGGCAAACCCACAAAAAGGGATGTTAGAGCAGGTAACCTAGTGAGTTCTTTCTGCAAACCCAAATGAACCCAAAACGTTGAGCCTTTTTACTTGTACATTTGGCCATAATTGAAAATCTATCTACATAAAATAAAAAAAAAATGGGCTTTTCATATAACTCAGAAAGTAGATCAATCCATTCATTGGATTGGTCATACAACTTGGACTTATATCATGGTCTTCAAGTATTGTTCTCCAACTTCAAAGTCTTATTCATCATCGTGCACATAAAAAGAACTGATTATCCTTGGTATAGCATTCTAAATGTCTAAAATTGTCCTAGAATCTTCTAGAGCCCCCTTTTTGTCATATATATCAATGATTATGTCTTGTTAATCCTATTTCATCCACTTTGCTCTAGACCTTGTCATTGGACCACCAATTCCTCGTAAAAGGTCATAGGAATACTTGATTTGCTATACTTGATTAGCACTTTGTTCTCCATCATTAGGTGTAGTTTAGATCATAATTGCTTTGACATTATTTTTTTTTAAAATTTTTTCTAGGCAAACCCACAAAAAAACCAATGGAAACTAAGGATTTCATACAAAACACATACTTCTTAAGATAAAAGGGATCTTAGGGCAGGTCTCCTAGTGGATTCTTTTTATAAGCCCAAATGAACCCAAAACGTTGACCCTTTTTACTTGTACATTTGGTCTTAATTGAAAATCATTCTTCCCAAAACAAAAAAATAGGGCTTTTCATACAACCCAGAAAGTAGATCAAGCCTTTCCTTGGATTGGTCATACAACTTGGACTTATATCATGGTCTTCAAGTATTGTTCTTCAACTTCAAATCCTTGTTTGGGCATTTCATATAACTCAGATAGTAGATCAAGCCTTTCCTTGGATTGTTCATACAACTTGGAGTTATATCATGCGCTTCAAGTATTGTTCTTCAACTTTAAAACCTTATTCATCATCTTGCACATAAAGATAAGTGATTATCCTTGGTGTAGCATTGGAAACATCTGGAATAGTCCTAGAATCTTCTAGGGCACCTTTTTTGTCATGTATATCCATGATTAAGCCTTGTAAATCCTTTTTCATCCACTTTGTTTTTGCCCTTCTCGTTGGACCACCAATTCCTCGTAAAAGATCATGGGAATACTTGCTTTGTTGTACTTGATTAGCACTTTGTTCACCATCATTAGGTGTAGGTTTGATCATAATTGCTTTGACATTAATTTTGTCTAAATTTCTTCCAGGAAATCTTGCAACCAAACCAATGAAAACTATGGATTTCATAGAAAACACACACTTTTTAAGATAAAAGGGATCTAAGGGTAGGTCACCTAGTGGGTTCTTTTTATAAGACCAAATGAACCAAAAACATTGAGCCTTTTTACTTGTACATTAGGCCTTAATTGAAAATGAATCTACCCAACACAAAAAAAAAGGGCTTTGCATATAACTCAGGAAGTAGATCAAGCCTTCCTTATTATTGGTCAAACAACTTTGACTTATATCATGCACTTCAAGTATTGTTCATCAACTTCAAAGCCTTGTTCTTCATCATGCTTATAAAGTGAAGTTCTCGACTTCTCCCTAGGATTTACTAGTTTGTGATACCGAGAGGGGGGTGAATCAATATCACCACAATTCGCAATTCGCAGGTAAGTGAACAACTTTGACCTGTTCTTAAAAGCAAACTCTTTCTCAGACTCGACTAAGGTAGATCTATTGCTACTTACTAATCACAATAGTCCCCAAAGTCACCTTTTAGACACCTTGCCTAATAGACAATTCGGATGTTCTTGTTTAGGTCTTCTTTTAGGTTATGGGTTGGCTGATACTTTAGCTACGTTCACAACTCAATTCAAAAAACACAGAATCTAAAGCAAATTAAGGACACACGAGATTTACGTGGTTCCATCAACGTGACATACATCTACGGTGGTAAGGACTCTCCCTTACCGAGACTATCTACTATAGTTGAGAATTTTAGTTACAATGGATGCCTTAATCCTCTACTCATTTCACTATTGCAATTACTAAGCAAGTACAATAAAAAGAATCTCAGAAAACAAGCTGTGAGTAGACCTAAGAAAAGGTAGTTTCAAGGTCATTGCCTTTACTATGGAGTTTGGGATCATATGGCGAGTAACTACTAGTGGAGAAAGCCTGTATATGTTTCTAACTTGAGGAGATACGATGCTGCATACAGGGAGAGACAATACAAAATTCAGAGGAAAACACCGATCGTGAGTTCTTGCACATACTGTAAAAGGCAAGGACATATTGACAAGGAGTGTTGGTGGAAGCCCAAACTAGTAGCTTCAAAGAACAAGTTTGCTATATTGGCAGACTTGGAACAGTGTGAAAGGTGCGGGCAGGATGACCATAATGCCAAGAGATGCATGACACTTCTCCCTGAGCAATAGAAGGCATTTAATGGCACAGTGAAAACAAGTGGTGCAGTCAAAGCTGAGAAAAAGGAGAAAGCTATCTTCCAGCTAGTTCAAAAGAAGGAATATAGAGCAAAAAAGGCAGTGGCTAATATAACTGAAATTGCACTAAAGGCTGATTACAAGGATAAGTAGTGGATCCTTGATAATGGATGCACTTCGCACATGACGGGAGACAAGAGTAAATTATCAAAGCTAAATAAATCAAGAGAAGGCAGAGTTAAGTTTGGCAATGATGATTCACTCAACATTAATGGTCAAGGGTTAATAAACATTGGAAGAGGAAAGCTGAAAGATGTTCTGCACGTTGAAGGACTCAGATATAATCTAGCATCTGTTAGCAAACTATGCAATGAATACCATAAGGTAATATTCACAAAAACAAGTTGCCAGGTAAAGAGTAAAGAAGGTAATACTGTTGCAGCCAGGAAGAGAACAGCTGGAAACTTGTATGTGATTGATGAAGAAAGAGATCCTCTTGCAACTAAGACGGTGCAAGAAAGAAAGCCAATGAAAATGTGGACCAGTACTCATCAAGAAAATCAGATCATAGGTGACCCATTAGCAGGAGTTACAACAAGAAGAATTGTGGGAGCTATTGCTTTACTCTCACAAGTTGAGCCTAAATTTGTTGAAGAGGTTACACAAGATCTAACTAAATCTCTATCAACAGAGCTGTTTGAAAAGCACAAATTGAGTCTATCTGTACAAATGCCTCCTCAAGCCTGAAATTCAGGTGAATCCTCCATCTCTACTTTGCGAGTTTTTTAGATTTGTAATTGGTTGGCAAAGGGGGAGAGAAGCAACAGTGCGGGGGGAGCTGTGAAGAAAAGGGGAGTGCATATTTAGGGAGACGTTAAACTGCTGCATAGTGGCTTTTGTTATGAGTGTTGCCAACAATTACAAAGGGAGAGATTGTTGTTCCCACAGCCTTGTATGGGTTGTAATTGCTGTCAACAAGGTTTAAGTGTGCAAGAAAGTAAAGTCATATGGAAGGGCAAGAAGGTAAAGCCACATGTAAGGGCAAGAATGTAAATTCATCGCGTAAGCCCTATTAGGGTTTCATGGAAGAGAGTATATAAAGACCTTGGAAGACAAAACTAGGGTAAGACCAACACAATTGAATACATGGCAAAACACAAAAGTGTGTGGACAGCCAAAGAGAGAAAACAGAAAAACACAACAAATGGTCAAAGCACACCGACGGCAAGCGAATGGCAGAACAGAGGATGGCAAAATAGAAGAGAAGCAGATGCCGAGTGAATAGTAGTCGCCGAGTGAACAGTAGCTGCACAGTGAAGTCGTTGGACGAAGAGAGAGAAAATGCTTAGAAGAGAGAGAAAAGAAGCCGTCAACGGGAAGAGAGAGAAAACGAAGTAGCTGTCGGATGAAGGAGAGAAAAAAAGGGAGAAGAGGAGAGGTCAGCTGTCGGAAATAGGAGAGGTTGGCAAATTGAGCAAATCAGAGCGGACCGGCAGACGAAGAGAGAGAGAGAACACCGATGATAAGAGAACAACAGAACAGGGGTTTGACGCTAAAATAGAGCAGTTGTTGAAATAGCCTTCATCGGAAAAGAGGAAAGGTCGATAAAATTGCGAGAGAGAGAGACAAACGAAGAGTGAGACACCACCAGAAGAGCAAACAGCAGATCTGCGATGGCGTGAGACAAACGGGTCGACACGGTTGGACAGTAAGAGAGAAACCACGACATGATAAGAGAGAGAAACGGGTCAATAGCAAAATAGAGTGGACGATCGACGGGAAAACGAATAAAGACGGCCGAAGGTGGGTGAACGGCAACCAGCGGAAACCTAAGAACGGCCAAATTGGAGTCGACGGAAGGCAGGAAAAAGAAAAGATGACCAAAATCAAAGATGGCTGGATGGCAAAATAGAGGTGAATGGCCAAAAAAGAGTGAGCGGCTGGATGGTAAGAGAGAGAAATTGGGCTGGATAGTAAAAGAGAGAGAGAGAAATGGACAGGTGAGCTGTGGGACAGTGAGATCGTGGGGCAAGGAGACAGGTGAGACCGTGAGACAGTAAAAGCAGGAGTTATGTGATACAACATAGAGAAGAACTTCGGCGAAGCATCGGAAAGAACTCAACGTATTGCTAGACTTCTTCAAGAGAGGTTAGAGAGCATTGCGGTGAACTTCTAAACTGTAGTGGAGCAACCTTTCAATTCAACAGAGGCAAGACAAGCTAGAAGCCGAATTCTAGCAACCTTTCAATTCAACGTACCCTATTCCACTTGATCTTTAATGAAGTGATACCGGATGTCAATATGCTTGCTCCTTGAATGTTGAACTGGATTCTTGCTAAGATCAATAGCGCTTTGATTATCATAAAGTACACTCATTGGTAACATCACTTCAACACCCAAGTCAGACAATTGTCTTCGCATCCATATCACCTATGTACATGCTGCACAAGGAGCCATATATTCAGCCTCAACTGTGCTCAAAGCAACACTGTTTTGCTTTCTACTTAACCATGCAACACACTTTGAACCCAAGTAGAAGCTGCAGCCACTGGTTGATTTTCAATCATCTATACTTCCTGCCTAGTCTGCATTAGTGTATGTTTGTAGTTTAACAAAATCCATGGCTGGATACCACAAACCCATTTCCAGTGTTCCTTTGAGGTACCTTAGGATTCTTTTCACTGCCAACACATGAGACTCCTTAGAATCAGCTTGGAATCTACTGGCAGCGCACACAACTTGCATAAGATCAGGACTTGATGCTGTAAGGTACAAAAGGCTCCCTATCATCTTCTTGTACTATGTAGGGCTTGTACTCCTTCCCTCCTGATGTTTTGTTAACTTGTATCCCACTGTCATAGGGGTACTGACAAGTCTACTATCTTCCATGCCAAACCTTTTTAGTATCTTTTTGGCATATTTTGTTTGAGAAATAAAGGTACCTTCTTCACACTGCTTTATCTGTAATCCAAGAAAGTACGTCATTTCTCCAAACAATGAAATCTCAAATTCCTCACTCATCTTCTGTGCAAAATCTTGGCATAGCTCAGAGTGATCCCCTTCAAAGATGATGTCATCTACATATACTATGGTTATCAGCTGGCCTTTCTCTGAGTTGAACACATACAAGTTATTATCAACCATTCCTCTTCCGAAGTTCGACCTTCTTAAGTACGCATCTAGCCTACTGTACCATGCTCTTGGAGCTTGCTTAAGACCATACAAGGCTTTCTTCAGCTTGCACACATGTGTCTCATCCTCACAGATTTGTACTCCATCGGGTTGTTCAATATACACTTCTTCTTTCAGGAGCCCATACAGAAAGGTAGATTTTACATCCATCTGATAGACTTTATACCTCTTGTGTGCTGTCAAAGCTAAGAACATTCTAATAGTTTCTAACCTTGCTACTGGTGCAAAAGTTTCATCAACATCTACCCTTTCTATCTGAGTGTAGCCTTTGCAAACCAGCCTGGCCTTGTTCCTCACCACCTTGCCATCTTCATTGTGTTTTATCCTAAACACCCATTTTGTTCCTATGACATTCTTATTAGTGGGTCTTAGAACTAGCTCCCATGTATCATTCCTCTCAATTTGATTCAGCTCCTCATTAATAGGTTTGACTCAGGCTTTGTCTTGAATAGCCTCTTCAACAGATTTAAGTTCAACTTGTGAGAGTAAAGCAGTAACTCCGATAATTCTTCTTCTTGTTGTAAATCCTGCTGATGGGTCACCTATGATCTGATCTCCTTGATGAGCACTGCTCCATGTTTTCTTTGTCTTTCTTCCTTGCACCATCTTAGTTGCAAGAGGATCTCTTTCATCATCTTCAGACTCACTCTTCTTCGAGTTTAAACTTACTTCTTGTTCCTTTTCTTCAGGTTGGTTTGTGAAGTTCCTGACTTCTCCCTAGGATCTACTAGTTTGTGATACTAAGATGAGGGTGAATCAGTATCACCACAATTCGCAATTCGCAAGTAAGTGAATAACTTCAATCTCTTCTTAAAAGTGAACTCTCTCAAGCTCAACTAAGGTAGATCTATTGCTACCTATTAATCACAATAGTCCCCAAAGTCACCTTTCAGACACCTTGCCTACTAGACATTACGGATGTTCTTGTTTAAGTCTTCGTTAGGTTATGGGTTGGCCGATACTTTAGCTGCGTTCACAACTCAATTCAAAGCACAGAACGTAAAGCAAATTAAGGACACACGAGATTTACATGGTTCTGTCAATGTCACGTACATCCACAGTGGTAGGGACTCTCCCTTACCAAGACTATCCACTATACTTAAGAATTCCAGTTACAATGGATGTCTTAATCCTTTGCTTCTTTCACTATTGCAATTACTAAGCAAGTATACAAAGAGTGTCACTTACTGTGTCTACCCTTCTTCTAGCTTGTCTTGCCTCTGTTGAATTGAAAGGCTGCTCCACTGCCATTTAGAAGTTCACCACAACGCTCTCTAACCTCTCTTGAAGAAGTCTGGAAATATGTTGAGTTCTTTCAATGCTTTGCCGAATTCCTTCTCTACGTTGTTTCACATAGCTCCTGCTTTCATTGTCTCACGGTTTTACTCGTCTTTTTGTCTCACAATCTCACTGTCTTACGGTTCGCATGTCCATTTCTCCCTCACTTGCTGTCCAGCCGGATTTCTCGCTCTTATCGCCGGATTTCTCTCTCTTATCGCCAAAATTCTCTCTCTTCGTCCACCCCTCTTTGGCTGTTCCAAATTTTTTCTCCTTTTCCCTGATTTGGCCATGTTTTCTCTCTCCTTCCCGTCAACTCCTCTGTTCCGGCCGTCTCCTCTTTCTCTCTCTCTCTCGACGGTTGTTCTTTGTTGCCGTCGGTATCTCTCTCTTCTATGGCCGTCTGGTTTCTTTTTCCATCGGTCTGCTCCGATTTGCTCAATTTTTGTTTTCTCTCTTATCTCCGATGTTGGCTACATTTTCTCTCTCCTTCTTCCGTCGATGGCTCTCTCTCTTCTTTGGGTGGATTTTGGGTGTATCGGTGGTGTGCCAGTTTTCCTTTTTTTTTGGGGTCCTCTTCTCTCCTTCGTCAACGACGACTACAATTTTCTTTTTCTCTTCTTCTTCCCGTCAATGGCTCTTCTCTCTCTTCCAAGTGTTTTCTCTCTCTTCGTCCGACGGCTACTCCTCTTCTCCCTTTTTCGCTCTCTTCATCCGTCGGCTACTGTTCACTCGATGGCTACTCTTTTCTTTTGCAAGTGGTGTTCTTCTATGTAGGGTTTGGTGTTTTGCCGTGTATTCAATTGTGTTGGCCTTACCCTAGTTTTGTCTTCCAAGGTCTTTATATACTCTCTCCCATAAAACCCTAATAGGGCTTATGCGGCGGATTTATGTTCTTGCCCCTCCAGGGCTTACGCGGCGGATTTATGTTCTTGCCCTTACATGTGGCTTTACCTTCTTGCCCTTCCATATGGCTTTACCTTCTTGCCTTTCCATATGGCTTTACTTTCTTGCACACTTAAACCTAGTTGACAATAATACAACCCATACAAGGTTGTGGGAACAACAATCTCCCTCTTTGTAATTGTTGGCAACACTCATAATAAAAGCCATTATGTAGCAGTTTTAACTCCCCCTAAATATACACTCCCCCTTTCTTAACAGCTCCCCTTGCACTGTTGCTTCTCTCCCCCTTTGCCAACCAATTACAAATCTAAAAAACTCGCAAAGTAGAGATGGAAGATTCACCTGATTTTCAGGCTTAAGGAGGCATTTGCACAGATAAACTTAATCTGTGTTTTTCAAACAGCTCTATGGACAGAGATTTAGTTAGAATATCTGAAATTTGATCTTTTGTGCCAATATACTCCAACTGAATTGTACCTTATTCCACTTTATCTTTAATGAAGTGATACCGGATGTCAATATGCTTGCTCCTTGAATGTTGAACTGGATTCTTGCTGAAATCAATAGCAATTTGATTATCACAAAGTACACTCACTGGTAACTTCACTTCAACATCAAAGTCTGCTAATTGTCTTTGCATCCATATCACCTAAGTACATGCTGCACAAGCAGCCATATACTCAGCCTCAGCTGTGCTCAATGCAACACTGTTTTGCTTTCTACTTAACCATGAACCACACTTTGAACCCAAGTAGAAGCTACAGCCGCTGGTTGATTTTCAATCATCTATACTTCCTGCCCAGTCTGCATCAGTGTATGTTTGTAGTTTAACAGAATCCATGGCTAGATACCACAAACCCATTTCCAGTGTTCCTTTGAGGTACCTTAGGATTCTTTTCACTGCCAATACATGAGACTCCTTAGGATTAGCTTGGAATCTGCTGGCAGTGCACACAGCTTGCCTAAGATCAGGCCTTGATGCTGTAAGGTACAGAAGGCTCCCTATCATCTTCCTGTACTCTGTAGGGCTTGTACTCCTTCCCTCTTGATTTTTTGTTAACTTGTAACCCACTATCATAGGGGTACTGACAGGTTTGCTATCCTCCATGCCAAACCTTTTCAGTATCTCTTTTGCATATTTCATTTGAGAAATAAAGATACCTTCTTCACATTGCTTTATTTGTAATCTAAGAAAGTACGTCATTTCTCCAATCAATGATATCTCAAATTCCTCACTCATCTTCTGTGCAAAATCTTGGCATAGCTCAGAGCGATCCCCTCCAAAGATGATGTCATCTACATATACTATGGTTATCAGTTAGCCTTTCTCTGAGTTGAACACATACAGGTTATTATCAACCGTTCTTCTTCTGAAGTTCAACCTTCTCAAGTACGCATCTAGCCTACTATACCATGCTCTTGGAGCTTGCTTAAGACCATAAAAGGATTTCTTTAGCTTGCACACATGTGTCTCATCCTCACTTATTTGTATCCATTGGGTTGTTCAATATACACTTCTTCTTTCAGGAGCCCATTCAGAAAGGCAGTTTTCATATCCATCTGATAAACTTTATAACTTTTGTGTGCTGTCAAAGCTAAGAACATTTTGATAGTTTCTAACCTTGCTATTGGTGCAAAAGTTTCATCAACATCTACTCCTTCTATCTAATTGTAGCCTTTGCAAACCAGCCTGGCCTTGTTTCTCACCACAATGCCATCTTCATTGTGTTTATTCCTAAACACACATTTTGTTCCTATGACATTTTTATTAGTGGGTCTTGGAACCAACTCCCATGTATCATTCTTCTCCATTTGATCCAGCTCCTCATTGATAACTTTGACCCAAGCTTTATCTTGAATAGCCTCTTCAACAGATTTAGGTTCAACTTGTGAGAGTAAAGCAGTAGCTCCCATAATTCTTCTTCCTATTGTAACTCTTGCTGATGGGTCACCTATGATCTGATCTCCTTGATGAGCACTGGTCCATGTTTTCTTTGTCCTTCTTCCTTGCACTGTCTTAGTTGCAAGAGGATCTCTTTCTTTATCTTCAAACTCACTCTTCTCCGAATCTGAACTTACTTCTTGTTCCTTTTCTTCAAGTTAGTTTGACTATATTGAAGTCATCTTCTTCATTGTCCTCAGCTTCTCCATTTTGCATTGTTTTCCAATTCTCATCTATTCTCACATCACTGGAAGTGATCACTTTTCCCAGCTTATGCAGGAAAATTCTGTAACCTTTTATCTTTTCTAAGTATCCCACAAAGATGCCTTTATCAGACCTAGCGTTGAATTTTCCCAAGTTTTTCTCCTTGTTCTCCACACAACATAGGCTGCCAAAGACTCTGAGATACTTAGCCGTTGTCTAGTTTCCACTTCATAGCTCATATGGAGTCTTATCAGTATTGGGCCTTAGTAATACTCTGTTTAGTAGATGTACGGTTGTAAATGTTGCTTCTGTCCAAAATCTTGTGTGAAGCTTGGATTCCAGTAGTAAGGTTCTTGCCATTTCAACCACAGCTCTATTCTTCTTCTCTACCACCCCATTCTGTTGACGTGTTCTTGCTGCTGCCAACTAATGATGAATACCATGTTTCTCAAGGTAATATTCAAAAGCTTCATTTGTAAATTCAGTGCCTTGATCTAACCTCAATACTTTGATCTTCCTTCCACTCTCATTTTCAGCCAATCTTCTGTATCTCTTGAAGCAATTCAAAACTTCTGACTTTTGTTTGAGGTACATGAGGTAGGTCCTTCTCAAATAATCATCAATAAACAAAATGAAGTACGTCTCACCTTTCAACCCTTTTGTCCTCATCGGTCCACAGAAATCAGTATGCACAATGTCAAGCACTACTTCAGAATTGAACTCTTTGGTCTTGTACTACTTTTTGGCATGTTTTCCTTTAGAGCATGCTGAGCAAACATACTTTCTCTCTCTCCTTAGGTCGGGAATGTCTCTGATTACACAAGTAGTGGTCAGCTTCCTCATGTTCTTCTGTGATAAGTGTCCTAGCCTCCTATGCCATAGTTGATTTTCTTCTTCTTTTGTAAGTAAATAGCTGTTCGTCTTGTCCTCATCAATCACATACAAATTTCCAGCTGTTCTCTTCCCAGCTACAACAGTATTGCCTTCTTTACTCTTTACTTGGCAACCTATTTTTGTGAATATCACTTTGTGGTCGTTGTTGCATAGTTGGTTGACAGATGCTAGATTATATCTGAGTCCTTCAACGTGCAGAACATCTTTCAGCTTTCCTTTTCCAATATTCACTGACCCTTGACCATTGATGTTGAGTGAATCATCATTGCCAAACTTGACTCTGCCTTCTCTTGATTTGTTTAGCTTTGATAATTTACTCTTGTCTCTCGTCATGTGTGAAATGCATCCACTATCAAGGATCCACTGCTTATCCTTGCAATCAGCCTTTAATGTAATTTCAGCTATATTAGCCACCTCCTTTTTTGCTCTATATTCCTTCTTTTGAACTGGCTAAAAGATAGCTTTCCCCTTTTTCTCAGTTTTGACTGCACCGCTTGTTTTTACTGTGCCATTGAGTGCCTTCTCTTGCTCAGGGAGAAGTATCATGCATCTCTTGGCATTATGGCCATCCTACCCGCACCTTTCACACTGTTCCAAGTCTGCCAATATAGCAAACTTCTTCTTTGAAACTACTGGTTTAGGCTTCCACCAACAATCCTCGTCAGTGTGTCTTCGCCTTTTACAGTATGTGCAAGAACTCACGACAAGTGTTCTCTTCTGAATTTTGTACTGTCTCCCCCTGTATGCAACATCGGATCTTCTCAAGTTGGAGACATATACTGGCCTTCTCCACCAATAGTTACTTGCCTTATGACCCCAAACTCCATAATAAAGGCAATGACCTTGAAACTGCCTCTTCTTACGTCTAATCACAGCTTGTCTTCTTCTGTTCATCACTTGCTATGTAGGCAAAGTAGCTGGCTTCTTTACTTGTGTGACTTTCATTTCAGTCACCTTCTTCTCTTTCTTATATTCAGCCGTAGCCCTTTGCTGGATGACTTTCTTTTCTTTCTGAGACGTAGCAGTTATGGGCTGCTACTCTTTAACCACATCCATCATTTTTGGCCTTGGCTTTGGTTTGATAACTGTCTTCTCATCTTTAGTTATCTTCACCTAAGTCACAGCCTTCTCTTTCAACTTCTATGGCAAAGTCTTATTCTTCTTTTCTCTTGTAGAGCTTGTTTCTCCTACCACTTCAAACTTCTACAAGTTCTTCTCACTCTTTTTGAGTTGTTGCTGAAGTCTCAGCAACTCTATCTCCATATCTTCAATTGTTGAAGTCCTTGAGCCAAGCTCTATTGTAAGGTCTTCACATATTTTGATCTGTTCTTCAAATCTTCTCTTCAAGTCAATATGTTCAGTCCTTATTTCATCCTTTTGACTTTCAGCTTCCTTAGACTTTGCTTCAACTTGTTTTATGTGAGCCTTCAACCTTTTTATGGTTCTGCCCCTTATGATTATCTCCTTTGAAGCTGCTTCTAGCTCAGCTTCAAGATCTAGCTCTTCTTCATCAACCTCCTCTTACTCTTCAAAGGTTGAGCTACCACCTTGTGCTGATGCCATAAAGACATGCTTATCTGACGAGTCTTCATCTTCCTCCTCATCAGCTTCTTTTATTTGACTCACATAGCTCTTGAATGAGGGTCTCTTCTTCTTCTGTGGGTTGGCAGTCTTCTTACTGGACTTCTTTGATTTGAATGATGATCTTTTCCATCTTGAATTCTGCTCATCATCACCATCCTCATCTTTATCATCAAGTTTCAATTTGCATTGAGAAGCAAAGTGTCTAGTTTGCCCACAATGATAACATCTCAAGGACAATTGTCCTTTTCCCTTCTTAGATCCCTTTTTGAATTTCCTTGTGAAGTATGCCAATACTTCACCTTCACTTTCTTCCTCATCATCATCATCATCATCCTCACTAGATGATTCTTCCTCTTCTTTTATCTTCAAGTGCTTCATAGCTTTGAAAGCTGCCTCCTTTGATACCTTTGTTGTTGCAGAGCTTTCAACTAACTTTATCCTCATCTCATATGTAATGAGATTGCACTGGAGATCATGCAAAGACATAGAATTGAGATCTCTACTCTCCTCTATGGCTGCTACCTTTGAGGCAAACCTCTTAGGCAGAATTCTCAGAATTTTCTTCACAATCGATGAGTCCTTCTTATTCTTCACATGACTTCTAAGGTCGTTTACAGTGTCAATATCCCTGGTGAAGAATTCTTGAAGTGTCTCATTCTTCTGCATTTTGAGAGATTCATATCTCTCCTTGAACACTTGTAGCTTAGCCTCCTTCATTCTGCCATCACCTTCATAGACTTTCTGCAATCTGTCCCATATCTCCTTGGCAAATTTGCAGCCCATAACTTTAGCATACTCAGCATTTGTCAATGCTGAAATGAAGACATTTGAGGCCTTCCCATTTATCTCAAACTACCTTAACTCCTCTTGGGTTGGGTCTTTACCTTCTTCCGGAGCCACAAAACCCTCCTATATGCATTTCACCATGTTCATGCCCATGGTTGCAAATACCACTTGCATTCTTACTCTCCATATATGATAGTTGGTTCCGTTGAAGATTGTAACCTTCTTGCTGTAAGTAGTGTTAGTGTTGGTACTAGTTTCCATTTCTCCGTATGCTGAACAAGTCAAACTTCTAGATCCCTTCAAACTAGTACACCAAGCTGTTAAGCTTCAAACTGGTGAACCAGTGCTCTGATACCAATTGAAATTCCCGACTTCTCCCTAGGATCTACTAGTTTGTGATACTGAAAGGGGGGGTGAATCAGTATCACCACAATTCACAATTCACAGGGAAGTGAACAACTTCAATCTCTTCTTAAAAGTGAACTCTTTCTCAGACTCAACTAAGGTAGATCTATTGCTACCTACTAATCACAATAGTCCCCAAAGTCACCTTTCAGACACCTTGCCTAATAGACAATATGGATGTTCTTGTTTAGGTCTTTGTTAGGTTATGGGTTGGCTGATACTTTAGCTACGTTCATAACTCAATTCAAAAACAGAACGTAAAGCAAATTAAGGACACACGAGATTTACGTGGTTCCGTCAACGTGACGTACATCCACGGTAGTAGGGACTCTCCCTTACCAAGACTATCCACTATACTTAAGAATTCCAATTACAAAGGATGTCTTAATCCTCTGCTCCTTTCATTATTGCAATTACTAAGCAAGTACAATACAAAGAGTGTCACTTACTGTGTCTACCCTTCTTCTAGCTTATCTTGCCTCTATTGAATTGAAAGGCTGCTCCACTGCCACTTAGAAGTTCACTGCAACGCTCTCTAACCTCTCTTGAAGAAGTCTAGAAATACGTTGAGTTCTTTCAATGCTTCACCGAATTCCTTCTCTATGTTATTTCACACAGTTCCTACTTTCACCATCTTACGGTCTTACCGGTCTTCTTGTCTCACGATCTCACTATCTTACGGCTCACCTGTCCGTTTCTCTCTTGCTGTCCAACCGGATTTCTCTCTCTTATCATCTGATTTCTCTCTCTTATCGCCAAATTTGTCTTACCGTCCTATCGGATTTCTCTCTCTTACTGCCGGATTTCTCTCTCTTCGTCCACCCCTCTTTGGCCATTCCAGATTTTCTCTCCTTTTCCCTTATTTGGCCATGTTTGCTCTCTCCTTCCTGTCAACTCCTCTGTTCCGGCCGTCTCCTCTTTCTCTCTCTCTCTCGATGGTTGTTCTTTGTTGCCATCAGTATCTCTCTCTTCTATGGCCGTCTGGTTTCTTCTTCCACCAGTTTGCTCTGATTTGCTCAATTTTCGTTTTCTCTCCTATCTCCAACAACAACTACGTTTTCTCTCACCTTCTTCTGTCGATGGCTCTCTCTCTTCTTTGGGTGGATTTTGGGTGTATCAGTGGTTCGCCAGTTTTCCTTTTTCCTTTTTTTTTTGGGTCCTCTTCTCTCCTTCGCCCGACGACAGCTACAATTTTTTTTTTCTCTTCTTCTTCCCGTCGATGGCTCTTCTCTCTCTTCCAAGTGTTTTCTCTCTCTTCGTCTGACGGTTGCTCCTTTTCTCCCTTTTTCACTCTCTTTGTCCATTGGCTACTATTCACTCAACGACTGCACTGTTCACTCGATGGCTACTGTTCACGACGACTGCTCTTTTCTTTTGCAAGGGGTGTTCTTCTGTATAAGGTTTGGTGTTTTACAGTGTATTCAATTGTGTTGGCCTTACCCTAGTTTTGTCTTCCAAGGTCTTTATATACTCTCTCCCATAAAACCCTAATAAGGCTTACACGGCGAATTCACGTTCCTGCCCCTCTAGGGCTTACGTGGCGAATTTACATTCTTTCCCATACATGTGGCTTTACCTTTTTGCCCTTCCACGTGGCTTTACTTTCTTATATACTTAAACTTAGTTGACAACAATTACAACCCATACAAGGCTGTGGGAACAACAATCTGATTCTTCATCTACATTGAAGTCATCTTCTTCATTGTCCTCAGCTTCTCTGTTCTGCATTGTTTTCCAGTTCTCATCTATTCTCACATCACTAGAAGTGATCACTTTTTCCAGCTTATGTGGGAAAACTCTATAACCTTTTGTCTTTTCTGAGTATCCCATAAAGATGCCTTTATCAGACCTAGCGTTGAATTTTCCCAAGTTTTGCTCCTTATTCTTCACAAAACATAGGTTGCCAAAGACTCTGAGATACTTGGCTGTTGTCTTCTTTCCACTTCATAGCTCATATGGAGTCTTATCAGTATTGGGCCTTAGTAATACTCTGTTTAGTAGATGTACGGCTGTAAATGTTGCTTCTGTCCAAAATCTTGTGTGAAACTTGGATTCCAGTAGTAGAGTTCTTGCCATTTCAACCACAGCTCTATTCTTCTTCTCTACCGCCCCATTCTGTTAAGGTGTTCTTACTGCTGCCATCTAATGATGAATACCATGTTTCTCAAGGTAATATTCAAAAGCTTCATTTGTAAATTCAGTGCCTTGATCTGACCTCAATACTTTGATCTTCCTTCCACTCTCATTTTCAGCCAATCTTCTATATCTCTTGAAGCAATTCAAAACTTCTAACTTGTGTTTGAGGTGTATGAGGTAGGTCCTTCGCGAATAATCATCAACAAACAAAATGAAGTACCTCTCACCTTTCAACCCTTTTGTCCTCATCAGTTTACACAAATTAGCATGCACAATGTCAAGCACTGCTTCAGAACTGAACTCTTTGGTCTTGTATTGCTTTTTGGCCTATTTTCCTTTGGAGCATGTGGAGCAAACATACTCTTTCTCTCTCCTAAGGTCGGGAATGTCTCTAATTGCATGAGTAGTGGTCAGCTTCCTCATGTTCTTTGGCCTACTAGTTTGTGATACTAAGAGGGGGGGTGAATCAGTATTACCACAATTCAAAATTCGTCGGTAAGTGAACAACTTCAACCTCTTCTTAAAAGTGAACTCTTTCTCAGATTCAACTAAGGTAGATCTATTGCTACCTACTAATCAGAATAGTCCCCAAAGTCCCCTTTCAGACACCTTGCCTAATAGGCAATACGGATGTTCTTGTTTAGGTCTTCGTTAGGTTATGGGTTGGCTGATACTTTAGCTGCGTTCACAACTCAATTCAAAACACAGAACGTAAAGCAAATTAACGACACACAAGATTTACGTGGTTCCGTTAACGTGACGTACATCCACGGTGGTAAGGACTCTCCCTTACCGAGATTATCCACTATACTTGAGAATTCCAGTTACAATGGATGTCTTAATCCTCTGCTCCTTTCATTATTGCAATTACTAAGCAAGTACAATAGAAAGAGTGTGTCACTTCCTTTGTCTACCCTTTTTCTAGTTTTTCTTGCCTCTATTGAATTGAAAGGTTGCTCCACTTTCGCTTAGAAGTTCACCACAACGCTCTCTAACCTCTCTTGAAGAAATCTAGAAATACTTTGAGTTCTTTCCGATGCTTCGCTGAATTTCTTCTCTATGTTGTCTTGCACAACTCCTACTTTCACCGTCTCACAGTCTCACCCGTCTCCTTGCCGCACGATCTCACTATCTCACAGCTCGCCTGTCCGTTTATCTCTCTCTTGCTGTCCAGCCGGATTTCTCTCTCTTATCATGTAGCCGAATTTTCTCTGTTCTGCCAATGATCTCTCTCTCTTTGTCCACCCCTCTTTGGCCATTCCAGATTTTCTCTCCTTTTCCTTTATTTGGTCGTGTTTTCTCTCTCCTTCCTGTCGACTCCTCTGTTCTGGCTATATACCTCTTTTCTCTCTCTTCTTTTTTCTCTCGTGTTCTGCCGATGGTTTCTCTCTTTTTGTTTAGCTGGATCTCTCTCACCTTTGTCGTGTCGTCTATTTGTCTCACGTCGTCATAGATTTGCTGTTTGCTCTTCCGGTGGTGTCTCACTCTTCGTCCATCTCTCTCTCTCGATTCTGTCGACCTTCTGTTTTTGGCCGTCGGGTTTCTCTCTCCTTCTGCCAGTCTACTCCGATTTGGCTGTTGGGTTTCTATCTCATTCCGCCGTTCTGCTCTGATTTTGTCGTATATGATTTTTCTCTCTCTTCCAACGACTTTGCCGTTTTGCTCTTCCAATCTTCTGTCCGGTCGTCCAGCCCCTTCAGCCGTCTCCTCTTTTCTCTATTTTTGCCAACCTCTCCTCTTTTCTGACCACGAGTTCGTTTTCTCTCTCTCTTTCCGACGACGGCTACTGTTCACCCAACGACTTCTTTCAATGGCTGCCCTTTTCTCTCTACAGTGTTAGGCCTTTATATACTCCCCCATAAAACCCTAATAGGGCGAACTTACTATCTTGCCCTTCTATGTGGCTTTTACGTTCTTGTCCCTCCATGTGGCTTTTACGTTCTTGCCCTTCCATGTGGCTTTACTTTCTTGCACACTTAAACCTAGTTGACAACAATTACAACCCATACAAGGCTGTGGGAACAACATATACCGTGGGCTTCAAGTATTGTTCTTCAAATTTAAGGCCTTGTCTATCATCTTGCACATAAAGATAAGTGATTATCCTTGGTGTAACTTTGCAACCTTCTAGAATAGTCCTAGAATCTTCTAGAGCAGCCTTTTTGTCATGTATATCCATGATTAAGGCTTGTAAATTGTCTTTCATCCACTTTGTTCTTACCCTTGTCATTAGACCACCGATTTATCATAAATGATCAGAGGAATACTTGCTTAGTTGTACTTGATTAGCGCTTTGTTCTCCATCATTGGGTGTACTTTAGATCATCATTGCTTTGACATTATTTTTTTCTAAATTTTTTTTAGGCAAAATCACACCAAGACCAAGGAAAACTATGGATTTCAAACAAAACACACACATCCTAAGATAAAAGGGATGTTAGGGAAGGTCACCTAGTAGGTTCTTTTTGCAAACCCAAATGAACCCAAAACGTTGAGCCTTTTTACTTTTACATTTAGCCTTAATTGAAAATCAATCTACCCAAAATAAAAAAAGAAAAAGGGGATTTCATACAATAGAGAAAGTAGATCAAGTCTTTCATTGGATTGGTCATACAACTTGGACTTCTATCATGGGCTTCAGGTATTGTTCTTCAACTTTAAAGCCTTGTTCATCATATCGCACTTAAAGATAAGTGATTATTCTTGGTGTAGCATTGGAAACGTCTAAAATAGTCCTAGAATCTTCTAGAGCAGCCTTTTTGTCATGCATATCCATGATTAAGCCTTATAAATCCTCTTTAAACCACTATGTTCTTGCCCTTGTCATTGGACCACCAATTTCACATAAAAGATCACCGGAATACTTGCTTTGTTGTACTTGATTAGCACTTTGTTCTCCATCATTAGGTGTATCATAATTGCTTAGATATTATTTTTGTCTAAATTTTTTATGGGCAAACTCACAACAGAACAAATGAAATCTATGGAGTTCATACAAAACACACAATATTTAAGATAAAAGGGATGTTTGGGCAGGTCACCTAGTGGGTTCCTTTTGCAAGCCTAAAGGAACCCAAAATGTTAAGCCTTTTTACTTGCATATTTGGCCTTAATAGAAAATCAAACTACCCCAAACAAAAAAGAAGGGCTTTGACATTAATTCTTGTCTAAATTTCTTCTAGAAAAACTCACAACAAAATGAATGAAAACTACGGATTTCCAACAAAACACCCACTTCCTATGATAAATGGGATCGTAGGGCAAGTCACCTAGTGGGTTCATTTTATAAGCCCAAATGAACCTAAAATGTTGAGCCTTTTTACTTGTACATTTGGCCTTAATTGAAAATCAATCTACCAAAAATAAAAAAAAGGTGTTTTCATACAACACAGAAAGTAGATCAAGGCTTTCCTTGGATTGGTCATACAACTTGGACTTTTATCATGGGCTTCAAGTATTGTTCTTCAACTTCAATGTCTTGTTTATCATCTTGCATATGAAGATAAGTGATTATCCATAGTGTAACAATGGAAACTTTTAGAATAGTCATATAATCTTCTAAAGCAGCCTTTTTGTCGTGTATATCCATGATTAAGCCTTGTAAATTTTCTTTCATCCACTTTATTCTTGCCCTTGTCATTGGACTACCAATTTCTCGTAAAAGATCAGAGGAATACTTGCATTGTTGTACTTGATTAGCACTTTGTTCTCTATCATTAGGTGTTCTTTAGATCATAATTGCTTTGGCATTATTTTTTTCTAAATTTTTTCTAGCCAAAATCACAACAAAACAACTGAAAACTATGGATTTCAAACAAAATACAAACTTCCTAAAATAAAAGGGATATTAAGGAAGGTCACCTAGTAGGCTCTTTTCGCAAACCCAAATGAACCCAAAACATTAAGCCCTTTTACTTCTACATTTCGCCATAATTGAAAATCAATCTACACAAAACATAAAAAAAAGGGCTTTCCATACAACTCAGAAACTAAATCATGCATCTCCATGGATTGGTCATACAACTTGGACTTATATCATGGGCTTCAAGTATCGTTCTTCAACTTTAAAGCCTTTTTCATCATCTTGCACATAAAGATAAGTGATTATACTTGGTGTAAAATTAGAAATGTCTAGAACAGTCCTAGATTCTTTTAGAGCACCCGTTTTGTCATGTATATCCATGGTAAAAGCCTTGTAAATCCTCTTTCATCCACTTTGTTCTTGTCCTTGACATTAGACCACCGATTCCTCATAAAAGATCATAGGAATACTTACTTTGTTGTACTTGATTAGTGCTTTGTTATCCATCATTAGGTGTAGGTTTGATCATAATTGCTTTGACATCATTTTTGTATACGTTTCTTCCTTGAAAACTCACAATAAAACCAATGAAAACTATGGATTTCATACAAAACATGCACTTTTTTAGATAAAAGGGATCTTAAGGATGGTCCCCTAGGGCGTTCTTTTTATAAGCCCAAATGAACCTAAAACGTTGAGCCTTTTTACTTGTACATTTGGCCTTAAATGAAAATCAATCTACCAAAAATAAAAAAAGGGGTTTTCATACAACACAGAAAGTAGATCAAGGCTTTCCTTGGATTGGTCATATAACTTGGACTTCTATCATGGGCTTCAAGTATTGTTCTTCAAGTTCAAAGCCTTGTTCATCATATTGCACTTAAAGATAAGTTATTATCCTTGGTGTAGCATTGGAAACGACTAGAATAGTCCTAGAATCTTCTAGAGCTACCTTTTTGTCATGCATATCCATGATTAAGCCTTGTAAATCCTCTTTAAACCACTATATTCTTGCCCTTTTCATTGGATCACCGATTTCACGTAAAAGATCACTGGAATACTTGCTTTGTTGTACTTGATTAGCACTTTGTTCTCCATCATTAAGTGTACTTTAAATCCTAATAGCTTCAATATTATTTTTATCTAAATTTTTTCTGGGCAAACTGACAACAAAACAAATGAAAACTATGGATTTCATACAAAATACATATTACTTAAGATAAAAGGGATGTTAGGGCAGGTCACCCAATGGGTTCTTTTTGCAAGCCAAAATGAACCCAAAATGTTTGAGCCTTTTTACTTGCATATTTGGCCTTAATTGAAAATCAAACTACCTAAAGCCTTGTTCATCATATTGCACTTAAAGATAAGTTATTATCCTTGGTGTAGCATTGGAAACGATTAGAATAGTCCTAGAATCTTCTAGAGCTGCCTTTTTGTCATGCATATCCATGATTAAAACTTGTAAATCCTCTTTAAACCACTATGTTCTTGCCCTTTTCATTGGACCACCGATTTCTCATCAAAGTTAGAGGAATACTTGCTTTATTGTACTTGGTTAACGCTTTGTTCTCCATCATTAGGTGTACTTTAGGTGATAATTGCTTTGACATTATTTTTTTCTAAATTTTTTCTAGGTAAAATCACAACAAAACCAATGAAAACTATAGATTTCAAACAAAACACACACTTCCTAACATAAAATGGATGTTAGGGATGATCACCTAGTGGGTTCTTTTTGCAAACCCAAATGAGCCCAACACGTTGAGCCTTTTTACGTGTACATTTGTCCTTAATTGAAAATCAATCTACCCAAAGCCAAAAAAAAGAAAAGGGCTTTTCATACAACCTAGAAAGTAAATCAAGGCTTTCCTTGGATTAGTCATACAATTTGGTCTTATATCATAGGCTTCGAGTATTGTTCTTCAACTTCAAAGCCTTGTTCATCATCTTGCACATAAAGATAAGTGATTATCCTTGGTGTAGCGTTGGAAACGTCTACAATAGTACTAGAATCTTCTAGAGCATCCTTTTTGTCATGTATATCCATGATTAAGCCTTGTAAATCCTCTTCCATCCACTTTATTCTTGACCTTGTCATTAGACCACTGATTGCTCGTAAAACATCAGAGGAATTCACTTGCTTTATTGTACTTGGTTAACGCTTTGTTCTCCATCATTAGGTGAACTTTAGATCATAATTAATTAGCCATTATGTTTGTCTAAATTTTTTGTAAACAAAATCACAACAAAACCAATGAAAACTATGGATTTCATACAAAACACACACTTCCTAAGATAAAAGGGATGTTAGGGTAGGTCACCTAGTGGGTTCTTTTTGCAAACCCAAAAGAACCAAAAATGTTGAGCCTTTTTACTTGTATATCTGGTGTTAATTGAAAATCAATTTACCCAAAACAAAAAAAAAAGGGGATTGTCATACAACTCAAAAAGTAGATTAAGCCATTCCTTGGATTGGTCATACAACATGGACTTATACCATGGGCTTCAAGTATTGTTCTTCAACTTCAAAGCCTTGTTTATCATCTTACATATAAAGATAAGTGATTATCCTTGGTACAACATTAGAAACTTGTAGAATAGTCCTAAAATCTACTAGAGCAGCCTTTTTGTCGTGTATATCCATGATTATGCCTTGTAAATTCTCTTTCATCCATCTTGTTCTTGCCCTTGTCATTGGACCACCAATTTCTCGTCAAAGATCAGAGGAATACTTGGTTAGCACTTTGTTCTATATCATTAAGTGTACTTTAGGTCATAATTGCTTTGACATTATTTTTCTCTAAATTTGTTTTAGGCAAAATCACAACAAAACCAATGAAAACTATGGATTTCAAACAAAACCCACACTCCCTAAGATAAAAGGGATGTTAGGGAAGGTCACCTAGTGGGTTCATTTTGCAAACCCAAATGAACCCAAAATGTTGAGCCGTTTTACTTGTACATTTGTCCTTAATTGAAAATCAATCAACCCAAAGCAAAAAAAAAAAAAAGGCCTTTTCATACAACTCAGAAAGTAGATCATACCTTTTCTTGGATTGGTCATACAACTTGGACTTATATGGGCTTCAAGTATTGTTCTTCAACTTCAAAACCTTGTTCATCATCTTGCGCGTAAAGATAAGCGATTATCCATAGTGTAGTTTTAAAAATGTCTAGAATAACCCTAGAATCTTCAAGAGCACCCTTTTTGTCATATATATCCATGATTAAGCCTTGTAAATCCTTTTTCATCCGCTTTGTTCTTGACCTTGTCATTAGACCACCGATTCCTCATAAAAGATCATAGGAATACTGAAGTTCCCAACTTCTCCCTAGGATCTACTCGTTTGTGATACTGAGAGGGGGGGTGAATCAGTATCACCACAATTCGCAATTTGCAGGAAAATGAACAACTTCAACCTTTTCTTAAAAGCGAACTCTTTCTCAGACTCGACTAAGGTAGATCTATTGCTACCTACTAATCACAATAGTCCCCAAAGTCACCTTTCAGACACCTTGCCTAATAGACAATACGGATGTTCTTGTTTAGGTCTTCGTTAGGTTATGGGTTGGCTGATACTTTAGCTGCGTTCACAATTCAATTCAAAGCACAGAACGTAAAGCAAATTAAGGACACACGAGATTTACGTGGTTCCATCAACGTGACGTAAGTAGGGACTCTCCCTCTACCGAGACTATCCACTATACTTGTGAATACAGGTTACAATGGATATTTTTAATTCTCTGCTCCTTTCACTATTGCAATTACTAAGCAAGTATAATACAAAGAGTGTCACTGTGTCTACCCTTCTTCTAGCTTGTCTTGCCTTTGTTAAATTGAAAGGCTGCTCCACTGCTGCTTAAAAGTTCACCACAACAACTCTCTAACCTCTCTTAAAGAAGTATGGAAATACGTTGAGTTCAATGCTTTGCTGAATTCCTTCTCTACGTTGTATCACACAATTCCTGCTTTCACCGTCTTACGGTCTCACCCGTCTCCTTGTCTCATGATCTCACTGTCTCACGGCTCGCCTGTCCGTTTCTCTCTCTCTTGCTGTCCATTCGAATTTCTCTCTCTTACCACCGGATTTCTCTCTTTTCACTGGATTTCTCTCTCTTCACCAGATTTCACTTTTCTGTTCATCGTCGGGTTTCTCTCTTTTCCCACCGGTCTGCTCCGATTTGGCTGTCGGGTTTCTCTCTCTTCCCAGTGGTCTGCTTTGATTTGGCCGTCAGGTTTCTCTCTCCTTCCGATCTGGCCATATAGGTCTTTGCCATCCACCCACTTTCGGCAATCCAGTCGTGTCGTCTCCTCGCTGACCGCTGGTGTGACGGTGGTGTGCCGTTCCTCACGGGTTTATCTCCTTCTCTGATCTGCGTTTTCTCTCTCTTCGTCCGTCGATTGCATTTTCTCTCTCTTTGTCCACTGGTTTGCTCGATTTTTCGGCCGTCGATGGTTGTGTTTTCTCTCTCCTTCCTGTCGACAGCTGCTCAATTGCTTTGGCCGTCCACCTTTGTTCTTTGTTTAGCCCCCAAATCTGATTTTGGCCGTGCTTCTCTTCGTTTTACCGTGTACTGTTCGTCAGCCGTTAGGTTTCTCTTCTTCTTCCAGCAACGGCTATTGTTCACTCAATGGCTACTATTCACATGACGGCTACTGTTTACTCGATGACACTGTTCAATTCCGATGACACTATTCACTACGGCTACTCTTTTTTTTTGCAGGTGGTGTTCTTCTGTGTAAGGTTTGATGTTCTCTTTGGTTGGTCGGTTGTCTAGGTTTTGCTGAATGCTCAATATTGCCGACACCCCGTTCTTTGCCTTCCAAGGCCATTATATACTCTACTACATGAAACCCTAATAGGGCTTACACGGTGGTTTTACGTTATTGCCCTTCCATGTGGTTTTACCTTTTTTCCCTTCCATGTGGCTTTACTTTCTTGCACACGTAAACCTAGTTGACAACAATTACAACCCATACAAGGCTGTGGGAACAACAATCTCCCCCTTTGTAATTGTTGGCAACACTCATAACGAAAGCCATCATGCAGCAATTTCAACTCCCCCTTTCTTAACAGCTCCCCCAGCATTGTTGCTTCTCTCCCCCTTTGCCAACCAATTACAAATCTAAAAAACTCGCAAAGTAAAGATGGAGGATTCACTTGAACTTCAGGCTTGATGAGGCATTTGCACAGATAGACTCAATCTGTGCTTTTCAAATAGCTCTGTAGACTGAGGTTTAGTTAGATCTTGTGTAGCCTCTTCAAAAAATTTAGATTCAACTTGTGAGAGTAAAGCAGTAGCTCCCACAATTCTTCTTCTTGTTGTAACTCTTGCTGATAGGTCACCTATGATCTAACTTTCTCGATGAGCACTGGTCCACGTTTTCTTTGACTTTCTTTCTTGCACAGTCTTAGTTGCAAGACGATCTCTTTCTTCATCAATCACATACATATTTCCAGCTATTCTCTTCCCAGCTGCAACAATATTGCCTTCTTTACTCTTTACCTGGCAACCTATTTTTGTGAATATTACCTTATGGTCTTCATTGCATAGTTTGCTGACAGATGCTAGATTATATTTGAGTCCTCAACGTGCAGAACATCTTTCAGCTTTCCTCTTCCAATGTTTATTGACCCCTGACCACTGATGTTGAGTGAATCATCATTGCCAAACTTGACTCTACCTTCTCTTGACTTGTTTAGCTTTGATAATTTACTCTTGTCTACCGTCATGTGTGAAGTGCATCCACTGTCAAGGATCCACTGCTTATTCTTGCAATCAGCCTTTAGTGCAATTTCAGCTATATTAGCTACCTCCCTTTTTGCTCTATATTCCTTCTTCTGAACTGGCTGGAAGATAGCTTTCTCCTTTTTCACAGCTTTTACTGCACCGCTTGTCTTTACTGTGCCATTGAGTGCCTTCTCTTGCTCAGGGATAAGTGTCATGCATCTCTTGGCATTATGGGCATCCTGCCCACATCTTTCACACTGCTCTAAGTCTGCTAATATAGCAAACTTGTTCTTTGAAATCACTGGTTTGGGCCTCCACCAACAATCCTTGTCAGTGTGTCCTTGCCTTTTACAATATATGCAAGAACTCATGACAGGTGTTCTCTTCTGGATTCTGTATTGTCTCCCCCTGTATGCAACATCGTATCTTCTCAAGTTGAAGACATATACTGGCCTTCTCCACCAGCAGTTAATTGCCTTATGACCCCAAACTTCACAATAAAGGCAATGACCTTGAAACTGCCTTTTCTTGGGTCTGATCACAGCTTGTCTTCTTCTGTTCATTACTTGTTGTGCAGGCAAAGTAGCTGGCTTCTTTGCTTGTGTGACTTTCATTTCAGTCACCTTCTTCTCCTTCTTCTGTTCAGCCGTAGCCCTCTGCTGGCTAACTTTCTTTTCTTCCTTCTTGTTTGCCACCCTAGGTTGCTTCTTCAGATCTTCTTTATACTCAGCTATCTTCTTCTGAGTCACAACCTTCTCTTTCAACTTCTGTGGCACATTCTTATTTTCTTTAGCCAATGCAGCCTCAAATTGCTGCACTTTCTCTACATTCTTCTCTCCTTCTATGGAACTTGTTTCTCTTATCATTTTAAGCTTCTGCAAGTTCTCTTTGCTACTTTTGAGTTGTTGCTGAAGTCTCAGCAACTCTTTCTCCCTTTCTTCAATTTTTAAAGCCCTTAAGCCAAGCTCTACTGTAAGGTCTTCACATATTTTGATCTGTTCTTCAAATCTTCTCTTCAAGTCAATATGTTCAGCCCTTATTTCATCCTTTTGACTTTCAGCTTCCTCAAACTTTGCTTCAACTTGTTTTATATGGGCCTCCAACCTTCTTATGGTTCTGCCCCTTCTAGTTATCTCCTTTGAAGCTGCTTGCAGCTCAGCTTCAAGATCTGGCTCTTCTTCATCAACCTTCTCTTCCTCTTCAGAGATTGAACTACCACCTTTAGCTGATGCCATAAAGGCATGCTCATCTGATGATTCTTCATCTTCCTCCTCATCAGCTTCTTTTATCTGACTCACATAACTCTTAAATGAGCCTCTCTTCTTCTTCAATGGGTTGGCAGTATTCTTGTTGGACTTCTTTGATTTGAATAATGGTCTTCTCCATTTTGAATTCAGCTCATCATCACCATCCTCATCATCATCATTACCATCATCATCTTCATCATCAAGTTTCACTTTGCACTGAGAAGCAAAGTGTCCAGTCTGGCCACAACGATAACATCTCAAGGCCAACTGACTTTTTCCCTTCTTAGACCCCTTTTTGAATTTCCTTGTGAAGTATGTCAATACTTCACCTTCACTTTCTTCCTCATCATTATCATCATCCTCCTCACTGGATGATTCTTTCTCTTCATTTATCTTCAAGTGCTTCATAGCTTTGAAAGCTACTTCCTTTGATACCTTCGTTGTTACAGAGCTTTCAGCTGACTTTATCCTTATCTCATATGCAATGAGATTGCATTGGAGATCATGCAGAGACATAGAATTGAGATTTCTACTCTCCTCTATGGCTGCTACCTTTGAGGCAAACCTCTTAGGCAGAATTCTCAGAATTTTCTTCACAATAGATGAGTCCTTCTTGTTCTTCCCATGACTTCTTAAATCGTTTACAACATTAATAACCCTAGTGAAAAACTCTTGGACTGTCTCATTCTTCTTCATTCTGAGAGATTCATATCTCTCCTTGGACACTTGAATCTTAGCCTCCTTCATTCAAACATCACCTTCATAGATTTTTTGCAAGCTATCCCATATCTCCTTAGCAGATTTGTAGTCCATAACTTTAGCATACTTAGCATCTGTCAATGCTGAAATGATGACGTTTGAGGCTTCCTATTTATCTCAAACTGCCTTAACTCCTCTGGGGTTGGGTATTTACCTTCTTTCGGAGCCACAAAACCCTCATGTACGCATTTCACCACGTTCATGCCCATGGTTGCAAATACCACTTGCATTCTCGCTCTCCACATATGGTAGTTGGTTCCATTGAAGATTGGAACCTTCTTTCTGTAAGTGGTGCTAATGCTGGTACCGACTTCCATTTCTCAGTATGCTGAACATGTCAAACTTCTAAATCCCTTCATACTAGTACACCAAGCTGTTAAGCTTCAAACTGGTGAACCAGTGCTCTGATACAAATTGAAGTTCCCGACTTCTCCCTAGAACTACTAGTTTGTGATATTGAGAGAGGGGGTGAATCAGTATCACCACAATTCGCAATTCGTAGGTAAGTGAACAACTTCAACCTCTTCTTAAAAGCGAACTCTTTCTCAGACTCGACTAAGGTAGATCTATTGCTACCTACTAATCACAATAGTCCCCAAAGTCACCTTTCACATACCTTGCCTAATAGACAATACAAATGTTCTTGTTTAGGTCTTCGTTAGGTTATGGGTTGGCTGATACTTTAGTTGCGTTCACAACTCAATTCAAAGCACAGAGCGTAAAGCAAATTAAGGACATACGAGATTTATGTGGTTCCATCAACGTGACGTACATCCACGGTGGTAGGGACTCTCCCTTTACCGAGACTATTGACTATTCTTGTAAATATAGGTTACAATGGATGTCTTTAATTCTCTGCTCCTTTCATTATTGCAATTACTAAGCATGTACAATACAAAAAGTGTCACTTACTGTGTCTACGCTTCATCTAGCATGTCTTGCCTCTGTTGAATTGAAAGGCTACTCCACTGCCGCTTAAAAGTTCACCACAACGCTCTCTAACCTCTCTTAAAGAAGTCTGGAAATACGTTGAGTTCAATGCTTTGCTAAATTCCTTCTCTACGTTGTATCACACAATTCCTGCTTTCACCGTCTTACGGTCTCACCCGTCTCCTTGTCTCACAATCTCACTGTCTCACGGCTCGCCTATTCATTTCTCTCTCTCTTGCTGTCCAGCTGAATTTCTCTCTTATCACCGGATTTCTCTCTCTTCACCAGATTTCACTTTTTCGTTCACCGTCGGGTTTCTCTCTCTTCCCGCCAGTCTGCTCTGATTTGGCCGTCGGGTTTCTCTCTCCTTTTGATTTGGTCGTATAGGTCTTTGCCATCAACCCATTTTCGACAGTCCAGTCATGTTGTCTCCTCGCCGATCACTGGTGTGACGGTGGTGTGCCGTTCCTCATTGGTTTATCTCCTTCTCCGGTCTGCGTTTTCTCTCTCTTCGTCCGTCGATTGCATTTTCTCTCTCTTTGTCCACTGGTTTTCTCGATTTTTCGGCCGTCGATGGCTGTGTTTTCTCTCTCCTCCCTATCGACGGTTGCTTAATTGCTTCGCCCGTCCACCTTTGTTCTTTGTTCAACCCCCAAATCTGATTTTGGTCGTGCTTCTCTTTGTTTTGCCGTGTACTGTTTGTCGGCTGTCGGGTTTCTCTTCTTCTTCCAGCGATGGCTATTGTTCACTCAACGGCTACTATTCACTCGATGACACTATTCAATCCGACGATACTGTTCACTACGACTACTCTTTTCTTTTGCAGGTAGTGTTCTTCTGTGTAGAGTTTGGTGTTCTCTTTGGTTGGTCGGTTGTCCAGGTTTTGCTGAATGCTCAATATTGCCGACACCCTGTACTTTGTCTTCCAAGACCATTATATACTCTACTCCATGAAACCTTAATAGGGTTTACGCAGCGATTTTATGTTCTTGCCCTTCCGTGTGGTTTTACTTTGGCCCTTCCATGTAGCTTTACTTTCTTGCATACGTAAACCTAGTTGACAACAATAACAACCCATACAAGGCTGTGGGAATAACAAATAGTTGCTTTGATGTAGTTGATTAACGCTTTGTTCTCCATCCTTAGGTGTATTTAATATCATAATTGCTTTGACAATATTTTTGTCTAAATTTCTTCTAGGAAAACTCACAACAAAACCAATGAAAACAATGGATTTCATACAAAACATACACTTCTAAAGAAAAATGGGATCTTAGGGCAGGTCATCAAGTGGGTTCTTTTTAAAACCCACAGCTTTGTATGGGTTATAATTGTTGTCAACTAGATTTAAGTGTGCAAGTAATTTAAAGTCACATGGAGGGGCAAGAAAGTAAAGCCACATAGAGGGGCAAAAGAGTAATTTGAAGCTACATGGCAAGAGAGTAATTTGAAGTTATATGGAGGGGTAAGGAAGCAAAATCACACGGCAACCCAACACCATCGGTAGAAAAGAGAGAAAATCGAAACGGCTTAAAAAGGGGGGGCGACGGTAGAACGATACCGAAAAGAGAGAGAACCATTGGCAGAAACAGAGAAAAGAAGAGACTGTCGAAGGGGCGCTGGACGGCAGAACGAAGAAAAGCAGACCACCGGCAAAAAAGGGAGAAGATTTGTGACGACCAAAATCAGAGTGGACAGCAAGAGAGAGAAACAGACGACAAAAGAGAAAATCAGAGGCGGCCAAGACCAGATCGAAGCTGGAACGGGTGAGACCAGACCAGATCTAGAACGGGTGAGAGAGAAAACACAGCTAAACGGTGAAAGAGAAAACCCGTGAGAGACATACAACCATCAGGAGAAAAACGGACGACACTGCAAGGAGAAAACTATGTGATGGCAAGAGAGAGAAACCCATGAGAAACGCACAACCCATAAGGCAAGACAAGTTAGAAGAAGGGTAGACACAGTAAGTGACACTCTTTGTATTCTACTTGCTTAGTAATTGCAATAGTGAAAGGAGCAGAGGATTAAGACATCCATTGTAACTGGAATTCTCAAGTATAGTGGATAGTCTCGGTAAGGGAGAGTCCCTATCACCGTGGATGTACGTCACGTTAATGGAACCATGTAAATCTCGTGTGTCCTTAATTTGCTTTATGTTCTGTGTTTTTGAATTGAGTTGTGAACGTAGCTAAAGTATCAGCCAACCCATAACCTAAAAGAAGACCTAAACAAGAACATCCAAATTGTCTATTAGGCAAGGTGTCTGAAAGGTGACTTTAGGGACTATTGTGATTAGTAGGTAGCAATCGATCTACCTTAGTCGAGTCTGAGAAAGAGTTCGCTTTTTAAAAAGAGGTTGAAGTTGTTCACTTACCTGCAAATTGCGAATTGTGGTGATACTAATTCACACCCCTCTCAGTATCACAAACTAGTAGATCCTAGGGTGAAGTTGGGAACTTCAATTGGTATCAAAGCACAGGTTCACCAGTTTGAAGCTTAACAGCTTGGTGTACTAGTTTGAAAGGTTTCAGAAGTTTTAACTTTTTCAGCATACTGAGAAATGGATGTCGGTACTAGCACCAGCACTACTTATAGCAAGAAGGTTCTAATCTTCACCGGAACCAACTACCATATGTGGAGAGCAAGAATGTAGGTGGTATTTGCAACCATGGGCATGAACGTGGTGAAATGCATACAAAAGGGTTTTGTGGCTCCGGAAGAAGGTAAAGACTTAACCCCAGAGGAGTTAAGGCAGTTTGAGATAAATGGGAAGGCCTAAAATGTCATCATTTTAGCATTGACAGATGCTGAGTATGCTAATGTTATGGACTGCAAATCTGCCAAGGAGATATGGGACAGATTACAGAAAGTCTATGAAGATGATGGCAGAATGAAAGAGGCTAAGCTTCAAGTGTTCAAGGAGAGATATGAATCTCTCAGAATGTAAAAGAATGAAACAATTCAAGAGTTCAATTCCAAAGGAGAAATATAAAGAGAAAAAGGAGAAAGCTATCTTTCAGCCAGTTCAAAAGAAGGAATATAAAGCTAAAAGGGAGGTGGCTAATATAACTGAAATTGCACTCAAAGCTAACTACAAGGATAAGCAGTGGATCCTTGATAGTGGATGCACTTCACACATGATGGGAGACAAGAGTAAATTGTCAAAGCTAAATAAGTCAAGAAAAGGCAGAATCAAGTTTGGCAATGATGATTCACTCAACATCAGTGGTCAGGGGATAGTAAATATTGGAAAAGGAAAGCTAAAAGATGTTCTGCACATTGAAGGACTCAGATATAATCTAGCATCTGTCAGCCAATTATGCAATGAAGACCATAAAGTGATATTCACAAAAACAGGTTGCCAAGTAAAGAGTAAAGAAGGCAATACTGTTGCAGCCGAGAAGAGAATAGCTGGAAATTTATATGTGATTGATGAGGACAAGACAAACAGCTGTTTACTCACCAAAGAAGAAGAAAATCAACTCTGGCATAGGAGGCTGGGACACTTAACACAGAAGAACATGAGGAAGCTGACCATTGCTCATGCAATCAGAGACATTCTCGACCTCAAAAGAGAGAGAGAGTATGTTTGCTCAGCATGCTCCAAAGGAAAACATGCCAGAAAGCAGTATAAGACCAAAGAGTTCAGTTCTGAAGTAGTGCTTGACATTTTGCATATTGATTTGTGTGGACTGATGAGGACAACAGGGTTGAATGGTGAGAGGTACTTTATCTTGTTTGTTGATGATTATTCCAAAAGGACCTACATCATGCACTTCAAACACAAGTCAAAAGTTCTGAATTACTTTAAAAGATATAGAAGATTGGCTGAAAATGAGAGTGGAAGGAAGATCAAAGTATTGAGGTCAGATTAAGGCATTGAATTTACAAATAAAACTTTTGAAGATTACCTTGAGAAGCATGGAATTCGTCACCAAATGGCAGCAGCAAGAACACCTTAATAGAATGGGGTGGTAGAGAGGAAAAATAGAGCTGTGGTTGAAATGGCAAGAACTCTACTACTGGAATCCAAGTTTCACACAAGATTTTGGACAGAAGCAACATTTACAGCAGTGCACCTACTGAACAGAGTTTTACTAAGGCCCGATACTGATAAGACTCCATATGAGCTATGGAGTGGGAAGAACACAACAGCCAAGTATCTTAGAGTCTTTAGCAGGCCATGTTTTGTGAAGAACAAGGAGCAAAACTTGGGAAAATTCAACGCTAGGTCTGATGAAGGCATCTTTGTGGGATACTCAGCAAAGACAAAAGGTTACAGAGTTTTCCTACATAAGCTGGGAAAAGTGATCACTTCCAGTGATGTGAGAATAAATGAGAATTGGAAAACAATGCAGAATGGAGAAGCTGAGGACAATGAAGAAGATGACTTCAATGTAGATGAAGAATCAGACCAACCTGAAGAAAAGGACCAAGAAGTAAGTTTAGACTCGAAGAAGTGTGAGTCTGAAGATGTAGATAGAGATCCTCTCGTAACTAAGATGGTACAAGCAAGAAGGACAAAGAAAACATGGACCAGTGCTCATCAAGGAGATCAGATCATAGGTGACCCATCAACAAGAGTTACAACAAGAAGAAGAATTATGGGAGCTACTGCTTTACTCTCATAAGTTGAACCTAAATCTGTTGAAGAGTCTATTTAAGACAAAGCCTGGGTCAAAGCTATCAATGAGGAGCTGGATCAAATTGAGAAGAATGATACATGGGAGCTGGTTCCAAGACCCACTAATAAAAATGTCATAGGAACAAAATGGGTGTTTAGGAATAAACACAATGAAGATGGCAAGGTGGTGAGGAACAAGGCCAGGTTGGTTTGCAAAGCTACACTCAGATAAAAGGGGTAGATGTTGATGAAACTTTTGCACTAGTAGCAAGGTTAGAAACTATCAGAATGTTCTTAGCTTTGGCAACATAGAAGAGGTATAAAGTCTATCAGATGAATGTGAAATCCGCCTTTCTGAATGGGCTCCTAAAAGAAGAGGTGTATATTGAACAACTTGATGGAGTACAAATCAGTGAAGATGAGACACATGTGTGCAAGCTGAAGAAAGCCTTATATGGTCTTAAGCAAGCTCGAAGAGCATGGTATAGTAGGCTGGATGCGTACTTGAGAAGGTTGAACTTCAGAAGAGGAACAGTTGATCATAACCTGTATGTGTTCAACTCAGAGAAAGGCCAGCTGATAACCATAGTATATGTAGATGACATCATCTTTGGAGGGGATCACTCTGAGTTATGCCAAGATTTTGCACAGAAGATGAGTGAGGAATTTGAGATGTCATTGATTGGAGAAATGACGTACTTTCTTGGATTACAAATAAAGCAGTGTGAAGAAGGTATCTTTATTTCTCAGACAAAATATGCCAAAGAGATGCTAAAAAGGTTTGGCATGGAGGATAGTAGACCTGTCAGTACCCCTATGACATGGGCTACAAGTTAACAAAAGATCAAGAGGGAAGGAGTACAAGCCCTAGAGAGTACAGGAAGATGAAGGGAGCCTTCTGTACCTTACAACATCAAGGCCTGATCTTATGCAAGCTATGTGCGCTGCTAGTAGATTCCAAGCTGATCCTAAAAAGTCTCATGTGTTGGCAGTGAAAAGAATCCTAAGGTACCTCCAAGGAACACTGGAAATGGGTTTGTGGTATCCGGCCATGGATTTTGTTAAACTACAAGCATACACTGATGCAAATTGGGCAGGAAGTATAGATGATAGAAAATCAACCAACGGCTGCAGCAAAATAGTGTTGCTTTGAGCATAGCTGAGGCTGAGTATATGGTTGTTTGTGCAGCATGTACACAGGTGATATGGATGCTAAGACAATTGGCAGACTTGGGTGTTGAAGTGAAGTTACCAGTGAGTGTACTTTGTGATAATCAAAGTGCTTTTGATCTCAGCAAGAATCCGGTTCAACATTTGAGGAGCAAGCATATTGACATCCAGTATCACTTCATCAAAGATCAAGTGGAACAGGGTACAATTCAATTGGAGTATGTTGGCACTAAAGATCAAATTTCAGATATTCTAACTAAACCTCTGTCCACAAAGCTGTTTGAAAAGCACAGATTGAGTCTATCTGTGCAAATGCCTCCTTAAGCTTGAAAATCAAGTGAATCCTCCATCTCTACTTTGCGAGTTTTTCATATTTGTAATTAGTTGGCAAAGGGGGAGAAAAGCAATAGTGCAGGGGGAGCTGTTAAGAAAGGGGGAGTGCATATTTAAGGGGAGTTGAAATTGCTGCATAATGACTTTTGTTGTGAGTGTTGCCAACAATTACAAAGGGGGAGATTATTGTTCCCACAGTCTTGTATGGGTTGTAATTGTTGTCAACCAGATTTAAGTGTGCAAGTAATTTGAAGCCACATAAAGGGGCAATAGAGTAATTTGAAGCTACATGGCAAGAGAGTAATTTGAAGTTATATAGAGGGGCAAGGAAGTAAAATCACACAGCAACCCTACGCCATCGGTAGAAAAGAGAAAATCGAAATGGTTGTAAAAAGGGGGGCAACGGCAGAACGATATGGTAGAAAGAGAGAACCGTCGGCAAAAACAGAGAAAAGAAGAGACAGGTGAAGGGGGGCTGGACGGCAGGACAAAGAAAAGCAGACCACCGGCAGAAAAGGGAGAAGATCCGTGACGGCCAAAATCAGAGTGGACAACAAGAGAGAGAAACGAACAACAAAAGAGAAAACTAGAGGTGGCCAAGACCAGATCAGAGCTGGAACGGGTGAGACCAGACCAAATCTGGAACGGGTGAGAAAGAAAACACCGCTGGACGGTGAGAGAGAAAACCCGTGAGAGACATACAACCACCAGGGGAGAAATGGACGACACGGTAAGGAGAAAACTGTGTGACGGCGAGAGAAACCCGTGAGAAACGCACAACCACTGGCAAGAGAAAGGACAAGTCGATGGCAAAATAGAGTGGATGAAAATAGGGACGACGGCAAAATAGAGTAAACTGAAAGACAGGGCGGACGACAGAACAAAGGAAAGCTGGCTGAATGGTGAGAGAAATTTGACTGGACGGTGAGAGAGATTTGGCTGGACAGTGAGAAAGATTTGGCTAGACGATGTGAGACCAAAGACGTGCGTGAGACATGAAACGTCAAACTAGAAAGGTGAGGCAGGCCGTGAGATCAGGAGACAGGTGAGATCATGAGACGGTGAAAGCAGGAGTTGTGTGAGACAATGTAGAGAAGAACTTTGGTGAAGCATCGGAAAGAACTCAACGTATTTCCAGATTTCTTCAAGAGAGGTTAGAGAGCGTTGTGGTGAAATTCTAAGTGGCAGTGAAGCAGCCATTCGATTCAACAAAGGTAAGATAAGCTAGAAGAAGGGTAGACACAATAAGTGACACTCTTTGTATTGTACTTGCTTAGTATTTGCAATAGTGAAAGGAGCGGAGGATTAAGACATCCATTATAACTAGCTTAGTATTTGCAATAGTGAAAGGAGCAGAGGATTAAGACATCCATTGTAACTAGAATTCTCAAGTATAGTGGATAGTCTCGGTAAGGGAGAGTCCTTACCATCGTGGATCTACGTCACATTGATGGAACCATGTAAATCTCGTGTGTCCTTAATTTGCTTTACGTTCTGTGTTTTTGAATTGAGTTGTGAACACAGCTAAAGTATCAGCCAACCCATAACCTAAAAGAAGACCTAAACAAGAACATCCGAATTGTCTATTAGGCAAGGTGTCTGAAAGGTGACTTTGGGGACTATTGTGATTAGTAGGTAGCAATAGATCTACCTTAGTCGAGTTTGAGAAAGAGTTCACTTTTAAGAAGAGGTTGAAGTTGTTCACTTACTTGCAAATTGCAAATTGTGGTGATTTTGATTCACCCCCCTCTCAGTATCACAAACTAGTAGATCCTAGGGTGAAGTCGAGAACTTCAGCTTTGTTGTACTTGATTAGCGCTTTGTTCACGATCATTAGGTGTAGGTTTGATCATAATTGCTTTGACATTATTTTTATCTAAATTTCATCTAGGAAAACTCACAACAAAACCAATGAAAACTATGGATTTCATACAAAGCACAAACTCCTTAAGATAAAATCAACCTTAGGGCAGGTTACCTAGTGGGTTCTTTTTATAAGCCCAAATGAACCCAAAATGTTGAGCCTTTTTACTTGTACATTTGGCCTTGATTGAAAATTAATCTCCAAAAATAAAAAAAATGGGATTTTCATACAACATAGAAAGTAAATCAAGGCTTTCCTTGGATTGGTCATACGACTTGGACTTCTATCATGGGCATCAGGTATTGTTCTTTAAATTCAAAGCCTTGTTCATCATATTACACTTAAAGATAAGTGATTATCCTTGGTGTAGCTTTGGAAACGTTTAGAATAGCCTTAGAATCTTCTAGAGCAGCTTTTTTGTCATGCATATCCATGATTTAGTCTTGCAAATCCTCTTTAAAACACTGTGTTCTTGCCCTTCTTGTTGGACCAAGATTTCTCGTAAAAGTTCACCAGAATATTTGTTTTGTTGTACTTGATTAGCACTTTGTTCTCCATCATTAGGTGTACTTTAGATCATAATTGCTTTGATATTATTTTTGTCCAAATTTTTTTTAGGCCAACTCACAACAAAACCAATGAAAACTATGGATTTCATACAAAACACACATTACTTAAGATAAAAGGGATGTTAGGGCAGATCATCTAGTGTGTTCTTTTTGCAAGCCTGAATGAACCCAAAATGTTAAGCCTTTTTACTTGCATAATTGGCCTTAATTGAAAATCAAACAACCTAAAACAAAAAAAAAAGGGCTTTTCATACATCTCAGAAAGTAAAGCTAGCCTTTCCTTGGATTGGTCATACAACTTGGACTGATATTGTGGGCTTCAAGTATTGTTCTTCAACTTCAAAGCCTTGTTCATCATCTTATGCATAAAGATAAGTGATTATCCTTAGTGTAACATTGGAAACGTCTAGAATAGCCTTAGAATCTTCTAAAGCACCCTTTTTGTCATATATATCCATGATTAAGCCTTGTAAATGCTCTTTAAACCATTGTGTTCTTGCCCTTGCCATTAGACCACCAATTCTTCGTAAAAGATCATAGGAATACTTGCTTTGATGTACTTGATTAGCACTTTGTTCTCCATCATTTGATCATAATTGCTTTGAAATTATTTTTATTTCAATTTTTTCCAGGCAAACCCACAAAAAAGCAAATGAAAAATATGGATTTCATACTAAACACACACTTCCTAAGATAAAATGGATATCAAGTCACCTAGAGGGTTCTTTTTGCAAACCCAAATGAACCCAAAACGTTGAGCTTTTTTAGTTGTATATTTGGCCTTAATTAAAAATATATCCACCCAAAAGAAAAAAAAAAGGGCTTTCCGTACAACTCAAAAAGTAGATCAAGCCTTTCCTTGGATTGGTCATACAACCTAGACTTATGTCATGGGCTTCAAGTATTGTTCTTCAACTTCAAAGCCTTGTTTATCATCTTACACATAAAGATAAGTGATTATCCTTGCTGTAGCATTGGAAACGTCTATAATAGTCCTAAAATCTTCTAGAGCTCCCTTTTTGTCATGTATATCCATGATTAAGCCTTATAAATCCTCTTTCATCCACTTTGTTGTTGACCTTGTCATTGGACCATTGATTCCTCCTAAAAGATCATGGGAATACTTGCTTTGTTGTACTTGATTTGCGATTTATTCTCGATCATTAGGTGTAGGTTTTAACATAATTGCTTTGACATTAATTCTTGTCTAAATTTCTTCCAGCAAAACTCACAACAAAATCAATGAAAACTATGGATTCCCTATGAAACACCCACTTCTTAAAAGAAAGTGATCGTAGGGCAGGTCACCTAGTGGGTTCTTTTTATAAGCCTAAATAAGCCCAAAAAGTTAAGCCTTTTTACTTGTACATTTGGCCTTATTTGAAAATCAATCTACACAAAGGAAAAAAAAATAGGCTTTTCTTACAACTTAGAAAGTAGATCAAGCCTTTCCTTGGATTGGTCATACAACTTGGACTTATATCATGGGCTTTAAGTCTTGTTCTTCAACTTCAAAGCCTTGTTCATCATCTTACGGATAAAGATAAGCAATTATCCATAGTGTAGCTTTGGAAACATCTAGAATAGCCCTAGAATCTTCTAGAGCACCCTTTTTCTCATATATATCCATGATTACGCCTTGTAAATCCTGTTTCCTCCACTTTGTTCATGACCTTGTCATTGGACCACCGATTCCTCGTGAAAGATCATAGGAATACTTGCTTTGTTGTACTTGATTAGCGCTTTGTTCTCCATCCTTAGTTTTATTTTATATCATAATTGCTTTGACATTATTTTTGTCTAAATTTCTTCCAGGAAAACTCACAACAATACCAATGAAAACAGTAGATTTTATAGAAAACACACACTTCTTAGGAAAAAAAGGTTCTTAGGGCAGGTCACCTAGTGGGTTCTTTTTAGAAGCCCAAATGAAACCAAAAAGTTTGCACAAAACAAAAAAAAAAGGGTTTTTCATACAACTCAGAAAGTAGATCAAGCCTTTCCATGGATTGGTCATACAACTTGGACTTATATCATGGGTTTCAAGTATTGTTCTACAACTTCAAAGCCTTGTTCATCATTTTGCACATAAAGATATGTGATTATCCTTGGTGTAGCATTGGAAACATCTAGAATAGTCTTAGAATCTTCTAGAGCACCATTTTTGTGATGTATATCCATGATTAAACCTTGTAAATCCTCTTTGATCCACTTTGTTCTTGACCTTGTCATTAGCCCACCGATTGCTCGTAAAACATTAGAGGAATACTTGCTTTGTTGTACTTGATTAGCGCTTTGTTCTCCACCATGAGGTGTACTTTAGATCATAGTTGATTAGGTACTATTTTTGTCTAAATTTTTTGTAGACAATATCACAACAAAACCAATGAAAAATATGGATTTCATACAAATCACACACTTCGTAAGATAAAAGGCAAGTCACCTAGAGGGTTCTTTTTGTGAACCTAAAAGAAACGAGAACTTTGAGCCTTTTTACTTGTATATCTGACGTTAATTGAAAATCAATTTACCCAAAACAATAAAAAAAATGGGATTTTCATACAACTAATCATAATAGTCCCCAAAGTCACCTTTCAGACACCTTGCCTATTAGACAGATTAGATGTTCTTGATTAGGGCTTCTTTAGGTTATGGGTTCGAAGATACTTTAACTGAGTTCACAACTCATTTCAAAACTTAGAATGTAAATCCAAAGCAAGGACACAAGAGATTTACGTGGTTCCGTCAATGTGACGTATGTCCACGGTGGTAGGGACTCTTCCTTTACCGAGACAATCCACTATACTTGAGAATACTAGGTGTGGTACTCCTGATGTTCACAATGTAATTACAATGGATGTCTTAATCCTCTGTTTCTTTCACTATTACAAATACAAAGCAAGTACAATACAAAGAGTGTCACTTACTGTGTCTACCCTTCTTCTAGCTTGTCTTGCCTCTATTGAATTGAATAGGCTACTTCACTGCCGCTTAGAAGTCCACCACAACAGTCTCTAACCTCTCTTGAAGAAATCTAGAAATACGTTGAGTTCTTTCCAATGCTTCACCGAATTCCATCTCTAGGTTGTTTCACACAACTTCTACTTTCACTGTCTCACGTCTTCACGACTTGTACTCACGCTTCTGGTCTACCATTTCACATCTCACGGCCTACCCCACCCTTTTGATCAGTCACACCGTTGCACGTTCTGATCTCACGCCATCACACATTTTGGTCTCACACCAACACATGTTTTGGTCTGCATTTGCTTCGCTGCACGGTTCCACTGCACTCCCGTCCATTTCATGGTTTTGCTGCACTCCTCTGTCACGGTTTTGTTGCACTCTGCACTCCTTCCGTTTCTGGTTTTTGCCCTTACCTCACGTTTCTAGTTTTCTTCTCTTCCAAGGGTGGTGCGTTTCTAGTTTTTCCCTCATATCACGTTTCTGGTTTTCTTCTCTTCCAGGGGTGGTGCATTTCTGGTTTTGCCCTCACCTCACGTTTCTGGTTTTCTTCTCTTCCAAGGGTGGTGCGTTTCTGGTTTTGCCCTCACCTCACATTTCTGGTTTACCCGCTTTGCTAGTTTCACGCTTCATGCACTCGTCCGCCTCTGGTTTCTTCTCTCACGAGTTTCTCTCACTTGCCGTCACACAATTTTCTTGTTGCCGTGTTGTCCATTTCTCTCCCACTGTCCAGCCAGGTCTCCTTCCTTTTGCTCTACCGTTTCTCTTCAACGTTGGCTCTCCTAGTTCTGGTTTTCATGTTGTCTCCCTCTTCTGGTCTTTTTCTGTGTCCTCTTTTCTAGTGTGTGTGTGTTTTTGCTCTTCCGATGGAGTCTCTCTCTCTCTCTCCCGGTGGTGTATGTCTGGTTTGGTCTGCTCTTCCGGTGGTGGGTTTCTCTCTCTTACGGTGGTAGGTGCCTCCTTTTCTGGTTTGTATCCATTTAGCTCTCCCAGTGACTGCTTTCTCATGTTTTTTTTCTGGTTTATGCGTTTAGCTCTCTTAGTGACTACTTTCTCATGTTTTTTCTGGTTTGTGCATTTAGCTCTTTGCCCGTGTTGTCTCCTTGCTGTGCAGCTGGTGGTTTCTCTCTTGTTGTAGGGTTTTGTCTCACCAGGGTCTCTTTTACCGTTGGTGTGCTTTGGCCGTGTACCTTTGTTTTGCTGTCTACCCACACTTATGTCTTCCAAGGTCTTGGTTTATATACTCTCTTCCATGAAAACCCTAGTAAAGCTTACTATATTGTGATTTACTTTCTTGCCCCTCCATGTAGCTTCAAATTACTTGCACACTTAAATCTAGTTGACAACAATTACAACCCATACAAGGCTGTGGGAACAACAATATCCCTCTTTGTAATTGTTGGCAACACTGATAGCAAAAGCCATTATGCAGCAATCCTTCATAATCTTCTTAGAGTAATAATCCAAATGCAGATGGATTACAACTCCCCCTAAATATGCACTCCCCCTTCCTTAACAGCTCCCCCTGCACTATTGCTTCTCTCCCCCTTTGCCAACCAATTACAAATCTGAAGAACTCGTAAAGTAGAGATGGAGGATTCACTTGATTTTCAGGCTTGAGGAGGCATTTGCACAGATAGACTCAATCTGTGCTTTTCAAACAGCTCTGTGGATAGAGGTTTAGTTAGAATATCTGAAATTTGATCTTCAATGCCAACATACTCCAACTGAATTGTATCCTGTTCCACTTGATCTTTGATAAAGTGATACCAGATGTCAATATGCTTGCTCCTTGAATGTTGAACTTGATTCTTGCTGAGATCAATTGTATTTTGATTATCACAAAGTACACTCACTGGTAGCTTCACTTCAACACCCAAATCTGCCAATTGTCTTTGCATCCATATCACTTGTTTCCCTTTAGAGCATGCTGAGCAGACATACTCCCTCTCTCTCTTGAGGTCTGGAATGCCTTTAATTGCATGAGTAGTGGTCAGCTTCCTCATGTTCTTTTGTGTTAAGTGTCCCAGCCTCCTATGCCATAGTTGATTTTCTTCTTCTTTGGTGAGTAAACAACTATTTGTCTTGTCCACATCAATTACATATAAATTTCTAGCTGTTCTCTTCTTGGCTGCAACAATATTGCCTTCTTTACTCTTTACTTGGCAACTTGTTTTTATGAATATCACATTATGGTCCTCATTGCATAGCTGGCTGACAGATGCTAGATTATATCTGAGTCCTTCAACGTGCAGAACATCTTTCAGCTTTCCTTTTCTAATATTTACTGACCCCTAACCACTGGTGTTGAGTGAATCATCATTGTCAAACTTGACTCTGCCTTCTCTTGACTGGTTTAGCTTTGATAATTTACTCTTATCTACTGTCATGTGTGAAGTGCATCCACTATCAAGGATCCACTGCTTATCCTTGTAGTCAGCCTTTAATGCAATTTTAGCTATATTAGCCACCTCCTTTTTAACTTTATATTCCTTTTTTTGGACTAGCTTGAAAATAGCTTTCACCTTTTTCTCAGCTTTGATTGTACCAGTTGGTTTTACTGTGCCATTGAGTGCCTTCACTTGCTCAGAGAGAAGTGTCATTCACCTCTTGGCATTATGGCCATCCTGTCCGCACCTTTCACATTGCTCCAAGTCTACCAATACAGCAAACTTGTTTTTTGAAACCACTGGTTTGGGCTTTCACCAACACTCCTTGTCAGTGTGTCCTTGCTTTTTACAGTATATGCAAGAACTCACGACAGGTGTTCTCTGAATTTTGTATTGTCTCCCCCTGTATGCAACATCATATCTTCTTAAGTTAGAGACATATACTAGCTTTCTCCATCAGCAGTTACTCACCTTATGACCCCAAACTCCACAATAAAGATAATGACCATGAAACTACCTCTTCTTGGGTCTAATCATAGCTTGTTTTCTTTTGTTCATTACTTGCTGTGTAGGCAACGTAGCTAATTTCTTTGCTTGCGTGACTTTCATTTCAGTCACCTTCTTCTCCTGAGTCACAACCTTCTCTTTCAACGTTTATGGCACATTCTTATTATCTTTAGGCGATGTAGCCTCAGATTGCTGCACTTTCACTTCATTCTTCTTTTCTCTTGCAGAACTTGTTTCTCCTATCATTTCAAGCTTCTGCACGTTCTCTTCACTCCTTTTGAGTTGTTGCTGAAGTCTCAGCAACTCTTTCTCCATTCCTTCAATTTTTGAAGTCCTTGAGCTAAGCTTTATTATAAGGTCTTCACATATTTTGATTTGTTCTTCAAATCTTCTCTTCATGTCAATATGTTTAGCCCTTATTTCTTCCTTTTGACTTTCGGCTTCTTCAGACTTTACTTCAACTTGTTTTATGTGAGCCTCCAACCATTTTATGGTTCTGCCCCTTTTGATTATCTCCTTTGAAGCTGCTTCCAACTCAGCTTCAAGATTTGGTTGTTCTTCATCAATCTCCTCTTCCTCTTCAGAGGTTGAACTACTACATCGAGCTGATGCCATAAAGGCATGCTCATCTGATGAGTCTACATCTTCCTCCTCATCGGCTTCTTTTCTCTGGCTCACATAGCTCTTAAATGAGCCTCTCTTCTTCTTCTGTGGGTTGGCAATCTTCTTGTTGGACTTCTTTGATTTGAATGATGGTCTTCTCCATTTTGAATTTGGCTCATCATCGCCATCCTCATCTTCATCATTAAGTTTCACTTTGCATTGAGAAGCAAAGTGTCCAGTCTGCCTACAACGATAACATCTCCAGGACAACTGTCATTTTTCCTTCTTAGACCCCTTTTTGAACTTCCTTGTGAAGTATGCCAACACTTCACCTTCACTTTCTTCCTCATCATCATCATCATCCTCACTGGATGATTCTTCCTCTTCTTTTATCTTCAAGTGGTTCATAGCTTTGAAAGTTGCCTCCTTTAATACCTTTAACGTTAAAGAGCTTTCAGTTGGCTTTATTCTCATCACATATGCAATGAGATTACACTGGAGATCTTGCAGAGACATAGAATTGAGATCTCTACTCTCCTCTATGGTTGCCACCTTTGAGGCAAACCTCTCAGCCAGAATTCTCAGAATTTTCTTCACAATAGATGAGTCCTTCTAGTTCTTCCCATAACTTCTAAGATCATTTATAGCATCAATAACCCTAGAGAAGAATTCTTGAATTGTCTCATTTTTCTACATTTTGAGAGATTCATATATCTCCTTGAAAACTTGAAGCTTGGCCTCCTTCATTCTGCCATCACCTTCATAGACTTTCTGCAATTTGTCCCATATCTCCTTGGCAGATTTGCAGTCCATGACTTTAGCATACTCAGCATCTGTCAATGCTGAAATGATGATGTTTAAGGCCTTCCCATTTATCTCAAATTGCCTTAATTCCTCTAGGGTTAGGTCTTTACCTTCTTCTAGAGCCACAAAACCCTCTTTTATGGATTTCACCACGTTCATGCCCATGGTTGTAAATACCACTTGCATTCTCTCTCTCCACATATGGTAGTTGGTTCCGTTGAAGATTGGAACCTTTTTGCTGTAGGTAGTGCTAGTGCTGGTACCGGCATCCATTTCTCAGTATGCTGAACAAGTTAAAACTTCTGAAACCCTTCAAACTAGTACACCAAGCTGTTAAGCTTCAAACTGGTGAACCTATGCTCTGATACCAATTGAAGTTTTCGACTTCACCCTAAGATCTACTAGTCTGTGATACTGAGAGGGGGGGTGAATCAGTATTACACCCCTTAAAACACTGATAACTTAAGCCAAAGTATTCTACTTCTTTAATACTTTTGCTCTTGTCAATACGCAGGTATGTGAAGAACTTCAACCTCTTTTTAAAAGCAAACTCTTTCTCAGATTCGACTAAGGTAGATCTATTGTTACCTACTAATCACAATAGTCCCCAAAGTCACCTTTCAGACACCTTGTGTATTAGACAGATCGGATGTTCTTGATTAGGTCTTCTTTAGGTTATGGGTTCGATGATACTTTAGCTACATTCACAACTCAATTCAAAACACAGAATGTAAATCCAAAGCAAGGACACAAGAGATTTACATGGTTCCATCAATGTGACGTACATCCACAGTGCTAGGGACTCTTCCTTTACCGAGACAATCCACTATACTTAAGAATACCAGTGTGGTACTCCTGATGTTCATGATGTAGTTACAATTGATGTCTTAATCCTCTGTTCCTTTCACTATCGCAAATACAAAGCAAGTACAATACAAAGAGTGACACTTACTGTGTCTACCCTTCTTCTAGTTTGTCTTGCCTCTATTGAATTGAACAAGTTGCTTCACTACCACTTAGAAGTCCACCACAACACTCTCTAACCTCTCTTGAAGAAATCCGGAAATACGTTGAGTTCTTTCCAATGCTTCACCAAATTCCTTCTCTAGGTTGTTCCACACAACTCCTGCTTTCACCGTCTCACATCTTCACAGCTTGTACTCACGCTTCTAGTCTGTCGTTTCACGTCTCACGGCTTGCCCCGTGCTTCTGATCAATCATGTTGTTGCATGTTCTGGTCTTACGCCGACACACGTTCTGGTCTCATGCCGATGCACATTCTGATCTCATGCTGTCACACGTTCTGGTCTCATGCCGACGCACGTTCTGGTCTGCATCCGCTTCGTTGCACGGTTCCATTGCACTCCCGTCCATTTCACGGTTTTGCTGCACTCCTCCGTCATGGTTTTGTTGCACTCTACACTCCTCCCATTTCTGGTTTTTGCCCTCACCTCACGTTTTTGGTCCGCTCGCTTTGCTAGTTTCACGCTTCATGCACTTGTCCGCTTTTGGTTTCTTCTCTCACGGGTTTCTCTCTCTTGCCGTCACACGGTTTTCTCCTTGCTGTGTCATCCATTTCTCTCTCATTGTCCAGTCGGGTCTCCTTTCTTTTGCTCTCCCGTTTCTCTTCAACGTTGGCTCTCCCGGTTCTGGTTTTTACGTTGTCTCCCTCTTCTAATCTGTATTCAAATCCTCTTTTCTGGTGTGTGTGTGTTTCTGCTCTTTCGATGGAGTCTCTCTCTCTCTCTCCCGGTGGTGTATGTCTGGTCTAGTCTACTCTTCTGGTGGTGGGTTTCTCTCTATTACGGTGATGGGTGCCTCCTTTTCTAGTTTGTATCCGTTTAGCTCTCCCGGTGATTGCTTTCTCACGTTTTTTTTCTGGTTTGTGCGTTTAGCTCTCCCAATGACTGCTTTATCACGTTTTTTCTGGTTTGTGCGTTTAGCTCTTTGCCTGTGTTGTCTCCATGCTGTCCAGCCGGTGGTTTCTCTCTTGTTATAGGGTTTTGTCTCACCAGGGTCTCTCTTGCCATTGGTGTGCTTTGGCCATGTACCCTTGTTTTGGTATCCACCCACACTTATGTCTTCCAAGGTCTTGGTTTATATACTCTCTTCCATGAAAACCCTAGTAGGGCTTAGTATATTGTGATTTACTTTCTTGCCTCTCCATATGACTTTACTTTCTTGCCCCTCCATGTAGCTTCAAATTACTTGCACACTTAAATCTAGTTGACAACAATTACAACCCATATAAGGCTGTAGGAACAACACACTCCTTAAGATAAAAGCGATCTTAGGGCAGGTTACCTAGTGGGTTCTTTTTATAAGCCCAAATGAACCCAAAACGTTGAGCCTTTTTACTTGTACATTTGGCCTTAATTGAAAATTAATCTACCAAAAATAAAAAGAAATGGGGCTTTCATACAACATAGATAGTAAATCAAGGCTTTCCTTAGATTAGTCATACAACTTGGACTTCTATCATGGGCTTCAGGTATTGTTCTTCAACTTTAAAGCCTTGTTCATCATATTACACTTACAGATAAGTGATTATCCTTGGTGTAGCATCGGAAACGTCTAGAATAGTCCTAGAATCTTCTAGACCACCCTTTTTGTCATGTACATCCATGATTAAGCCTTAAAAATCCTCTTTCATCCATTTTGTTCTTGATCTCGTAATTGGACCACCGATTCCTCATAAAAGATCATAGGAATACTTGCTTTGTTGTACTTGATTAGCGCTTTGTTCTCCATCCTTAGGTGTATTTTATATCATAATTGCTTTGACATTATTTTTGTCTAAATTTCTTCCAGCAAAACTCAAAACAAAACCAATGAAAACTATGGATTTCATACAAAACACACTCTTCCTAAGAAAAAAGGGATCTTAGGGGAATTCACCTAGTGGGTTCTTTTTATAAGCCCAAATGAAACCAAAATGTTAGGCCTTTATTCTTGTACATTTGGTCTTAATTGAAAATCAATCTACCTAAAACAAAAAAAAAGGACATATACTGGCCTTCTCCACCAGCAGTTACTCGCCTTATGACCCCAAACTCCACAATAAAGACAATGACCTTGAAACTGCCTCTTCTTGGCTCTAATCATAGCTTATTTTCTACTGTTCATTACTTGCTGTGTAGGCAAAGTTGCTGGCTTCTTTGCTTGTGTAACTTTCATTTCAGTCACCTTCTTCTCCTTCTTCTGTTCAGCCATAACCCTCTGCTGGCTGACTTTCTTTTCTTCCTTCTTGTTTGCCACCCTAGGTTGCTTCTTCAGATCTTCTTTATGCTCAGTTATCTTCTTCTGAGTCACAACCTTCTCTTTCAACTTCTGTGGCACATTCTTATTCTTCTTTTCTCTTGTAGAGCTTGTTTCTCCTACCACTTCAAACTTCTACAAGTTCTTCTCACTCTTTTTGAGTTGTTGCTAAAGTCTCAGCAACTCTTTCTCCATTTCTTCAATTCTTAAAGTCCTTGGGCCAAGCTCTACTGTAAGGTCTTCACATATTTTGATATATTCCTCAAATCTTCTCTTCAAGTCAATATGCTCAGCCCTTATTTCATCCTTTTGACTTTCAACTTCCTCAGACTTTGCTTCAACTTGTTTTATGTGAGCCTCCAACTTTTTTATGGTTCTGCCTCTTCTGATTATCTCCTTTGAAGTTACTTCCAACTCAGCTTCAAGATTTGGTTCTTCTTCATCAAAATCCTCTTCCTCTTCAAAGGTTAAACTACCACCTTGAGTTGATGCCATAAAGACATGCTCATCTGATAAGTCTTCATCTTCCTCCTCATCAGCTTCTTTTATCTGACTCACATAACTCTTGAATGAGCCTCTCTTCCTCCTCTGTGGGTTGACAATCTTCTTACTGGACTTCTTTGATTTGAATGATGATCTTCTCCATTTTGAATTTTGCAGATCATCACCATTCTCATCTTTATCATCAAGTTTCACTTTGCACTAAGAAGCAAAGTGTCCAGTCTGCCCATAACAATAACATTTCAAGGACAACTGTCCTTTTCCCTTCTTAGACCCCTTTTTGAATTTCCTTGTGAAGTAATCCAATACTTCACCTTCACTTTCTTCCTCATCATCATCATCATCATCCTCACTGGATGATTCTTCCTCTTCTTTTATCTTCAAGTGTCTCACAGCTTTGAAAGTTGCCTCCTTTGATACCTTCATTGTTAAGGCGCTCTCCATTGACTTTATCCTCATCTCATATGCAATGAGATTGCACTGGAGATCATGCAGAGACATAGGATTGAGATCTCTACTCTCCTCTATGGTTGCTACCTTTGAGGCAAACCTCTCAGGCAGAATTCTCAGAATTTTCTTCACAATCGATGAGTCCTTCTTGTTCTTCCCATGACTTCTTAGGTCGTTTACATCATCAATAACCCTGGTGAAGAACTCTTGGACTTTCTCATTTTTCTGCACTCTGAGAAATTCATATCTCTCCTTGAAAACTTGAAGTTTGGCCTTCTTCATTCTGCCATTACCTTCATAGATTTTTTGCAATCTGTCCCATATCTCCTTGGCAGATTTGCAGTCCATAACTTTAGTATACTTAGCATCTGTCAATGCTGAAATGATGACATTTGAGGCCTTTCCATTTATCTCAAACTGCCTTAATTCCTCTAGGGTTAGATCTTTACCTTCTTTCGGAGCCACAAAACCCTTCTGTATGCATTTCACCACGTCCATGCCCATGGTTGCAAATACCACTTGCATTCTTCCTCTCCACATATGGTAGTTGGTTCCATTGAAGATTGGAACCTTCTTGCTGTAAGTAGTGCTGGTGCTGTTTCCGGCTTCCATTTCTTAGTACGCTGAACAAGTCAAACTTCTAGATCCCTTTAAACTAGTACACCAAGTTGTTAAGCTGCAAACTGGTGAACCTGTGCTCTAATACCAATTGAAGTTCCCGACTTCTCCCTAGGATCTACTAGTTTGTGATACTAAGAGGGGGGTGAATCAGTATCACCACAATTCGCAATTCGCAGGTAAGTGAACAACTTCAACCTCTTCTTAAAAGCGAACTCTTTCTCAGACTCGACTAAGGTAGATCTATTGCTACTTACTATTCACAATAGTCCCCAAAGTCACCTTTCAGACACCTTGCCTAATAGACAATTCAGATGTTCTTGTTTAGGTCTTCGTTAGGTCATGAATTGGCTGATACTTTAGCTGTATTCACAACTCAATTCAAAACACAGAACATAAAGCAAATTAAGGACACACGAGATTTACGTGGTTCCGTCAACGTGATGTACATCCACGGTGGTAGGGACTCTCCCTTACTAAGACTATCCACTATACTTGAGAATTCCAGTTACAATGGATGTCTTAATCCTATGCTCCTTTCACTAATGCAATTACTAAGCAAGTACAATACAAAGAGTGTCACTTATTGTGTCTACCCTTCTTCTAGCTTGTCTTGCCTCTGTTGAATTGAAAGGCTACTCCACTGCCACTTAGAAGTTCACCGCAACGCTCTCTAACCTCTCTTGAAGAAATCTGGAAATACGTTGAGTTCATTCTGATGCTTCACCGAATTTCTTCTCTAGGTTGTCTCACACAGCTCCTGCTTTCACGTCGCACCCGTCTCCTTGTCTCATGATCTCACTATCTCACGGCTCGCCTCACGTACATTTCTGGTTTGCCCTTGTCCGTTTCACAACTCCTTTGGCCATATTAGAATTTTTTTTCTTTTTCTACCGATCACTGTTCATCGGCCGTCCACCCCTCTGTTCTAGCTGTAACGGGTTTTTCTCTCCTTCCCTGTTTGGCTGTCGGGTTTCTCTCTCCTTCCGTTGGTGGTGTGTTTTGCCATGCTCAATTGGTTGGCCGTCGGGTTTCTTTTTCACTCCTTCTCGTCGACTCCTTTGTTTTGGCCATATACCTCTTTTCTCTCTCTTCCAATGGCTGTCTCAATTTTTCTCTCTTTCTTTCTTGTTCTACCGTCGGTCTCTCTCTTCATCCAGCCGGATCTCTCTCACCGTCCAGCTGGATCTATCTCACCATCCATTTTGTTTTGCCATCGACCCATTTCTCTCTCTTGCCGTGCCGTGCTTTCTCTCTCACTGTCCAGCTGTGTCGACCCGTTTCTCTCTCTTTTGCTGTCCAGCCAGATTTCTCTCTCTTCCCCTATTCTGCCGTGCTGGTTTTCTCCTCTTTGGCCGTTCACCACTTTCTCTCTCTCCCAAGGTTGGGTTTTCTCTCTTTTTTGCAGGTGGTGTTTTTTCCATTCGTTGGCTGCCTCTTCTTTTCTCTATTTTTGCTGTGTATCCTCTTCAACAGATTTAGGTTCAACTTGTGAGAGTAAAGCAGTAGCTCCCACAATTCTTCTTCTTGTTGTAACTCCTGCTGATGGGTCACTTATGATCTGATTTTCTTGATGAGCACTGGTCCACGTTTTCTTTGGCTTTCTTTCTTGCACAGTCTTAGTTACAAGAGAATTTCTTTCTTCATGTTCAGACTCACTCTTCTTTGAGTCTGAACTCACTTCTTTTCCCTCTTCTTCATGTTGGTCTGATTCTTCATCTATCTTGAAATCATCTTCATTGTTCTCAGCTTCTCCATTATGCATTGTTTTCTAGTTCACATCTATTCTCACATCACTGGACATGATCACTTTTCCCATCTTATGCAGGAAAACTCTGTAACCTTTTGTCTTTGCTGAGTATCTCACAAAGATGCCTTCATTAGACCTAGCATTGAATTTTCCCATGTTTTGCTGCTTGTTCTTCACAAAACATGGGCTGCCAAAGATTCTAAGATACTTGGCTATTGTCTTCTTCCCACTCCATAGCTTATATGGAGTCTTATCAGTATTGGGCCTTAGTAAAACTCTGTTTAGTAGGTGCACGGCTGTAAATGTTACTTCTGTCCAAAATCTTGTGTGAAGCTTGGATTTTAGCAGTAGAGTTCTTGCCATTTCAACCACAGCTCTATTTTTTCCTTTCTACCACCTCATTCTGTTGAGGTGTTCTTGTTGCTGCCATTTGGTGACGAATTCCATGCTTCTCAAGGTAATCTTCAAAAGCTTTATTTGAAAATTCAGTGCCTTGATTTGACCTCAATACTTTGATCTTCCTTCCACTCTCATTTTCAGCCAATCTTCTGTATCTCTTGAAGCAATTCAGAACTTCTGACTAGTGTTTAAGGTGCATGATAATATCAACAAACAAGATGAAGTACCTCTCACCATTCAACCCTTCTGTCCTCATTAGTACACACAAATCAGTATGCATAATGTCAAGCACTGCTTCAGAACTGAACCTTTTGGTGTTATACTACTTTTTGGCATGTTTTCCTTTAAAGCATGCTAAGTAAACATACTCTTTCTCTCTCCTGAGGTCGAGAATGTCTCTAATTGCATGAGTAGTGGATAGCTTCCTCATGTTCTTCTATGTTAAGTGTCCCAGTCTCTTATGCCATAGTTGATTTTCTTCTTCTTTTATAAGCAAACAGCTATTTGTCTTGTCATCATCAATCACATACAAATTTCCAACTGTTCTCTTCCCGATTGCAATAGTATTATCTTCTTTACTCTTTACCTGGCAACCTGTTTTTGTAAATATTACCTTATGGTCCTCATTGCATAGTTGGCTGACAGATGCTAGATTATATCTAACTCCTTCAACATGCAGAATATCTTTCAGCTTTCCTTTTCCAATATTTACTGACCCCTGACCACTGATATTTAGTGAATCATCATTGTCAAACTTGACTCTGCCTTCTTTTGACTTGTTTAGCTTTAACAATTTACTCTTGTCTCCCGTCATGTGTGAAGTGCATCCACTGTCAAGGATCCACTGCTTATCCTTGTAGTCAGCTTTGAGTGCAATTTTAGCTGGACAGTCGAAAAATAGAGAAACGGCTAAAAGGGAGTGGGACGGCAAAGCAAGTCGACGGCAAAATAGAGTGGATGGTGAGATAGTTCCGATTAGATGGTGAAAGAGATCCGACTGGACGAAGAGAGAGAGACCGTCAGCAGAACACGAAAGAAAGAGAGAAAAATTGAGACAACCATTGGAAGAGAGAGAAAAAGAAAAAAAAATCTGATACGGCTAAAGGAGGTATGAAACGAACAAGGGCAAATCTGATACGTGAGGCGAGTTGTGAGACAGTGAGATCGCAAGGCAAGGAGATGGGTGAGACTATGAGACGATGAAAGCAGGAGTTGTGTGAGACAATGTAGAGAAGAAATTTGGCAAAGCATCGGAAAGAACTCAACGTATTTCTAGATTTCTTCAAGAGAGGTTAGAGAGCATTGCGGTGAACTTCTAAGCGGCAGTGGAGCAGCCTTTCAATTCAACAAAGGCAAGATAGGCTAAAAGAAGGGTACAATACACTCTTTGTATTGTACTTACTTAGTAATTGCAATAGTGAAAGGAGCATAGGATTAAGACATCCATTGTAACTGGAATTCTCCAGTATAGTAGATAGTCTCGGTAAGGGAGAGTCCCTACCACCGTGGATGTACGTTGACGAAACCACGTAAATCTCGTGTATCCTTAATTTGCTTTACGTTCTGTGTTTTGAATTGAGTTGTGAACGCAGCTAAAGTATCAGCCAACCCATAACCTAACGAAGACCTAAACAAGAACATTCAAATTGTCTATTAGGCAAGGTGTCTAAAAGGTGACTTTGGGGACTATTGTGATTAATAGGTAGCAATGGATCTACCTCAGTCGAGTTTAAGAAAGAGTTCGCTTTTAAGAAAAGGTTGAAGTTGTTTACTTACCTGCGAATTGTGAATTGTGGTGATACTAATTCACCCCCCCTCTCAGTATCACAAACTAGTAGATCTTAGGAAGAAGTCGGGAACTTCACCTTGTCATCGGACGACTGATTGTTCGTAAAAGATCATAGGAATACTTGCTTTGTTGTACTTGATTAATGCTTTGTTCTCCATTATTAGGTGTGTGTTTGATGATAATTTCCTTGATATTATTGTTGTCTAAATTTCTTTGGATTGGTCATACAACTTGGACTTATATCATGGGCTTAAAGTATTGTTCTTCAACTTCAAAGCCTTGTTTATCATCTTGCACATAAAGATAAGTGATCATCCTTGGTGTAGCATTAAAAATGTCTAGAATAGTCCTGGAATCTTCTAGAGCACCCTTTTTGTCATGCATATCCATGATTAAGCCTTGTAAACCCTCAATCATCCACTTTGTTCTTGACCTTGTTATTGGATCATTGATTCCTCGTAGAAGATCATGGGAATATTTGCTTTGTTGTACTTGATTAGCACATTTTTCTCCATTATTAGGTGTACTTTAGATCATAATTGCTTTGACATTATTTTTGTCCAAATATTTTTTAGGCAAACTCACAACAAAACCAATGAAAACTATGGATTTCATACAAAACACACACTTCTTAAGAGAAAAGGGATCTTATGGCAGGTCACCTAGTGGGTTCTTTTTATAAGTCCAAATGAACCCAAAACGTTGAGCCTTTTTACATGTACATTTGGCATTAACTAAAAATCTATCTGCCTAAAACCAAACAAATTGGACTTTTTATAAAACTTAGAATGCAAATCAAGCCTTTCCTCAGATTGATCATACAACTTGGACTTATATCATGGGCTTGAAGTATTGTTCTTTAAGGTCAAAGCCTTTTTCATTATCTTGCACATAAAGATAAGTAATCATCCTTGGTGTAGCATTGGAAATGTTTAGAATAGTCCTAGAATCTTCTAGAGCACCCTTTTTGTCAAGTATATCCATTATTAAGCCCTGTAAATCCTCAATCATCCATTCTGTGCTTGACCTTGTCATTGGATCATCGATTCCTCATAAACGATCATGGGAATACTTGCTTTGTTATACTTGATTAATGCTTCATTCTCCCTCATTAGGTGAATGTTTGATCATGATTGCTTTGACATTATTTTTGTCTAAATTTCTTCTAGGCAAACTCACAACAAAACCAATGAAAACTATGGATTTCCTAGAAAACACACACGTCTTAAGAGAAAAGGGATCTTATGGTAGGTGACATAGTGGGTTCTTTTTATAATCCCAAATGAACCCAAAACGTTGAGCCTTTTTACATGTACATTCGGCATTAACTGAAACTCAATTTACACAAAACAAAACAAATACGATGTTTTAAACAACTCAGGAAGCAGATCAAGCCTTTCTTTGGATTGGTCATGCCACGTGGGCTTATATCATGGGTTCAAGTATTGTTCTTTAGCTTTAAAGCCTTATTCATCATTTTGCACATAAAGATAAGTAATTATCCTTGGTATAGCATTGGAAACGTCTAAAATGGTCTTAGAATCTTCTATAGCACCCTTTTTCTCATATATATCCATGATTAAGCCATGTAAAACCTTTTTCATCAACTTTGTTCATGAGCTTATCATTGGACCACCAATTCTTCGTAAAAGATCATGAGAATACTTGCTTTGTTATACTTGATTAGCACTTCGTTCTCCATCATTAGGTGTATGTTTGATCATAATTGCTTTGACATAATCAAGCATTTCCTTGGATTGGTCATACAACTTGGACTTATATCATGGGCTTAAAGTATTGTTCTTTAAGGTCAAAGCCTTGTTTATCCTCTTGAACATAAAGATAAGTGATCATCCTTGGTGTAGCATTGAAAATGTCTAGAATAGTCCTAGAATCTTCTAGAGCACCCTTTTTGTCATGTATATCCATGATTAAGCCTTATAAATCCTCAATCATCCACTTTGTTCTTGACCTTGTCATTGGATCATTGATTCCTCGTAAAAGATCATAGGAATACTTTCTTTGTTGTACTTGATTAGCACATTGTTCTCCATTATTAGATGTACTTTAGATTATAATTGCTTTGACATTATTTTTGTCCAAATATTTTTTAGGCAAACTCACAACAAAACCAATGAAAACTATGGATTTGATACAAAACACCCACTTCCTATGAAAAAAGAGATATTAGGGCAGGTTACCTAGTAGGATCTTTTTGCATGCCCAAATGAACCCAAAACAATGAGCCATTTTACATGTACATTTGGCATTAACTAAAAATCAATCTACGAAAAACAAAACAAATTGGACATTTTAAACAACTCAGAAAGCAGATCAAGCCTTTCCTTGGATTGGTCATACAACTTGGACTTATATTTTGGGCTTCAAGTATTGTTCTTCAACTTCAAAGCCTTGTTCATCATCTTGCACATAAAGATAGGTGATTATCCTTGGTGTTGCATTGGAAACGTCTAGAATAGTCCTATAAGCTTCTAGAGCACCCTTTTTGCCATGTATATCCATGATTAACCCTTGTACATCCTCTTTCAACCACTTTGTTCTTGACCTTGTCATTGGATCCTCAATTCCTCATAAAGCATCTAAATTTCCTCAAACCAAACTCACAACAAAACCATTGAAAACTATGGATTTCATAGAAAACACACACTTCTTAAGAGAAAAGGGATCTTATGGTAGATGACATAGTGGCTTCTTTTATAGGCCCAAATAAACCCAAAACGTTTAGCCTTTTTACATGTACATTCAGCATGGATTGAAAATCAATCTACACAAAACAAAACAAATTCAACGTTTTAAACAACTCAGAAAGCAAATCAAGCCATTCCTTGGACTGGTCATACAACTTGGACACATATTATGAGCTTCAAGTATTGCTCTTCAACTTTAAGGCCTTGTACACCATCTTGCACATAAAGATAAGCGATTATCCTTGGTGTAGCATTGGAAACGTCTAGAATAATTCGAGAATGTTCAAGAGCACCTTTTTTGTCATGTATATCCATGATTAAGACTTGTAAATCCTCTTTCATCTACTTTCTCCAAGACCTTGTCATTGGACCACCAATTCTTCGCAAAAGATCATGGGAATACTTGCTTTGTTATACTTGATTAGCACTTCCTTCTCCACCATTACGTGTATGTTTGATCATAATTGCTTTGACATTATTTTTGAGTAAATTTCTTGCAGGCAAACTCATAACAAGAGAAATGAAAACTGTGGATTTCATACAAAACACACTTCTTAAGAGAAAAGGGATCTGAGGCATATCACTTAGTGGGTTCTTTTTATAAGCCAAAATTGACTCTGCCTTCTCTTGATTTGTTTAGTTTTGATAATTTACTCTTGTCTCCCATCATATGCGAAGTGCATCCACTATCAAGGATCCACTGCTTATCCTTGCAATCAGCCATTAGTGCAATTTCAGCTATATTAGCCACCTCCCTTTTTGCTCTATATTCCTTCTTTTGAACTGGTTGAAAGATAGATTTCTCCTTTTTCTCAGCTTTGACTGCATCGCTTGTTTTCACTGTGCCATTGAGTGCCTTCTCTTGCTCAGGGAGAAGTATCATGCATCTCTTGGCATTATGGCCATCCTGCCCGCACCTTTCACAATGTTCCAAGTTTTCCAATATAGCAAACTTGTTCTTTAAAGCCACTGGTTTGGGCTTCCACCAACAATCCTTGTCAGCGTGTCCTTGCCTTTTATAGTATGTGCAAGAACTCACGACAGGTGTTCTCTTTTGAATTCTATATTATCTCCCCCTGTATGCAGCATCGTATCTTCTCAAGTTAGAGACATATATTGGCCTTCTCCACTAGCAGTTACTCGCCTTATGACCCCAAACAACACAATAAAGACAGTGACCTTGAAATTGCCTCTTCTTGGGTCTAATCACAGCTTGTTTTCTTTTGTTCATTACTTGCTGTGTAGGCAAAGTAGTTGGCTTCTTTGCTTGTGTGACTTTCATTTCAATCACCTTCTTCTCCTTCTTTTGTTTACCACCCTAGGTTACTTCAGATCTTCTTTATTCTCAACTATCTTCTTTTGAGTCATAACCTTCTCTTTTAACTTCTGTGGCACATTCTTATTTTCTTTAGCCAATGCAACCTTAGATTGTTGCACTTTCTCTACATTCTTCTCTCCTTTTATAGAACTTGTTTCTCCTATCATTTCAAGCTTCTGCAAGTTCTCTTTGTTACTTTTGAGTTGTTGCTGAAGTCTCAACAACTCTTTCTCCATTTTTTCAATTTTTGAAGCCCTTGAGCCAAGCTCTACTATAAGGTCTTCACATATTTTAATCTGTTCCTCAAATCTTCTCTTCAAGTCAATATGCTCAGCCCTTATTTCATCCTTTTGACTTTCAGCTTCCTCAGACTTTACTTCAATTTGTTTTATGTGAGCCTCCAACCTTTTTATGGTTCTACCCCTTCTGATTATCTCTTTTGAAGCTGCTTCCAACTCAGCTTCAAGATCTAGTTCTTCTTCATCAACCTCCTCTTCCTCTTTAGAGGTTGAACTACCACCTTGAGATGATGCCATAAAGGCATGCTCATCTGATGATTCTTTATCTTCCTCTTCATCAGCTTCTTTTATCTAACTCATATAACTTTTGAATGAGCCTCTCTTCTTCTTCTGTGGGTTAGCAATCTTCTAGCTAGACTTCATTGATTTGAATGATGATCTTCTTCATTTTGAATTTGGCTCATCATCACCATCCTCATCTTCATCATCAAGTTTCACTTTGCACTGAGAAGCAAAGTGTCCAGTCTGCCCACACCAATAACATCTCAAGGACAAATGTCCTTTTCCCTTCTTAGGACACTTCACCTTTACTTTCTTCCACATCATCATCATCATCCTCACTAGATGATTCTTCCTCTTCTTTTATCTTCAAGTGTCTCATAGCTTTGAAAGCTGCCACCTTTGATACCTTCGTTGTTGTAAAGCTTTCAGCTGACTTTATCCTCATCTCATATGCAATGAGATTGCACTGGAGATCATGTAGAGACATAGAATTGAGATCTCTACTCTCCTCTATGGCTGCTACCTTTGAGGCAAACCTCTCAGGCAGAATTCTCAGAATTTTCTTCACAATCGATGAGTCCTTCTTGTTCTTCCCATGACTTCTCCGGTCGTTTATAGCGTCAATTACCCTGGTGAAGAACTCTTGAACTGTCTCATTCTTTTGCATTTTGAGAGATTCATATCTCTCCTTGAACACTTGAAGCTTAGCCTCCTTCATTCTGCCATCACCTTCATAAACTTTCTACAATCTGTCCCATATCTCCTTGGCAGATTTGCAGTCCATAACTTTAGCATACTCAGCATCTGTTAATGCTGAAATGATGACATTTGAGGCCTTCCCATTTATCTCAAACTGCCTAAACTCCTCTGGGGTTGGGTCTTTACCTTCTTTTGGAGACACAAAACCCTCTTGTACGCATTTTACCACATTTATGCCCATGGTTGCAAATACCACTTGCATTCTCGCTCTCCACATATGGTAGTTGGTTCCGTTGAAGATTGGAACCTTCTTGATGTAAGTGGTGCTAATGCTGGTACCGGCTTCCATTCCTCAGTATGCTGAACAAGTCAAACTTCTAGATCCCTTTAAACTAGTACACCAAGCTATTAAGCTTCAAACTGGTGAACCTGTGCTCTGATACCAATTGAAGTTCCCAATTTCTCCTTAGGATCTACTAGTTTGTGATACTGAGAGGGGGGGTGAATCAGTATCACCACAATTTGCAATTTGTAGGTAAGTGAACAACTTCAACCTCTTCTTAAAAGGGAACTCTTCCTTAGATTCGACTAAGGTAGATCTATTGCTACTTACTAATCACAATAGTCCCCAAAGTCACCTTTCAGACACCTTGCCTAATAGACAATTCGGATGTTCTTGTTTAAATCTTCTTTTAGGTTATGGGTTGGCTGATACTTTAGCTACGTTCACAACTCAATTCAAAACACAGAACGTAAAGAAAATTAAGGACACACAAGATTTACGTGGTTCCCTCAATGTGACGTACATCCACAGTGGTAGGGACTCTCCCTTACCGAAACTATCCACTATACTTGAGAATTCTAGTTACAATGGATGTCTTAATTTTCTGCTCCTTTCACTATTGCAATTACTAAGCAAGTACAATACAAAGAGTGTCACTTACTGTGTCTACCCTTCTTCTAGCTTGTCTTAACTCTGTTGAATTGAAAGGCTGCTCCACTACTACTTACAAGTTCACCGCATTGCTCTCTAACCTCTCTTGAAGAAATCTAGAAATATGTTAAGTTCTTTGAATGCTTTGTCGAATTCCTTCTCTACGTTGTTTCACACAACTCCTGCTTTTATCGTCTCACGATCTCACCCGTCTCCTATTTCACGATCTCACTATCTCACAGCTCGTCTGTCCGTTTCTCTCTCTCTTGTTGTCCAGCCATATTTCTCTCTCTTACCGCCAGATTTCTCTCTCTTACTGTCCAACTCCTTTTCTCTCTCTTTGACCTTTGTTCTCCGTTCAGCCCCCAAATCTGATTTTCGGCTATCCTGGTTTTTCGTCGATCGTCTTGGGTTTTCTTTCTTTTCTGCCAGTCTCGTGTCTAGTTTTTCTCCTTCCCACCGTCTAGCCGAATCTCTCTCATCGTCCAGCCCGATTTCTCTTACTGTCCAGCCCTGTTCTGCCGTTGACTCCTCTTTCTACTGTCCAGCTGTTCACTCTTTTTTGGGCATGTTTGGGTGTGTCGGTGGTGTGCCGTTTCAAATTTTTCTTTCTCTTCCAACGGCTCTTCATTCTAGTGGTGGCTCTTCGTTTTCTCTCTCTTCCCGTCGACCCTTCTTCGACAATTCCCTGGTTTTCCTCTATTCTGTCATGGCCATCTCGGATTTTCTCTATATTACTGCCGACCACCTCTTTGTGTTTATGCTGTGTAGGGTTTGGTGCTGGCCGATCACTCTAGGTTTGTCAAATATTTAATTGCCAACCGACCTTCTTCCAACAACGACTTTTCTTTCTCTTCCAAGTGTTTTCTCTCTCTTCGTCCGACGGCTGCTCCTCTTCTCCCTTTTTTTTTCTTCATCCGTCGACTACTTCGTTTTCTCTCTCTTCCCGTCGACGACTTCTTTTCTCTCTTTTCCAAGTGTTTTCTCTCTGTTCATCCAACGGCTTCACTGTACAACTACTGTTCACTCGATGGCTACACTGTTCACTACGATTGCTTCTTTTCTATTTTGTAGGTGGTGTTCTTTTGTGTAGGGTTTGGTATTTTCTCTCTCTTCCACGTGTTTTGCCGTATATTCAATTGTGTTGGCCTTCTCCTAATTTTGTCTTCCAAGCTCTTTATATACTCTCTTCCATGAAACCCTAATAGGGCTTATGCGGTGGATTTACATTCTTGGCCCTCCAGGGATTACGCGGCGAATTAACGTTTCTTGCCTCTCCAGGGCTTACATGGCGAATTTACATTCTTGCCCTTCCATGTGGGTTTACCTTCTTGCCCTTCCATATGGCTTTACTTTCTTGTTGTTAACCAAATTTAAGTTGTATGGCTTCTTGCATTGTTTTTCAACTTTAACGCCTTGTTCATCATCTTGCACATAAAGACAAGTGATTATCCTTTATATACCCTTTTTGTCATATATATCCATGATTAAACCTTGAAAATCCTCTTTCATCTACTTTGTTCTTGACCTTGTCATTGGACCACCGATTCTTCGTAAAGGATCATGAGAATACTTGCTTTGTTTTACTTGATTAGCGCTTCGTTCTCCATAATGAGGTGTATATTTGATCATAATTGCTTTGACATTATTTTTGTCAAAATTTCTTCCATGCAAACTCACAACAAAACCAATGAAAATAGCAGATTTCATACAAAACACACACTTCTTAAGAGAAAAGGGATCTTAGGGTAGGTCACCTAGTGGGTTCTTCTTATAAGCCTAAAAAACCAAAACGTTGAGCCTTTTCACATGTACATTCAGCGTTAAATGAAAATCAATCTACACTAAACAAAACAAATTCGACATTTTATACAACTCAGAAAGCAGATCAAGCCTTTCCTTGGATTAGTCATACAACTTGGACTTATATCACGGGCTTCAAGTATTGTTCTTCAACTTCAATGCCTTGTTCATTATCTTCCACATAAAGATAAGTGATTATCTTGGGTTTAGCATTGGAAACTTCTAGAATAGTCCTAGAATGTTGTAGAGCACCCTTTTTGTCATGTATATCCGTAATTAAACCTTATAAATCCTCTTGCAACCACTTTGTTCTTGACCTTGTCATTGGTCCACCGATTGGTTGTAAACAATCATGCAAAGACTTGCTTTGTTGGACTTGATTAGCGCTTTTTTCTCCATCATTAGGTGTATGTTTGATCATAATTGCTTTGACATTATTTTTGTCCAATTCTTTTTCAAGCAAACTCACGAAAACTATGGATTTCATACAAAACACACAATTCCTACGATAAAAGGGATATTAGGGCAGGTTACCTCGTAGGTTCTTTTTGCAAACCCTAATCAATCCAAAACGTTAGGACATTTTACATGTACATTTGGCATTAACTAAAAATCAATCTACGCAAAAGAAAACAAGTTGTACTTTCTACACAACTTAGAAAGCAGATCAACCTTTTCCTTGGATTGATCGTACAACTTGGACTTATATCATGGGCTTCAAGTATTGTTCTTCAAATTCAAAGCCTTGTTCATCATCTTCCACATAAAGACAAGTGATTATCTTGGGTTTAGCATTGGAAACTTCTAAAATAGTCCTAGAATCCTGCAGAGCACCCTTTTTGTCATGTATATCCGTGATTAAACCTTATAAATCCTCTTTCAACCACTTTGTTCTTCACCTTGTCATTGGTCCACTGATTGGTTGTAAATGATCATGCGAATACTTGCTTTGTTGGACTTGATTAGCGTTTTTTTCTCCATCATTAGGTGTATGTTTGATCATAATTACTTTGACATTATTTTTATCGAAATTAGTTCCATGAAAACTCACAGCAAAACCAATGAAAACTGCAGATTTCATAAAAAACACACAATTCTTAAGAGAAAAGGGATCTTAAGGCAGGTCACCTAGTGGGTTCTTTTTTTAAGCCCAAATGAACCCAAAATGTTGAGCCTTTTTACATGTACATTTGGCATTAACTGAAAATCAATCTGCCCAAAACAGAACAAATTGGAATTTTTATACAACTCAGAATGCAAATCAAGCCTTTCCTTGGATTGGTCATACAACTTGGACTTATATCATAGGCCTGAAGTATTGTTCTTTAAGGTCAAAGCCTTGTTCATCAACTTGGGATTATCCTTGGTCTAGCATTGGAAATGTCTAGAACAATACTAGAAACTTTTAGTGCACCCTTTTTTACATGTATATCCATGATTAAGCTTTGTCAATCCTCAATCATCCACTTTGTTCTTGACCTTGTCTTTGGATCATCGATTCCTCGTAAAATATCATGGGAATACTTACTTTGTTGTACTTGATTAGCACTTTTTTCTCCACTATTAAGTGTACTTTAGATCATAATTGCTTTGACATTATTTTTTTCCAAATCTTTTTCAAGCAAACTCACAACAAAACCAATGAAAATTATTGATTTCCTACAAAACAAACAATTCCTACGATAAAAGGGATATTAGGGCAGGTTACCCCGTAGGTTCTTTTTGCAAACCCAAATGAAACCAAAACATTGAGCCCATTATCTTGGGTTTAGCATTGGAAATGTCTAGAATAGTCCTAGAATCTTCTAGAGCACTTTTTTTGTGATGTATATCCGTGATTAAAACTTATAAATCGTCTTTCATCCACTTTGTTCTTGACCTTGTCATTGGTCCACCGATTGTTCGTAAAAGATCATGGGAGTACTTGCCTTGTTGGACTTGATTAGCGCTTTTTTCTCCATCATTAGGTGTATGTTTGATCATCATTGCTTTGACATTATTTTTGTCTAAATTTCTTCAAGGCAAACTCACAACAAAACCAATGAAAACTATGGATTTCATAGAAAACACACACTTCTTAAAAGAAAAGGGATCTTATGGTAGGTGACATATTGAATTCTTTTTAGAATGCCAAATGAACCCAAAATGTTGAGCCTTTTTACATGTACATTTGGCATTAAAGGAAAATCAATCTATACAAAACAAAACAAATTCGACGTCTTAAACGACTCAGAAAGTAGATCAAGCCTTTCTTTGGATTGGTCTCACAACTAGGACTTATATCATGGGCTTCATGTATTGTTCTTCAACTTCAAGGCCCTGTTCACCATCTTGCATATAAAGATAAGTGATTATCTTTGGTGTAGCACTTGAAACATCTAAAATAGTCAGGGAATCTTCTAGAGTACCCTTTTTGTCATGTATATCCATGATAAAGCCTTGTAAAAGCTCTTTCATCCATTATGTTCATGACCTTCTCATTGGACCACCGATTCTTCGTAAAAGATCAAGGGAATAACTGGTTTGTTGCACTTGATTAGTGCTTTGTTCTCCATCATTAGGTGTATGTTTGATCATAATTGCTTTGACATTATTTTTGTCTAAATTTCTTCCATGCAAACTCCCAACAAAACCAATAAAAACTGCGGATTTCATAAAAAAACACACAATTCTTAGGAGAAAAGGGATCTTAGGGTAGGTCACCTAGTGGGTTCTATTTATAAGCCCAAATGAACCCAAAACATTGAGCCTTGTTACATGTACATTTGGCATTAACTGAAAATCAATATGCCCAAATCAAAACAAATTGGACTTTTTATATAACTCAGAATGCAAATCAAGCCTTTACTTGGATTGGTCATACAACTTGGGCTTAAATGATGGGCTTGAAGTATTGCTCTTCAAGGTCAAAGGCTTGTTCATCATCTTGCACATAAAGATAAGTGATTATCTTTGGTGCAGCATTGGAAAAGTCTAGAATAGTACTAGAATCTTTTAGAGCACCCTTTTTTACATATATATCCATGATTAAGCCTTGTAAATCCTCAATCATCCACTTTGTTCTTGACCTTGTCATTGGGTCATCGATTCCTCGTATAAGATCATAGGAATACTTGCTTTGTTGTACTTGATTAGCGCTTTATTCTTCATTATTAGATGTACTTTAGATGATAATTGCTTTGACATTATTTTTCTCCAAATCGTTTTCAGGCAAACTCACAGCAAAACCAATGAAAACAATGGATTTCATACAAAACACACAATTCCTATGATAAAAGGGATATTATTGCAGGTTACCTAATAGGTTCTTTTTGCAAGCCCAAATGAACCCAAAATGTTGAGCCATTTTACATGTACATTTGGCATTAACTAAAAATCAATCTATGCAAAACAAAACAAATTGTACTTTTTAAACAAGTTAGAAAGCAGATCAACCCTTTCCTTGGATTGGTCATACAACTTGGACTTATATCATGGGCTTCAAGTATTGTTCTTAAACTTCAAAGCCTTGTTGATCATCTTCCATATAAAGATAAGTGATTATCTTGGGTGTAGCATTGGAAACGTCTAGAATAGTCCTGGAATCTTCTAGAGCATCCTTTTTGTCATGTAAATCCGTGATTAAACCTTATAAATCCTCTTTCATCCACTTTGTTCTTGACCTTGTCATTGGTCCACCGATTGTTCGTAAAAGATCATGGCATACATCCTTTGTTGGACTTGATTAGTGCTTTTTTCTCCATCATTGAGTGTATGTTTTATCATAATTGCTTTGACATTATTTTTGTCAAAATTTCTTCCATGCAAACTCGCAACAAAACCAATGAAAACTGCGGATTTCATACAAAACACACACTTCTTATGAGAAAAGAGATCTTAGGATATGTCACCTAGTGGGTTCTTTTTATAAGACCAAATGAACCCAAATTGTTGAACCTTTTTACATGGACATTTTCCATTAATTGAAAATCAATCTACCTGCAGTTCCTGACTTCTCCCTAGAATCTACTAGTTTGTGATACTGAGAGGGGGGTTGAATCAGTATCACCATAATTTGTATTTCGCAGGTATGTGAACAACTTTAACCTCTTCTTAAAAGCGAACTCTTTCTCAGACTCGACTAAAGTAGATCTATTGCTACCTACTAATCACAATAGTCCCCAAAGTCACCTTTCAAACACCTTGCCTAATAGACAATTCGGATGTTCTTGTTTAGGTCTTCTTTAGGTTATAGGTTGGTTAATACTTTAGCTGCGTTCACAACTCAATTCAAAACACAAAACGTAAAGCAAATTAAGGACACACGAGATTTACGTGGTTCCGTCAACATGACGTACATCCACGGTGGTAGGGACTCTCCCTTACCGAGACTATCCACTATACTTGAGAATTCCAGTTACAATGAATGTCTTAATCCTCTGCTCTTTTCATTATTGCAATTACTAAGCAAGTACAATACAAAGAGTGTCACTTACTGTGTTTACCCTTCTTCTAGCTTGTCTTTCCTTTGTTGAATTGAAAGGCTCCTCCACTGCCACTTAGAAGTTCACCACAATGCTCTCTAACCTCTCTTGAAAAAATCTGAAAATACATTGAGTTCTTTGAATGCTTCGTTGAATTCCTTCTCTAGGTTGTCTCACACAACTCCTGCTTTCACCATCTCACGGTCTCACTCGTCTCCTTGTCTCACCTCGTCGCATGTTTTGGTCTCACGTCGACTCATGTTCTGGTCTTACCTTAATGCACGTTTTTGACCACGCCGTCGCACGTTCTGGTCTCACACTGTCCACCCCGATTTTGGCCATATCGGGTTTTTCTCTCCTTTCCCTGTTTGGCTGTCGGGTTTTCCTCTCCTTCCACCGATGGTGTGTTTTGCCGTGCTCACTTGGTTGGCTGAATAGGGTTCTGCCATTCACACCCTTTTTCGTGTAAGTTGTTTGGCCGTGTCTCCTTTCCATTGTCGACCCCCTATTTTTGGTGGTCTTCCATTTTCTCTCTTTCTACCGTCCAATCGTTCACTCTTCTTTGGTCGTTCACCTCTATTTTGTCGTCCAGCCGTCTCTGATTTTGGCCGTGTTTTCTTTTCTCTCCTTCCCGTCGACTCCGATTTGGCCATTCTTGTGTTTCAGCCAGTTGTCTATTTTCTCTCTCTTCCAGCAGCTGTCTCAATTTTTCTCTCTTTCTCTCATGTTCTACTGACAATTTCTCTCTCTAGGTTTTGGTCGTCTTCCCTATTTTTCCGTATCGTTTTGCCATCCCCCTCTTTTTCTACCGTTCTTGTGTTTCCGCCAATTGTCTATTGTCGCCATTCTGCTCTCCCGGTGGTGTATTTGCCGTTTTGCTTACTTTTTGGTCGTCTCCTCTTTCTCTCTCTCTCGATTGTGATTTCTTTGTTGTCGTCGGTGTATATATTTTGTCCACCACAATTGTCTTCCAATTTACGACTTACTTGCAGCGAATTTACTGTCTTGCCCTTCCATGTGGCTTTGACGTTCTTGCCCCTTCATGTGGCTTTTACCTTCTTGCCCTTCCATATGGCTTTACTTTCTTGCACACTTAAACCTAGTTGACAACAATTACAATCCATACAAGGCTATGGGAACAACAATCTCCCCCTTGTAGTTATTAGCAACACTCATAACAAAACAAAAGTCACTATGCAACAGTTTCAACTCTCCCTAAATATGCACTCCCCCTTTCTTAACAACTCCCCCTGCACTGTTGCTGCTCTCCCCCTTTGCCAACCAATTACAAATCTGAAAAACTCGCAAAGTAGAGATGGAGGATTTACCTAAACTTCAGGCTTGAGGAGGCATTTGCACAGATAGACTCAATTTGTGCTTTTCAAATAGTTTTGTGGATAGAGGTTTAGTTAGAATATCTAAAATTTGCTCTTTAGTGCCCACATACTCAAATTGAATTGCACCTTGTTCCACTTGATCTTTGATGAAGTGATACCGGATGTCAATATGCTTGCTCCTCAAATGTTGAACTGGATTCTTACTGAGATCAATAGCATTTTGATTATCACAAAGTACACTTACTGGTAACTTCACTTCAACACCCAAGTTTGCCAATTGTCTTAGCATCCAGATCACCTGTGTACATGCTACACAAGCAGCCATATACTCAACCTCAGCTGTGCTTAAAGCAACACTGTTTTGCTTTTTGCTTAACCATGCAACTTACTTTGAACCCAAGTAGAAGCTACAGCCGCTGGTTGATTTTCTATCATTTATTTTTCCTGCCCAGTATGCATCAGTGTATGCTTGTAGTTTAACAGAATCCATGGCTGGATACCACAAACCCATTTCCAGTGTTCCTTTGAGGTACCTTAGGATTCTTTTTACTACCAACACATGAGACTCCTTAGGATCAGCTTGAAATCTACTAGCAGCGCACATAGCTTGCATAAGATCAGGCCTTGATGCTGTAAGGTACAGAAGGCTCCCTATCATCTTTCTGTACTCTGTAAGGCTTGTACTCCTTCCCTCTATCTTTTGTTAACTTATAGCCCACTGTCATAAGGGTACTGACAGGTCTGCTATCCTCCATGCCAAACCTTTTCAGCATCTCTTTAGCATATTTGTTTGAGAAATAAAGATACCTTCTTTACACTGCTTTATCTGTAATCCAAGAAAGTACGTCATTTCTCCAATCAATGACATCTCAAATTCCTCACTCATCTTCTATGCAAAATCTTGGCATAACTAAGAGTGATCCCCTCCAAAGATGATGTCATTTACATATACTATGGTTATTAACTGGCCTTTCTCTGAGTTGAACACATACAGGTTATTATCAACCGTTCCTCTTCTGAAGTTCAAACTTCTCAAGTATGCATCCAGCCTACTGTACCATGCTCTTAGAGCTTGCTTAAGACCATAGAAGGCTTTCTTTAGCTTGCACACATGTGTCTCATCCTCACTGATTTGTACTCCATCGGGTTGTTCAATATACACTTCTTCTTTTAGGAGCCCATTTAGAAAGATGGATTTCACATCCATTTGATAGACTTTATACATCTTGTGTGCTGCCAAAGCTAAGAACATTCTAATAGTTTCTAACCTTGCTATCGGTGCAAAAGTTTCATCAACATCTACCCCTTCTATCTGAGTGTAGCCTTTGCAAACTAGCCTGGCCTTGTTCCTTACCACCTTGCCATCTTCATTGTGTTTATTCCTAAACACCCATTTTGTTCCTATGACATTCTTATTAATGGGTCTTGGAACCAGCTCCCATGTATCATTCTTCTCAATTTGATCTAGCTCCTCATTAATAGCTTTGACCCAGGCTTTGTCTTGAATAGCCTCTTCAACAGATTTAGGTTCAACTTGTGAGAGTAAAGTAATAGCTCCCACAATTCTTCTTCTTGTTGTAACTCCTGCTGATGGGTCACCAATGATCTGATCTCCTTGATGAGCACTGGTCCATGTTTTCTTTGTCCTTCTTCCTTGCACCATTTTAGTTGCAAGAGGATCTCCTTCTTCATCTTCAGACTGACTCTTCTTCGAGTTTGACTTACCTTTTGTTCCTTTTCTTCAGGTTGGTATGATTCTTCATCTACATTGAAGTCATCTTCTTCATTGTCTTCAGCTTCTCCATTATACATTGTTTTCCAGTTCTCATCTATTCTCACATCATTGGAAGTGATCACTTTTCCCAGCTTATGCAGGAAAACTCTGTAACCTTTTTTCTTTGTTGAGTATCCCACAAAGATGCCTTCATCAGACCTAGCGTTGAATTTTCCCAAGTTTTTCTCCTTGTTCTTCACAAAACATGGGCTGCCAAAGACTCTGAGATACTTGGTTGTTGTCTTCTTCCCACTCCATAGCTCATATGGAGACTTATCAGTATTGGGCCTTAGTAAAACTCTGTTCAGTAGATGCACTGCTGTAAATGTTACTTTTGTCCAAAATCTTATGTGAAGCTTGGATTCCAGCAGTAGAGTTCTTGTCATTTCAACCACAGCTCTATTTTTCCTCTCTACCACCCCGTTTTGTTGAGGTGTTCTTGCTGCTACCATTTGGTGATGAATTCTATGCTTCTCAAGGTAATCTTTAAAAGCTTTATTGGTAAATTCAGTGCCTTGTCTGACCTTAATACTTTGATCTTCCTTCCACTCTCATTTTCAGCCAATCTTTTGTATCTCTTGAAGTAATTCAGAACTTTTGACTTGTGTTTGAGGTGGATGATACAGGTCCTTCTGGAATAATCATCAACAAACAAGATGAAGTACCTCTCACCATTTAACCCTTTTGTCCTCATCGGTCTACGCAAATCATATGCACAATGCCAAGCACTGCTTCAGAACTGAACTCTTTGGTCTTATACTGCTTTCTGGCCGAAAATCAGATTTGGGGGCTGAACGAAGAACAAAGGTTTGAGAGAGAGAAAAGGAGCTAGACGGCAGAACAAAGAGTGGACGGCGTGAGACCAGAACATGAGTCGGCATGAGACTAGAACGTGAGTTGGTGTGAGACCAGAAAAGTGAGATGAGCTGTGAGATAAGGAGACGGGTGAGACCGTGAGACAGTGAAAGCGGGAGTTGTGTGAAACAACGTAGAGATTCGACGAAGGATGGAAAGAACTTAACGTATTTTCAGATTTCTTCAAAAGAGGTTATAGAGCGTTGCAGTGAACTTTTAAGCGGCAGTGGAGCAGCCTTTCAATTCAACAAAGGCAAGATAAGCTAGAAAAAGGGTAGACACAGTAAGTGACACTCTTTGTATTGTACTTGCTTAGTAATTGCAATAGTGAAAGGAGCAGAGGATTAAGACATCCTTTGTAACTGGAATTCTCAAGTATAGTGGATAGTCTCGGTAAGGGAGAGTCCCTACCACCATGGATGTACGTGACATTGACAGAACCACGTAAATCTCTTGTGTCCTTAATTTGCTTTACATTCTATGTTTTGAATTGAGTTGTGAACGCAGCTAAAGTATCATCCAACCCATAACCTAACGAAGACCTAAACAAGAACATCCAAATTGTCTATTAGGCAAGGTGTCTGAAAGGTGACTTTAGGGACTATTGTGATTAGTAGGTAGCAATAGATCTACCTTAGTCGAGTCTGAAAAAGAGTTCGCTTTTAAGAAGAGGTTGAAGTTGTTCACTTACCTACGAATTGCAAATTGTGGTGATAATGATTCAACCCCCTCTCAGTATCACAAACTAGTAGATCTTAGGGAGAAGTCGGAAACTTCATCCTCACTGGATGATTATTCCTCTTCTTTTATCTTCAAGTGCTTCGTAACTTTGAAAGCTACCTCCTTTGAGCCCTTTTACATGTACATTTGGCATTTACTAAAAATCAATCTACACAAAACAAAACAAATTGAACTTTTTAAATGACTCAAAAAGCAGATCAAGCCATTCCTTGGATTGGTCTCACAACTTGGACCTATATCATCGACTTCAAGTATTGTTCTTCAATGTCAAAGCCTTGTTCATCATCTTGAACATAAAGATAAGTGATTATCCTCGGTGTAACATTGGAAACGTCTAAAATAGACCTGGAATCTTTTAGAGCATCCATTTTGTCATGTATATCCATGATTAAGCCTTGTAAATCCTCAATCATCCACTTTGTTCTTGACCTTGTCATTAGACAACCGATTCCTCGTAAGAAATCATAGAGTACTTGCTCTGTTGTACTTGATTAGCACTTTGTTCTCCATTATTAGGTGTACTTTAGATCATAATTGCATTGACATTATTTTTGTCCAAATATTTTTTACACAAACTCACAACAAAACCAATGAAAACTATGGATTTCATACAAAACACACACTTCTTACGATGAAAGGGAAATTAGGGTAAGTCACCTAGTGGTTTGTTTTTGCAAGCCAAAATGAACCCAAAACATTGAGCCCTTTGACATGTACATTTGGCATTTACTAAAAATCAATCTACACAAAACAAAACAAATTGGACTTTTTAAATGTCTTAAAAAGCATATCAAGCCTTTGCATGGATTGTTCTAACAACTTGGACTTATTTCACAGGCTTCAAGTATTGTTCTTCAACTTCAAATCTTTGTTCATCATCTTGCACATAAAGATATGTGATTATCCTTGGGGTAGCATTGGAAACGTCTAGAATAGTCCTAGAATTTTATAGAGCACCCTTTTTGTCATGTATATCCATAATTAAACCTTGTAAATACTCTTTCATCCACTTTGTTCTTGACTTTGCCATTGGACCTCCTATTCTTCGTAAAAGATCATGGGAATACTTGCTTTGTTGTACTTGATTAACACTTTGTTCCCCATCATTAGGTGTTTGTTTGATCATAATTGCTTTGAAATTATTTGTAGAAATTTCTTCTAGGAAAACTCACAACATAACCAATGAAAACAGCAGATTTCATACAAAACACACACTTTTTATGAGAAAAGGGATCTTAAGGCAGATCACCTCTTGGGTTCTTTTTATAAGGCCAAATGAACACAAAACGTTAAGCCATTTTACATATACATTTGGCATTAACTGAAAATCAATCTACCCAAAACAAAACAAATTGGACTTTTTATACAACTCAGAAAGCAGATCAAGCCATTCCTTGGGTTGGTCATACAACTTGGACATATATCATGGGCTTCAAGTATTGTTCTTCAACTTCAATGCCGTGTTCATCATCTTCCACATAAAGATTAGTGATTGTCCATAGTGTAACATTGAAAACGTCTAAAATAGTCCTAAAATCTTTTAGAGCACCCTTTTTGTAATGTATATCCATGATTAAACATTGTAAATACTCTTTCATTTACTTTGTTCTTGACCTTGTCATTGGACCACCGATTCTTTGTAAAAGATCATGGGAATACTTGGTTTGTTGTACTTAATTAGCGCTTTGTCATCCATCATTAGGTGTATGTTTGATCATAATTGCTTTGACATTATTTTTGTCTAAATTTCTTCCAAGAAAACTCACAACAAAACCAATGAAAACTATGGATTTCATACAAAACACACACTTCTTAAGAGAAAGGGGATCTTAGGGCCGGTCACCTAGTGCATTCTTCTTATAAGCCTAAATGAACCCAAAATGTTAAGCCTTTTTACATTTACATTTGGCATCAGCTGAAAATCAATATACCCAAAACAAAACAAATTGGACAATTTATACAACTCAGAAAGTAGATCAAGCCTTTCCTTGCATTAGTCGTACAACTTGGATGTAAATCATGGGCTTCAAGTATTGTTCTTCAAGGTCAAACTCTTTTTCATCATCTTGAACATAAAGATAAGTGATTATCCTTGGGGTAACATTGGAAATATCTAGAATAGTCCTAGAATCTTCTAAAGCACCCTTTTTGTCATGTATATCCATGATTAAACCTCATAAATCCCCAATCATCCATTTTGTTCTTGACCTTGTCATTGGACCACCGATTCTTCGTAAAAGATCATGGGAATACTTGCCTTGTTGTATTTGATTAGTGCTTTGTTCTTCATCATTAGGTGTATGTTTGATAATAATTCATTTGACATTATTTTTGTCCAAATTTCTTCTAGGAAAACTCACAACATAACCAATGAAAATAGCAGATTTCATACAAAACACACACTTTTTATGAGAAAAGGGATCTTAAGGCAGATCACCTCTTGGGTTCTTTTTATAAGGCCAAATGAACACAAAATGTTAAGCCATTTTACATATACATTTGGCATTAACTGAAAATCAATCTGCGCAAAACAAAACAAATTGGACTTTTTATACAACTCAAAAAGCAGATCAAGCCTCTCCATGGATTAGTCATACAACTTGGAGTTATATCATAGGCTTCAAGAATTGTTCTTTAAGGTCAAAGCCTTGTTCAACATCTTAAACATCAATAATAGCATTGGAAACATCTAGAAGAGTCCTAGAATAGTCCTTGGTATAACATTTGAAACGTCTAGAATAATCCTGGAATCTTCTAGAGCACCTTTTTTGTAATGTATATCCATGATTAAGCTGCGTAAATCCTTAATCATCCACTTTGTTGTTAACCTTATCATTAAACCACTGATTCCTCGTAAAAGATCATGGAAATACTTATTTTGTTCTACTTGATTAGCGCTTTGTTCTCCATCATTAGGTGTTTATTTGATCATAATTGCTTTAACATTATTTTTCTCTAAATTTCTTCCAGGCAAACTCACAACAAAACCAATGAAATCTATGGATTTCATGCAAAACACACACTTCTTAAGAGAAAAGGGATCTTAGGGTAGGACACCTAGTGGGTTCTTTTTAGAAGCCCAAATGAACCCAAAACGTTGAGCCAAAATGAAAGGACACCTAGTGCATTCTTCTTATAAGCCTAAATGAACCCAAAATGTTAAGCCTTTTTACATTTACATTTGGCATCAACTGAAAATCAATCTACCCAAAACCAAACAAATTAGACATTTTATACAACTTAGAAAGCAGATTAAGCCTTTCCTTAGATTGGTCATACAACTTGGACTTATATCATGGGCTTCAAGTATTGTTCGTCAAGGTCAAAGCCTTGTTCATCATCTTTGTTGTTCCCACAGCCTTGTATAGGTTGTAATTGTTGTCAACTAGGTTTAAGTGTGCAAGAAAGTAAAGCCACATGGAAGGGTAAGAAGGTAAAAGCTACATGGAGGGGCAAGAACATAAAAGCCACATGGAATGGCAAGACAGTAAATTCACCCTATTAGGGTTTCATGGAGGAGTATATAAAGGCCAACATAAGAGAGTGAACAGTGTAGCCGGTGTAGCCGTCGACAGAAGAAGAAGAGAAAATGAAGATTGGCCAAATCGGAGCAGATTGGTGGAAGGAGAAACCTAACGGCCAAAAACAGAAGGTCAGCAAAACAGGGAACGAAGGACGGCCGAGTGAAAAAGGGAGAGAGAAACCTAATGGCCAAATAGAGGAAGGAGACAAAGAGGTGAATGGCCAAGTGGGTTAACGGAAAAGAGATGAGATGGCCGGGCTGAATGAAGAACAAAGGTCAAGGGAGAGAGAAAAAGGAGACGACCGAGCTGAATGAAGAACAAAGGTCGTGAGAGAGAGAAAGAGGAGAGATGGCCGAAGGGGGGCTGGAAAAAGAATAGAGGTCAGCAAAAATAGAGAAAAGAGGAGACGACTGAAGGTGCTAGACGGCAGACCAGAAGAGAAAAACGGCAAAGTCCTATTTGGCCAACTAAGTGAGTCGACAATAGAACAGGGGAAGGAGAGAAAATCCGACACGGCCATAGAGGACAGTGGATAGCAAAGGAACGACACACCATCGGCACACCAACGGTCAGCAGAACACGAGAGAGACAGAAAAATTGAGACAGCCATTGGAAGAGAGAGAAAAGAGGTATATGGCCAGAACAGAGGAGTCAACGGGAAGGAGAGAGAAAACACAGCCAAATAAGGGAAAAGGAGAGAAAATCTGGAACAGCGAAACAGGGGTGGACAAAGAGAGAGAGACTCTCAGCAGAACAGAGGAAATCCGGTTTGACGGTGAGAGAGAAATCTGGTTGGACGGTAAGAGAGAGAAATCTAGCGGTAAGAGAGAGAAATCCGGTGGTAAGAGAGAAATCTGGCTGGACAGCAAGAGAGAGAGAAACGGATAGGTGAGGCGTGAGACGTGAGACCATTGGCTGGAAGAAAACCAGAACCGTGAGGTGAGAGCAAAAACCAGAAATGCATCACCCTTGGAAGAGAAAAACTAGAACGTGCGTCGGTGTGAGACCAGAACGTGCGATGGCATGAGATAAGGAGATGGGTAAGACCATGAGACAGTGAAAGCAGGAGCTATGTGAGACAACGTAGAGAAGGAATTCGGCAAAGCATTGAAAGAACTCAACGTATTTCCAGATTTCATCAAGAGAGGTTAGAGAGCATTGCGATGAACTTCTAAGCAGCAATGGAGTAGCCTTTCAATTCAACAGAGGCAAGACAAGCCAAAAGAAGGGTAGACACAATAAGTGACACTCTTTGTATTGTACTTGTTTAGAAATTGCAATAGTGAAAGGAGCAGAGGATTAAGACATCCATTGTAACTGGAATTCTCAAATATAGTGGGTAGTCTCGGTAAGGGAGAGTCCCTACCACTGTGGATGTACGTCACATTGACGAAACCACATAAATCTCGTGTGTCCTTAATTTGCTTTACGTTCTGTGTTTTAAATTGAGTTGTGAATGCAGCTAAAGTATTAGCCAACCCATAACCTAACGAAGACCTAAACAAGAACATCCGAATTGTCTATTAGGCAAGGTGTCTGAAAGGTGACTTTGGGGACTATTGTGATTAGTAGGTAGCAATAGATCTACCTTGGTTGAGTTTGAGAAAGAGTTCGCTTTTAAGAAGAGGTTGAAGTTGTTCACTTACTTGCAAATTGCGAATTGTGGTGATACTGATTCACGCCCCCTCTCAGTATCACAAACTAGTAGATCCTAAGAGAAGTCGGGAACTTTAATTGGTATCAGAGCACAAGTTCACCAGTTTGAAGCTTAACAACTTGGTGTGCTAGTTTAAAGGGATCTAGAAGTTTGACTTGTTCAGCATACTGAGAAATGGAAGCCAGTACAAACACTAGCACCACTTATAGCAAAAAGGTTCCAATCTTCAACGAAACCAACTACCATATGTGGAGAGCAAGGGTGCAAGTGGTATTTGCAACCATGGGCATGAACATGGTGAAATGCCTATAGGAGGGTTTTGTGGCTCCGGAAGAAGGTAAAGACCCAACCCAAAAGGAGTTAACGCAGTTTGAGATAAATGGGAAGGCCTCAAATGGTGCGAAAAACCCCAAAAAGACGTAGCTTAAGGACCCAACGCATATAAGGAATCAAAGAACAACCAGGAATGCTAAACTAGAGTTTAATATCACAAACCCTAAACCCACCCTTCAAAGGAACACGAACCTAGAGTATTTAAGAAGGATATGGACGCCACACTCCAGAAAAGAAAAGAAATTGGGAGTGATAAGTCGATTGGAACGCCACAAGAAGAAATACCTCTTGATAAGTTCCTTAGTCCTTAAAAGAACCGAGAGGAAAAAAACCCTTGCTTTCTATTTTACTCAAAATTGTTTGCCCTCCAAAGCTTACAAGGGGAGCCTATATATAGGCTAAGATAGCAATCCTAAAGAGGCACAAATTCCTACTTAGGACAAATCCTTATTTTGGAGGAATTCCTAACTATGGACAAATCCTTATTTTGGAGGAATTCCTAATTGTGGACAAATTCCAACATAAATAATAAACTCTTATTTAGGAAGAAATGCTATTACTTATTCTGACCTATTAAGTATTCTAATTATATTAATTAGGGCTGGACTCCTTGTCAAACTTGAATTTGCCCCATTTGAAGCTGGGTTGGCCTGAATATCCTGAATCAGCCCATTCAATGCTTCTTTAATCTTTTTGGCTCTAACTCGTGTTATTGGGCCTTCTAGAATGTACAATGGACCTCTTGCAACCATTGAAGCCTTCCACCTATCATCTCTATGGTTCTCATCATTCCCCCTCTCCTCAAAAGGATTCGTCCCCGAATCATCACCTACATCAAAAGGGGAAAGATCAGAAACGTTAAATGTTGCACTCACATTATACTCACCAGGAAGGTCCAATTGATAAGCATTGTCATTAATTTGAGCTACAACTTGAAAGGGACCATCTCCTCTGGGTTGTAGCTTCGAATGCCTTTGAGCTAGGAATCGTTCCTTGCGCATATGCACCCAAACCCAATCACCTGGTTCAAACACCACCTTCTTTCGTCCCTTGTTGACATGGGATACGTGGTGCTCAGTTCGTTTTTCAATATGTTGTCGCACCTTTTCATGCAATTTTTTTATCATGTCAGCCTTGCGTTCCCCATCTAAGCTGGCATACTCATTGACAGGTATAGGTACCAAATCTAAAGGAGTCAATAGATTAAAACCATATACGATTTTAAATGAATAGTAACTAGTAGTAGAATGAACACTCCGATGATACGCAAACTCGACATGTGGTAAAACAATCTTCCCATATTTTCAAATTTGTTTGAATAATAGCACGCAAAAGAGTAGAAAGAGTTCAATTAACTACCTCAATTTGCCAATCAGTTTGTGGATGACAAGTAGTTGAAAACAATAGCTTAATACCTAACTTACCCCATAAAGTCTTTCAGAAGTAGCTTAAGAACTTTGTATCCCGATCTAAAACAATGCTTCGTGGCATGTCATGCAAACGTACTACTTCTCTAAAGAATAAGTCAGCCACGTTGTTTACATCATCAGTTTTATGACATGGGATGAAGTGTGCCATCTTTGAAAATCTATCAACAACAACAAATACAGAATCCTTACCCCTTTTTTGTTCGTGGCAATCCTAGTACAAAGTCCATAAATAAATCAACCAAAGGATGGTTAGGTATAGGTAGAGGGGTATACAAGTCATAAGGTAAAACTCTAGATTTAGCTTGTTTGCATGTTATGCATTCACATATCCTCTCAACATCTCGTTTTATTCATGGCCAAAAAAAATGTTCATTTAGGACATCTAGGGTTTTCCTAACTCTGAAATGACCCATTAAACCACCCTCATGAGCTTCTCTTACAACCAACTCCCTCAAAGAACTCATAGGCATGCATAAACAATTTTCCCTAAATAAGAAACCCTTATGCCTATAAAACTTCTCGAGGGCTGACACCTCACATACTCTATACACATTAGCAAAGTCAGGATCATTCACATATAAATCCTTAATGTGTTCAAATCCTAATAAGTTTGCAGTAAGTGTAGAGATAAGGGCATACCTGCGAGATAATGCATCAACTACCACATTTTCCTTAAGTATAGGTGCATAACTTAATTTTTCCTTGATGCAATTAAAAGCCTTGTCTTGGTCACTACCCCACCTAAAACTCATGTTCTTTTTGATAAGCTCAATGAGTGGTGCGGTAATGGTGCTAAAGTCTTTAACAAAGCGTCTATAGAAACTAGCTAGACCATGAAAACTACGCACATCACTAGTTGACTTAGGTGTAGGCCAATCACGAATTGCCTTAACTTTTTCCTTGTCAACCTCAACACCTTTAGCACTAACAACATAACCAAGAAATGTGATCTGATCAGTACAAAAGGAACATTTATGTAAGTTAGCATACAATTTCTCAGAACGTAAAACACTTACAATAGAACGTAAATGATCAAGATGATCTTCTAGGGTTTTACTATAGACCAAGATATCATCAAAATACACCACTACAAATTTACCAATGAATGCACGTAAAACATGATTCATTAGTTGCATAAAAGTGCTTAGGGCATTAATGAGACCAAATGGCATAACTAGCTACTCATACAACCCATACTTAGTTTTGAAAGCTGTTTTCCACTCATCTCCCTCTTTCATCCTAATCTGATGATATACACTTTTCAAATCAATCTTCGAAAAAACACATGACCCATGCAATTCATCTAACATGTCATCTAATCTAGGCATGGGGTGATGATATTTTACAATGATTTTGTTGATTGCTCAACAATCAACACACATCCTCCAAGTCCCATCTTTTTTTGGTACAAGTAGGACAGGCACAGCACATGGACTCATGCTTTCCCTCACATATCCTTTGGACATAAACTCCTCAACCTGCCTTTGAAGCTCCTTTGTCTCCTTAGGATTACTTTTATATGCTGGCCGGTTAGGGATGGATGCACCTGGGATGAAATCAATTTGATGCTCAATTCCTCTATTAGGTGGCAATCCACTTGGGATATCGTCAAGGAATACATCTTCAAATTCTTGCAATAATGCAACAACACTAGGCAAAGATGGGTCAAACTTGTTAGTGTTAAAATAAGTCTCCTTGTACAAAAGTACAATCATAGGTTGTTTGGCATAGAATGCTCTTTTGACATCACTTCCTTTTGCATAGAAATTTTCTCTTTTCTTCTCTTTCTCTTGTGTCCTCATGTTTTCTTCTCTTTCTTCTCTTTTATCAATCTTTCTTTTCTGTTCACTCTCATTTTTAATCCTTAATTGATCCTCATATGCTTGTTGAGGTGATAATGGTACAAGAATGACAGGTTTTTTGTTCATTACAAAGGAATATCGATTCTTGAAGCATCATGCATAACTCGCCTATCAAATTGCCATGGTCTTCTTAATAGAATATGTCCCGCATGCATGGGTACAACATCACATAAAACTTCATCATGGTACCTTCCGATAGAAAATGATATGAGCACTTGCTGATTTACCTTCACTTCATCACTCTCATTCAACCACTGAAGTTTATATAGTCTAGGATGCTTCATAGTAGGTAAATCTAGCTTCTCAACCATAGTTGTGCTAGCAGCGTTAGTGCAACTCCCACCATCAATAATCATACTACATACCTTATCTTTGATAAGACACCTTGTCTGAAAGATGTTATCTCGTTGCACCTCATTTTCTTCTTTTACTTGCACATTCAATGCTCGCCTTGTAACAAAAGCTACTCCGTTAATTGGATACTCCTCTCCATCACATTCACCCTCTAATGGTGGCACAAAATCATCATCTGATTCACTTTCAGTTTCAACATCACCGTTACTTCTCAGGATCATTGCATGCTTATTTGGACATTGAGATGCAATGTGACCCCTACCCAAACACTTAAAACATTTAACATCTCTATTTCTACTCAGTTGAGGTTCAAATTTACCTGTCTCCTTGCTAGAACCCATATTCTTGTGCTTGGGTAGTTTGGCTTTAGACTTGTAATTGGCCATCTCGTCCCTTTTACTCCAGCTTGGCTTCCACGATGAGGTAGAACCTGAATTTTTCCCAACCCGTGCGAAGCCCTTTCGTTTAAGTTGCCTTTCAACTTTCATGGCCATGTGTACCATGTCTTCCAATTCCACAAAGTGCTGCAATTCAACCACATTTGCTATGTCCCTATTTAGCCCTTGCAGAAATCGAGTCATGGTTGGCTTTCTATCTTCTTCTACATTGGCCCTAATCATGGTAATCTCTATCTCCTTGTGGTAGTCCTCCACACTTCTGGTGCCCTGAGTAAGCCCTTACAGCCTTTGGTACAACTCCCTGTAATAGTGATTAAGGACAAACCTCCTCCACATGATAGTCTTCATCTCCTCCCATGTATCAATAGGCTGCTTATGATTCCTTCTCCTAGTCAAAACAAGTTGATCTTACCAAATAATAGCATAATCAGTAAATTCAATGGTAGCAAGCTTTACCTTTTTCTCCTCGAAATAGTAGTGGCAATCAAAAACCAATTCAACCTTCTTTTCCCATTCTAGGTATGCATCAGGATCATTTTTACCTTGGAATGAAGGAATTGTCATTTTAATACTACCCAAATTATGGTCGTAGGTGCCTTGCCTCCCAAATTCTCTTCGATCCCTTCTATTGTTACCAGTTCTAACCATCGTAGTTTGATCGTCAATTTCATCATTTTTTACATCATCTTCATGGTCATAGGCACGTGTCAATTGCCTTCTTGCTTTGGGAGCCTCATATTCCCTATGTCTCCTTTGCAACTCTGCTATTGTATTAGCTTGCTCCTCCATCCTCTCCCTTATATCATCAAATTTGGTATTCATGCGTTCAAATTGTTGTTGCATAGCTTTGATCATGAAGGACATATCACTAGTTCCTTCTTGAGCTACACCTTTGTCTTTGGACGTCATAGTCTTACTTCTACACAAAACAAATGGGATAGCTCACAGAACACTCCCTCACGTGTTTCCCTCAAAAGATTATGTCACACTCCCTCGTGTTTACACTCTTTATGGTTTTTTCTTTATATGAACTTTCACTCTTAACTTTTACCACTCAGATTTTCCCTTTCAGCTTTATAAAGAACTAAACAACGTAAATCAAGGGTATTGATTTTGAACAGAATAAGCTAAATGGCGTAGAATTAAACAAATTGGAGAACAAAGAATCAAGCGAAAAAGGATATCAACACAAACGGATTTAATGAACTAAATTTACAAAAATCAAGATAGGGGTAATATAACCTAGAGGACAACTTGGGTAACAAAATAGGAAAACAAATGGTAGAATTGGAGTTGAGTAAGAAAACTTTATTATTATTGTGGCCAATATGACCAAACTGTTAACCTTATCAATAACTTTAAATTTGATGTTTTCTTTCTTTTGTTCTTCTTCCTTCCCCTTTTTTTTTTCCGTTGTTTTTTTATTGTTTTTTTTTTCGTTTTTTTTGTTGTTTTTTTTCAACACAAAACAATATTAGAATACTTAAACATACCAATTGGAATTGAAATTAGCACGTTTATGAGCTTAAATAAACAAGCAAAGAGAGAAGGATTGCAAATAAACAGATTTGTGCATTTGAATGATAATGCACATAATAGACAAACTAAACAACAATAAATAAATCAAAAGATAGAAAATTGAAGAGTGAGTGGATTCAACCTGATTTAGAACCTGGCTCTGATACCAATTCATGAGGAAAACCGTAAAAAGACGTGGCTTAGGGACCCAACGCACACAAGGAATCAAAAAACAACCAGGAAAGCTAAACCAGAGTTTAATATCACAAACCCTAAACCCACCCTTCAAAGGAACACGAACTTAAGAAGGATATGGACACCACACTCCAGAAAAGAAAAGAAATTGGGAGTGATAAGTCGATTGGAATGCCACAAGAAGAAATACCTCTTGATAAGTTCCTTAGTCCTTAAAAGAACCAAGTGGAAAAAAAAACCCTTGCTTTCTATTTTACTCAAAATTTTCTGCCCTCTAGAGCTTACAAGGGGAGCCTATTTATAGGCTAAGATAGCAATCCTAAAGAGGCACAAATTCCTACTTAGGACAAATCCTTATTTTGGAGGAATTCCTAATTGTGGACAAATTCCAACATAAATAATAAACTCTTATTTAGGAAGAAATGCTATTACTTATTCTGACCTATTAAGTATTCTAATTATATTAATTAGGGATGGACTCCTTGTCAAACTTGAATTCGCCCCATTTGAAGCTAGGTTGGCCTGAATGTCTTGAATCAGCCCATTTAGTGCTTCTTTAATCTTTTTTGTTCTAACTCGTGTTATTGGGCCTTTTGGAATGTGCAATGGACCTCTTGCAACCATTGAAGCCTTCCACCCATCATCTCTATGGTTCTCATCATCAAATGTCATCATTTCAGCATTGACAGATGCTGAGTATGCTAAAATTATGGATTGCAAGTCTGCTAAGGAGATATGGGACAGATTGTAGAAAGTCTATGAAGGTGATGGCAGAATGAAGGAGGCTAAGCTTCAAGTGTTCAAGGAGAGATATGAATCTCTCAGAATGCAGAAAAATGAGACAATTCAAGAGTTCTTCACCAGGGTTATTAATGCTGTAAATGACCTGAGAAGTCATGGGAAGAACAAGAAGGACTCATCGATTGTGAAGAAAATTCTGAGAATTCTGCCTAAGAGGTTTGCCTCAAAGGTAGCAGCCATAAAGGAGAGTAAAGATCTTAATTCTATGTCTCTGCATGATCTCCAATGCAATCTCATAGCATATGAGATGAGAATAAAGTCAACTGAGAGCTCCTCAACGTTAAAGGTATCAAAGGAGGCAGCTTTCAAAGTTATGAAACACTTGAAGATAAAAGAAGAGGAAGACTCATCCAGTGAGGATGATGATGATGATGAGGAAGAAGGTGAAGGTGAAGTGTTGGCATACTTCACAAGGAAGTTCAAAAAAGGGTCTAAGAAGGGAAAAGGACAGTTATCCTTGAGATGTTATCGTTGTGGGCAGACTGGACACTTTGCTTCTTAGTGCAAAGTGAAACTTGATGATGAAGATGAGGATGGTGATGATGAGTAGAATTCAAGATGGAGAAAATCATCATTCAAATCAAAGAAGTCTAGCAAGAAGACTGCCAACCCACAGAAGAAGAAGAGAGGCTCATTCAAGAGTTATGTGAGTCAGATAAAAGAAACTAATGAGGAGGAAGATGAAGAATTATTAGATGAGTAGGCCTTTATGGCATCAGCTCAAAGTGGTAGTTCAACCTCTGAAGAGGAAGATGAGGGTGATGAAGAAGAACCAGATCTTGAAGCTGAGCTGGAAGCAGCTTCAAAGGAGATAATTAGAAGGGGCAGAACCATGAGAAGGTTGGAAGCCCATATAAAACAAGTTGAAGTAAAGTCTGAGGAAGTTGAAAGTCAAAAGGATGAAATAAGGGTTGAGCATATTGACTTGAAGAGAAGATTTGAGGAACAGATCAAAATATGTGAAAACCTTATAGTAGAGCTTGGCTCAAGGGCTTCAAAAATTGAAGAAATGGAGAAAGAGTTGCTGAGACTTTAGCAACAACTCAAAAGTAGCAAAGAGAACTTGTAGAAGTTTGAAGTGGTAGGAGAAACAAGCTTTGCAAGAGAAAAGAAGAACGAGACTTTGCCACAAAAGTTGAAAAGAAGGTTGTGACTCAGGAGAAGATAACTGAAGAAGAGAAGACAGTTTTCAAACCAAAGCCAGGGCCAAAAATTACGTATATGGTTAAAGAGCAGCAGCTCATAGCTGCTGCATCTTAGAAAGTCAGCCAGCAGAGGGCTGCGGCTGAACAAAAAAGGGAGAAGAAGGTGACTGAAATGAAAGTCACACAAGCATTGAAGTCAGACCTAAGAAGAGGCAGTTTCAAGGTCATTGCCTTTATTGTGGAGTTTGGGGTCATAAGGCGAGTAACTGCTGGTGGAGAAGGCCAGTATATGTCTCCAACTTGAGAAGATCCGATGTTGCATACAGGGGAGACAATACAAAATTCAAAAGAGAATACCTATTATGAGTTCTTGCACATACTGTAAAAAGCAAGGACACACTGACGAGGAGTGTTAGTAGAAGCCCAAACCAATGGTTTCAAAGAACAAGTTTGCTGTATTGGCAGACTTGGAACAGTGTGAAAGGTGTAGGCAGGATGGCCATAATGCCAAGAGATGCATAACACTTCTCCTTGAGCAAGAGAAGGCACTCAATGGCACAGTGAAAACAAGCGATATAGTCAAAGCCGAGAAAAAGGAGAAAGCTATCTTCCAACCAGTTCAAAAGAAGGAATATAGAGCAAAAAGGGAGGTGGCTAATATAGTTCAAATTACACTCAAAGTTAACTATAAGGATAAGCAGTGGATCTTTGACAGTGAATGCACTTCACACATGACGGGAGACAAGAGTAAATTGTCAAAGCTAAACAAGTCAAGAGAAGAAAGAGTCAAGTTTGGTAATGATGATTCACTTAACATCAATGGTCAGGGGTCAGTGAATATTGGAAAAGGAAAGCTAAAAGATGTTCTGCATGTTGAAGGACTCAGATATAATCTAGTATCTGTCGGCCAACTATGCAACGACAACCACAAAGTGATATTCACAAAAACAGGTTACCAAGTAAAGAGTAAAGAAGGCAATACTGCTGTAGCTGGGAAGAGAACAGCTGGAAATTTATATGTGATTGATGAGGACAAGACAAGCAGCTGTTTACTCACCAAAGAAGAAGAAAATCAACTCTGGCATAGGAGGCTGGGACACATATCACAGAAGAACATGAGGAAGTTGACCACTACAAATGCAATTAGAGACATTCCCGACCTCAGGAGAGAAAGAGAGAGAGCATGTTTGCTCAGCATGCTTTAAAGGAAAACATGCCAAAAAGCAGTATAAGACCAAAGAGTTTAGTTCTGAAGCAGTGCTTGACATTGTGCATACTGATTTGTGTGAACCAATAAAGACAAAAGGGTTAAAAGGTGAGAGGTACTTCATTTTATTTGCTGATGATTATTCGAGAAGGACCTACCTCATGCACCTCAAACACAAGTCAAAAGTTTTGAATTGCTTCAAGAGATACAAAAGATTGGCTAAAAATGAGAGTGGAAGAAAGATTAAAGTATTGAGGTAAGATCAAGGCACTGAATTTACAAATAAAGCTTTGAAGATTATCTTGAGAAGCATGGAATTCATCATCAAATGGCAGCAGTAAGAACACCTCAACAGAATAGGGTGGTAGAGAGGAAAAATAGAGCTGTGGTTGAAATGGCGAGAACTTTAATTCTGGAATCCAAGCTTCACACAAGATTTTGGATAGAAGCAACAATTACAGTTGTGCATTTACTAAACAGAGTATTACTAAGGCCCAATACTGATAAGACTCCATATGAGCTATGGAATTGGAAGAAGACAACAGCCAAGTATCTCATGATAGAACAAGGAGCAAAACTTGGGAAAATTCAACGCTAGGTTTGATGAAAGCATCTTTGTGGGATACTAAGAAAAGACAAAAGGTTACAGAATTTTCCTGCATAAGCTGGGAAAAGTGATCACTTCCAGTGATGTGAGAATAGATAAGAACTGGAAAACAATGCAGAATGGAGAAGCTGAGGACGATGAGGAAGATGACTTCAATGTAGATGAAGAATCAGACCAACCTGAAGAAAAGGAACAAGAAGTAAGTTCATACTTAGAGAAGAGTGAGTCTGAAGATGAAGAAAGAGATCCTATTGCAACTAAAACGGTGCAAGGAAGAAGGACAAAGAAAACATGGACCAGTGCTCATCAAGGAGATCAGATCATAGGTGACACATCAGCAGGAGTTACAATAAGAAGAAGAATTGTGGGAGCTACTGCTTTATTCTCACAAGTTGAAACTAAATCTGTTAAAGAGGCTATTCAAGACAAAGCCTGGGTTAAAGCTATCAATGAGGAGTTGGATCAAATTGAGAAGAATGATACATGGGAGCTGGTTCCATGGCCCACTAATAAGAATGTCATAGGAACAAAATGGGTGTTTAGGAATAAACACAATGAAGATGGCAAGGTGGTGAGGAATAAGGCCAGGCTGGTTTGCAAAGGCTACACTCAGATAGAAGGGGTAAATATTGATGAAACTTTTGCATCGGTAGAAAGGTTAGAAACTATTAGAATGTTCTTAGCTTTGGCAGCACACAAGAGGTATAAAGTCTATCAGATGGATGTGAAATCCGCCTTTCTAAATGAGCTCCTGAAAGAAGAAGTGTATATTGAACAACCCGATAAAGTACAAATTAGTAAGGATGAGACACATGTGTGCAAGCTGAAGAAAGCCTTGTATGGTCTTAAGCAAGCTCCAAGAGCATGGTACAATAGGCCGGATGCGTACTTGAGAAGGTTGAACTTCAGAAGAGGAACGGTTGATAATAACCTGTATGTGTTCAACTCAGAGAAAGGCTAGCTGATAACTATAGTATATGTAGATGACATCATTTTTGGAAGGGATCACTCTGAGCTATGCCAAGATTTTGCACAGAAGATGAGTGAGGAATTTAAGATGTCATTGATTGGAGAAATGACGTACTTTCTTGGATTACAGATAAAGTAGTGCGAAAAAGGTATCTTTATTTCTCAAACAAACTATGCAAAAAAGATGCTAAAAAGTTTTGGCATGGAGGATAGTAGACCTATCAGTACCCCTATAATAATGGGCTATAAGTTAACAAAAGATTAGGAGGAAAAGAGTACAAGCCCTACAGAGTACAGGAAAATGATAAGGAGCCTTTTGTACCTTACAACATTAAGGCTTGATCTTATGCAAGTTGTGTGTGCTGCCAGCAAATTCCAACCCGATCCTAAGGAGTCTCATGTGTTGGCAGTGAAAAGAATCCTAAGGTACCTCAAAGGAACACTGGAAATGGGTTTGTGGTATCCAGCCATGGATTTTGTTAAACTACAAGTATACACTGATGTAGACTGGGCAGGAAGTATAGATGATAGAAAATCAACCAGCGGCTGCAGCTTCTACTTGGGTTCAAAGTTTGTTGCATGGTTAAGTAAAAAGCAAAACAGTGTTGCTTTGAGCACAGCTGAGGCTGAGTATATGGCTGCTTGTGCAGCATGTACACAGGTGATATGGATGCTAAGACAATTGGCAGATTTGGGTGTTGAAGTGTAGTTACCAGTGAGTGTACTTTGTGATAATCAAAGCACTATTAATCTCAGCAAGAATCCGGTTCAACATTCAAGGAGCAAGCATATTGACATCCGGTATCACTTCATCAAAGATCAAGAGGAACAAGGTACAATTTAGTTGGAGTATGTTGGTACTAAGGATCAAATTTCAGATATTCTAACTAAACTTCTGTCCACAGACCTATTTGAAAAGCACAGATTGAGTCTATCTGTGTAAATGCCTCCTCAAGCCTGAAGTTTAGGTGAATCCTCCATCTTTACTATGCGAGTTTTTCAAATTTGTAATTGGTTGGCAAAGGGGGAGAGAAGTAACAGTGCAAAGGGAGCTATTAAGAGAGGGGGAGTGCGTAGTTAGGGGGAGATAAAACTGCTACATAGTGGCTTTTGTTATGAGTGTTGCCAACAATTACAAAGAGGGAGATTGTTGTTCCCACAGCCTTGTATAGGTTGTAATTGTTGTCAACTAGGTTTAAGTGTGCAAGAAAGTAAAACCACATGCAAGGGCAAGAAGGTAAAAGCCACATGAAGGGGCAAGAACGTAAAAGCCACATGGAAGGGCAAGACAGTAAATTTGCCCTATTAGGGTTTCATGGAGGAGTATATAAAGGCCAACATAAGAGAGTGAACAGTGTAGCCATTGTAGCCGTCGATGGAAGAAGAAGAGAAAATGAAGATTGGCCAAATCGGAGTAGACCGGCGAAAGGGGAAACCCGACGGCCAAAAATAGAAGGTCGGCAAAATAGGGAACGAAGAACAGCCAAGTGAAAAAGGGAGAGAGAAACCCGACGGCCAAATAGGGGAAGAAAACAAAGAGGTGAATGACCAAGTGGGTGAATGGAAAAGAGACGAGATGGCCAAGCTGAACGAAGAACAAAGGTCAAGGGAGAGAGAAAGAGGAGACAGTCGGGCTGAACGAAGAACAAAGGTCAAGGGAGAGAGAAAGAGGAGACGGTCGGGCTGAACGAAGAACAAAGGTCGTGAGAGAGAGAAAGAGGAGAGACAGCCAAAGGGGGGCTGGAAAAAGAAGAGAGGTCGACAAAAATAGAGAAAAGAGGAGACAACTGAAGGGGCTGGACGATTGGATGGCAGACCAGAAGAGCGAAATGGCAAAGTCCCATTCGGCCAACCAAGTGAGCCGACAACAGAACAGGGGAAGGAGAGAAAATCTAACACAGCCAAAGAGGAGAGTGGATTGCATAGGAACAGCAAACCACCGGCACACCAACAGTCAACAGAACACGAGAGAAAGAGAGAAAAATTAAAATAGCCATTGGAAGAGAGAGAAAAGAGGTATATGGCCAGAACAGAGGAGTCAACGAGAAGGAGAGACAAAACACAACCAAATAAGGGAAAAGGAGAGAAAATCTGGAACAGCCAAAGAGGGGTGGAAAGAGAGAGAGAGCATCGGCAGAATAGAGGAAATCCGGCTGGACGGTGAGAGAGAAATCTGGTGGTAAGAGAGAGAAATCCGATTGGACAGTTAGAGAGAGAAAAACGGACAAGTAAGGCGTGAGACATGAGACCACTGGCTGGAAGAAAACCAGAATCATGAGGTGAGAGCAAAAACTAGAAACGCATCACCCTTAGAAGAGAAGAAAACCAGAACGTGTGTTGACGTGAGACCAGAACGTTCGACGGCGTGAGACCAAAACGTGCGTCAGCATGAGACTAGAACGTGTGATGGCATGAGACAAGGAGACGGGTAAGACCATGCGATGGTGAAAGCAGGAGCTGTGTGAGACAACGTAAAGAAGGAATTTGGCAAAGCATTGAAAGAACTCAACGTATTTCCAGATTTCTTCAAAAGAGGTTAGAGAGCGTTGCGGTGAACTTCTAAGTGGCAGTGGAGCAGCCTTTCAATTCAACAAAGGCAAGACAAGCTAGAAGAAGGGTAGACACAGTAAGTGACACTCCTTGTATTGTACTTGTTTAGTAATTGCAATAGTAAAAGGAGTAGAGGATTAAGACATCCATTGTAACTGGAATTCTCAAGTATAGTGAATAGTCTCGATAAGGGAGAGTCCCTACCATCGTGATGTACGTCACGTTGACGGAACCACATAAATCTCAAGTGTCCTTAATTTGCTTTAAATTCTGTGTTTTGAATTGAGTTGTGAACGCAGCTAAAGTATCAGCCAACCCATAACCTAACAAAGACCAAAACAAGAACATTCGAATTGTCTATTAGGCAAGGTATTTGAAAGGTGACTTTGGGGACTATTATGATTAGTAGGTAGCAATAGATCTACCTTAGTTGAGTCTGAGAAAGAGTTCGCTTTTAAGAAGAGGTTGAAGTTGTTCACTTACCTGCAAATTGCAAATTATGGTGATACTGATTCACCCCCCCTCTCAGTATCACAAACTAGTATATCTTAGGGAGAAGTCAGGAACTTCAATCTTGAACATAAAGATAAGGGATTATCCTTGGTGTAGCATTGGAAATGACCAAAATAGTCCTAAAATCTTCTAAAGCACCCTTTTAGTTATGCATATCCATGATTAAGCCTTGTGAATCATCAATAATCCACTTTGTTCTTGACCTTGTCATTGGACCACTGATTCCTCGTAAAAGATCATGGAAATATTTGCTTTGTTGTACTTGATTAGCGTTTTGTTCTCCATTATTAGGTGTACTTTAGATCATAATTGCTTTGACATTATTTTTGTCCAAATATTTTCCAGGCAAACTCACAACAAAATCAATGAAAACTACAGATTTCATACAAGACACACACTTCCTACGATAAAAGGGATATTAGGGTAGGTCACCTAGTGGGTACTTTTTGTAAGCGCAAATGGACCCAAAACGTTGAGTCTTTTTACATGTACACTTGGCATTAACTGAAAATCAATCTACGCAAAACAAAACAAATTGGACTTTTTATACAACTCAGAAAGCAGATCAAGTCCTTCCTTGGATTGGTCATACAACTTAGACTTATATCATGTGCTTCAAGTATTGTTCTTCAACTTCAAAGCATTGTTCATCATCTTCCACATAAAGATAACTGATTATCCTTGGTGTAGCATTGTAAATGTTTAGAATAGTACTAGAAACTTCTAGAGCACCCTTTTTGTCATGTATATCCATGAGTAAACCTTGTAAATCCTCTTCATCCACTTTGTTCTTGACCTTGTCATTGGACAACCAATTCTTCATAAAAGATCATAGGAATAGTTGCATTCTTGTAATTGATTAGCGCTTTGTTCTCCATCTTTTAGATGTATGTTTGATCATAATTGCTTTGACATTATTTTTGCTAAATTTCTTCCAGGCAAACTCACTACAAAACCAATGAAAACTGTGGATTCCATACAAAACACACTTCTTAAGAGAATAGGGATCTTAGGGCAGGTCACCTAGTGGGTTCTTTTTATAAGCCCAAATGAACCGAAAACAGTGAGCCTTTTTACATGTACATTTCGCATTAGCTAAAAATCAATCTACCCAAAACAAAACAAATTGGACATTATATATAACTCAGAAAGCGTATCAAGGCTTTCCTTGGATTGGTCTTATAACACTGACATATATCATGGGCTTCAAGTATTGTTCGTCAAGGTCAAAGCCTTATTCATCATCCTGAACATAAAGATAAGTGATTATCCTAGGTGTACTATTGGAAATGTCTAGAATAGTCCTAGAACCTTCTAGAGCACCCTTTTTGTCATGTATATCCATGATTAAACCTTGTAAATCCTTTTTCATCCACTTTGTTCTTGACCTTGTCATTGGACCGTCGATTCTTCCTAAAAGATCATGGGAATACTTGCCTTGTTGTACTTGATTAGCCCATTGTTCTCCATCATTAGGTGTATGTTTGATCATAATTGCTTTGACATTATTTTTGTCCAAACTTCATCCAGGCAAACTCACAACAAAACCAATGAAAATTGTGGATTTCATACAAAACACACACTTTTTAAGAGAAAAGGGATCTTAAGGCAGGTTGCCTCGTGGGTTCTTTTTGTAAGCCCAAATGAACTCAAAACGTTGAGCCTTTTTACATGTACATTTGACATCAGCTAAAATTCAATCTACCCAAAACAAAACAAACTGGACATTTTATACAACTCAGAAAGTAGATCAAGCCCTTCCTTGGATTGGTCATATAACTTGGACTTCTATCATGGGCTTCAAGTATTGTTCATCAAGGTCAAAGCCTTGTTCATCATCTTGAACATAAAGATCAGTGATTATCCTTGGTGTAGCATTGGAAATGACTAGAATAGTCCTAGAATCTTCTAAAGCACCCTTTTAGTCATGTATATTCATGATTAAGCCTTGTAAATCCTCAATAATCCACTTTGTTCTTGACCTTGTCATTGGTCCACTGATTCTTCATAAAAGATCATGGTCATACTTGATTTGTTGTACTTGATTAGTACTTTTTCCTCCATTATTAGGTGTACTTTATATCATGGGCTTCAAGTATTGTTCTTCAACTTTAAAGTCTTGTTCATCATCTTGCACATAAAGATAAGTGATTATCCATGGTGTTGCATTGGAAACATCCAGAATAGTCCTACAAACTTCTAGGGCTCCCTTTTTGTCATGTATATCCAAGATTAAACCTTGTAAATCCTCAATCATCCAATTTCTTCTTGACCTAGTGATTGGACCACTGATTCTTTGTAAAACATCATGGGAATACTTGCTTTTTTCTACTTGATTGCTTTGTTCTCCATCATTAGGTGTATGTTTGATCATAATTGCTTTGACATTATTTTTACCAAATTTTCTTCCAGGGAAACTCACAACAAAACAAATGAAAACTACGGATTTCATACAAAACACACACCTTTTCAAGGAAAAGGGATCTTAAGGCAGGTCACCTAGTTGGTTCTTTTTATGAGCCCAAATGAACCCAAAACGTTAAGCCTTTTTACATGTACATTTGCTGTTAACTGAAAAGCAATCCACGCAAAACAAAACAAATTGGACTTTTTAATCATCTTAGAAAGCAGATTAAGCCTTTCCTTGGATTGGTCATAAAACTTGGACTTATATTATAGGCTTCAAATATTGCTTTTCAAGGTCAAAGCCTTGTTCATCATCTTGAACATAAGGATTAGTGATTATCCTTGGTGTAGCATTAGAAACATCAAGAATAGTCCAAGAATCTTTTAGAGCACCCTTTTTGTCATGTATATCCATGATTTAGCCTTGTAAATCCTTAATAATCCACTTTGTTCTTAACCTTGTCATTGGACTACCGATTCCTCGTAAAAGATCATGGAAATACTTGCTTAGCTGTACTTGATTAGCGCTTCGTTCTCCATTATTTTGGATACTTTAGATCATAATTGCTTTGACATTATTTTTGTCCAAATATTTTCCTAGCAAACTCACAACAAAACCAATGAAATCTATCGATTTAATTCAAAACACACACTTCCTACAATAAAAGGGATATTAAGGTAGGTCATCTAGTGGGTTCTTTTTGGAAGCCCAAAAGAACCCAAAACGTTAAGCCTTTTTACATGTACATTTGACATTAACTGAAAATCAATCTACATAAAACAAAACAATTTGGACTTTTTAAACAACTCAGCAAGTAGATCAAGCCTTTCCTTAGATTGGTCATATAACTTGGACTTATATCATGTGCTTCAAGTATTGTTCTTCAACTTTAAAGCCTTGTTTATCATCTTGCACATAAAGATAAGTGATTATCCTTGGTGTAGAATTAGAAATGTCTAAAATAGTCCTAGAAACTTCTAGAGCACCCTTTTTGTCATGTATATCCGTGATTAAACCTTGTAAATCCACTTTCATCCACCTTGTTCTTGACCTTATTATTTGACCACTGATTCTTCGTAAAAGATCATTGGAATACTTGGTTTGTTGTACTTAATTTGCGCTTTGTTCTCCATCATTAGTTGTATGTATGATTATAATTTCTTTGACATTATTTTTGTCTAAATTTCTTGCAGACAAACTCACAACAAAACCAATGAAAACTACGGATTTCATACAAAACACACACTTCTTAAGAGAAAGGGGATCTTAGGGTAGGTCATCTAGTGGGTTCTTTTTAAAAGCCCAAATGAACCCAAAACATTAAGCCTTTATACATGTACATTTGGCATCAACTAAAAATCAATCTACCCAAAACAAAACAAATTGGACATTTTATACAACTCAGAAAGCAGATCTAGCCTTTTCTTGTATTGGTCATACAACTTAGACCTATATCATGGTCTTTAAGTATTGTTCATCATCTTGAACATAAAGATTAGTGAATATCCTTGGTGTAGCATTAGAAATGTCTAGAATAGTCCAAGAATCTTCTAGAGCACCCTTTTTGTCATGTATATCCATGATTAAGCCTTGTAAATCCTTAATAATCCACTTTGTTCTTAACCTTGTCATTGGACCACTGATTCCTCGTAAAAGATCATGGGAATATTTGCTTAGTTGTACTTAATTAATGCTTTGTTCTCCATCATTAGGTGTATGTTTGATCATAATTGCTTTGACATTATTTTTGTCTAAATTTCTTTCAGGCAAACTCACAACAAAACCAATGAAAACTATGGATTTCATACGAAACACAAACTTTTTATGAGAAAGGGGATCTTCAAGCAAGTCACCTAATGGGTTCTTTTTATAAGCCTAAATGAACCCAAAACATCGAGCCTTTTTACATGTACCTTTGGCATCAGCTGAAAATCATTCTACCCAAAATAAAACAAATTGGACATTTTATACAACTCAGAAAGTAGATCAAGCCCTTCCTTGGATCTGCTCTTTCGGTGGTCTGTGCTAGTGTTTCAGATTTTGCTCTCTCGATGGTGAATTTGCCCCTTTTTTTTTTGTCTTCCGTTCAACTCCCCTTCAACCGTCTCTGGTTTTCTCTATTTCTTTGCCAACGGTTTCTCTCTCTTCGTCCACCCCTCTTTGGCTGTCTCTGTTTGTTTTTCCATCAATCGTCCACTCTATTTTGCCGTCAACCCATTTCTCTCTCTTGCCGTGTCGTGCTTTCTCTCTCACCATCCAGCCGTGTCGACCCGTTTCTCTCTCTCTCTTACTGCCAGATTTCTCTCTTTTTCAAGTGGTGTTTGACGGTTTCTCTCTCTAGGTTTTGGCCGACTCTACTTAACCTCTATTCTTCGTCCAGCACCTCTTCTTTTTGTCGTGTACTATTTTGTTGGGTAGGGTTTTTCCATGTGCTCTCTCTTTTTGGTTGATCTTACAAACTTGTGTTTTCTCTCTTAGCCGAATGCTTTCTTATGTTGGCCCTTCACCCTCTTGTGTTTTGCTGTGTATTCAATTGTGTTGGCCTTACCCTAGTTTTGTCTTCCAAGGTCTTTATATACTCTCTTCCATGAAACCCTGATAGGGCTTACGTGAAGGATTTACGTTCTTGCCCTTATGCGGCAGATTTACTTTCTTGCCCTTCCATGTGGCTTTACCTTCTTGCCCTTTCATATGGCTTTACTTTCTTGCACACTTAAACCTAGTTGACAACAATTACAACCCATACAAGGCTATGGGAACAACATTGACCTTGTCATTGGACCACTGATTCCTGGTAAACGATCATGGGAATACTTGCTTAGTTGTACTTAATTAATGCTTTGTTCACCATCATTAGGTGTATGTTTGATCATAATTGCTTTGACATTATTTTTGTCTAAATTTCTTCCAGGCAAACTCGCAACAAAACCAATGAAAACTATGGATTTTATATAAAACACTCTTCTGAAGAGAAAAGGGATCTTAGGGCAGGTCACCCAGTGGATACTTTTTAAAAGCCCAAATGATCCGAAAACATTGAGCCTTTTTACATGTACATTTGGAATCAGCTAAAAATAAATCTACTCAAAACAAAACAAATGGGACATTTTATACAACTCAGTAAGCAAAACAAGCCTTTCCTTGGATTGGTTATACAACTTGGACTAATATCATGGGCTTCAAGTATTGTTCTTTAAGGTCAAAGCCTTGTTCATAACCTTGAACATAAAGATAAGTGATTATCCTCGGTGTAGCATTGGAAACGTCTAAAATAGTTCTTGAATCTTTTAGAGCACCCTTTTTGTCATGTATATCCATGATTAAACCTTGTAAATCCTCAATAATCCACTTTCTTCTTAACCTTGTCATTAGACCACCGATTCCTCATAAAAGATCATGGGAATACTTGCTTAGATGTACATGATTAGCGCTTTGTTCTCCATCATTAAGTGTATGTTTGATCGTCATTGCTTTGACATTATTTTTGTTTAAATTTCTTCCAAGCGAACTCACAACAAAACCAATGAAAACTATGGATTTCATACAAAACACACACTTTTTAAGAGAAAAGGTATCTTAGGGCAAGTCGCCTTGTGGGTTCTTTTTATAAGCCCAAATGAACCCACAATGTTGAGCCTTTTTACATGTACATTTGGCATTAAATGAACATCAATCTACATAAAACAAAACAAATTGGATATTTTATACAACTCAAAAAGCAAATCAAGCCTTTCCTTGGATTGGTCATACAACTTGGATTTATATCATAGGCTTCAAGTATTGTTCGTTAAGGTCAAAGCCATGATCATCATCTTGAACATAAAGATAAGTGATTATCCTTAGTGTAGCATTGGAAATGACTAGAATAGTCCTAGAATCTTCTAAAGTACCCTTTTAGTCATGCATATCCATGATTAAGCCTTGTGAATCATCAATAATCCACTTTGTTCTTGACCTTGTCATTAAACCACTGATTCCTCGTAAAAGATCATGGGAATACTTGCTTTGTTGTACTTGATTAATGTTTTGTTCTCCATCATTTGGTGTATGCTTGATCATGATTACTTTGACATTATTTTTGTCTAAATTTCTTCTAGAAAAACTCATAACAAAACCAATGAAAACTATGGATTTCATATTAAACACACACTTTTTAAGACAAAAGGGATCATAGGGTAGGTCACCTTATGGGTTCTTTTTATAAGCCCAATTGAACCCAAAATGTTGAGCCTTTTTACATGTACATTTGGCATGAACTAAAAATCAATCTACGTAAAACAAAACAAATTGGACTTTTTATACAACTCAGAATGCAGATCAAGCCTTTCCTTGGATTGGTCATACAACTTGGACTTATATCATGGGATTCAAGTATTGCTCTTGAACTTCAAAGCCTTCTTCATCATCTTGCACATAAAGATAAGTGATTGTCCTTGGTGTAGCATTGGAAACATCTAGAATAGTCCTAGAAACTTCTAGAGCACCCTTTTTGTCATGAATATCTATGAATAAACATTGTAAATCATTAATCATCCACTTTGTTCTTGACCTTGTCATTGGACCACCGATTCATCATAAAAGATCATGGTAATACATGCTATGGTGTACCTGATTAGCGCTTTTTTCTCCATTATTAGGTGTGCGTTAGATCATAATTGCTTTGAAATTATTTTTGTCCAAATAATTTCTAGGTAAACTCACAACAAAACCAATGAAAACAATGGATTTCATACAAAACACACACTTTTTAAGAGAAATGGGATCTTAGGGCAGGTCGCCTTGTGGGTTCTTTTTATTAGCCCAAATGAACCTAAGACGTTGAGCCTTTTTACATGTACGTTTGGCATTAACTGAAAATCAATCTACGCAAATGAAGTTCCCTACTTCACCCTAGGATCTACTAGTCTGTAATATTGAGAAAGGGGTAAATCAGTATTACACCCCTTATTTTTAATTGATAGGTGAACAACTTCAAACTCTTCTTAGAAATGAACTCTTTGTTAGATTCAACTAAGGTAGATCTATTGTTACCTATTAGTCACAATAGTCCCCAAAGTTACCTTTCAGACACCTTGCCTATTAAATGGAATGGTTGTTCTTGATTAGGTCTTCTTTTAGGCTATGGGTTTGATGATTCTTTAGCTACGTTCACAACTCAATTCAAAACACAGAATGTAAATTCAAAGCAAGGACACAAGAGATTTACATGGTTCCATCAATGTGACGTACTCCATAGTGGTAGAGTTTCTTCCTTTACCGAGACAATCTACTATACTTAAGAACACCAGTGTGCTATTCCCTATGATTACAATGGATGTCTTAATCTTCTACTCCTTTCACTATTGCAAATACAAAGCAATCACAATACAAAGAGTGTCACTTATTGTGTTTACCCTTCTTCTAGCTTGTGTTGCCTCTATTTCATTTGAATAGGCTGCTTCACTACCACTTGGAAGATCACCAAAACACTCTCTAACCTCTTTTAAAGAAATCTGGAAATACATTGAGTTCTCTCAAATGCTACACCGAATTTCTTCTCTAGGTTGTCTCACCCAACTCCTAGTCTCACCATCTCACTATCTCACGGCCTGCACTTATGTTTCAGGTCTGCTGTTTCACGTCTCACGGCTTGCCTCATGCTACTGGTCTACTGTTTCACATCTCATGGACTACCTCACGTTTTTGGTCTGCTGGTTCACGTTTCTCAGCCTACCTCACATTTTTGGACTGCTGGTTCACGTTTCTCAGCTTGCCTTATGCTTTTGGTTTTGTTTGTTCATGTCTCTCGGCCTACCTCACGTTTCTGGTCTGGCGTTTCACGTCACACGTTCTAGTTTGTTGTCTTCTCTTTCAGGTGGTCTCACGGAGACCAAGTCTACTGTCTTCTCTTCTGGGTGGTCTGTTTCTGATTTCTTCTCTTGCAAGTGGTGCGTTTCTGGTTTGCTTTCCTGGTGGTGTATTTTTTTTTTCTTTTTTTCTCTTGCTTTACCAATTTATATGCTCCCTTCTATGCAAACCCTAGTAGGGTTTGCTGAAATCAATTGCACTTTGATTATCACAAAGTACACTCACTAGTAACTTTACTTCAACACTCAAATCAGCCAATTATCTTTGCATCCATATCACCTGAGTACATGCTGCACAAGCAGCCATATACTCAGCCTCCGCTATGCTCAAAGCAACACTGTTTTGCTTTCTACTTAGCCATGCAACACACTTTGAACATAAGTAGAAGCTGCAACCACTGGTTGATTTTCTGTCATCTGTACTTCCTGCTCAGTCTACATCAGTGTATGCTCATAGTTTTATAGAATCCATGCCAGGATACCACAAACCCATTTCCAGTGTCCCTTTGAGGTATCTTAGGATTTTTTTCACTACCAACATATGAGATTCCTTAGGATCAGCTTGGAATCTACTAGCAATGCACATAGCTTGCATGAGATTAGATCTTGATGCTGTAAGGTACAGAAGGCTCCCTATCATCTTCCTATATTCTGTGGGGCTTTTACTCCTTCCTTTCTGATCTTTTGTTAACTTGCAACCTACTGTCATAGGGATACTGACAAGTCTGCTATCCTCTATGCCAAACTTTTTCAGTATCTCTTTGGCATATTTTTTCTGAGAAATAAAAATACTTCACACTATTTTATCTGTAATCCAAGAAAGTAAGTCATTTCTCTAATCAATGACATCTCAAATTCCTCACTCATCTTCAGTGCAAATTCTTGGCATAGCTCAAAGTGATCCCCTCCAAAGATGATGTCATCTACATATACTATGGTTATTAGTTGGCCTTTCTCTGAGTTGAACACATATAGGTTATTATCAACGATTCCTCTTCTGAAGTTCAACCTTCTCAAATACACGTCTAGCCTGCGGTACCATGTTCTTGGGGCTTGTTTAAGGCCATACAAGGCTTTCTTCAGCTTGCACACATGTGTCTCATCCTCACTAATTTGTACTCCACCTGGTTGTTCAATATACACTTCTTCTTTCAGAAGCCCATTCAGAAAGGCTAATTTCACATCCATCTGGTAAACTTTATACCTCTTATGTGCTGCCAAAGCTAAGAACATTCTGATAGTTTCTAACCTTACTACTGGTGCAAAGGTTTCATCAACATCTACTCCTTCTGTCTAAGTGCAGCCTTTGCAAACCAGCCTAGCCTTATTCCTCACCACTTTGCCATCTTTATTGTGTTTATTTTTAAACACTCATTTTGTTCCTATGACATTCTTGTTAGTGGGTCTTGGAACCAGCTCCCATGTGTTATTCTTCTTGATTTGATCCAACTCCTCATTGATAGCTTTGACCCAGGCTTTGTCTTGTGTAGCCTCTTCAACAAATTTAGGTTCAACTTGTGAGAGTAAAGTAATAGCTCCCACAATTCTTCTTCTTGTTGTAACTCCTGTTGATGGGTCACTTATTATCTGATTTTCTTGATGAGCACTGGTCCATGTCTTCTTTGTCTTTCTCTCTTGCATAGTCTTAGTTGCAAGAGAATCTCTTTCTTCATCTTCAGACTCACTCTTCTCTGAGTCTGAACTTACTTCTTTTCCCTCTTCTTCATGTTGGTCAGATTCTTCATCTATCTTGAAGTCATCTTCTTCACTGTCCTCAGCTTCTCCATTATGCATTGTTTTCCAGTTTTCATTTATTCTCACATCACTGAAAGTGACCACTTTTCCCAATTTATGCAGAAAAACTCTGTAACCTTTTATCTTTGCTAAGTATACCACAAAAATGCCTTCATCTGACCTAGCCGGAATTTTCCCAAGTTTTGCTCCTTGTTCTTCACAAAACATGGGCTGCCAAAGATTCTAAGATACTTGGCTGTTGTCTTCTTCCCACTCCATAGCTCATATGGAGTCTTATCAGTATTGGGCCTTAGTAAAACTCTATTCAGTAGGTGCATGGTTGTAAATGTTGCTTCTGTCCAAAATTTTGTGTGAAGCTTGGATTCCAGCAGTAGAGTTCTTGTCATTTCAACCACAACTTTATTTTTCCTCTTTACCACCCCATTCTGTTGAGGTGTTCTTGCTACTGCCATCTGATGGTGAATTTCATGCTTCTCAAGATAATCTTCAAAAGCTCCATTTGTGAATTCAGTGCCTTGATCTGACCTCAATACTTTGATCTTCTTTCCACTCTCATTTTCAGCCAATCTTCTGTATCTCTTGAAGCATTTCAAAACTTCTGACTTGTGTTTGAGGTGCATGATGCAGGTCCTTCTGGAATAATCATCAACAAACAAGATGAAGTACCTCTCACCATTCAACCCTTTTGTTCTCATCAGCCCACACAAATCAGTATATACAATGTCAAGCACTGCTTTAGAACTGAACTCTTTGGTCTTATACTACTTTCTGACCTGTTTTCCTTTAGAGCATGCTGAGCAGACATACTCCCTCTCTCTCTTAAGGTCTAGAATGTCTCTGATTGCATGAGCAGTGATCAGCTTCCTCATGTTCTTTTGTGTTAAGTGTCCCAGCCAGAGTTGATTTTCTTCTTCTTTTGTAAGTAAACAGTTGTTTGTCTTGGCCTCATCAATCAAATATAAATTTCCAGCTGTTCTCTTCCCGGCTGCAACAGTATTGCCTTCTTTACTCTTTACTTGGCAACCTGTTTTTGTGAATATCACTTTACGGTCTTCATTGTATAGTTGGCTAATAAATGTTAGATTATATCTGAGCCCTTTAACGTGCAGAACATCTTTCAGCTTTCCTTTTCCAATATTTACTAACCCTTGACCACTGATGTTGAGTGAATCATCATTGCCAAACTTGACTCTGCCTTCTCTTGACTTGTTTAGCTTTAATAATTTACTCTTGTCTCCTGTCATGTGTGAAGTGCATCCACTATCAAGGATCAATTGCTTATCTTTCTAGTCAGTCTTTAGTGTAAATTCAGCTATATTAGCCTCCTCCCTTTTAGCTCTATATTCCTTCTTTTGAACTGGCTTGAAGATAGCTTTCTCCTTTTTCTCAGCTTTGACTGTACTAGTTGGTTTTACTATGCCATTGAGTGCCTTCTCTTGCTCAGGGAGAAGTGTCATGCATCTCTTGGCATTATGGCCATCCTGCCTGCACCTTTCACACTGTTCCAAGTCTCCTAATATAGCAAACTTGTTCTTTGAAACCACTGGTTTGGGCTTCCACCAACAATTCTTGTCAGTGTGTATGTGCTTTTTACAATATGTGCAACAACTCACGATAGGTGTTCTCCTCTGAATTTTGTATTGTCTCCCCCTGTATGCAGCATCGTATCTTCTCAAGTTGGAGACATATACTGGCCTTCTCCACCAGCATTTACTTGCCTTATGACCCCAAACTTCACAATAAATACAGTAACCTTGAATCTGCCTCTTCTTGGGTCTAATCACAGCTTGTTTTCTTTTGTTCATTACTTGCTTTATAGGCAAGGTTATTGGCTTCTTTGCTTGTGTGACTTTCATTTCAGTCACCTTCTTCTCCTTCTTCTATTCAATCGGAGCCCTTTGCTGGCTGACTTTCTTTTCTTCATTTTTTTTTGCAACCCTAGGTTGCTTCTTTAAATCTTGGCTAATCAATCTTTTCTTTCTGAGACTTAACCTTCTCTTTCAACTTCTGTGGCAAAGTCTTATTATCTTTAGGCAATGCAGCCTTAGATTGCTGCACTTTCTCTTCATTCTTCTTTTCTCTTGCAGAGCTTGTTTCTCCTACCACTTCAAGCTTGTGCAAGTTCTCTTCACTCTTTTTGAGTTGTTGCTGAAATCTCGACAACTCTGTCTCCATTTCTTCAATTGTTGAAGTCCTTGAGCCAAGCTCCATAGTAAGGTCTTCACATATTTTGATCTATTCTTCAAATCTTCTCTTCAAGTCAATATGTTCAGCCCTTATTTTATCCTATTGACTTTTTTCTTCCTCAATCTTTGATTCAACTTGTTTTATATGAGCCTCCAACCTTCTTATAGTTATGCCCCTTCTAATTATCTCCTTTGAAGTTACTTCTAACTCAGCTTCAAGATCTGGTTCTTTTTCATCAATCTCCTTTTCCTCTTCAGAGGTTGAACTACCACATCGAGCTGAGGCCATAAAGGCATGCTCATCTGATGAGTCTATATCATCCTCCTCATCGGCTTCTTTTGTCTGGCTCACATAACTCTTGAATGAGCCTCTCTTTTTCTTTTGTGGGTTAGCAATCTTCTTACTGGACTTCCTCGACTTGAATGATGGTCTTCTCCATTTTGATTTCTGCTCATCATCACCATCCTTATCTTCATCATCATGTTTTACTTTGCACTGAGAAGCAAAGTGTCCAGTCTACCCATAACGATAACATCTCAAGGACAACTGTCCTTTTCCCTTCTTAGACCCCTTTTTGAATTTCCTTATGAAGTAAGCCAACAATTCACTTTCACTTTCTTCCTGATCATCATCATCATCCTCACTGGATGATTCTTCCTCTTCTCGTATCTTCAAGTGTCTCATAGCTTTGAAAGCTGCCTCCTTTGATAGCTTTGATGTTGAGGAGCTTTCAGTTGACTTTATTCTCATCTCATATGCAATGAGATTGCACTGGAGATCATGCAGAGACATAAAATTAAGATCTCTACTCTCCTTTATGGCTACCACCTTTGAGGTAAACCTCTTAGGCAGAATTCTCAGAATTTTCTTCACAATAGATGAGTCCTTCTTGTTCTTCCTATGACTTCTAAGGTCGTTTATAGCATCAATAACCCTGGTGAAGAACTCTTGGACTGTCTCATTCTTCTGTATTCTGAGGGATTCATATCTCTCCTTAAAACTTAAAGCTTGGCCTCCTTCATTCTGCATCACCTTTATAGACCTTTTACAATCTGTCCCATATCTGCTTAGCAGATTTGCAATCCATAACTTTAGTATATTCAACATCTATCAATGCTGAACTGATGACATTTGAGGCCTTCCCATTGATCTCAAACTACCTTAATTCCTCTGGGGTTGGATCTCTACCTTCTTTTGGAGGCTCAAAACCCTCCTGTATAGATTTCACCACGTTCATGCCCATGGTTGCAAATATCACCTGCATTCTCGCTCTCCACATATGGTAGTTGGTTCCATTGAAAATTGGAACCTTTTTGTTGTAAGTAGTGCAGGTGCTAGTACTGGCATCCATTTCTTAGTATGCTAAACTAGTTAAAACTTCTGAAACCCTTCAAACTAGTACACCAAGTTGTTAAGCTTCAAACTGGTGAACCAGGCTCTAATACCAATTGAAGTTCCCAACTTCACCATAGGATCTACTAGTCTATGATACTGAGAGGGGGGTGAATCAGTATCACACCCTTAAAAAAAAAAACTCTGATAATTTAAGCCAAAAATGAACTCTTTCCCAGATTCAACTAAGGTAGATCTATTGTTACCAATTAAAGTTCCCTACTTCACCCTATGATCTACTAATCTGTAATACTGAGAGGGGGGGTGAATCAGTATTACACCCTTTCTTTTCAATTGATAGGTGAACAACTTCAAACTCTTCTTAGAAATGAACTCTTTCTCAGATTCAACTAAGGTAGATCTATTGTTACCTACTAGTCACAATAGTCCCCAAAGTTACCTTTTAGACACCTTACCTATTAAATGGATTGGTTGTTCTTGATTAGGTCTTCTTTTAGGTTATGGGTTTGATGATTCTTTAGTTGCGTTCACAACTCAATTCAAAACCCAGAATGTAAATTCAAAGCAAGGACACAAGAGATTTACGTGGTTCCATCAATGTGATGTACTTCACGGTGGTAAAGTTTCTTCCTCTACTGAGACAATCCACTATACTTGAGAACACCAGTGTGGTATTCCCTATGATTACAATGGATGTCTTAATCTTCTACTCCTTTCACTATTGCAAATACAAAGCAATCACAATGCAAAGAGTGTCACTTGTTGTGTCTACCCTTCTTCTAGCTTGTGTTGCCTCTGTTTGATTTGAATAGGCTGCTTCACTACCGCTTGGAAGATCACCAAAATACTCTCTAACCTCTCTTGAAGAAATCTAGAAATACGTTGAGTTCTCTCAAATGCTACGCCAAATTTCTTCTCTAGGTTGTCTCACCCAACTCCTGGACTCACCGTCTTACGACTTGCACTCATGCTTTAGGTTTGTTGTTTCACATCTCACGGCCTGCCTCATGCTACTGGTTTGCTGTTTCACGTCTCACAGACTGCCTCATGTTTCTTGTCTGCTGGTTCATGTTTCTTGGCCTACCTTACGCTTCTGGTTTTGCTGGTTCACGTCTTTCGGCCTGCCTCACGTTTCTGGTCTGGCGTTTCACGTCACATGTTCTAGTTTGTTGTCTTCTCTTCCAGGTGGTCTCACGGATACCAGGTCTACTATCTTCTCTTTCGGGTGGTCTCACAGATACCAAATCTACTATCTTCTCTTTCGGGTGGTCTCACAAATACCAAATCTACTATCTTCTCTTCCGGGTGGTCTATTTCTGATTTCTTCTCTTGCAGGTGGTGTGTTTTTGGTTTGCTCTCCCGGTGGTGTATTTTTTTCTTTTTTTTCTCTTACTCTACTGGTTTATATACTCCCTTTTATGCAAACCCTAGTAAGGTTTATTGGAGCTGCGACGAATTTCCTTTCTTGTCCCTCTATGTGGCTTCATATTACTTTCCATACAAAATTCAGCATTATCCTCCTTCTTAATTTATTTTTCTTGCTCTTTTCTTTCTACTGAAAACTCATCCCTTGAATGCTTGAACGAGCCATTTCTGCTTGCAAACTTAAATTTGGTTAACAACAATTACAACCCATACAAGGCTGTAAGAACAACAACAAAACAAAACAAATTGGACCTTTTATACAACTCATAATGCGGATCAAGCCTTTCCTTTGATTGGTCATACAACTTGGAATTATATCATGGGCTTTGTTGTTCCCACAGCCTTGTATGAGTTGTAATTGTTGTCAACTAGGTTTAAGTGTGCAAGAAAGTAAAGCCACATAGAAGGGTAAGAAGGTAAATCCACATGGAAGGGCAAGAACGTAAATCCGCATGGAGAGGCAAGAAAGTAAATCCACTGCGTAAGGGCAAGAACGTAAATCCGCCATGTAAGCCCTATTAGGTTTTCATTGAAGAGATATATAAAGACCTTGGAAGACAAAAATAGGGCAAGGCCAACACAATTGCATACACGGCAAGAAGAGAGGGTGAACAGCATAAACACAAAGAGTGAGTTCAGAAAACACAAGAGAAACCGTTCAACCAAGGAGACAAGAAAGGCCAACACAATTGAATACACGACAAAATACAAAAAGTGTGTGGACGGTCAACTAGAGAAAACAGAAAAACACAACACATGGCCAAAGCACACTGACGGTAAGAGAACGGCAGAACAGGGGATGACCAAATAGAAAACAGAGGTTGAAAATTAAGGAGATCATAACCGCACAGTAGCACTCGTGAATAGTAGCGTCGAGTGAAAAAAAATTGGGGGGCTGAACGAAGATATACCGACGGCAACAAAAAAGGAACACGACAAGGAGTCAACGGGAAGGAGAGAAACTCGTGAGGAACGACACACCACCGGCACACTAGCGATCTGCGAGGAGACAACACGGTAGAGAGAGAAACAGACGGTCGGAAAAACAGAGAAACGGGTCGACGGGAGAGAAAACCGGTTAAGGCTAGATGGGGCTTGACGAAAGGACAAAGAAAAGCAAACCGGCTGAAGAAGAAACTAGACGACTATAGAAGAGAGAGATACCGACAGCAACAAAGAACAATCGTCGAGAGAGAGAAAGAAGAGATGGCCGGAACAGAGGAGTCGATACGGCCAAAATCAGATCCAACTGGATGGTGAGATAGATCCGGCTCGACAGGGAGAGAGATCCGGTTGAACGAAGAGAGAGAAACCACTGACAGAATCGAAGACGGACGAAGAGAGAGAAATCCGGTGAAGAGAGAGAAATTCGACAGTAAGAGAGAGAAATCCGGTTGGACAGCAAGAGAGAGAGAAACGGATAGGCGAGCAGTGAGACAGTCAGATCATGAGACAAGGAGACGGGTGAGATCGTAAGACGGTGAAAGCAGGAATTGTGTGATACAACGTAAAGAATGAATTCAGCGAAGCATTGAACTCAACGTATTTTCAGACTTCTTCTAGAAAGGTTAGAGAGCGTTGCAGTGAACTTCTAAGTGGCAATGGAGTAGCCTTTCAATTCAATAGAGGCAAGACAAGCTAGAAGAAGGGTAGACACAGTAAGTGACACTCTTTGTATTGTACTTGCTTAGTAATTGCAATAGTGAAAGGAGCAGAGAATTAAAGACATCCATTGTAACGTGTATTCACAAGTATAGTGGATAGTTTAGGTAAGGGAGAGTCCCTACCACCGTGGATGTACGTCACGTTGATGGAACCACGTAAATCTCGTGTGTCCTTAATTTGCTTTACATTCTGTGTTTTGAATTGAGTTGTAAACGCAGCTAAAGTATCAGCTAACCCATAACCTAACAAAGACCTAAACAAGAACATCCGTATTGTCTATTAGGCAAGGTTTCTGAAAGGTGACTTTGGGGACTATTATGATTAGTAGGTAGCAATAGATCTACCTTAGTCGAGTTTGAGAAAGAGTTCGCTTTTAAGAAGAGGTTGAAGTTGTTCACTTACCTGCGAATTAAGAATTATGGTGATATTGATTCACCCCCCCTCTCAGTATCACAAACTAGTAGATCCTAGGGAGAAGTCGGGAACTTCAGGCTTTAAGTATAGTTCTTTAAGGTTAAAGCCATGATCATCATCTTGAACATAAAGATAAGTGATTATCCTTGGTGTAGCACTGGAAACGTCTAGAATAGTCCTAGAATCTTCTAGAGCACCCTTTTTGTCAAGTATATCCATGATTAAGCCTTGTAAATCCTCAATCATCCACTTTGTTCTTGACTTTGTCATTAGACCACTGATTCCTTGTAAAAGATCATGGTAATACTTGCTTTGTTGTACTGGATTAGCTCTTTGTTCTCCATCATTTGGTGTATGCTTGATCATAATTGCTTTTACATTATTTTTGTTTAAATTTCTTCTAGAAAAACTCACAAAAAAACCAATGAAAACTATGGATTTCATATTAAACACACACTTTTCAAAACAAAAGGGATCTTAGGGTAGGCTGCCTTATAGGTTCTTTTTATAAGCCCAATTGAACCCAAAATGTTGAGCCTTTTTACATGTACATTTGGCATGAACTAAAAATCAATCTACGCAAAACAAAACAAATTGGACTTTTTATACAACTCAGAATGCAGATCAAGCCTTTCCTTGGATTAGTCATACAACTTGGACTTATATCATGGGATTCAAGTATTACTCTTCAACTTCAAAGTCTTCTTCATCATCTTGCACATAAAGATAAGTGATTGTCCTTGGTATAGCATTGGAAACATCTAGAATAGTCCTAGAAACTTCTAAAGCACCCTTTTTGTCATGTATATCCATGATTAAGCCTTGTAAATCCTCAATCATCCACTTTGTTCATGACTTTGTCATTGCACCACCGATTCCTCGTAAGAGATCATGGATTACTTGATTTGTTGTACTTGATTAGGGCTTTGTTCTCCATTATTAGGTGTACTTTAGATCATAATTGCTTTGACATTATTTTTGTCCAAGTATTTTCCAGGCAAACTTACAACAAAACCAATGAAAACTATGGATTTCATACAAAATGCACACTTACTACGATAAAAGGGATATTAGGGCAAGTCACCTAGTGGGTTCTTTTTGCAAGCGCAAATGGACCCAAAACGTTGAGTCTTTTTACATGTACATTTGGCATTAACTGAAAATCGATCTACGCAAAACAAAACAAATTGGACTTTTTATACAACTCAGAAAGTAAATCAAGCCTTTCCTTGGATTGGTCATAGAACTTGGACTTATATCATGGGCTTCAAGTATTGTTCTTCAACTTCAAAGCCTTGTTCATCATCTTCCACATAATAAGTGATTATCCTTGGTGTAGCATTGGAAACGTCTAGAATAGTCCTAGAAACTTCTAGAACATCCTTTGGTCATGTATATCCATGATTAAACCTTGTAAATACTCAATCATCCACTTTGTTCTTGACCTTGTCATTGGACTACCTATTCTTCATAAAAGATCATGGGAACACTTGCTTTGTTGTATTTGATTAGCACTTTGTTCTCCATCATTAGGTGTATGTTTGATCATAATTGCTTTGACATTATTTTTGCCTATATTTCTTCCAGGCAAACTCACAATGAAACCAATGAAAACTATGGACTTTATACAAAACAACACTTCCTACAATGAAAGGGATGTTAAGGCAGGTCGCCTAGGGGGTTCTTTTTGCAAGCCCAAATGAACCCAAAACATTGAGCCTTTTTACTTGTACATTTGGCCTTAATTAAAAATTAATCTACCCAAAACAAATAAAAAAATGGGCTTTTCATACAATTCAGAAAGTAGATCATGCCTTTCCTTGGAATGGTCATACACCTTGCAATTATATCATGGGCTTCAAGCATTGTTCTTCAACTTCAAAGCCTTGTTCATCATCGTGCATGTAAAGATATGTGATTATGCTTGGTGTAGCATTGGAAATGTCTAGAATAGTCCTAGAATCTTCTAGAGCACCCTTTTTGTCATGTATATCCACGATTAAGCCTTGTAAATCCTCAATCATCCACTTTGTTCTTGACCTTGTCATTGGACTACCAATTCCTCATAAAAGATCATAGGAACACTTGCTTTGTTGTGCTTGATTAGCGCTTTGTCCTCCATTCTTAGGAGTACTTTAGATCATAATTGCTTTGACATTATTTTTGTACAAAAATTTTCCAGGCTAACTCACAACAAAACTAATGAAAACTATGGATTTAATACAAAACACACTCTTCCTATGATAAAAGGGATGTTAAGGCAAGTCACCTAGTGGGTTCTTCTTACAAGCCCAAATGAACCCAAAAATTTGAGCCCTTTTAATTTTACATTTGGTTTTAATTAAAGATCAATTTACTCGAAATAAAAAAAGGGGCTTTTCAAACAATTCGGAATGTAGATCAAGCCTTTCCTTGGATTGGTCATACAACTTAGACTTATATCATGGGTTTCAAGTATTGTTCTTCAACTTCAAGGCCTTGTTCATCATCTTGCACATAAAGAGGTATAGCATTGGAAACATCTAAAATAGTCCTAGAATCTTCTAGAGCTCCCTTTTTGTCATGTATATCCATGATTAAGCCTTGTAAATCCTTAATCATCCACTTTGTTCTTGACCTTGTCATTGGACCAACAATTCCTCATAAAAGATCATGGGAATACTTGCTTTGTTGCACTTGATTAGCACTTTGTTCTCCATTATTAGGAGTACTTTAGATCATAATTGCTTTGACATTATTTTTGTACAAATATTTTCCATGCTAACTCACAACAAAACCAATGAAAACTATGAATTTCATACAAAACACACACATCTTACGATAAAAGGGATGTTAGGGCAGGTCACCAAGTGGGTTCTGCTTGCTAGCCCAAATGAACCTAAAACATTGAGCCTTTTTACTTGTACATTTGGACTTAATTGAAAATTAATCTACCCAAAACAAAAAAAAAGGGGCTTTTCATATAATTTAGAAAGTAGATCAAGCCTTTCCTTGGAATGGTCATACAACTTGGAATTATATCTTGGGCTTCAAGTATTGTTCTTCAACTTCAAAGCCTTGTTTATCATCTTACACATAAAAAAAAATGGGCTTTTCATACAATTCGGAAAGTAAAGCAAGCCTTTCCTTGGATTGGTCATACAACTTGGACTTCTACCATGGGCTTCAAGTATTGTTCTTCCACTTCAAAGCCTTGTTCATCATCTTGCACATAAAGATAAGTGATTATCCTTGGTGTAGAATTGGAAACGTCTAAAATAGTCCTATAATCTTCTAGAGCACCCTTTTTGTCATGTATATCCATGATTAAGCCTTGTAAATCCTCTTTCATCCACTTTCTTCTTGACATCGTTAGTGGACCGCTGATTCTTCGTATAAGATCATGGGAATACTTTCTTTGTTGTATTTGATTAGAACTTTTTTCTCCATCATTAGGTGCAGGCTTGATCATAATTGCTTTGACATTATTTTTGTCTAAATTTCTTCCAGGCAAACTAGCAACAAAACCAATAAAAACTATGGATTTCATACAAAACACACACTTTTTAAGAGAAAAGGGATCCTAAGGCAGGTTACCAAGTCAGTTCTTTTTCTAAGCCCAAGTGAACCCAAAACGTTGAGCCCTTTACATGTACATTTGTCATTAACTAAAAATCAATATACCCAAAACAAAAGAAATTGCACTTTTTATACAACTTAGAAAGCAGATCAAGCCTTTCCTTGGATTGGTCATACAACTTAGACTTGTATCATGGGCTTCAAGTAATGTTCGAAGCCTTGTTCATCATCTTGTACATAAAGATAAGTGATTATCCTTGGTGTAGCATTGGAAACGCCTAGAATAGTCTTAGAATCTTCTAGAGCAGCCTTTTTGTCATGCATATCCATGATTAAGCCTTGTAAATCCTCAATCATCCACTTTGTTCTTGACCATGTCATTAGACCACCGATTCCTCGTAAAAGATCATGGGAATACTTGCTTTGTTCTACTTAATTAGCGCTTTATTCTCCACTATTAGGTGTACTTTGGATCATAATTGCTTTGACATTATTTTTGTCTAAATATTTTCTAGGCAAACTCGCAACAAAACCAATGAAAACTATGGATTTCATACAAAACACACACATCCTACGACAAAACGGATGATAGGGTAGGTCACTGAGTGGGTTCTTTTTGCAAGCCAAAATGAACCCAAAATGTTGAACCATTTCACTTGTACATTTGGCATTGATTGAAAATCAATCAACCAAAAACCAAAAAAAAAGGGCTTTTCATACAATTCAGAAAGTAGATCAAGCCTTTCCTTGGAATGGTCATACAACTTGGAATTCTATCATAGGCTTCAAGTATTGTTCTTTAACTTCAAAGCCTTGTTCATCATCTTACACATAAAGATAAGTAATTATCCTTGGTGTAGCATTGGAAATGTTTAGAATAGTCCTAGAATCTTTTAAAGCACCTTTTTTGTCATGTGTATCCATGATTAAGCCTTGTAAATCCTCAATCCTCCACTTTGATCATGACCTTGTTATTGGACCATCGATTCCTCATAAATGATCATCGGAATATTTGCTTTGTTGTACTTGATTAGCACTTTGTCCTCCATTATTAGGAGTACTTTAGATCATAATTGCTTTGACATTAGTTTTGTACAAATATTTGCCAAGCTAACTCACAACATAACCAATGAAGACTATGGATTTCATACAAAACACACACTTCCTACGATAAAAGGGATGTTACGGCAGTTCACCTAGTGCATTCTTTTTGCAAGCACAAATTAACCCAAAACATTGAGCCTTTTTACATGTACATTTGGCCTTAATTGAAAATTAATCTACCCAAAACAAAAAAAAAAGTGCTTTTCATACAATTCTAAAAGTAGATCAAGCCTTTCCTTTAAATGGTCAAACAACTTGGAATTATGTCATGGGCTTCAAGTATTGTTCTTCAACTTCAAAGCCTTGTTCATCATGTTGCACATAAGGTTGGTGATTATCCTTGGTGTACCATTGGAAACGTTTAGAATAGTCCAAGAATCTTCTAGAGCACCCTTTTTGTCATGTATATCCATGATTAAGCCTTGTAAATCCTTAATCATCCACTTTGTTCTTGACCGTGTTATTGGACCACCAATTCCTCGTAAAAGATCATGGGAATAATTGCTTTGTTGTACTTGATTAAAGCTTTGTTCTCCATTATTAGGAGTACTTTAGATCATAATTGCTTTGACATTATTTTTGTACAAATAGTTTCCAGGCTAACTCATAACAAAACCAATGAAAACTATGGATTTAATACGAAACACACTCTTCCTATGATAAAAGGGATGTTAGGGCAAGTCACCTAGTGGGTTCTTCATGCAAGCGCAAATGAAACCAAAACTTTGAGCCTTTTAAATTTTACATTTGGTTTTAATTAAAGATCATTCTAGCTGAAATTAAAAAAAAAAAGGGGCTTTTCAAACAATTCAAAACGTAGATCAAGCCTTTCCTTGGATTGGTCATACAACTTAGACTTATATCATAGGTTTCAAGTATTGTTCTTCAACTTCAAGGCCATGTTCATCATCTTGCACATAAAGAGGTGCAGCATTGGAAACGTCTAGAATAGTTCTAGAATCTACTAGAGCTCCCTTTTTGTCATGTATATCCATGATTAAGCCTTGTAAATCCTCAATCATCCACTTTGATCTTGACCTTGTCATTTGACCGCCAATTCCTCGTAAAAGATAATGGGAATAGTTGCTTTGTTGTACTTGATTAGCAATTTGTTCTCCATTATTTAGTGTACTTTAGATCATAATTGCTTTGACATTATTTTTGAACACATATTTTCCAAGCTAAGTCATTACAAAAGTAATAAAAACTATGGATTTCATACAAAACACACACTTCCTACGATAAAAGGGATGTTACAGCAGGTCACCTAGTGGGTTCTTTTTGCCAGCCGAAATGAACTCAAAACATCAAGCCTTTTTACTTGTACATTTGGCCTTAATTGAAAATAAATCAGCCCAAAATAAGAAAAATGGGCTTTTCATATAATTCAGAAAGTAGATCAAGCCTTTCGTTGGAATGCTCATACAACTTGGAATTATATCATGGGCTTCAAATATTGCTCTTCAACTTCAAAGCCTAGTTCATCACCTTGCATATAAAGATAAGTGATTATCCATGGTGTAAAATTGGAAATGTCTAGAATAGTCCTAGAATCATCTAGAGCCCCCTTTTTCTCATGTATATCCATGATTAAGCCTTGTATATCCTCAATCATCCACTTTCACCTTGACCATGTCATTGGACCACCGATTCCTCATAAAAGATAATGGGAATTGTTGCTTTGTTGTACTTGATTAGCATTTTGCTCTCCATTATTCAGTCAACTTTAGATGATAATTGCTTTGACATTATTTTTTGTACAAATATTTTCCAAGCTAAGTCATAACAAAATTAATGAAAACTATGGCTTTCATACAAAACACACACTTCCAACGATAAAAGGGATGTTACGGCAGGTCACCTAGTGGGTTTTTTTTGCCAGCCAAAATGAATTCAAAACATCAAGCCTTTTTACTTGTACATTTGGCCTTAATTGAAAATAAATCTACCCAAAATAATGAAAAATGGGCTTTTCATACAATTCAGAAAGTAGATCAAGCCTTTCATTGGAATGGTCATACAACTTGGAATTATATCATGGGCTTCAAGCATTGTCCTTCAACTTCAAAGCCTTGTTCATCATCATGCACATAAAGATAAATGATTATCCATGGTGTAGCATTGGAAACGTCTAGAATAGTCCTAGAATCATATAGAGCCCCTTTTTGTCATGTAATCCATGATTAAGCCTTGTAAATCCTCAATCATCCAATTTGATCTTGACCTCGTCATTGAACCACCGATTCCTCGTAAAAGATAATGGGAATACGTGCTTTGTTGTACTTGATTAGAACTTTGTTCTTCCTTATTCAGTGTACTTTATATCATAATTGCTTTGACATTATTTTTAAAAAAATATTTTCTAGGCTAACTCATAACAAAACTAATGAAAACTATGGATTTCATACAAAACACACACTTCCTACGATAAAAGGGAGGTCACCTAGTGAGTTCTTTTTGCTAGCCGAAATGAACCAAAAACATTGAGCCTTTTTACTTGTACATTTGGCCTTAATTGAAAATTAATCTACCCAAAACAATGAAAAATGGGCTTTTCATACAATTCAAAATGTATATCAAGCCTTTCGTTGGAATCGTCATACAACTTGGAATTATTCTTCAACATCAAAGCCATATGGAAGGGCAAGAAGGTAAAGCCACATGGAAGGTTAAGAAAGTAAATCCGCCACGTAAGCCCTATTAGGGTTTCATGGAAGAGAGTATATAAAGCCTTGGAAGACAAAACTAGGGTAAGGCCAATGAAATTGAATACATGACAAACACACCACTGAAAAAAAAAAAAAAGGAAGATGACACCACCGAGAGAGCCAACGGGAAATTCACCACTGAGAGAGCCAAATCTGAAATTCACCACCCGAGAGAGAAAATGACATAGATGAAAAAAAAGTACACGGAAGAACAGCCCAATGTGAGACAACGAAAAACACAAAACATTGGAGAGAATCGGGAGAGCAAAACGGTAAAGACACACCATCGGGAGAGCTAAACGGATACAAACCAGAAAAGGAGGCACCCACCACTGTAAGAGAGAAAAAGCCACCACCAGAAGAGCAGATTAGACCAGACATACACCACCGGGAGAGAGAGAACAAACCAGAAACGTGATATCACCGGAAGAGAGAAGAAACCAAAAACACCAGCACAGACCACCAGGAGAGAACAAATCAGAAACACCAGCACAAACCACCCAGAAGAGAAGAAATCAGATCCGTGAGACCACCCGGAAGAGAGGACGTGAGACATGGAGAAGGTGAGACGTTAGAGCAGACCAGACCTGGAAACCAGACCAGGTGAGACCAGACCTGGTATCTATGAGACCACCCGGAGAAGACAACAGACCAGAAACATGAGGTGAGGGCAAAACCAGAAACGTAGCACCCCTGGAAGAGAAGAAAACCAGAAACATGAGGTGAGGGCAAAACCAGAAATGCACTACCCCTTGAAGAGAAGAAAACTAGACACGTGAGGTGAGAGCAAAACTCAGAAACGCACTACCCCTGGAAGAGGAAGAAAACCATAAATGGATGGGTGAGGCGTGAGGCGTGAGACCACCGGCTGGAAGAAAACTAGAAACAGACAGGTGAGGCGTGAGGCGTGAGACCAGTGAAGAGGAAGAAGACCAGTAACGGGTGACCAGTAAAGGGTGACCAGAAACTGGTGGCCTGAAATGTGAGACCAGCAAAGCTGAAACACGAGACCAGCAAAGCTGTGATGGGAGCGCAGTAGAAGCATGGGTGTATGTCTGGAGATGGCATGAGACTAGAATGTGCGACAGCGTGACAGACCAAAAGCGTGAGGGCAGGCCATGAAACAGTAAGACCGTGAGATTAGGAGACAGGTGAGACCTTGAGACGGTGAAAGCAGGAGTTGTGAGAGACAACGTAGAGAAGAACTTCGGTGAAGCATCATAAGGAACTCAACATATTTCCAAATTTCTTCAAGAGAGGTTAGAAAGCGTTGCGGTAAACTTCTAAGCGGCAATGGAGCAGCCTTTCAATTCAACAGAGGCAAGATAAGCTAGAAGAAGGGTAGACACAGTAAGTGACACTCTTTGTATTGTACTTGCTTAGTAATTGCAATAGTGAACGGAGTAGAGGATTAAGACATCTATTGTAACTGGAATTCTCAAGTATAGTGGATAGTCTCGGTAAGGGAGAGTCCCTACCACCATAGATGTACGTCATGTTGACAGAACCACGTAAATCTCGTGTATCCTTAATTTGCTTTATGTTCTGTGCTTTGAATTGAGTTGTGAACGTAGCTAAAGTATCAGCCAACTCATAACCTAACAAAGACCTAAACAAGAACATCCGAATTGTCTATTAGGCAAGGTGTCTGAAAGGTGACTTTGGGGACTATTGTGATTAGTAGGTAGCAATAGATCTACCTCAGTCGAGTCTGAGAAAGAGTTCGCTTTTAAGAAGAGGTTGAAGTTGTTCACATATCTGTGAATTGTGGTGATACTGATTCTGCCCCCCCTCTCAGTATCACAAACTAGTAGATCCTACGGTGAAGTCGGGAACTTTAATTGGTATCAGAGCATAGGTTCACCAGTTTGAAGCTTAACAGCTTGGTGTACTAGTTTGAAAGGTTTCAGAAGTTTTAACTTGTTTAGCATACTGAGAAATGGATGCCGATACCGATACTAGCACCAGTACTACTTACAGCAAGAAGGTTCCAATCTTCAACGGAGCCAACTACCATATGTAGAGAGCGAGAATGTAGGTGATATTTGCAACCACGGGCATGAATGTGGTGAAATCCGTACAAGAGGGTTTTGTGGTCCCAGAAGAAGGTAAAGATCCAACTCCAAAGGAATTAAGGTAGTTTGAGATAAATAGGAAGGCCTCAAATGTCATCATTTCAGCATTGACAAATGCTGAGTATGCTAAAGTTATGAACTGCAAATCTGCTAAGGAGATATGGGACAGATTGCAGAAAGTCTATGAAGGTGATGGCAGAATGAAGGAGGCCAAGCTTCAAGTTTTCAAGGAGAGATATGAATCTCTCAGAATGCAAAAAAATGAGACAGTCCAAGAGTTCTTCACCAGGGTTATTGATGCTGTAAACGATCTTAGAAGTCATGGGAAGAACAAGAAGGACTCATCTATTGTGAAGAAAATTCTGAGAATTCTACCTAAGAGGTTTGCCTCAAAGGTGGCAGCCATAGAAGAGAGTAGAGATCTCAATTCTATGTCTCTGCATGATCTCCAATGCAATCTTATTGCATATGAGATGAGAATAAAGTCAATTGAGATCTCCTTAACGTCAAAGGTATCAAAGGAGACAGCTTTGAAACACTTGAAGATAAAAGAAGAGGAAGAATCATCTAGTGAGGATGATGATGATGATGAGGAAGAAAGTGAAGGTGAAGTGTTGGCATACTTCACAAGGAAGTTCAAAAAGGGGGAAAAAGACAGTTGTCCTTGAGATGTTATCGGTGTGAGCAGTCTGGACACTTTGTTTCTCAGTGCAAAATGAAACTTGATGATGAAGATGAGGATGTTGATGACCATCATTCAAATCAAAGAAGTCTAGCAAGAAGACTGCCAACCCACAAAAGAAGAAGAGAGGCTCATTCAAGAGTTATGTAAGTCAGATAAAAGAAGCTGATGAAGAGGAAGATGAAGAATCATTAGATGAGCATGCCTTTATGGCATCAGCTCAAGGTGGTAGTTCAACCTTTAAAGAGGAAGAGGAGGTTGATGAAGAAGAGTCAGATCTTGAAGCTGAGTTGGAAGCAGCCTTAAAGGAGATAATCAGAAGGGGCAGAACCATAAAAAGGTTGGAGGCTCACATAAAACAACTTGAAGCAAAGTCTGAGGAAGCTGAAAGTCAAAAGGATGAAATAAGTGTTGAACATATTAACTTGAAGAGAAGATTTGAAGAACATATCAAAATATGTGAAGACCTTACAGTAGAGCTTGGCTCAAGGGCTTCAAAAATTGAAGAAATGGAGAAAGAGTTGTTGAGACTTCAGCAACAACTCAAAAGTAGCAAAGAGAACTTGCAAAAGCTTGAAATGATAGGAGAAACAAGTTCTGCAAAAGGAGAGAAGAATGTAAAGAAAGTGTAGCAATCTGAGGCTGCATTAGATAAAGAAAATAAGAATGTGCCACAGAAGTTGAAAAAGAAGGTTGTGACTTAGAAGAAGATAGCCGAGATAAAGAAGATCTAAAGAAACAACCTAGGGTGGCAAACAAGAAGGAAGAAAAGAAAGTCAGCCAGCAAAGGACTATGGCTGAACAGAAGAAGGAGAAGAAGGTGACTGAAATGAAAGTCATACAAGCAAAGAAGCCAGCTACTTTGCTTACACAGCAAGTGATGAATAGAAGAAGACAAGCTATGATCAGGCCCAAGAAGAGGCAGTTTCAAGGTCATTGCCTTTATTATGAAGTTTAGGGTCATAAGGCGAGTAACTGTTGGTAGAGAAGACCAATATATGTCTCCAACTTGAGAAGATACGATGTTGCATACAGGGGGAGGCAATACAAAATTCAGAGGAGAACACTCGTCGTGAGTTCTTGCACATTCTGTAAAAAGCAAGGACACACTAACAAGGAGTGTTGGTGGAAGCCCAAACCAATGGTTTCAAAAAACAAGTTTGTTGTATTGGCAAACTTGGAACAGTGTGAAAGGTGCGGGCAAGATGACCATAATGCCAAGAGATGCATGACACTTCTCTCTGAGTAAGAGAAGGCACTCAATGGCACAGTGAAAACAAGTGGTGTAGTCAAAATTGAGAAAAAGGAGAAAACTATCTTCTAGCCAGTTCAAAAGAAGGAATATATAGCAAAAAGGGAGGTGGCTAATATAGCTGAAATTGCACTAAAGGCTGATTGTAAGGATAAGCAGTGATGCACTTCGCACATGATGGGAGACAAGAGTAAATTATCAAAGCTAAACAAATCAAGAGAAGGCAGAGTCAAGTTTGGCAATGATGATTCACTCAACATCAATGGTTAGGGGTCAGTGAATATTGGAAAAGGAAAGCTGAAAGATGTTTTACATGTTGAAGGACTCAGATATAATATAGCATCGGTCAGCCAACTATGCAACGACGACCACAAAGTGATATTCACAAAAATAGGTTGCCAAGTAAAGAGTAAAGAAGGCAATACTGTTGCAGCTGGGAAGAGAACAACTGAAAATTTATATGTGATTAATGAGGACAAGACAAATAGCTGTTTACTCACCAAAGAAGAAGAAAATCAACTCTGGCATAGGAGGCTAGGACACTTATCACAGAAGAACATGAGAAAGCTAACCACTACTTATGCAATCAGAGATATTCTTGACCTCAAGAGAGAGAGAGAGAGAGAGTATGTTTGCTCAGCATGCTCTAAAGGAAAACATGCCAGAAAGTAGTATAAGACCAAAGAATTCAGTTCTGAAGCAGTGCTTGACATTATGCATGCTGATTTGTGTGGACCAATAAGGACAAAAGGGTTGAATGGTGAGAGGTACTTCATCTTGTTTATTGATGATTATTCCAGAAGGACCTGCATCATGCACCTCAAACACAAGTCAGAAGTTCTGAATTGCTTCAAGAGATACAGAAGATTGGCTGAAAATAAGAGTGGAAGGAAGATCAAAGTATTGAGGTCAAATCAAGGCATTGAATTTACAAATAAAGCTTTTGAAGATAACCTTGAGAAGCATGAAATTCGTCATCAAATGGCAGCAGCAAGAACACCTCAATAGAACGAGGTGGTAGAGAGGAAAAATAGAGCTGTGGTCGAAATGGCGAGAACTCTACTGCTGGAATCCAAGCTTCACACAAGATTTTGGACAGAAGCAACATTTACAGCCATGCATTTACTAAATAGAGCATTACTAAGGTCCAATACTGATAAGACTCCATATGAGCTATGGAGTGGGAAAAAGACAATGGCCAAGTATCTCAAAATCTTTGTGGGATACTCAGCAAAGACAAAAGATTACAGAGTTTTCTTGCATAAGCTAGGAAAAGTGATCACTTCCAGTGATGTGAGAATATATGAGAACTGGAAAACAATGCAGAATGGAGAAGCTGAGGACAATGAAGAAGATGACTTCAATATAGATGAAGAATCTGACCAACCTGAAGAAAAGGAACAAGAAGTAAGTTTAAACTCGGAGAAGAGTGAGTCTAAAGATGAAGAAAGAGATCCTTTTGCAACTAAGACTGTGCAAGAAAGAAAGCCAAAGAAAACGTGGACCAGTGCTCATCAAGAAAATCAGACCATAGGTGACCCATCAGTAGGAGTTACAACAAGAAAAAGAATTGTGGGAGCTACTGCTTTACTCTCACAAGTTGAACCTAAATTTGTTGAAGAGGCTACACAAGATCTAACCAAATCTCTGTCCACAAAGCTATTTGAAAAGCACAGATTGAGTCTATCTGTGCAAATGCCTCCTTAAGCCTGAAGTTCAGGTGAATCCTCCATCTCCACTTTGCGAGTTTTTCAGATTTGTAATTGGTTGGCAAAGGGGAAGAGAAGCAACAGTGCAGGGGGAGCTGTTAAGAAAGGGGGAATGCATATTTAAGGGGAGTTGAAATTGCTGCATAGTGGCTTTTTGTTATGAGTGTTGCCTACAATTACAAAGGGGGAGATTGTTGTTTCCACAGCCTTGTATGGGTTGTAATTGTTGTCAACTAGGTTTAAGTGTGCAAGAAAGTAAAGCCACATGGAAGGGCAAGAAGGTAAAGCCATATGGAAGGGCAAGAAAGTAAATCCGCTGCGTAAGCCCTATTAAGGTTTCATGGAAGAGAGTATATAAAGACCATGGAAGACAAAACTAGGGTAAGGCCAACAAAATTGAATACACGACAAACACACCACCGAAAAAAAAAAAAAAAGAAAAAGACACCACTGGGAGAGCCAACGGGAAATTCACCTCCAAGAGAGCCAAATCTGAAATTCACCACCCAAGAGAGAAAAGCGACACAAATGAAAAAAAAAGTACACAGAAGAACAACCCAACGTGAGACAACGAAAAACACAAAACATTGGAGAGAACTGGGAGAGCAAAACAGCAAAGACACACCACCGGGAGAGCTAAACGGATACAAACCAAAAAAGGAGGCACCCACCATCGTAAGAGAGAGAAAGCCACCACCGGAAGAGCAGACCAAACCAGACATACACCACTGGGAGAGAGAGAAGAAACCAGAAACGTGATATCACCGAAAGAGAGAAGAAACCAGAAACACCAGCACAAACCACCCAGAAGAGAAGAAATCAGATCCGTGAGACCACTCGGAAGAGAGGACGTGAGACCTGGAGAAGGTGAGATGTTAGAGCAGACCAGACTAGGTGAGACCAGACCTGGTATCTGTGAGACCACTTGGAGAAGACAACAGACCAGAAACGTGAGGTGAGGGCAAAACCAGAAACGCACCACCCCTGGAAGAGAAGAAAACCAGAAACATGAGGTAAGGGCAAAACTAGAAATGCACTACCCCTTGAAGAGAAGAAAACCAGAATCAACAACTACAGATTTCATACAAAACACATATTACTTAAGTTAAAAGGGATATTAGGGCAGGTCACCTAATGGGTTCTTTTGCATCCCCAAATGAACCCAAAATGTTGAGCCTTTTTAGTTGAAAATCTAACCTTAATTTAATCTACCCAAAACCAAAGAAAAAGGGCTTTTCATACAACTTAGAAAGTAGATCAAGCCTTTCCCTGGATTGGTCATACAACTTAAACTTATATCATAGGCTTCAAGTATTGTTCTTCAAGGTTAAAGCCTTCTTTATCATATTGCACATAAAGATAAGTGATTATCCTTGGTGTAGCATTGGAAACGTCTAGAATAGTCCTAGAATCTTCTAGAGAAGCCTTTTTGTCATGTATATTCGTTATTAAGCCTTGTAAATCCTCTTTCAACCACTTTGTTCTTGCCCTTGTCATTGGACCACCGATTTCTCGTAAAAGATCATAGGAATACTTGCTTTCTTGTACTTAATTAGCGCTTTGTTCTCTATCATTAGGAGTACTTTAGATCATAATAGATCTGACATTATTTTTGTTTAAATTTATTCCAGCCAAACTCACGACAAAACCAATGAAAACTATGGATTTCATACAAAACACACACTTCCTAAGATAAAAGGGATGTTAAGGCAAATGACATAGTGAGTGTTGTTCCCATAGCTTTGTATGGGTTGTAATTGTTGTCAACCAGATTTAAGTATGAAAGTAGAAGTGGCTCATTCAAGCATTCAAGGGATGAGTTTCTCAATAGAAAGAAAAGAGCAAGAAAAATAAATTAAGAAGCCACATGAAAGGGCAAGAAAGGAATTTCATCGTGGCTCCAGTAAGCCCTACTAGGGTTTTCATAGAAGGGAGTATATAAACCGGTAGAGCAAGAGAAAAATATGAAAAAACCTGAAAGACGCCATCGGGAGAGCAAAACGTGAAAGACACCACCTGGAGAGCAAACCAGAACACACATAACACCGGGAGAGCAAACCAGAAATGCACCACCTACAAGAGAAGAAATAAAAAACAAAACACCAGTGAGAAAAGAGATCAGATCCGTGAGACCACCGGGAAAGCAAACCAAAAACGGACCACCTGGAAGAGAAGAAATCAAAAACGTGAGACCACCTGGAAGAGAAGACCACAGACCTGGTATCTGTGAGACCACCAGGCGTGACAGACCAGAGCAACCCACCAGATGTGACAGACCAGAACGACCCACTAGACGTGAACCAGAAAAACTAGAAGCGTGAGGCAGCTGAGAAACGTGAACCAAAAAGCCCAGAAGCATAAGGCGACTGAGAAGTGTGAACTAGAAAAACCAAAAGCGTGAGGCAGTTGAGAGAGGTGAATCAGAAACCAGAAACGTGAGGCAAGCCGAGAAATGTGAACCAGCAAACCAGAAACATGAGGCAGGTCGAGAGACGTGAAGTGCCAAACTAGAAACGTGAGGTAGGCCGAGAGACGTGAACCAACAAAACCAAAAGCATGGTGCAGGCCAATAGACGTGAGGCCGAGGGACGTGGAACGACAGACCAATAGCGTGGGCAGTCCGTGAGACGTGAAACAACAGACCAGTAACGTGAGGTAGGTCATGAGACGTGAAATGGCAGACTTGAAGCATGAGTGCAGGCCATGAGACGGTGAGACCAAGAGTTAGGTAAGACAACCTAGAGAAGAAATTCAGTGTAGCATTTGAGAGAACTCAACGTATTTCCAGATTTCTTTAAGAGAGGTTAGAGAGTGTTTTGGTGATCTTCTAAGCGGTAGTGAAGTAGCCTATTCAAATCAAACAAAGGCAACACAAAGAAGGGTAGACATAGTAAGTGACACTGTTTGTATTGTGATTGCTTTGTATTTGCAAAAGTGAAAGGAGTAGAAGATTAAGACATCCATTTTAATCATAGGGAATACCACACTGGTGTTCTCAATTATAGTGGATTGTCTCGATAGAGGAAGAAACTTTACCACCGTGGAGTACGTCACATTGATGGAACCACGTAAATCTCTCATGTCCTTGCTTTGAATTTACATTCTATGTTTTAAATTGAGTTGTGAATGCAGCTAAAGAATCATCAAACCTATAACCTAAAAAAAGACCTAATCAAGAACAACCAATCAGTTTAATAGGCAAGGTGTCTGAAAGGTAACTTTGGGGACTATGGTGACTAGTAGGTAACAATAGATCTACCTTAGTTGAATATGAGAAGAGTTTGAAGTTGTTCACCTATCAATTGAAAAGAAGGGGTGTAATACTAATTCACCCCCCCTCTCAGTATTATAGACTAGTAGATCCTAGGGTAAAGTAGGGAACTTCAATTGGTATCAGAGCACAGGTTCACCAGTTTGAAACTTAACAGCTTGGTGTACTAGTTTGAAGGGTTTTAGAAGTTTTACCTTGTTTAGCATACTGAGAAATGGATGCCAGTACCAGCACCAGCACTATTTACAGCAAGAAGGTTCCAATTTTCAATGGAACTAACTACCATATGTGGAGAGCGAGAATGTAGGTGGTATTTGCAACGATGGGCATGAATGTGGTGAAATCTGTACAAGAGGGTTTTAAGCCTCCAAAAGAAGGTAAAGATCCAACCCCAGAGGAATTAAGGCAGTTTGAGATCAATGGGAAGGCCTCAAATGTCATCATTTCAGCATTGATAGATGCTGAATATGCTAAAGTTATGGACTGCAAATCTGCTAAGGAGATATGGGATAAATTGCAAAAGGTCTATGAAGGTGATGGCAGAATGAAGGAGGCCAAGCTTCAAGTTTCCAAGAAGAGATATGAATCCCTCAGAATGCAGAAGAATGAGATAGTCCAAAAGTTCTTCACCAGTGTTATTGATTCTGTAAATAACCTTAGAAGTCATGGGAAGAACAAGAAGGACTCATCTATTGTGAAGAAAATTCTGAGAATTCTGCCTAAGAGGTTTGCCTTAAAGGTGGCAGCCATAAAAGAGAGTGGAGATCTCAATTCTATGTCATTACATAATCTCTAGTGCAATCTCATTGCATATGAGATGAGAATAAAGTCAACTGAAAGCTCCTCAACATCAAAGCTATCAAAAAAGGCAGCTTTCAAAGCTATAAGACATTTGAAGATAAGAGAAGAGGAAGAATCATCTAGTGAGGATGATGATGATAAGGAGGAGGAAGAAGTAAAGGTGAAGTGTTAGCTTACTTCACAAGGAAATTCAAAAAGGGGTCTAAGAAGGGAAAAGGACAGTTGTCCTTAAGGTGTTATCATTGTGGGTAGATTGGACACTTTGCTTCTTAGTGCAAAGTGAAACTTGATGATGAAGATGAGGATGGTGATGATGAGCAAAATTCAAAATGGAGAAGACCATCATTCAAGTCAAGGAAGTCCAGCAAAAAGACTGTCAACCCATAGAAGAAAAAAAGAGGCTCATTCAAGAGTTATGTGAGCCAAACAAAAGAAGCCGATGAGGAGGAAGATGTAGACTCATCAGATGAGCATGCCTTTATGGCATCAGCTTGATGTGGTAGTTCAACCTCTAAAGAGGAAGAGGAGATTGATGAAGAAGAACCAGATCTTAAAGTTGAGTTAGAAGCAACTTCAAAGGAGATAATCAGAAGGGGCAGAACCATAAAAAGGTTGGAGGCCCATATAAAACAAGTTGAAGCAAAGATTGAGGAAGCAGAAAGTCAAAAGGATGAAATAAGGGCTGAACATATTAACTTGAAGAAAAGATTTGAAGAACAGATCAAAATATGTGAAAACCTTACTATGGAGCTTGGCTCAAGGACTTCAACAATTGAAGAAATGGAGATAGAGTTGCTGAGACTTCAGCAACAACTCAAAAAAAGTGAAGAGAACTTGCAGAAGTTTGAAGTGATAGGAGAAACAAGCTCTGTAAGAGAAAAGAAGAATGAAGAGAAAGTGCAGTAATCTAATGCTGCATTGCCTAAAGAGAATGAGACTTTGCCACAGAAGTTGAAAGAGAAGGCTGTGACTCAGAAGAAGATAACTGAAAAAGAAAAGACAGTTATCAAACTAAAGCCAAGGCCAAAAATGATGTATGTGGTTAAAGAGCAGCAGCCCATAGCTGTTATGTGTCAGAAAGAAAAGACTGATAAGCCAAAAACAGTGAAGGCTAAAGATGAAGATTTGAAGAAGCAATCTAGCATTGCGAACAAAATTGAAGAAAAGAAAGTCAGCCAACCAAGGGCAATGGTTGAATAGAAGAAGGAAAAGAAGGTGGCTAAAATGAAAGCCATACAAGCAAAGAAGCCAGCAACCTTGCCTACACAGAAAATAATGAACAAAAGAAAACAAGCTGTGATGAGACCCAAGAAGAGGCAGTTTCAAGGTTACTATCTTTATTATGAAGTTTGAGGTCATAAGGCAAGTAAAAGCTAGTGGAGAAGGCCAGTATATGTCTCCAATTTGAGAAGATACGATGCTGCATATAGGGGGAGACAATACAAAATTCAGAGGAGAACACCTGTCATGAGTTCTTACACATACTGTAAAAAGCAAGGACATACTGACAAGAAGTGTTGGTGAAAGCCCAAACTAGTGGTTTCAAAGAACAAGTTTGCTATATTGGCAGACTTGGAACAATGTGAAAGGTGCAGGCAGGATGGCCATAATGCCAAGAGATGCATGACACTTCTCCCTGAGCAAGAGAAAGTACTCAATGTCATAGTGAAAACAATTGGTACAATCAAAGCTGAGAAAAAAGAGAAAGCTATTTTCAAGCTAGTTTAAAAGAAGGAATATAAAGCTAAAAGGGAGGTGGCTAATATAGCTAAAATTGCACTAAAGGCTGACTACAAGGATAAGCAGTGGATCCTTGACAGTAGATGCACTTCACACATGACAGGAGATAAGAGTAAATTATCAAAGTTGAACAAGACAAGAAAAGGCAGAGTCAAGTTTGGTAATGATGATTCACTCAACATCAGTGGTTAAGGGTCAATAAATATTGGAAAAGGAAAGCTGAAAGATGTTCTGCATGTTGAAGGCCTCAGATATAATTTAGCATCTGTTAGCCAACTATGCAATGAAGACCATAAAGTGATATTCACAAAAATAAGTTGTCAAGTAAAGAGTAAAGAAGGCAATACTATTTCAGTCGAGAAGAGAACAGCTGGAAATTTATATATGATTGATGAGGACATGACAAACAGCTGTTTACATACAAGAAAAGAAGAAAATCAACTCTGGCATAGGAGGCTGGGACACTTAACACAAAAGAACGTGAGGAAGTTGACCACTACTCATGCAATCAGAGACATTGCAGACCTCAAGAGAGAGAGGGAGTATGTTTGCTCAACATACTCTAAAGGAAAACAAGTTAGAAAGCAATATAAGACCAAAGAGTTCAGTTCTGAAGCAGTGCTTGACATTGTACATACTGATTTATGTGGGCCAATGAGAACAAAAGGGTTGAATGGTGAGAGGTACTTTATCTTGTTTGTTGATGATTATTCCAGAAGGACCTGCATTATGCACCTCAAACACAAGTCAGAAGTTTTGAAATGCTTCAAGAGATATAGAAGTTTGGTTGAAAATGAGAGTGGAAAAAAGATCAAAGTATTGAGGGTAGATCAAGGCATTAAATTCACAAATGGAGCTTTTGAAGATTATCTTAAGAAGCATGAAATTCACCATCAGATGGCAGCAGCAAGAACACCTCAACAGAATGGGGTAGTAGAGAGGAAAAATAGAGCTGTGGTTGAAATGGCAAGAACTTTACTACTGGAATCCAAGTTTCACACAAGATTTTGGACAGAAGCAACATTTACAACCGTGCACCTACTAAACAGAGTTTTAGAGCTATGGAGTGGGAAGAAGACAACAACCAATTATCTTAGAATCTTTGGTAGCCCATGTTTTGTGAAGAACAAGGAGCAAAACATAGGAAAATTCCATGCTAGTTTAGATGAAGGGATCTTTGTGGGATACTCAGTAAAGACAAAAGGTTACAAAGTTTTTCTGCATAAACTAGGAAAAATGGTCACTTCTAGTGATGTGAGAATAGATGAAAATTGGAAAACAATGCATAATGGAGAAGCTGAGGACAGTGAAGAAGATGACTTCAAGATAGATGAAGAATCTGACCAACATGAAGAAGAGGGAAAAGAAGTAAGTTTAAACTCAGAGAAGAGTGAGTCTGAAGATAAAGAAGGAGATTCTCTTGCAACTAAGACTGTGTAAGAGAGAAAGACAAAGAAGACATGGACCAATGCTTATCAAGGAAATCAGATAATAGGTGACCCATCAGTAGGAGTTACAACAAGAAGAAGAATTGTGGGAGCTATTGCTTTACTCTCACAAGTTGAACCTAAATCTATTGAAGAGGCTACACAAGACAAAGCTTGGGTCAAAGCTATTAATGAGGAGCTGGATCAAATCGAGAATAATGAAACATGGGAGCTGGTTCCAAGACCCACTAACAAGAATGTCATAGGAACAAAATGGTGTTTAAAAATAAACACAATGAAGATGGCAAGGTAGTAAGGAACAAGGCTAGGCTGGTTTGCAAAGGTTATACTCAGATAGAAGGAGTAGATGTTGATGAAACTTTTGCACCAGTAGCAAGGTTGGAAACTATCAGAATGTTCTTAGCTTTGACAGCACATAAAAGGTATAAACTTTACCAGATAGATGTGAAATCAGCCTTTCTGAATGGGCTTCTGAAAGAAAAAGTGTATATTGAACAACCCGATGGAGTACAAATCAGTGAGGATGAGACACACGTATGCAAGCTAAAGAAAGCCTTGTATAGCCTTAAACAAGCCCCAAGAGCATGGTACAATAGGCTGGATGCGTATTTGAGAAGGTTGAACTTCAGAAGAGGAACAATTGATAATAACCTATATGTGTTCAACTCAGAGAAAGGCCAACTAATAACCATAGTATATGTAGATGACATCATCTTTGGAGGGGATCACTTTAAGCTATGCCAAGATTTTGCATAGAAGATAAGTGAGGAATATGAGATGTCATTGATTGGAGAAATGACTTACTTTCTTGTGAAGTTCCTGACTTCTCCTTAGGATGTACTAGTTTGTGATACTGAGAGGAGGGGTGAATCAGTATCACTACAATTCGCAATTCGCAGGTAAGTGAACAACTTCAACCTCTTCTTAAAAGTGAACTCTTTCTCAGACTCGATTAAGGTAGATCTATTGCTACCTACTAATCACAATAGTCCCAAAAGTCACCTTTCAGACACCTTGCCTAATAAACAATTCAAATGTTCTTGTTTAGGTCTTTGTTAGGTTATGGGTTGGCTGATACTTTAGCTGGGTTCACAACTCAATTCGAAACACAGAACGTAAAGCAAATTAAGAACACACGAGATTTACGTGGTTCTGTCAACGTGACGTACATCCACGGTGGTAGGGACTCTCCCTTACCGAGACTATCCACTATACTTGAGAATTCTAGTTACAATGGATGTCTTAATCCTCTGCTCCCTTCACTATTGTAATTACTAAGCAAATACAATACAAAGAGTGTCACTTACTATATTTACCCTTCTTCTAGCTTGTCTTGCCTCTGTTGAATTGAATGGCTACTTCACTGCCGCTTAGAAGTTCACCACAATGCTCTCTAACCACTCTTGAAGAAATTTGGAAATACGTTAAGTTCTTTCTGATGCTTCGCCAAATTCCTTCTCTAGGTTGTCTCACACAACTCTTGCTTTCACCGTCTCACGGTCTCACCCATCCCCTTGTCTCATGGCCTGCCTCACGTTTCTGATTTAGCATTACACGTCTCACCCACGTTTCTGGTTTACACCCTTTGCTAGACACATGCCTCACGCACACTTCTGGTTTGGCGTTTCATGTCTCATGTACGTTTCTGGTTTGCACGCCTTGCTGGTCACACACCCCACGTATGTTCTGGTCTCACGCCGTCTCCTGACGTACACCCATGCTTCTGCTGCGCTCCCATCACAGCTTTGCTGGTCTCGCGTTGCAGGTCACCAGTTTCTGGTCTCACGGCCTTGTCACCCGGCTCTCACCTTACGTTTCTAGTTTTCTTCTCTTCTAGGTCTCACGCCTCACGCCTCACTTGTCCGTTTCAAGTTCGCTGGTCTCCCGTTTCAGATCTCACCTGGTCTCAGGTTTCTAGGTCTCACCTGGTCTTACGTTCTGATCTTGTCTGGTCTCACCTGGCTCATGTTTCCAGGTCTTACCGAGTCTCACGTTCTGGTCTGGTCTGGTCTCACCTGTTCTCACATTCTGGTTTGGTCTGGTCTTCTCTTCCAGGTGGTCTCACGGATACCATGTCTGTTGTCTTCCAATGTGCTCTGGTCTGTATCCCCAACATTTTTGGTCTATATCCCCAACGTTTCTAGTCTGTATCCCCAACGTTTCTCCTTCTCCAGGTCTCACGTCCTCTCTTTCTCCAGGTCTGGTCTGCTCTAACAGGTGTGTTGTTTCTTCTCTCCTTTTGCTGTCCAACACTTGCTTGTATTTGTCGAGTATTCAATTGTGTTGGCCTTACCTTAATTTTGTCATCTAAGGTCTTTATATACTCTCTTCCATGAATCCCTAATAGGGCTTACGCGACGGATTTACATTCTTGCCCCTCCAGGGCTTATGTGGCGAATTTACGTTCTTGCCCTTCCATGTGGTTTACTTTCTTGCACACTTAAACCTAGTTGACAATAATTACAACCCATACAAGGCTGTGGGAACAACAATCTCCCCCTTTGTAATTGTTGGCAACACTCATAACAAAAGCCACTATGTAGCAGTTTCAACTCCCCCTTTCTTAACAGCTCCCCTTGCACTGTTGCTTCTCTCCCCCTTTGCCAACCAATTACAAAGCTGAAAAACTCACAAAGTGGAGATGGAGGATTCACCTAAACTTCAAGCTTGAGGAGGCATTTGCACAGATAGACTCAATCTGTGCTTTTCAAACAGCTCTGTGGACAGAGATTTAGTTGGATCTTGTGTAGCCTCTTCTACAGATTTAGGTTCAACTTGTGAGAGTAAAGCAGTAGCTCCCACAATTCTTCTTCTTGTTGTAACTTCTATTGATGGGTCACCTATAATCTGATTTTCTTGATGAGCACTGGTCCACATTTTCTTTGGATTTCTTTCTTGCACAATCTTAGTTGCAAGAGGATCTCTTTCTTCATCAATCACATACAAGTTTCTAGCTATTTTCTTCCTAGCTGCAACAGTATTGCCTTCTTTACTCTTTACCTGGCAACTTATTTTTGTGAATATTACCTTATGGTCTTCATTGCATAGTTTGCTGACAAATGCTAGATTATATCTGAGTCCTTCAACATGCAGAACATCTTTCAGCTTTCCTCTTCCAATGTTTATTGACCCCTGACCATTGATGTTGAGTGAATCAACATTGCCAAACTTGACTCTGCCTTCTCTTGACTTGTTTAGCTTTGACAATTTACTCTTGTCTCTCGTCATGTGTGAAGTGCATCCGCTGTCAAGGATCCACTGCTTATCCTTGTAATCAGCCTTTAGTGCAATTTTAGCTATATTAGCCACCTCCCTTTTAGCTTTATATTCCTTCTTCTGAACTAGCTGGAAGATAGCTTTTTCCTTTTTCTCAGCTTTGACTACACCGCTTGTTTTTACTGTGCCATTGAGTGCCTTCTCTTGTTCAGGGAGAAGTGTTATGCATCTTTTGGCATTATGGCCATCTTGCCTGCACCTTTCACACTGTTCCAAGTCTACTAATACAGCAAACTTTTTCTTTGAAACCATTGGTTTGGGCTTCCACCAACACTCCTTGTCAATGTGTCCTTGCCTTTTATAGTATGTGCAAGAACTCACGACAAGTGTTCTCCTTTGAATTTTGTATTGTCTCCCTCTGTATGCAGCATCGTATCTTCTCAAGTTGGAGACATATACTAGCCTTCTCCACCAACAGTTACTCACCTTATGACCCCAAACTCCATAATAAAGGCAATGACCTTGAAACTACCTCATCTTGGGTCTACTCACAACTTGTTTTCTTCTGTTCATTACTTGCTGTGTAGTTAAAGTTGCTAGCTTCTTTGCTTGTGTGGCTTTCATTTCAGCCACCTTCTTCTCTTTCTTCTGTTCAACCATTGCCCTTGGTTGGCTGACTTCCTTTTCTTTCTGAGACGTAGCAGCTATGGGCTGCTGCTCTTTAAGCACATACATCCTTTTTGGCCCTGGCTTTGGTTTGATAACTGTCTTCTCTTCTTCAGTTATCTTTACCTGAGTCATAGCCTTCTCTTTCAACTTCTGTGGTAAAGTCTCATTCTTCTTTTTTCTTGCAGAGCTTGTTTCTCCTACCACCTTAAACTTCTGCAAGTTCTCCTCACTCTTTTTGAGTTGTTGCTGAAGTCTCAGCAACTCTATCTCCATTTCTTCAATTGTTGAAGTCCTTGAGCCAAGCTCTATAGTAAGGTCTTCACATATTTTGATCTGTTCTTTAAATCTTCTCTTCAAGTCAATATGTTCAGCCCTTATTTGATCCTTTTGACTTTCAGCTTCCTCAGACTTTGCTTCAACTTGTTTTACGTGAGCCTCCAACCTTTTTATGGTTCTGCCCCTTCTGATTATCTCCTTTGACGTTGCTTCCAGCTCAGCTTCAAGATCTGACTCTTCTTCATCAACCTCCTCTTCTTCTTCAGAGGTTAAGCTACCACATTGTGCTGATGCCATAAAGACATGCTCATTTGATAAGTCTTCATCTTCCTTCTCATCAACTTCTTTTATCTGACTCACATAACTCTTGAATGAGCCTCTCTTCTTCCTCCGTAGGTTGGCACTCTTCTTACTGGACTTCTTTGATTTTAATGATGATCTTCTCCATCTTGAATTCTGCTCATCATCACCATTCACATCTTTATCATTAAGTTTCATTTTGCACTGAGAAGCAAAGTGTCTAGTCTACCCACAACGATAACATCTCAAGGACAACTATCCTTTTCCCATCTTAGACCCCTTTTTGAATTTCCTTGTGAAGTAAGCCAATACTTCAACTTCACTTTCTTCCTCCTCCTCCTCATCATCATCCTCATTAGATGATTCTTCCTCTTCTTTTATCTTCAAGTGTCTCATAACTTTGAAAGCTGCCTCCTTTGATACCTTCGTTGTTGAGGAGCTCTTCGTTGACTTTATCCTCATCTCATATGCAATGAGATTGCACTGGAGATCATGCAAAGACATAGAATTGAGATCTCTACTCTCCTCTATGGCTGCTAACTTTAAGGCAAACCTCTCAGGCAGAATTCTCAGAATTTTCTTCACAATCGATGAGTCCTTCTTGTTCTTCCCATGACTTCTCAAGTCGTTTACAGTGTCAATAACCCTAGTAAAGAACTCTTGAATTGTCTCATTCTTCTACATTCTAAGAGATTTATCTCTCTTTGAACACTTGAAGCTTAGCCTCCTTCATTCTGTCATCACCTTCATAGACTTTCTGCAATCTGCCCCATATCTCCTTGGCAGATTTGTAGTCCATAACTTTAGCATACTCAGCATCTGTTAATGCTAAAATGATGACATTTGAGGCCTTCCCATTTATCTCAAACTGCCTTAATTCCTCTGGGGTTGGGTCTTTACCTTCTTCCAGATCCACAAAACCCTCCTATACACATTTCACCACGTTCATGCCCGTGTTTGCAAATACCACTTGCATTCTTGCTCTCCACATATGATAGTTGGTTCCGTTGAAGATTGGAACCTTCTTGTTGTAAGTAGTGTTGGTGCTGGTACCGGCTTCCATTTCTCAGTATGCTAAACAAGTCAAACTTCTAGATCCCTTCAAACTAGTACACCAAGCTATTAAGCTTCAAATTGGTGAACTTGTGCTCTGATACCAAATGAAGTTCCCGACTTCTCCCTAGGATCTACAAGTTTATGATATAGAGAGGGGGGGTGAATCAGTATCACCACAATTTGCAATTCGCAGGTAAGTGAACAACTTCAACCTCTTCTTAAAAGTGAACTCTTTCTTAGACTCGACTAAGGTAGATCTATTGCTATCTACTAATCACAATAGTCCCCAAAGTCACCTTTCAAACACCTTGCCTAATAGACAATTTGAATGTTCTTGTTTAGGTCTTTGTTAGGTTATGGGTTGGCTAATACTTTAACTGTGTTCACAACTGAATTCAAAACACAGAACGTAAAGCAAATTAAGGACACATGAGATTTACATGGTTCCGTCAACGTGATGTACATCCACGGTGGTAAGGACTCTCCTTTACCGAGACTATCCACTATACTTAAGAATTCCAGTTACAATGGATGTCTTAATCCTTTGCTCCTTTCACTATTGCAATTACTAAGTAAGTACAATACAAAGAGTGTCACTTACTATGTCTACCCTTCTTCTAGCTTGTCTTGCCTCTGTTGAATTGAATGGCTACTTCACTGCTGCTTAGAAGTTCACCACAACGCTCTTTAACCTCTCTTGAAGAAATTTGGAAATACGTTGAGTTCTTTCTGATGCTTTGCTGAATTCTTTCTCTAGGTTGTCTCACACAACTCCTGCTTTCACTGTCTCACGGCTTGCCTCATGTTTCTAGTTTGTCGTTCCACGTCTCACGGCTTGCCTCACATTTCTGATTTGGCATTACACATCTCACACATGTTTCTGGTTTGCACCCTTAGCTGGTCACACGCCTCACACACACTTCTGGTTTGGCATTTCATGTCTCACGTACGTTTCTGATTTGCACACCTTGCTGGTCACACGCCCCACGTACGTTCTGGTCTCACGCCATCTCCTAACGTACACCCATGCTTCTGCTGCACTCCCGTCATAGCTTTGCTGGTCTCACGTTTCAGGTCACCAGTTTCTGGTCTCCCTTTTCTGGTCACCTATTACTGGTCTCATGGCCTGGTCACCCATTTCTTCCAAAGGTGGTGCGTTTTTGGTTTTTGCTCTCACCTTATGTTTATGGTTTTCTTCTCTTCTAGGTCTCGCGCCTCACGCCTCACTTGTCCGTTTCTAGTTTTCTTCCAGCCGGTGGTCTCACGCCTCATGCCTCACCTGTCCGTTTTAGGTTCACTGGTCTCCCATTTCAGATCTCACCTGGTCTTACATTTCCAGGTCTCACCTAGTCTCACGTTCTGGTCTGGTCTGGTCTCACCTGGTCTCACGTTCTGGTCTGGTCTAGTCTCACCTAGTCTCACATTCTGGTCTGGTCTGGTCTTCTCTTTCAGGTGGTCTCACGGATACCAGGTCTGCTGTCTTCCGGTGTGCTCTGGTCTGTATCTCCAACGTTTTTGGTCTGTATCCCCAACGTTTCTGGTCTGTATCTCCAACGTTTCTCCTTCTCTAGGTCTCACGTCCTCTCTTTCTCCAGGTTTGGTCTGCTTTAACGTCTCACCTTCTCCAAGTCTCACGTCCTCTCTTTCTCCAGGTTTTGTCTGCTCTAACGGGTGTGCTGTTTCTTCTCTCCTTTTGCCGTCTAGCACTTGCTTGTGTTTGCCGAGTATTCAATTGTGTTGGCCTTACCCTAATTTTGTCTTCCAAGGTCTTTATATACTTTCTTCCATGAAACCCTAATAGGGCTTACGCGGCGGATTTACATTCTTGCCCTTCCATATAGATTTACCTTCTTGCCCTTCCATATGGCTTTGCTTTCTTGCCCTTCTATGTGGCTTTACTTTCTTGCACACTTAAACCTAGTTGACAACAATTACAACCCATACAAGGCTATGGGAACAACATCTTGGATTATAGATAAAATAGTGTGAAGAAGGTATTTTTATTTTTCAGACAAAATATGCCAAAGAGATGCCAAAAAAGTTTGGCATGGATGATAGCAAACCTGTCAGTACCCCTATGACAATAGGCTACAAGTTAACAAAAGATCAGGAAGGAAGAAGTACAAGTCCCATAGAATATAGGAAGATGATAGGGAGCCTTTTGTATCTTACAGCATCAAGGCCTAATCTCATGCAAGCTGTGTGCATTGCTAGCAGATTCCAAGCTGATCCTAAGGAATCTCACGTGTTGGTAGTGAAAAGAATCCTAAGATACCTCAAAAGGACACTGGAAATGGGTTTGTGGTATCCTGCCATGGATTCTATAAAACTACAAGCATACACTGATGTAGACTGGGCAGGAAGTACAGATGACAGAAAATCAACTAATGGCTACAGCTTCTACTTAGGTTCAAAGTGTGTTGCATGGCTAAGTAGAAAGTAAAACAGTATTGCTTTGAGCACAGCAGAGGCTAAGTATATGGCTGCTTGTGCAGCATGTACTCAGGTGATATGGATGCAAAGTCAATTGGTCGATTTAGGTGTTAAAGTGAAGTACCAGTGAGTGTACTTTGTGATAATCAAAGTGCAATTGATCTCAACAAGAATCCAGTTCAACATTCAAGGAGCAAGCATATTAATATCCGGTATCACTTTATCAAGGATCAAGTGGAAGAGGGCACAATTCAATTGGAGTATGTTGGTACTAAAGATCAAATCTCTGATATTCTAACTAAACCTCTGTCCACAGAACTGTTTGAAAAGCACAGAATGAGTTTGTCTGTGCAAATGCCTCCTCTAGCCTGAAGTTCAGGTGAATCCTCCATCTCTACTTTGCAGGTTTTTCAAATTTGTAATTGGTTGGCAAAAGGGGAGAGAAGCAACAGTGCAGGGGGAGTGCATATTTAGGGGAAGTTGTAATCCATTTGCTTCTAGATTATTACTTTAAGAAGATTATGAAGGACTGCTGCATAATGGATTTTGTTGTGAGTGTTGCCAACAATTACAAAGGGGGAGATTGTTGTTCCCACAGCCTTGTATGGGTTGTAAATGTTGTCAACCAGATTTAAGTGTGCAAGCAGAAGTGGCTCATTCAAGCATTTAAGGGATGAGTTTCTCAGTAGAAAGAAAAGAGCAAGAAAAATAAATTAAAAAGGAGGATAATGCTGAATTTTGAATAGAACAGTAACATAAAGCCATATGGAGGGGCAAGAAAGGAATTTCACCATGGCTCCAATAAGCCCCACTAGGGTTTTCATAAAAGGGAGTATATAAATCGGTAGAGCAAGAGAAAATTTTGAAAAAACCTGAAAGACACCACCGAGAGAGCAAAACGTGAAAAATGCCACCAGGAGAGCAAACCAGAAACGCACCACCTGCAAAAGAAGAAATTAGAAATAGAACATCGATGAGAGAAAAGATCAAATCTGTGAGACCACCGGGAAAGCAAACCAAAAACGCACCACCTGTGAGAGAAGAAATCAAAAACATGAGACCACCCGGAAGAGAAGACAATAAGCTTGGTATTTGTGAGACCACCAGGCGTGACAAACCAAAATGACCCACCAAGTGTGACAAACCAGAATGACCAACCAAACGTGAACCAAAAAAACCAAAAGCATGAGGCCGCTGAGAAACGTGAACTAGAAAAACCAAAAGCGTAAGGCGGCTGAGAGACGTGAACCAGAAAACCAGAAATGTGAGGTAGGCCGAGAAACGTGAACCAGCAAACCAGAAACATGAGGCAGGCCGAGAGATGTGAACCAGTAAAACCAGAAGCATGGTGTAGGCCAGGAGACGTGAAATGGCAGACCAGGAGCGTGGTGCAAGCCGTGAGATGTGAAATGGTAGACCAGGAGCGTGGTGCAGGCCGAGGGACGTGAAACGGCAGACCAGAAGTGTGAGGAAGTCCGTGAGACGTGAAACGATAGACCAGTAGCGTGAGGCAGGCCGTGAGACGTGAAATGGCATACCTGAAGCGTGAGTGCAAGCTGTGAGACGGTGAGACAAGGAGTTGGGTGAGACAACCTAGAGAAGAAATTTAGTGTAGCATTTGAGAGAACTCAACGTATTTCCAGATTTCTTGAAAAGAGGTTAGAGAGTGTTTTGGTGATCTTCCAAGCGGTAGTGAAGCAACCTATTCAAATCAAACAGAGGCAACACAAGCTAGAAGAAGGGTAAACACAGTAAGTGACACTCTTTGTTTTGTGATTGCTTTGTATTTGTAATAGTGAAAGGAGTAGAAGATTAAGACATCCATTGTAATCATAGGGAATACCACATTGGTGTTCTCAAGTATAGTGGATTGTCTCGGTAGAGGAAGGAACTTTACCACCGTAGAGTACGTCACATTGACGGAACTACGTAAATCTCTCGTGTCCTTGCTTTGAATTTACATTCTGTGTTTTGAATTAAGTTGTGAACGCAACTAAAGAATCATCAAACCCATAACCAAAAAGAAGACCTAATCAAGAACAACCAATCAGTTTAATAGGCAAGGTGTCTAAAAGGTAACTTTGGGGACTATTGTGACTAGTAGGTAACAATAGATCTACCTTAGTTGAATCTGAGAAAGAGATCATTTCTAAGAAGAGTTTGAAGTTGTTCACCTATCAATTGAAAAGAAAGGGTGTAATACTGATTCACCCCCCCTCTTAGTATTACAGACTAGTAGATCATAGGGTGAAGTAGGGAACTTCAGTGAGTTCTTTTTGCAAACACAAATGAACCTAAAATGTTGAGCCTTTTTACTTGTACATTTGGCCTTAATTAAAAAACAATCTTCCTAAAAACAAAGAAAAAAATGGGCTTTTCATACTGAAGTTCCCGACTTCTCCCTAGGATCTACTAATTTGTGATATTGAGAGGGGGGG